>OU342642.1:19537500-20787500 GCA_910589605.1 Chrysoteuchia culmella | reverse complement strand
TGTCGTCATCGTCTTGTTGTTCATCAGTGTAGTCGAATTCAAATCCAAGATCGGAAGGAGACTCCCAAGTTGGACTAACAGAACGCCATGCTAGAGGTAAATAAGGTTGAAATTAGTAAATCAATATTTAATACATTAAATAGTGTACTAAGAATATAACTCACTATGTGGCTGAGATGTGTTAATGGCATGTAAAGCATCCGTTAGATATGAAAGTAGGACGCAAGCAGATTCGATTTGCGGTGCCAAAGTGCTGTCCACTTGGCCTTCCTCTAGTTTCTCCAGAACTTCTTGACTGCTTAGATGATCAACACTGTAACAACGAATTTATGTTAGTAATCCTAATAATAATATAAATGCGAAAGTATATCAGTTTGTTTGTTACTCTATCACGCTAAAACTACTGAAAGGATTTGGATGAAAATTTGCAGAGATAGTAGATGGCCTGGATTAAAAACATAGGATACAGTTTATCCCGATATTTCCACGCAAACGGAAATCACGGGGGTGAAACCGCGGGTAGCCGCTAATTGGTTTATAATAAACATTGCTTCTTTCTACAAAAGATTTTCAATCATAAGATAAAGTCAAACGTCATCTGACCAAAACCATATCTAACTATGGCACCATCTGTACGGTCTTACACCGCACATTTTTACCACCACACGTTAACGCCTAATTTAGGTCGCGCGTCAGCAACTTTAATTTACCTTTTAATTGTAATATATTATTTTCGGAGATTATTATCGGCTACGGTCGAGGAAAGACCCATCTACTTTAACTAAAACTAAACTTATATTTAACTAACTACGTGAATAAAAGTAAATAGTGACGGATTTCTTTCCTTTATCTCCACTACGGAAACAACTTAACTTCAAGCCAGCAACTAACTACAAACCTTCAACTACAACTATCAACTTCTTCCTGTACGGGGTCCGTGGTCAACTAAGCGGAACTCGTACATTTTGGTCCTTCGAGAAAAACAGGGTACGTTTTATTTTTCTTTATCTTTGCACGGTAGCGAATCAGGTTTGCCTGGCCTCCCACAAGCGGGTCTCACCAGGTGAATTGAGACGAGAACGCACATATCGTGTGAGGAGAGAGAGAATTTTGCGTACCTAACCAGCGACCACTCCAGGATACTGCATCACTCCACCGTCAACTACGCTGAAGCCTTTGGATCACTACCTGACTATAACTGAAGCAATAAACAGGAACTAGCGAAACTATCATGATGGCTGCAGAGCTGAAACTACAATCTGAAGTCTTCGAAAGCATCAAGAACTTGTGTACGAACTATAAAAAGGATGGTTCAGCCAGGAAAACGCAAGATTATCTTACGAAACGTTTATTGTCCCTAACCAGCTTGTGGGATGATTTCGACCAACGTCATCGCCAACTTTTAACTATCGAAGACAAGAACTTTGACTACTTCAACGAAAACATTTACGAAAAAACTAAAGAACTTTACGACACAACGAGGGCTGATATTTTGAAACGGATGCTCGCCACAACTACCCCCACCCCCACGGACTCTAAAGTACCGAGCCTCATTCAACCCGAAGCGGAGCCGAAACTGAATGAAAAAACTAAGGAACTATTACTACGACAAGAATGTAACTTCAAAGCTATCAAGAGGGCCATGCTGAAAATCAAGTTAGAAGAAATTAATAACAAGTGGGATGCTGAAGATCACCTTAGCATTTTGAGATCGAAATGGGAAACCATCGACAAACAACACTGGGAGCTCGAAACACTTCATCAAACCGAAGAATTAAACTACATCGCAATTTTCAACGAGATTGAACAACAATACGACCATCTTAAAAAAAAGTTGAATGCAAAGATCTTTTCTAACTCTCACTATCATCAAGCGACTCCTACGATTAATATTCCGGAGTTCACGGGCAGCTACAACCAATGGATCACCTTTAAAGATCTTTTTTTGGAATCTGTGCATAAAAATCCTACTATCTCCAATGCACAAAAAATGCAACACCTGAAGTCCAAATTGAAAGGCGAACCCGAGAGACTCATCCAACACCTGCATATAAGCGCTGAAAACTACAAATCATGTTGGGAGATATTAAATCAGAGATATGATAATCGTCGCTTGCTGTTTACGTCATATATGAATAACCTTCTCAACTTATCTGTTATACAACAACCGAACGCATACAACTTGAAGAAAATTCACGACATTATAATTGAAACGCTGAATGGCCTTGGCAACATGGGAATAGATACTTACACCTGGGAACCGATGATCGTGCATATTATGTCGCAAAAACTCGATACAACTACTTATAACGAGTACACAAAGGCTCTGCAAGATCCCCGTGACGTTCCAGCTTTAAACGAATTTACAACATTCCTGGAAAATAAATTCATGGCATTTGAAACTATGCGAAACCCAACTAGAGAAGCCTCCAATTCCCAAAGAAGCAACCCTAATTATTCTAAGACGTACCAGTACCAGCCTACGAAAAAACCTATTTATCCATTCAAACGAGAATTACCAAAAACATATTATACGAGTTCTCTGAAATGCCCACTTTGCAATGGAATGCACGTATTAATGCAATGCACAAAGTTCAACGACATGAGCGTTGAACAGAAAAACATGACTGTAACAAAATTACAAGTTTGCAGAAATTGTTTATACAGTCACGGCCAGGAACGTTGCAAATCAGCGAAAACTTGCAAAGAATGCAATTTGCCGCACCATACTCTATTGCACAACAATAATATGAAAAAATCCACAACTTATCACGGAAAAAATAATATCGAACCCCGGCCCTCAACTTCAAGTCAACAAACTAACCATTTATCCAACGATGGTACCGAGATATTACTCACTACTACTTTGCTCGAAGTAAAAACGTCAAACGGAAGCTACATAACTTTGCGCGCGCTGCTGGACCAGGGTTCACAAGTTAACCTAATAAGTGAAAACGCCGCGCAGCTTTTGAACTTACCAAGAAAGAACATGAACGCATCCATATCTGGAGTGGGTTCGGTGTCTGGCGACTGCTCGGGTTACGTTAACCTTGAATGCAAATCTATTCATTCAAACTATACTTTCCGAGCCAAAACTTTAATTATGAAGAAACTAATTAACAACTTGCCAAACGAAACATTCCAACCGCCAAACTGGGAACACATTCAGAACCTGAAACTTGCTGACCCTGACTTCAACGTGTCGCGACGTGTGGACATACTATTGGGCGCAGCTATCTACTCCACCATTCTGATGGATGGGGTCCTGAAACCTGATCACCATTCACCAACTGCACAGCAAACATACCTGGGCTGGATACTCTGCGGCAGCATAAAAACTTTGAACTGTTACGTCACACTTACGAACTTAAACGAACTAACAAAATTCTGGGAAACCGAGGACATTATCCACACCAACCACGATATCCCTGCTGACGACTATTGCGAAAAATATTATCAAGAAACTACGACTCGTAATACAGATGGCAGCTATACCGTAAAAATGCCACTCTGCAATAATTTTGAAGAAAAAATTGGAAAATCCAAGGCGACTGCAACAGCTCAATATTTACAATTAGAAAGGCGATTATCACGGAACCCAACACTAGATAAAATGTATCGAGACTTTATCAACGAATATATCAAGCTGGGACACATGAAACCATCAATTTCAAATTCTGAGGTCCAAAACTTCCTTCCTCATCACGGAGTACTACGCGAAAGCTCTACAACTACTAAGCTGCGCGTAGTATTCAACGCATCGCAGAAAACAAGCTCCGGCTATAGCGTAAACGATGTTATGGAAAAAGGCCCCAATCTACAGATAGACATCCAAAAACTGATCCTGAAATGGCGAAGCTACGAAGTCGTATTTACAGCTGACATCGAGAAGATGTACCGCTGCATTAACTTGGACCCCACACAACAACCTTTGCAAAAAATACTATGGCGTGACAGCCCTAACGATACACTTAAAGAAATGGAACTCTGCACTGTCACCTATGGCATGAAATGCGCGCCATGGCTAGCTATGAGAACGCTTAAACAAATCGCACAAGATGATGGTAATAAATATCCGGAAGCTGCCAAGATATTACTTACCGAATGTTACGTTGATGACGTCATCAGTGGCCACCAGTCTGTGGAAAAAGCAAAAGAATTGCAAAACTCACTAATTCAATTATTAAAAGGAGGAAAAATGAATTTACGCAAGTGGGCAAGTAATAAACCTGAGTTACTGGAAAACCTGAAAACAGATCAAATTGCAACGACAACAACATTCGACTTCAAGGACGAAATCTCTCAAAAAACTTTAGGCCTAACTTGGAATCCTCAAACTGACACATTTATGTTTGAATGGAACACGAACGAGTCTGAAAAACAACAAACTAAAAGACAGCTGTTATCGGAGATATCGACACTATATGATCCGCTGGGCTGGCTCGCACCAATTACTATATCAGCAAAATTACTTTTTCAACAAGTATGGATTAGCAAGATCGGATGGGATGAAAAATTACCCGAAGTCATAGACAAGCAATGGCTGAAACTCAGAAAAGAACTGCCTAGCATAAAAAACGTAAAAATAAATAGATGGATTGGAAGTAAACAACATCAAAACATAGAACTACATGGTTTTTGCGACGCAAGCGAAAAGGCTTACGCTTGCGTTGTGTACTGCCGAGTGACTAACGAGAGCGGGAATCCGATCGTAACTTTACTTGCTGCTAAAACAAGGGTGGCACCACTATCTCAAACTCTTACACTGCCAAAATTGGAACTATGCGGCGCCCTAATACTATCCCAGCTGATGGAAAAAGTATTGAATGCTTTGCAAGGAAGCGCAGTGATAGCTTACGCTTGGTCGGACTCCAAAGTCGTGTTAGCCTGGATTCAAGGAAAAAATCAAAAGTGGGAAAAATACGTCTCGAACAGAGTAGAAAAAATAACAAAAATAATCCCAGCTAACAAATGGAATTATGTACACACGAGTGTCAACCCTGCAGACTGCGCGTCAAGAGGACTAAGTCCAACTAAACTTATCAACTTTCAACTATGGTGGCATGGGCCCTCATTCCTATTGACCTATAATGAACAAGATAACGAGAAAAGGAACTGTCTATTTACCACAGAAATTGGGAGAGAAAATCAAATCAAATCTTTAGCCACTTTGAATACAGAAATAAGCAACAATTTTATTCACTTATTACTTAACAAATACAGTTCACTGACACTGGTTTATCGCGTTATTGCATGGGTGTCACGTGTCATAACAACAATGCGCCGTCGGAAGCAACCTGAAACTTACACTTACTACCTAACGACAGAGGAAATAAATAAATCAGCTGAGCACGTTATTAGACTTGTTCAAAACGTGGAATATTACGAAGAAATAAGAAAACTGAAACAAAATAACATGGTCCAAAAAAATAGTAAAATTTTCAAACTGAACCCGTTCCTGGACGAAAATGGAATTTTAAGAGTTGGAGGTCGCTTGAAACATTCTGAACTGCCAAACACTATGAAAAATCCAGCTATTTTGCCTCACAACGGAAGATTTACAGAAATGGCGATAGATCAGGCGCATGCACTCACCCTGCACGGCGGAGCTCGCCTTACTCTGGCTTACATCAGGCAGCGTTACTGGATCATTGGGGGAAACAGTGCCGTAAAAAATCATCTTCGAAAGTGCGTAACATGCGTACGTCATAGATCGAACAACAACCACCAAAAGATGAGCGACCTGCCAAAACCTCGAGTTACACCATCGAGACCCTTCTCGCATACCGGAATGGATTTCACTGGTTCCATTGACATCAAGATCAACAAGGGGCGCGGGGTAAAAACGTCGAAAGGGTATATAGTCATATTCGTATGTATGGCTACGAAGGCCGTGCATATAGAGTTAACGTCGGACTTAAGTACTGAAACGTTTATTGCTGCCTTTAAGAGAATGTGTGCAAGACGCGGAATGCCAGCACACGTGTACTCGGACAATGGAACGAATTTTGTCGGCGCTTCAAGGGTCCTAAAAAGCGAATTTGAGTACTTCAAACAACTAATAACGCCTGATTTCTTAAAAGAAATTAACAAACTAGAAGTCAACTGGCACTTTAACGCCCCGGCTTGGCCTAACGCCGGCGGCTTATGGGAAGCGGCCGTGAAATCTATGAAACATCACTTGCGGCGCACTATCGGCGAACAAAAACTAACATACGAAGAGTTATTAACTATCCTAACTGAAATAGAACGTTGTTTAAACTCAAGACCCCTCTGCCCACTTACCGAAGACCCGGAGGAATTTTATAACACTTTGACCCCGGGACACTTTCTTACGGGTGGTCCTATTTTATCTCTACCGCAAGCCGACCGCAGTGACGTCACGAACATAGACATAAGAAAACGCTGGCAGCTAACTACGCATATGTATCACCGCTTTTGGAAAACATGGTCGAGTGATTATTTACATCAATTACAAGTTCGAAGTAAATGGCAAACTACTACCCCTAACATCAAGGAAGGTGACGTCGTCCTTATAAAGGAAGAAAACTTACCACCTGGAAAATGGGCTCTCGGTCGCGTCACGGAACTTCACCCGGGTAGCGACGGCCGCGTCCGGGTCACCACTCTGAAAACTAAAACTGGAATAATAAAACGACCGATCGTCAAACTTTCGCCGCTGCCGGTTCAAGGTGAAGATAAGAAATATCTCCATCTGCAACTCAAACAAAAAGAAACATCTGAAAACTTAGAAAAAACCAGGTCCGAATCTTCAAAAAAGGGATTTCGATGTTTTTCGGCATTATTAACAACAATACTTTTATTATTCACTATCATAACTGGGTCACAAGCCAAGCAACGCCGTCAATTTGAACACTCATATTACAAGCCTTGAGAAACGTCCAATATATTACGATTCAAATGGGAAGATTCAACTTATACACGACGAATGGATATTATTGATGTATTATAATTTGACAAACTACTGGGAAGGCATTCGGAGTATGAAGATTTATCTTAATCAACTGAAAAACGCATGCGAAACTATGGACCGCCAATACTGTCAGAATACAGTAGAACAACTATATCACGAAGTGAACCTATTAAACTACTACAACACTATGTTACTATCACCCCATCAGCAACTATCAACAAGAAAAAAACGAGGACTCATCAACGGAGTCGGATACTTAGCGAACGATTTATTTGGAATTTTGGACGAACGATTTGTAGATAAATATCACAAAGACATCGAAGGCATACAAAACAACGAAAAATACCTTTTGAACTTAGTCAAAAATCAAACTTCAATCGTGGAATTACAGAACAAAGCGCTAAAGAAAAACGAAGCCAACATTAAGCGACAATTCGACAACATAAACTCATTTCTACAACAAGCTAACTTGACCTTCACAAAGGTCGAAACTGGATTGGATGCCTTAATGATAACTAACTACTTTACTTCGTCATCAGTAACGGCCACTTTATTGCTCGGTAACTTGAGAAGAATGCAAGAAATGTTCCTGGACACTCTGACTGATATCTATCAAGGTCACGTTGACATCCACCTAATTACGCCGGCTGCCCTAATACAACAACTAACAGAGATATCGGGACACCTGTCTAGGAAACTTTTTCTTCCAGTGGACAACATAAGAGAAGATATCAAAGACATTTACCGACTTTTATATGTACGAGGCAGAATCACCGACCGCTACTTTCTTTTCGAACTACATATTCCGTTAATCAGTGATGAAGATTTTACCATTTACCAAGCGATCCCGTTGCCAATTATAGTTAATAAAGAGACTGCAAAATGGGTACAGACATCGTCAGACTTCATAGCAGTGAACTTGAGAAAAAATACCTATATAACTATGTCACAAGACGACCTAAAACATTGCACGCAAAGAAGCACAGATAATTATATTTGTAATGCAAAGTTACCCATATATAATTTACATAACAAAAAGGCGCCGTGCGAAGCAAAACTGCTCGATCAACGAACGACCATGCCCTGTGAAATCGGAAGCGCGCGGTGTCAAGACAATTGGATCAAGTTGCATACGCCGAACATGTGGTTAATCATATGTTGCGATAAATGTGTCATAAGGATGATCTGCGACAGTGACGTAACAATCAACACTATAGCTACATCGAGCATAGTGACCTTGTCTCAAGGGTGCATGCTGCAAGCTGAAGATCTGATGATTTACTCTCACAACCAGTTCAACAGTAAAGTCAAGATGGAAACAGACATTACTATACCTACTGTTAACTCGACCATCAACAAGGTTGCTAAGTTGGCGATCGAGAAGATGCCTCAGCTCTACAGTTCCAGCTATGCTGACTACGAAAAAATAGACAAGAAGTTAGCTGAACAAAAAAGACGAGAAAATCAAGACCTAACTATGAACGTACACGATATACATCATTATGCAATATCGTATATATTGCTGGGTTCGGCATTAGTCATCCTGTTCGTGTGGGTGGCAAGGAAGCTGCGCTGCTCCCTCATGAAACGCCTTACTACGAGCAACCAACGATCAGAAGATATCGAGATGCAGGAGATGCGGCCTGCAGCAAGGGGAGAGCCGGCCACCACCGACGGACACCACCAAGAAAACATATCTTTTAACTTTAATTAAGTTAAACTCTGTTAGTTAAGTCTTATAACTTTGTTAATTAAGTCTTTCTTTTATTTACATTTAACTATCTAATAACTTTTCTTACCTACTTAATATATAACATACTTTTTGTGATGATGGGATCTTCTCTCGATTTGTTTATCTTAGGGGTTGGGAGTATGTACGGTCTTACACCGCACATTTTTACCACCACACGTTAACGCCTAATTTAGGTCGCGCGTCAGCAACTTTAATTTACCTTTTAATTGTAATATATTATTTTCGGAGATTATTATCGGCTACGGTCGAGGAAAGACCCATCTACTTTAACTAAAACTAAACTTATATTTAACTAACTACGTGAATAAAAGTAAATAGTGACGGATTTCTTTCCTTTATCTCCACTACGGAAACAACTTAACTTCAAGCCAGCAACTAACTACAAACCTTCAACTACAACTATCAACTTCTTCCTGTACGGGGTCCGTGGTCAACTAAGCGGAACTCGTACACCATCTTTAGTTTTATTCGGCCACAAAAAAAACACCACAGAACGGACTATTTTGGTTTCTTGGTCTCTACATAGCTGTCTTTTAAGTCTTGATTGGATTGATATTAGCACACAGTTTGGAGTGAATGCCGCTAAAAATTAAATTAAACCGTTTGAATGCAAAAAACTGCAACATTATCGGTTTAGTAGTTTTGAGAACTCTTAAAATGCCAACTTATCTGGTTGCTGCTGCGCCCCCTGGTGGTCTACCACCGTAAAACATGTCTAAGAACCTGCTCTGAAATGAAATCTTTTGAATGCAAAAAACCGCATCGGCCCGGTCGTTTCCGAGGAAAATGGTAACAGACATACATACAAACAAACAAACAAACCAAACAACCTCTAACCCCAAACGCATATACCGCCTCCGTTCCGTTCCGTCCGTCGTGGGTAAAAATAGGAATCTATATTACACTCACCAAGCTGCAAGCCAAGATACAGCAGCGGGGAATAGCTGCTTATGGTCACCGCCCGCGTGAGCGTCGGCAAGACGACACATCTCTCGAAGTAGTAAAGGAGAGCAAGCACTTTCACCGCACACCACGATTAGTGTAGCTAGCATTCGGTCGCTGACATCCTCACTGCTGCAGTGACAAAAAAAATGTTTAATAAGACTTCTGGCTACAATTTTTCATTTCCTAAGTTGGCTCAAGCATATCTGGCATTTTTAAGTAAGTAACATTAAAAATAAGTATATTCCAGAACGCTAATAGAAACAAGCTGATACAGAATCGGATGCATACATTCAGTAATATATCCATCAAGTAAATATCGGGCTCCGAAGGACCATTTCAAATAAAGAATCTCTTTTGGGGTTTGTTTTTCCAATCCTCCAAACAGATATCATCGATCAGGGAGTTCAAATTATCATACAAACCAAATTGAAATCACAAACTAAAACTAAGAGAGATATAATAGACATTGTAGAATATAGTGCTTTACAAAGAACAACTTTAGTTTCAAAATTGAGTGTTGTACATACTAACCAGTGAAGCCCAATGTGTTTACAGATCAATGTGAGCAGGGCGGCGTTGTCGTTGGCTGTGTCGGCGAGAGTCACCGGCTCCAGTTCCGCGGCCAGAGCCACTATGGACCCCGCTGTGCCTTCCTTGCTGCCGGTGCCCTCTAACTAGCTGTTTTCTGTCACAGTTATTTATAATCTCGTGTAGTACTAACCAGTGCAGCACAATGTGTTTACAGAGCAATGTGAGTAGCGCGGCGTTGTCGTTGGCTGTGTCGGCGAGAGCCGCCGGCGTCAATTCCGCGGCCGGTGTCGCTACAGCACCCGCTGTGCCTTCCTTACTGCCGGTTCCCTCTGACCAGCTGTTTTCTGTTACAGCATAAAGATTGATAAGCTGTATTCATTTTAAAAACAATATAAAATAATCGTTTTATAACAACGATACAATGACAGTAAGAAAGGTCTAATTTATTTTATTTATTCTTTTATTAAATGATAGATCAGCGCTCGCGGTCTAGGGTGGAACGCGCTTTCCTATAAGATACCTATGCACACGTGACTTGAAGGCCCCGAAATTGTAAGTATTAGGAAAAACAGACTCGGGCAAACAGTTCCACTCTCTAGCAGTACAGTTGATAAAATTTGTCGTAAACCGTTTAGTGCGAATTTTTGGGATATCAACCATAAAGCGGTGGCGCATATTTAAACGTCTGGCTGCCCAGTATAAGCTATCGTAAAATTTTTTGATTTAAAGTAAACAACATTTTGCTTTGCAAAAATAAGGTTTATAATGGAAGTAGACACGTTTGGAAGCTATCAATGGGTTCATTTAGATTTAAAACACTGATTTTTTTACTTACCAGATTGCTGTGTCGTATCCGACTGTGGTCTCGGTGCGGGTGATCTAGATGAAACAAAATGTAATGAAACACTTATTCGAAACTATGTCCTAATGTGATAATCTAAATATTGAATTGAGAAATAATCTGATACGAATATTAAATCAGGCATATTGGTGAGAGAGGTATTGCTACATGTCGAGTTTAGTTTAAAGCGAGTAGAAAAGTGAGTTGAAATTTCATTTATGTCAGGAGGGAACCATATATTACGTCACACATTTTTATATGATTCGGACTAAAGTTAGTATTTTCAGCTAATGTTTAGAATAAGAATAAGAATAAACTTTATTTGCATTCTTTACAAATTTGTACCTACACTAACATTACTTAAAAGGGAAAATTAGTACCTAACTATGCGGGTAAACACAAAAGAAATAAAAAAACAAGAAACTAAAAATTAGGATGATAAACATTTTCTTTACCTTTTACAGTGCTCGACTATATGTGACGACATTTAGAAAATGTGTAGAATAAACACTTGATTTTAACACCTTTTTGGTATTAGCAGTTTTGGGTCTACAATGATTCACATAATGCAGATTACTTAATATGCCAATAGGTACACGCACTATTAGTTTTCCAAAACACTTGTTCAATTTAAATAATAAGTTGGTACAAAAACATAAAAGATCCTTTACTTCCCGTGCTAGTTAAAAACTGTGTTACGGCAAAGTAATGATTCTCGTCGTTTAATATATTTTAATGTGGGTATATTAACAAGCAGCGGTAACCAAATGGTGACGATGACAAAAGTAAGTAAACAACTTTGCACAGTATACGCAAAATATTCAGATAAAGTCTGATATTAGTTACAATACAAGTTACAAAACTAAAAATAGCCATAAGAATCGATTGAGCTAGATATTTTTTTTATATAAGATATATATAGAAAACAAGTATAAAATTGGATTTTAATTATTTGAGCAAGTATATATTTTTATATGGATAACTTATAAAATTATACTAAAATAAGTGTAAAATATATTGTTTTGTTAATTGCTGCATTTTTAGGGACTAGTTTGCTTGGACGGATTCTATAATATAAAATCGTAACTTACGGGGCATCGAATACAGGTAGATCCGGGTCAGCCCTTTGCGCAGGCGCTTCAGTCCGTTGCGTAGTGTCGCTCTCCGTGCGGAAAACGCTGCGGAGAGCGTTGCGTAGCGCCAGTGAAGCCGGGTTGCCAGTTTCAGGCGCGGAAGATGTAGGTGTCGGTAGTTCTGTCTCTGTGGGCGAACCGTTGGCTGTGCCCGACGCTCCCGTTGACGACGCTAATGGAAAAAAAAATATAGCTGAAGATTTTTGAACAAAACCTCCGTAGTCAAATGGCTTCCGTAACTATATTCATAAAGACTGTGACTATGTAGAAAAAAGTCACGTCCTGGGCCCGTATTCACTATGACCACTTACCGATTTCTTGCTCAAACCACGCGAATGTCGTATTTGGATTCGACATTTTTTAAATTCGGTTTCTCTATGACACTTAAAAGTTTTAAAGTTATTTTACTTGTTTAATAATTATACAACTTGTGACTTTAAAGTACTTTTACAATAACTCTATAATTTGAGAGTATCATGGAGAAAACGACTTTTGAAAATATCAAAACCAAGTACGACATTGGCGTGGTTTGAGCAAGGAATCGCTAAGTGGTCATAGTGAATAAGGGCCCTGAGTTTTGTAGTACCGAGAGTGTTTCTGAATACGATAACACAGCCGTTTCACTTTGCAACACTTGCATACTTACTTTGAACACAGACAATTTTCCAATAAAAACGGTTATTAATTTGAAGTCATTAAAGTTTAGAAAAGTTATAATACTCACATGGTGCTCTAAGGCAGATATGAGATAATAGACTAGACAGCTTCTGTTGATCTGCCACTCCAACGAACTTGCATACTGATATGCACAAAGCACTGAGGAGTTCTCCACTCTCGCAGCCATTAAATATTTTGATAAATAACCTGCAAGAAAAATCACAAATTATAGAGATGGGGAAATAGCTTATACGATAAGAGTACTAGAGTTCTTTTTAAAGCTTACTTGATAACTCTCTCCGCGTACGGATTTCTTGCGTTTGGCGCGGATAGGAGAATCTTTCCTAGAGTATAGCCAGAGTTGTCCGCAAAAACAGTCTCGTAGGCGAATCTCCCAGATGGGCGATCTAAGATTTTTTCCCAGTATTTGACCTAGAAATTAAAATATTCAAGATCTACAATTTTGTTCTACATTACAACTTTCTCAGCACTAACACATTGTACTAATACTACACAAATCTTATAATAAAGATTGCAATCTTACCAAATGTCTTAGCGTCTTCTCAGTAGACGGCTGTAAGTGTTCGACGAGGACCGTGTAGGTCGTTTTGAGGATGTGTTCATGAATTAACTGCTCGGCCTTCTGTGCCTGAGGCACTAGAGTGTTCAGTGTAGCTGCTAAAGTCTCTGACATGAATTGTAGTCGGCCATCCGTCTAGGAAAGAAATATAATCGGTGTTACTACAAAACATGGGCTAACGTGGTTTTAAATCTGTATCTGTCACATTCATTCGCTACTGGGAAAACAGAGACAGCATAAGTTTTACACCAGGTTTAACTTTAAACCGCGTTTGGTAGTTAGACCTTGAGTATTGAAATTAAACAGCAATTCAAAGGGGAAGATTTAAATGGTGGACTTAACTGCGCCCTTATTGTGGACGTAATATGAGCGGTTTTCGTACTGCAACTTAGTTTGAAGTGCTACCGACCAAAACTCAAACCCAAATAATAATGTTGAAAGTTGTACTTTCAACATAAATATTTGAGTTCAAAGTTTGTTGGCCTGTGATTGTGAGTTTAATATACCAAGGGATAATTTCCTGAAATATCTCAAGGAATTAAAGTTCGCTTACTTTAAATTAAGACAAATGCATCAATAAAACATGTAAAACAATAAATGGACTTACCAGGGCTGGCACCACTAAATCAAGAGTCTTATTCATAAGATCAGGGTTGTCGGCCAGTTTGCTGGCGCCGACCTCCAGCAGCTTAGCGGCGGAGTAAGCCAGCATCATCAGCGACGGTCCGATGGAGTACTTCGTGTTCGCACTTATCAGTTCGCAATGCGAAGATACCAGGTTGAGGACAGCGCTCTCTGATGGTATGATGTGGGACGCGTAGAAAGCCTGATAGTAAAAATCCATTTTAGTAGTCTGGATGTTGTGTATCATATACAACATACAAAACGGTTAACTGAGCCTACATTGATGGAATCAGTCAGTTTGATATTCCACGAATTATAAGGTTTTGTATTAAAACTAATAAAGAATCCAAGGGCAAACCTCCCGGCTGCCTGCACCCAACATGACTTATCGAAGCTAGCCCGATGATGTTGCACTATCTATTACTGTTGACAAAAAAAGAAGAACAAACCCATGTCTTGTGTTCTGCCCCCTAGCAACACCGCAATATCACGCGATATGATATGAGGCATGATGCTGTCTTGCTTTCCCCGCTAAGACGTGAGCGAGACCGTGACATGTTATCGAGTTATGAGTTAGCCCTTATCAAGCGGCCATCGCCCTCTACCTTATTCACGCTATGGGGCTCTCTAGTGTTTGAGAAGTTTATGCCAACTCAGCTGGTTGATACTGGCCAAGCAGCTGGAGACTTAGGTATTGTGTTCTGTGGTGTCATTTCCCAGGTAGCACAAACGCTGTGTAATTTTTTTGTTAAATAGCAGAGAATCATTTAAAGGTTGTGTAGCCGCTATTTATAAGAAATGCAGTCGGATAGAGGCATACTATATGGTTAATATATTTTTTTGATCATAAGCTTTATAAAATAGCGGTGTAAACGTTTAAACAGCGTTTTTAAGTTGCTGTCATTTACCAGAGCTTGAAATAAGCTATGTAAACGTTTTCATGACAGTTTTGAAAAGCAATCGTAAAAGAGCTTCTTACGCAGGCATTAAGTTGTTATTTTCTGTATAAACGTGGAGTAATTTACTTTTATAGTGCTTTAAGTACATATACTAGTGTTAAAAATAACGAATATTCAACTTCATACTATTATTATGAAAAAGCACTGTAAGTTACATTTAAACAGCTTTTCGCCACAAGGAATCGATAAAGTGCTGATTAAAAGTTGTCATTATTGTCACTAATTTGCCAGCCGCTATTTATGTGACAATTTTTTTACTTATAGAGCAATAAAACACTGTTAAAATGCTTTACCTAGATAAATGTATAAAGCTTCAAGTGCTTATTTATTTCACCAATAAAATTCAGTACTACCGACGCGACGCACTCGCTCAGATAAAAATGCACGATTTTCATTTTGCTGTCTCTTTGCTTATGTCACAGCTCAAAGCAATTTAGTAACTTCTTTATTGGCTAACAGCAACATAAATGCTAATATCGTAGCGAAGAGCAACGTAAGTGCTCAAATTTAGAATCCTTCATTACAATAAACAGTATTAAATACTTTTTTGTAATATAAATAGCAACGCCATTTTTTTGTAGTTGGTTTTCGCAGAATAAATCCTTTAACAAATATAAAATGTATATTCCTTGGTAATTATTACAAAAAAAGCTATGTTTTGTCAACCAAAAGCTTTGTTTAGCTGTTACAAAACGTTTGTTTACACCATTAATAAAAAATGTTATAATTACTGCTTTTAGCATTTTTTATTTTTATGTATTTATTTCTTTAAATTGAAAAATATTAAGGGCGCATCAAAAATTTACATAATAACATGAGTATAAATTATCAGTAAAATTTAATTTGCATGTGAAATAACGCTTCTTTACGTGTCACCACCTTCAAAAATATCATAAGTTTAATAAGTTCGCCATTAAAGTTGACAAGATTACAAATTCTGTAAATTGTTAAGAAGTAATAAAAAAAATCGCTTTGTTCGGCATTATATTACTTCAAGTTGCAAAAACTTACATATATATAATTTGAACTCGAATAAAAGTTGCTTATCAAGCAATTATTTGACAATTTAAAAGCTTCCTAAATAGCTATTTCACAGCTTGTATGCAGCAGACAAATGCTATATAAAGTGCGCCCAAACCAGCTGTATAGAAGCTGTATAGACGTTTACATATACTCTTATCTGATAACCACAGCAGGCAAAGCCTGTAACAATTACGTTTTCATGGCTTTTATATCAACTATTTGTGCTACCTGGGTTATGCGTAATGTTATGCAGACTCAGCTCGCGACGGCGCCAGCTCGGAAACCTCGGAAACTGCTAATGTAGCTCCCCTGGACATCATTATCATCACAATCTGCCATTTGGTCTAACAGAGGAAAGGTATAACCGTACTCACCAGGTTGATGCTGGCCAGTGGGGCGGCGGGGCAGCGAGCCTGTCTAGCGCAGCTGCGGCGTGTTGCGGTAAACTGCGCCCTTACCAAGCTGCCACCGCCTCTACCTCATTCATGCTATGGGGGCTCTCTAGTGTTTGTGAAGTTTATGCCTACTCAGCAGATTGATACTGGCCAAGCAGCTGTAGACTTCTATATTGTGTTCTGTGGTGTCATTTATGCGTAATGTTATCCAGACTCAGCTCGCGACGCCGCCAGCCCGGAAACCTCGGGAGCTGCTAATGTAGCCCTCTCTGGACATCATTATCATCACAACCTACCATTTGATCTAACAGAGGAAAGGTAAAAGGTAATACCCGTACTCACCAGGTTGATGCTGGCCAGCGGCGGCGGGGCAGCGAGCCTGTCCAGCGCGGCCGCGGCGTGTTGCGGTAGATGCGCCCTCAACCACGCGGCCAGCGGCGGCGCGCCCGCTCCGCACCCGCCCCAGCCCCCGCACACGCGGAGACGCGCTGCCCAAACTGTGGTTTCAGACGGAGTTGGGGTGCCACCGCCTTCTACCGCGCATTCTAGCTCCGATGCGGCGCTGACGCTAGACAAGACAAGTATTTGTGAGGTAGGTGCCGGCCGACTGATCTTATATAAGATGCCTTTCGCCTCTAAATCATCGGGCGTGATTAATTAGTGATAGAAATAAAAACGATAATTTGTTACAGATGTTTAATCTCGCGAACGAGGGTGAGCGATACTTGTAGTAATGTGTATGGACATGGCGCTTGTGTGTGCGTAGCGATCTAGTCGGCGGGCGGCTCGGCTAATACTGAGCGTACCTGAGCTTACGCACGCAAACACAATATGCATGTACAATTTGCGCACCTGCCTCACCCGCGCTCGTGAGATAAAACAACTGTAACCATTTTTGGTATATGAAATATCAAAATATATTATTATCTCTCTGCTGAAAAATCTCTAATGAATAGAATGATGATTAAAAAAAATAACACAAATCTAGAGCTGCTAAACTATCTTGTAAATGAACAAATTGAACATTCTAAATACCACTGTCTCAAATCTAAAAATATTTCGTTAGCTCTCAATGAAATTGTTTGCTTACCGACAGCACTCTAGTATGGTTTCAAGCAACTCCAGCAGATCAGGCATGAACTGGTGAGCCTCAGTGGCCGTCGTGGAATCGGCGAGACACACTTTCAGCCTCACCAGGGCAGAGTCGCACGATATCACGTCTAAAAGCGATGGTAGTCCGCTTGCTGTAAGACAAAAACGTTTAATAACAACTCTACTTGATTTCATCGATTTTTTGTTAATGATAATATGAGAATATTTATTTAAACCAGGGGGCAATTGTCAATTTTTTTATCTATCGCAATCCCTTTCAATTCGTCATTAGAAAGATATTTGCATACTTCAAGCCGTCACTATTTGACATTTGATAGGGATTGTGATCGGGACGCGTTTAAAAAGGTATTGAATAAACGAAATTGAACTGTCTAAGCAAAGTGGCAGGCGAAATAGCTTTCAAATGTTTGGAGAAGCGTCAAATGAAGTGTCATCTAAAACATTCGTTCCGAAAGGGATTGCGAGTATAAGTTACACAATTCCATAAATCACTTTCACAAACACAATACCTTAAAAGGGATTGTGATAGATTTTGAAATTAGACAATAAGGGGGGCTGATCTTGATTTTATAGATTTTTTGTTATGATAGACTGATAAGATTTATATAGTAAACCAGATATGAGGACTTATTTTTGGCACCCCGTTGGTCGGATTTTATGAATTTTTGTAAATCTAAATAGATAAAATTGGTCTTAAAATAGATGCCTAAAGCCTAATTTCATAAATATTTTATTGTTGAAGTGTTTGACATACCTGTAATGTTTTGTTTCAAATGCTTGATAGTTTCAGACGCAAGCCAAGCCGTATACTTGATGTTGTCACAAGAAGTGCTTACGCCCGCCAGCATATTCTCAGCATACTACGCACACAACAATTTACATATTTATAAAAACATAATAATTACGTACATCTTATGTTTTGGCGCGCACTGTTCATTGAAATAAAACAACTTTTACGGATATCAAACGCGCTATATTTCCACGAACTAAGTTGTAATTGTCCGTATTTTTAGGTTTTTTAGGGGTTTTTTGATTTTCCCGACGTTTCGGCACCTTTACAGCTGCCGTGGTCACGGGATGACCCCCATCCAGAAATATAGCGCGTTTGATATCCGTAAAAGTTGTTTTATTTCAACATAATAATTCTCAAACATAACCTAGAGCTCCACGCCCAAGACGCTTTTTATTCAGTTGTTGACATAGCTTTAATGATTACTTTTTGATCATTGTAGAACTTGAATTGTGAACGAATAAAACCGAAATTTTTATTGTCGATTGAATTAAAACGGCACCTTTACAGCTGCCCACGTATTTCTTGGCCCGAGGTGCCCAGATAACGGCAGCTCGTCCATATGGAGGCTATATAGTAGTGGGGGGGTCTACCCACCTGTGTGTACATGCCCTGCTTGACGAGCGCGTCCTTGAGCCAGGGGTTGAACACCTTCTTGTTGTCGGCCCGGGGCGCCCAGATGACGGCGTGCAGCGGCAGCGGCGACGGTAGCTCGGCCGCAATGCCCGCTTGCAGCTTGTCCATGTGGGGAGTGGCGGGCGGCATGCTTATCACTAGTCTGGATCGTAAATAAAGACTAGTGTAAGCAAGCAAATGGTTTATTCCACTTTGAGCCACCATGGCAAAGTGGACGGCTTGGTGGGGCAAAGTGGAATAATAATTTGTGTAAATCTAAAAATCTTGATATATATCACTCAAGTTTAGCAGTTGCGAGGCGTTTATTGTGTGAGGAATTATTTAAATGACTATTTAAGTAACTTTAACTAAACTTTAAGGCACTGTCTTAGTTTGTAATAGTTTTCCAAGAGCTTTTTATTGTCCACACTAAACCCTTTAAAATGTTTTATATACTTGAAGACCTATTATTGCCAGACTGTTTTTATGTCAAAAATCAACTCTGTCTACTCGGTGTTGGTCTTCCAAACATTAAATAAATAAATAATAAAATAATCAGGTACCAATTTCATTATAAGGTTAAGCGAGACTGGCATTTGCTGTTACGGCTCAGACCCGTTTGAAAACACTCAAACAACTCCTATTTGACTGCGGACCCCTAAGGAGATCAGTCACGCTTCATACATTTCTGGTCCAAAAAAGTTGCGTATGCATATGCGATAAGATCTCTAATGAACGTGACAAAAAAGGAACTAACACCGCCATCATGTGTTTACGTCAACTTTGACAGTAACAACATTCATAACAACGTTCATTATAATCCTTGTCGCACTGTTATAAACGATATTCTATTAAACGGTTAGCTCCAAGCAGTTTGGAAGCAATAGTGCGCCGCAGCCAACGCGGTAGGCGACGAGTGGTACTACGGATTGTCGCACACGCACGCGAGTTGATGAGCGACAATAACGCGTCTACCTGCAGCGGGTACTTAAGATTGTGGTATTAATATTAAACAAATATTGCCCCAGATTTCATTAAACTATTAGATTCTAACTTCCAAGCAGTCTGGAAGCAATAGGGCGCCGCAACCAACACAATAGGCGACGAGTGGTACTACGGATTGTCGCACAAGCACGCAGAGTTGAGGGGCGACAGTAACGTGTCTACCAGCAGCGGGTACTTAAGCTTATGTTATTAATACTAAACAAATATTCCCTCAGATTTCATTCAACTATTAGAGACTAATTTTCAAGCAGTCTGGAAGCAATAGTGCGCCGCAGCCAACACGATAGGCGACGAGTGGTACTACGGATTGTCGCACCAGCACGCAGAGTTGAGGGGCGACAGTAACGTGTCTACCAGCAGCGGGTACTTAAGCTTATGTTATTAATATTAAACAAATATTGCATCAGATTTCATTCAACTATTCGAAACTAACCTCCAAGCAGTTTGGAAACAATAGTGCGCCGCAGCCAACGCGGTAGGAGACGCGTGGTACTGCGGATTGTCGCACACGCACGCAGAGTTGAGGAGAGATAGTAACGCGTCTAGCAGCAGCGGGTACTTTAGTTTGTGAGGGGTACCCAGCACGAAGTTGCAAGCTAAACCGTCAAACTTGGGGTTTTCCTGTGCAAAAATAGTATGAGTTAGATCTCTTTTCTAAAGTAAAATTTAAAATTAAAGTGACCATTCGTTAACTGCTGTTGGTAAACTATTGAACCGGTTATAATTAAATTATAACAATTACGTGACCTAATGCAAACTGTCAGTCTTCAATCGATTTTCAACTAATTGCCAAATGACAAAGGTTCAAAAGTGCATGATCTATCATAAACATAATTTGTCGCGTATCGTCTACATATTTTGAACTTAACGACTTTTGAGGTTTTTTAAGGTTCAAAATCACTTCATATCCGGCAAGCCAGACTTACAAATATACGCAAAACACTACATACCTGATTATTAATTTCCGCATTAGTCAATGCATAGAATTTAGGCCTCATGGAGGTTTCGTCTTGCGACAGGCGTCTGTAAGCTTGTTCAATGTAAGGCACTTCGCAGTAAATACGGGCTTTCAGTAAGCCGTTGTCTGTAGTTGTTTTAGCGCCGGCCGTCGCAGATTCTGACGACGGCTGGGCTAAGCCGGGTGCTATTACAAGATTCCATTCAATCTGTAAAACAGAAGAAAATTAGGATTCTGTCTAAGCAAATTAGTCAAAGTCAATGGAAGGCAACTTAATTTGAATTAGATGTTGTTTGGTAGTGCCAAATATATTTTAACCTGTTGCAATAAAGTTTGCGGTGCGTCGTATAAATGTCTCATAAGGTACTCCAGCAATAACATCAGTCTTGTTGTGAGCATCAATTGATGTGGAGCTAATGTCATTGCTTTCTTTCTGTCACTGATGGCTAATGTTTCCACGACCTAAAAATATAGAAAAATATTAAAATTTCAAGAACTTTTATCAATTATATTGTAACTTGAGTTGATAGACTTTAGATTTACTTACTTTGATGATAGCATTGGACGTCATCAACAAGACGGATTTCTTCTGCATTAAAGTCAGAGAGTGAAACAAGTACACCAATAGCTGAGCATGTTCCACATTTAAGTCTAAAACAAAAATAGAACTTCAGTAAATTGATTATTCTTTGAAATACATCAATGCCTATCGAGACATGCTATATGTCCTTTGATTTGGACACAGTTCGCCCGCCTTGCAAAGAGACAAAGCTAACTCTTTTTTTAGCTAAGTATTTTGACTGCATAGCATGATCTAAGGTTTTCTGTAGCAAATTCAAGGTTTTTATGAACAAGTAGTTAGATACAATTTCAAGTAGTTATAAACATTTACCTTCATAGTCGTGGTCTTGACTAGGCTGCGTCTGTAATGCGCACTCCTGCAGCGTGTTGACAATTTTGTGCCACATAGCGAGGATGCTGTTCTCTCGCTCTGCAGCTGCTTTTCCGAGCACCATACCGCCTAGCAGTTTCACTACGCGGGGGCCGACCTATGGCAATAATAAGAGTGTATAGTGTAAATTGACTATCCTTATGTTCTTCTGATTCCCCAACGTGAGTTACCAAAATTTTTGTGCTATTTCCAGTATAATTCGTATCACTAACGATCTGTCTTTGATGAAAATTATAACAGACTTGGTCTGGTTTTATTTTAGTACACTGCTGTTGTTTGAAAGTTTATTAAGTTAAGATATTGGATAAAATGTCTACTTCGGGCGACTCCGAAGTAACGCGAGTTACCGTGGATAGACCCATAACTTACTTGTAAAGGAGTCATATTAGTCCTCTCAGATCCCGCGGAGACCAACTGCTGGTGAAGCGCGGGTTGCAGCGAGGCAAACGCCGGCGCGCCAGTCAAGTTGTGGAGGTACCGAACTAGGGCTGAGCTGAACGACGCGTATAGGGAACCCAGTCGAGCGCCGAAGCAGGTAGAAATAGTGCCTGCGAGTAATAGACATAATGCAATAAATAGTTTAAATCCTGCTTTAAATTGTTTGTCGTAATAATTTGCGCATATTATTATCCAGTTTCAGTTCGAAGTATTGATGCCAGTTATGCACACAAATTCAAAATTATCATTATAGCTATATTTTTATTCAGCATTATTTTTACAAAGTGACATTGACAACCTGTCAAATCACTCTACTGAATTAAAAATCAGACTAGTGACACGAATGTCGGCGCGCTGGTCAAGTTGTGGAGTAAAGTAAAACCTTAGAATATAAAGCTAGGACTCGGGCCTTTGCGGACAAAAAGTTACAAGTGGCACTGTTTTTTTTATATATATACAGGGTGGAAATTTAAAACGGGGCTCGAAGGGCAGGTACCTCACTCAACCGATGTAGCTACATGAAAACGTTCTTAGGAAACCATCCTTAATTTTTTGAGGAATTTTGAACTGCATTCACCGATTTTGAAAATAAATTATAGTGAGCAGAAAAATGATGAGTTTTCAAAAATATATATTTTTTTGGCGATCGATCCTGTTTCTCATGAGGATCAAAACACTCTTTGACTTCAACTGAGGTATGAGCACTAGGAAAGTCAGAAATCGCGAAAAACTATTTCATACATAGTTATACTGTACTTGTACATAAAGAAAGACGAAGGGCACAGCGGCACGCCGGCAGGTGGACGGAGCGCAACGCGCTGGTAACCAATTAGAAGGTTGTTTAGATATTATATTTTATTATTGTTTTTATTATCTTTGTATCAATTCTCAACCAGTTCAATTAAATTATCGTCTTAATATCAGGGTGACTTTAGGCTCTTTACAAACGAAAAAAAATGTTTTCAAGCATTTGTTAGGACTCGAGAGAAACAGGATCGATCACCATAACATTTTTTTTTTCGAAGACTACATTTTTCTGCTCATTTATTTATTTTTATTTATTTAATACTTTATGCACATTGTACAAAGGCGGACTTAATGCTTTAGGCATTTTCTACCAGTCAACCTTAAGGTGATGTGGAGACAACGGGAAGTAGGCTGCACAACCATTGTAAAAAGAACAACATAGGGAATAAATGATTAATTGTAATTAAATAAACTATTAAGAACATAAATACATATACAATACTTTACCGAATACAATACCCCCGCTGGGAATCGAACCCGGGACCCCTGGGTCTGATACCGGTGGTTAGATTTACAGGCAACAATTACGCACCATATAATATTATAATTTTTGTTAGACTGGTCCACAATCGATAAAAAAATTGGAGCATGGTGTACACTTGGTACGGAAATAAAACTTGCTAAAGATATTTAAGTTCATAAGGAAATCTGAAGCAAATACAATGCGCACGAAATCGCCAATTTGTTCCAGGCACATTTGAAGGTGAAATAGGGACTGAAGGTTCTATGGTGACCTGGAATTGAGTCACACGCACAAAGTCAAACCATATAACAATATATTTATCATACAAACTCCAAAATACCCGTGTCAGTGCGAGCAGTTTCCCTGTCGAGATCTTTAGCCAGTGCAGCGAGTAGCGCCTGATGAGCTTCATGCAGCTGCAGCGAAATAGGGCCAAGCCGGTCTGACCCTTCGCTGATGATTTCTTCGGTCAGAAGCGTAAACACTTCTGTTGCGAGGGTTATGTACTGTAAAGGAAGACATTATATTAACTAACAACTAAGATGGTTTGATAGGAGCTCGCTGGCGAATTGGTAATTGTTCCACCTGCGACTATGGCAGTTAAATAACTTTCGCGATGGTCAGCCACAGGATGGGCGATCAAAAACTTATTATCTCGAGTTTCGGAAGGCACGTTAGGCCGTTGGTTTCTGATGTGATTGTTATCGTTAAGACTCATCAATCCATTCTCCTTACCTATCCACAAGCAAGTCAAGTGCCCTATGAGATTGCGATAGTAGTTACATGCATATCACTCACGGAATAAGGTTCAGATTTGTCCGGCACGATGGCCTGGTGCGGGCGCGAGGTGGCATCGCTGGAATCCTGTGCGTCGCTATTGCCAGAGCGCAGTAAGGCGCCGTTGTCAGAGTCGGGAGCCACTAGCGTTGATTCAAACCATAGGCCGAATAAGGGTTCGCTGTCTGTTGAGAAAAAAAAATACAGATAAATAAAGAAAAAAAATAACCTAACATTGGAAACATAACAAAGATTATCTGACTTATCTATACTATATAATACTATAAAGAGGAAAGATTTATATTTTTGTATGTAACGAATAAACTCAAAAACTACTGGACCGATTTTGACGAAATTTGGTATAGAAAATCCTTAGACCCCAAGTAGTAACATAGGCTATAAATGATCCCAAAATTCCCACGGGAACGGGAACCACGCGGGTGAAACCGCGCCCGGCCTCTAGTAAGTAATATTTTAAGATAACGGAAAAGGAGATGCGCACCGCGATTTCTTATCGACGCTTATGTCGCGGTGTCTGTCCCGCTCATAGCACTACAAAGTGAGCAGGATAGACACAGCACTTACGCGAGAAAAGTTTTGAGAGAGTTTTGTCGTGGTGTGCATGCTAAGCGCGCTGGAATAAGGAATGGAAGAATATTGAATAGGCCTGTAACTATCTCATTAAAGAGGCTTAGACCCAAAGCGTTCTCTATTCCTATGAAAAGAATCTCACCGTCGTCAGTTTCCGAGTCCTCAGAGCACAGTATCATGTCCTGGAAGTAAACGGTAGAGTCGGAGCGGTCGGGATCGGCGTCTTGGTGCTGCTTCTGCACCACGGCACGCTTCAGGTTCGTCGCCTTGCGGTAGCATACAACGCCCAGAGCTACCAGTAGCTGTAGAGTAATAATTAGTATTAAAATTCTATTAGTCGTACTTAGATGTATCTATAAGCAAAACGAAATTGTTACAAAAATAATACTTACTTAATTTGAAAACAGTTTTTAGTAATAAAATGGCGTCCTAGTTTGCAATTGCTACACGAAATGACAAAGATAATGGATGTAAATACGTTTTGACAGTTTTATAAAAGGTATGCGGATTGTTTGCTAGTATGAACTACCCAAATCATAACTATATTCCAAATTAAATGCAGTCGCCAAAACTCAGCACCTTGAACCGCGCGTCAGCTACAGTAGCACGCCACAGAATATGATTGTAGAAACATACAGAATATGCATTCTGCAAATTCATTCCGACACAATGAAGTGACTACTGGATTCCCTCGAGCGCTGACCTTCCGTATAGATCGCGCTGGAGGCTGTAATACACGAGTCTGAGCGCGGAATGCATCACCTGGTGCAGCGGCGCGGCGGCGGCCAGCCTCAGCTCGCGCTGGTGCGCCGTGTGCTGCGCCAGGATGTGCAGCGGCGCCGCCGACGCCGGTGAGCACTCGCCGCAGCTCAGCGCCTCCAGCCGCGCGTCGGCCAGCAGAGCGCCCACCCACGCCAGGCAGCGCCCACCCAGCGCTACCCATACTACGCCCAAGCCTTGTTGCCTGTTAAACATATGTAGTCACGAATTGTAATCCTGTAAAGTATGTCTCATTTGAACTGGCTAAAAACGTAAAGAAATATCAGGTCATGGCAATTTTAGTGTTGTTACAGTCGGCAAACAATATATTGATTAAATCGTCTCAAAATGCTACTATTATGTTAAGTCCATTGTTTAATTTAGTTGTGCGCAGTCAAATTAAGGCATCCAAAGAAGTCAATTGTATTACCCACACAGTTTTCAATGTTTAATAAGCTGGCAGGAGGTTCATTAAAATGTATGTAATTTTAAAATATCTTCATATGAAAAACCCAACCTATCATCCTATCTATCCTGAATCATACTAGTTGAAAAAGACTATATATAATTAATACATTTACTATCCCACGCCTATTTTTAACAAGTGAACTAGTTTCAAAGGACTCACTCTTTTGTGCTTGAAAATTACAAATATAAAACAATTCTCAAAAATCGGTTGCACATTGCAATAGTAAACTTACATCTTCGTAAGGTTGTAGGGTCTGGAGGGCGTCTTCGCTGGACTTTTCCCAGGCGTAGTCGTAGGACAAGGAGCGCCGGCCAAAGCGTGATGTAGTCCACAGAGCAGTACCCATCCACCGATCATCAGATGGTTTTGATATACCTAACAATAATCATACATAGTATTTATTTGCTAATGTTCCCGACACAGATCTATATCTAGATCGACGGTAAAGTTTGATCCACGGTCAAAGTTTTACGACCTAAGTCAGTCCGCTTGAGACCATTGCCATGAAAACACGCGTCACTCAGAAACGAAAATGGTTAATTGTGCAGTGCTTTCTTGCAAGAGCTCGTCAATAACATTTACACATCACTAAATCTCGCTGGTGACGTCATCGTAGGTGTGAAAAATGCGACACGCTATATTCTCATACAGATTGAATCTTCTTTCCGTGGTTCCCGAGAAAAGTTTTGTCTACATCGAATTGACATTTTGGACAGTTGAATAAAAGGTTTGAAGTCGATGAAGGGTGTTGACTTCCATGTAAGTAAATAAAACCTCTTTTCAGAACTGAACCAGAAAGTTAACTGAGTATATATATAAACCGTATTATACGGTCTATACTCTATACAGTAGTGTTTAAACTATATACAGTCTGTATATAGTTAAAACACTAGCGTATTTCTTGGTAAAAGCCTTTTGAATTTTCTTATCATTTGGGATATTTTATGACATTTAGCTTATACAAAACAGGCCGTATTTCAGTATCATGAAACTTTTATATTGGTTTAGGTCTGAAATAGTAATAAAGTGACAGACGAAATTGTTTACACTTATAACTGATATTGATAAAATTTATGGCATAGACAGAATGAACTTACGTATCCACCGGCGCGCGTAGACTGTTTGAATATCTCCCCAATAGAGTTGTAAAGACTGAGTGCACTCTCCACCAGCGTAGCTGTCTGCTGTTCGCTTTCTTCGTCTTTAGGATGTAGGGACGCCTAGGAAAATAACATTATTACGATTTGTCTCCCATAAATTTTCACCAATAAAAATAATGATTTACATCTTAGACTTCACAAGGCCTTTAACCTTTCAGGACCGGATTATGAGACAGTAGATTTTCTCCCAAAAAGATCTCCCATGATTATTTCCAATATGATCTGAGCCATGGCACAGTAGCCAAGCCGTACCTACTGCCATCATTGAGCGATGCACTTCGTTTACTAGAAAATGCAGATATACCTACTGAAAGATCTCCCATAATCATTGGCAGTAATACCTGAGCCGTGGCGCACAGTAGCCACGCCGTGCTGACGTCGCTGAGCGTGGCGATGCGTTCGGGCGTGAATGGCTCCAAGCATGGCAGCGACAGCGCCAGTCGGCACACGTGCACTTCGTTCACTAGGAAATGGAGACTGTGGGCGAAAATTAGAGACAGTGAGATTGAGACACCATAAATGGTGATTTGGAACTCAATGATAGTTTTGTACTTCTAAATGATATTACTGCATTGATGATTACACAAATGATAGGAAGTAGTTAATTAATTCATTGTATAGCTGGGACAAAACGTGGTTAGGTATTTGTTTTATTTGATTTTGCAAAATGTGTGTCTTGTGCGGTTTTATGTTTTATGTTTTTGCAGTGTAATTATTAGTTATATTATTTGAATATGTTCTAATTTTTATGTTTTATGTTTTTGCTGTGAAATTAGTTATATTATTTGAATATGTTCCAATTTGTGTTTTTGTAATTTCCAATACAATTATTATTGTTTATGGAATAAATAACTATGAACTATGAACTATGATATATGATAAGGAAATAACTAGGTAGTAGCTCTTTCGAACGATAATTGAGGAGGAAGTTTGGCAACAGTGTGAATAAAGAAAAAAAAAATTTTTAGATTGCATTCGTGCTTTGGAATGCGTGTTGAACTTTTCAATTATATTAAGGCCAGCATATGGTATTCATATACTGATAGGAATGGCAATAACATTACTTAAAAACTAAAATAAATTTATTAAATGATATTGACAGTGATATCAACTCCATTGTATTTAAAAACACTTTTTTTTATTACTATGATTTTCTTTAATATACTTACTATACCCAGTCGACACATGAGCCTGTTTTGTCTTTCAGTCTCGACAGTCTCTCTGTTTTCATTTATGTTTTACTTTTGGTTTATTTTAATTTTGTCATGTTACATTAAGTACCGGGATATAATTTTCAATTAACATAAGGCAATTCTAATTCAAATACAGGTTATACCTATTTTAGGCACCAGCTCTTACACTCCATTTTCTGATTCCTGATTTTGTAATCCTTTTTATTTGTCATGTACTGGTTTGTGATAATAAAATAAATATTATTATTATTTACTATTACTTACAGTGAGGCATCAGAGTTAAACTGCGGCGCCATGGCCGTTTCCTTGGCGCTCTGCCACCGGTTAAGGTACCGTTGGAGGCAGGGCAGCGACGAGCACACTTTGAGCACCGTCGAGCCGGCGCGCAGCTCCATCAGGAGAGATGCGCAGGTTGATGCCACCCACTTCTATACCACAAATTAATGAAGAATTTTAACAAGGTAGAAGTAGTAAAAACAGTAATGATGTTAGGAGATCTAAGCAAACAAGCTGCGACCGATAGGCGAGCAGCTAGGCATGCTATCTTTGGCATGTTTTTCCTAGGGGTTAGGACTCTGCCAAACAAAGATTGTGAACCAAGGTTTCATACGTTAATACGTGATCTTTTAAGATATGATTTTGAATAATAAAACCTAAATAATGGGCAGTTCGTATTAACTTGATTTTAACTGATTGAGAATAGTTATGCTAACATAGGAATGCAATTTTTAACAACCTAATCCTAACTAATATTATAAACCCGAAAGTGTGTTTGTTTGTTATTCCTTGACGCCCTAACTAAGCAACCAATCAACTCGATTTTTGGCACAGAGTTAGTTGAATGGACAGAAAGTGACATAGGCTACTTTTAGGCTATTTTTATGACGATATTCCCATGGGAAGGGGAACCACGCGGGTGAAAAGGCGGAAGCTAGTAATTCATATTTAAAATATCCTCACCTTCATATCAATTGAGGACTGTTGAGCAGTATTTCCATCTTTAGCGCTCTCCAAACTATCTTTGCTTCCGGGTGACATGACAACTGTGGGAGTCTGAGCCTGGGACGAGACTGAAGCCACTGGGTTCCTCAGAGGAATCGTCAGTTGTTCTAGCAGTGCGTCTGAGCGCCGCTGTGCGTTCGACGGTGGCTGTTTCTCAGTCGTCGTGGTCGTTATAGGGCTTGCACTAATCACACAGGATTTTGGCATTGTTTGTGTGTCTGTAATAAAGTTTTGATATTGTCAGTAATGGAAGAAGTTATTAGGATTACATAGCAAAAAAAGAAAGCACAGAATTCTGATAGGAAAAACATCAGTAAAATAGGAAACTCTGGCTTACCTGGTACACTAACATGTGCTGGAAGTTTAGCATTTTTTAAGAGCGATGTCAAAATCACTAAGTCAGATTGGGGGTAGCCACCCCCATCGATGACGCATAAGCCCACAATGGGCAGGAGGAGCTAAAAAACAAACAGCAATTTATATACTTAACATATATACATGTATATGTAGATACAATAAGCAGAATCTATATAATAAGTACCTGTTTAACGGAAACATTTGGGGCTGCTGTAGTAGAAGTATCATCGCAGCTCAATCCAGCTTCGGAGAGCTTCTTAAGGATTTGTCTAAGAATCACCCTGAATGCATCACGGGCTGTTCCCAGTTGTTCATTAGGTACTAAAATAAAATAAATCAAAAGTTACATTGTCAACCTATTAAAAAGGAATATCAACTCCTTTTAAATGTTAAAGAAAAATAGTAGGCTTGCAACAAATAGTTCATTCGGCCGTTCGCCGAATACCGAATATTCGGCAAGGTCCTGGCCAAAAGTATTCGGCCAGTACAAAGAATTTTTTCGACGTGATTATTTGCGCTTTATAGCTACTAGGGAATGCAATAATCTAGATTTAGAACGAAATTTTGCGACTTTTAGAAGGTTGCACAGGATCACAAATAAGCGCGCGTAGCGTGCGATCCTGGTGGCAAACGACAACTACGGACGAGTTGGGAGCAAGCCGAAACATTAGATATTGTATATATACGATGGAAAATCTAAAATTTAAGGACTTATTTTGTTATGAATAAGCATTTTAAAGAAAACAACAAAAAAACAAAAACGAAAAATAACCAAAACTGCCAATGAATGTACTAAGAGTGCCAATTACTGTACTTTTGGCATATTCTAGACATTATTATAAAAAAAATAGATTTTTATACTAAATGTTTTGAGAATTTAAGAAATATACATCAAAGAATAAATCTTGTCTAGTTTATATAAAAAAAAATGTAAGTCAGGCTTTTCAAAGTGCCAATCATTATACAGTTTACCCTAGATAGATAAGAAATTCCGCTATAAATATTTTATAACTTTCATTCTATTTATTCATCATCATCATAATTATAGATGTTGACACCATCAGAGAATTTTTATTTTAATATGTTTCAAAATGTTGTGAAATTTTAAATGTTCACTCTGTGGTGACTCATGTAGGTACACAGGATAATAACAGAATCATAATATACTAAATTATACTTTCACAGTTCAGGCTGATCTTGTTCAATTAATTAATTGTTTTCAAAAATGAATTATTTTTATTCAAATTATTAGTTTACCCAGATGGTATCCATAGTTAAAGATTTGTAACTAACTATCATAATGGCTTAATTCATTGTTTGCTAACAGGACAGTGTCCAGAGAACAATGGATTATATATTGTGTCTCATAACACGGGGCCCGAGAGGATGTGAGTAATGAGTGTCAGAGACTGCATATCTGAGTCTTGCACAGACTGCATATCATGCTGATTACTAGGAACCTCATGTTCATCAGCTAATCTTGAATGCACTCTTATCAAATTATGTATAGACAAAAGCCCTACTTACCTGAAGGTCACAAGATACCATAAAGTCAAGCAAGCATAATCTAATCAATTCTTTATTACTATTCCTCAATGCCTCTAATACGAAACAATGATAGTACTAAGCCTTAAATTAGTTAAAATATCAAAGTAAAGAAAAACACACTTACAATTGTTTGCATTGATGCTGACAAAATGAGCAGAAAGGCAGGCGAAGCATGTGTAGAACAAGTCGTAAATGTCTTCATGGTTCTGGAATTCACTTTCACTGTGGGACCAGATTTGTAACAAATATTAGCTGGTATTATGTATCATGTATGAGAGAGCAAGAAGGACAGCGATGGACAAAAATGTTGGTTGACTGAACCCCCTAACAAAAAGAAAAAGAAAGAGTACAGGAATCTGAATAATAAAACCTTTGTCTTGAAAGCGCAGACTTACAAAATACAAAGGAGGTCACAGTTAGCTTTAAAAATATTTACTTATTTATAATTTAAGTTATTATTAACATTTATTCCTTATTTAAAGACTGATGATTTCATGTATGTTATAGAACTAGTAGAACAGAATTTTACCCGTTGCTAGAAAGATATAATTTGACTATATAAGTATTTCTGTATATCTTTGATAGCAAATTGGATAAGTTTTACTTATATACCTTATCTAAATTTCACTTTATCAAAGAACTAAATTTAGTTGCGAAATTGTAAGGTTTGTTCTAATACAATGTAGTGATAAGTCCATGTAAACAAGATATTATAGGTTGAAGTCTAAACCTAAATATAAATTACCTAGTAATTTTAACCATTCCATTATAATTTTTGCCATAATTTCAGCATCTTCTAAGAATGTAATTCTAGAAAGTCAATTACATAGTAGAGAAGTAATTATAAATAGGTTCTATTCGCAATAACACTGATGTGCAGTACCCAGATTTAGGGTTGGTTTCATCACCTACAGCTATGTTCTGGATGGCTTATCTGGCGGATAATTCCACCTATTTTTCATAATACAACTGTAAAACGCGACTCTCTGACCGTAACAACAAAATTTAAGGGGGTATATCTCAAAACCTACAAAGACCAAAAGTATTTCAATAAGAATGACGGTCGTATAAAAAAAATATCATATTCTAACGAGAACTAATGATACTAACCTTTTGATGATCGCTTGTATGATTTCAACGGCATCATTTTTATCAAAAAACGGGCCGTATAAAGCGGTTAAAATTGGTTTTACCGTTGTCGACCATTCAATATTTCCTCCTGAAGCGGCCATTTTCGGGAGAATAATAAAAAATGGCAAGCGAAAAGCCGAATTTTCATATCTGTCAGTAATGTCAATGTCAAAATTTTGAATGTCATGTCGACTGCGTTCAAAAACATTAACTTGCGCGAACACTACGCGACGTTGGCGGAATTTCTGTGGAAAACGGAAGAAGCCAAAACAAAAAAAAACTTGCGCGAATATTTACTACAATACATAATATGTATTGTAGTAAATGTTCGCTCAAGTTATTAATAATTAATATTATTATTTGATAACAGTCAAGTCACCCCGTGTGTACCTTACACCTTTCACCTTGGGTGCTATAAAAACCTTTAGTGCCGAATAAATAATGTCTTATTTCGGTATTCAAACATTCGTAACGAAAGCGTTTAAGAATTATTGGCGTTTAAAGATGGGCCTCACGGAATGACGCTTAAGATTATGGATGCTGGAAATAACAAAAACTAGCGAACGAAAGTCCAGTTTCAGTCCCTAAATCCTCAGTGACGCAAAAATAAATAAGATTTAACACTCGAGCATCGTACAAAATAGAACAGCTAGCCTAGCATGAGCGACTTTTATCGACACAATAGCTCGATAACGTATCACTGTCTCGCTCACATAGTAACGGGCTAAACAAGACAGCATCATGCGCCATATCATATCGCGTGATATAGCGGTGTTCATGCTAGGTCCACAGATCTCATAAAATCGACGTTCAAACATGGTACATACAGAACCGTGTGGATGGATTTTCGTTTGCCAAATTATCAATAATCATACCGTCATACAACGTCCACACTCGCCCCCGGCTCACGTGACACTGACTTGTACATTTACGCGCGAACACACGAGACAATGTATGTACGTCTTTGTTAGACATACACTACAGGTGTGATTGTATGTAATTATTATTATTTATTATTAAATTTTACCACGCTGGCCAGACGGGTTGGTAAAGGGTTTATTTCAAGTTTTCCTTCTCTCGCACAGGTGTTCAGTGCTTCGATCCTCTAAGTCGCCTCTTATTTCTCTTATTATATAATCAGTCAGCTATTAATTATATAATCGTTTTTGGTATTGATAAGTTCCATATACTTCGGATTTTCTCTGCGGAGCCATGCCTTCCTATTACACAGTCGGTGTTGTATTTAGATAATACAAACCGACAGTTCGACAGATTTTAATGATAACTTTCAACAAGAAACAAATAATTACTTAAATCTCTAACATCTCATTAAACTGACCGTCCGGGTAGGTTGCTATAAAGTATAAGAGGATTCAAATACCGTAAGTAATCGAAACCTGTATTCGAGTATTGTGGATCCAATTTGTTTTACAAAATAATTTGTCCTGTATTGTTTTGTTTTTTCATGGGTGCGATCTTCAATTATCCGAAGCGTTTGGCTTCAGATAATTGACGATTACACTCAACTTAGAGTAGCAGCGTTTGTAATAGGTAGTTATTTATTATTCTTCACTTGCAGGTAGTTGGAGGAGTATATTTGCGAGCTGGCCGAACATTCAAGGCTGTGTCAAGAACTATTTGACTGCTGTTTAAGTAAGTAATTAAGTATATATTTTTGACTTTAGAGTACCTACATAATAATGACTTACTCGGAGCAAAATAGAGCGGCCCAACCAGCTTAATATGATAACAAATGTATAGGATGTAAGACCACAAGCCACAAGATTAATTATTTATTGTTCAAATGCAACGAATGACGGACTTTAATGCCGTTACATCTGCGAGGAATTAAGTTATCACGTGGACTAAGAATGTCGCGTGGTAGTGCCATTTATCAGAATAAAAAGTATTCTATGTCCATCTCCACGGTTTAAGTTATGTTCACACCAAATTTAACTAAAATCTATTCAGCGGCACGTTTATAATATAAGCATGGATAAGTGTGAATGGAGAAGTATTTGATGTCACGAAGTATTGTAAAAAATATTCCAAAACGTTAAAAGTCGCTATGTCTATTTTGCATATTTTTTCTAAACAATACTTAAATAAAGTCCATTTTCAAACCTTTGAGGGTTGAATTATGTCCATCGGGTCGGACTTCAAAAACCTCAATAACGACACCCATATCGATTTTAACATTATTTACCCCTTTTTACCCCCTTAGGGGTTGATTTTCATAAATAACAAAATTTAAGTTTGTTTAATTGTATTTTTTTCCAACCATAATTCTTATAAAACATGAATGACTTTTACTTTGAAAATAAAGAACTTTTCTTACTAAACTTCATCCCCCTTATCACCCCTTTGGGGTGGAATTTTCAAAAACTCCAAGTCTGGTAAATGTTTATTTTTATTTATCAACGTAAATACCAAATTTGAAGATTCTAACACTTTCACTTTGAAAATAAAGGACTTTTCTTACACAACTTCATCCCCCTCGTTCCCCTTTGGGGTTGGAATTCTCAAAAACGCCGAGACAGGTGAATGTTTATTTTTAATTATCAACCTAAATACAAAATTTGAAGATCTCTTACTTTGATAAAGGACTTTACTTACACAACTTCATCCCCCTTTTCACACTTTTGGGAATGAAATAAAAAAAAACCGAGACAGGTAAACATTTATTTTCAATCGTCAACCTAAATACAAAATTTAAAAAGATCATAACTTCAAAGCTAACGGACTTTCATACAAACTTTCATCCCTATTTCACCCCTTTAGGGGTAGAATTTAAAAAAATCTTAGTGCACCCTTAGACCTCATAAGGAACCCATAGGTTCCTTTTGCTAAATGCTATGCTATGTGCTAAATTTGGAGTCTTTAGACCTAGCGGTTCGGGCTGTGCATTGATATGTCAGTCAGTCAGTCAGTTTCTTCTTTTATATATTTAGCTTTTAATTTTTGTTTTTCCGGGAATGTGGAGCGCGCATAACGAAAAGTTTTCTGAAATTACAGTCGCTGTACCATTTTATCAATTTTTTAAATTTAGCTACGATACTCCACTGTCTGCAAAGTCAGGGCAGTCGTGTTTTTTTTTTACATTTTGTTATAGATTATTTGTTGCAGCAGTATAAGAATCTTAGCCAATTTAAACATTTAAATTATTTTATTTACAGTACATCAAGCTGTATCAAAAAAGTCATCAAAATGATACTTCCATATTTTTTATTATAATTGTAGGTACTTATATAAGAAGATTGACCTGTGACGCATATCACCAATTATTCATTTATAATATAGTTTGTTTTATACTTGTACATAAGTTTATTGTTTGTTGTTGTTATTATGTAATTTAAATAAAGAGTGTAATTTATGGTACCTAGCTAAAAATATACCATATGATATAAATTGATATCATCTTAACAAAACAAGTAATCATTAATGTAATTATCGAAATGAATCCATGGCACAACTGGTTGTGCAATGCAGTTGGTCCAAAGGGCCGACGAGCATCATCAGTCATAAATTAGACATATTTTTCTTATGTTAACTGTCAAATTATTTGCTAAATAAACTATCCAAAACTTAAGATAAGTCGGTAGATAAAACAGCCATTAGTTACTACTTTCCTACTAGTCGGTTTTACAACAAATCATTTAAATTATTGTAGTGTTGCGAGATGGAACTGTAATACTTGGACATTTTATTATTGATAGGTAAACAATTAATTTGTAGCAAAATATTTTTCTTGTTTTGAGTTAATAAAACACAAATTGTAGAATCATATTTTTTTGTACTTTTATTTGGCCTGTTTCACAATCATTCTATAGTAAGTTCTGACTTCTAATAGCTGCTTATTTGACAAATAATTTTACATTTTTAATAACATCACTGTCAAATATCACGTAATTTTGTATCTTATACTATAATAATACTACATTGACAGTCCAGGGGCCTCCCTGACCGACCCCTTGGGGCCTACCAAGTAAAAATATGGATATCTCCCACCAAATTGCAAAGACATTGCTTGTTATCTTAAGTTCTAAATAGGTAGTTCTTAAATTCTTATACAAGTTTATTTTCACATTAAAATATAATGTCTCCACCACAATACAGAATTTAATGTCAAAGTATACTGTGGTGACTTCGATATAATGCCGATCCTTTCAAAGCAAATTGAGACCTATTAGTCTGCGCAAATCTGAATACCTTTGGCCATTTTACCGTATTACGAAGGCACCTCATTTAATTTGAACTTAATTTAACCTAATTTTCTATGAAAGTTTTTGTTTATAAAGCTAGTTATAATTTGTTATAAATGGTAATATGTCTGTTTTTGTTGATATTTTAGTGTTAATGGCGTTGTTGACAAAATTCCAAATAAATTAAATTAATAAATACGATGTCCGCAAAAAAATACTACTTGGTCACCCTAACTCATTCTTCATACTTTCATTCTCGAATTGTATCGTAAGTACTGCACTGGGGGGCTATCGCGTAAAAAAACTGGTTATTGATATGGGCTTCATTTGACAGTTGAAGCTCATGAAATTACCATATATGGTCATTTAACTGTCAAATGAAGCCCATGTCCATATCCATATTTTTTACGCGATAGCCCCTCTGACTGGTTCCAGCAGGGATATCGCTTAAAAAATCTGGGTATGGATATGGGCTTCATTTGACAGTTGAAGCTCATAAAATTACCATATAATGGTCAGTTAACTGTCAAATGAAGCCCATGTCCATATCCATATTTTTTACGCGATAGCCCCCTAGGTAAAGCTAGATCCTCTGTGACGGAAATTCTCTTTACTGTGAATTGCTTTTCAGCATTCGTAACGCAAAATTCACGTAACGTAACGTGTTCAAAGATGGGCCACACAGTGTGACGGTACGAAATATAATTTTCGCTTTTTCATATTGATGCCTTGTTATTTGAACGGATTTCTAGTGTTAAATACTGTCTGTCACATATCAAACGTAACGCTGGTAGAATGCTTCGTTTGGCTCCAAACGGTATGATTATTGATAATTTGGCAAACGAAAATCCGTCCACACGGTTCTGTATGTACCATGTTTAAACGTCGATTTTATGAGATCTGTGGACCTAGCATGAACATCGCTATATCACGCGATATGATATGGCGCATGATGCTGTCTTGCTTAGCCCGTTACTATGTGAGCGAGACAGTGATACGTTATCGAGCTATTGTGTCGATAAAAGTCGCTCATGCTAGGCTAGCTGTTCTATTTTGTACGATGCTCGAGTGTTAAATCTTATTTATTTTTGCGTCACTGAGGATTTAGGGACTGAAACTGGACTTTCGTTTGCTAGTTTTTGTTATTTTCAGCATCCATAATTTTAAGCGTCATTCCGTGAGGCCCATCTTTAAATGCCAATAATTCTTAAACGCTTGCGTTACGAATGTTTTGAATACCGAAACAAGACATTAGTTACCCGACACTAAAGGCTTTTGAAGCACCTAAGGTGAAAGGTGTAAGGTACACACGGAGTGACTGTAATGAAATAAGATATTATTTATCCGGCACTAAATGTTTTTATAGCACCCAAGATGAAAGGTGTAAGGTACACAGGTGACTGTAATAGTGTTTCTCCCAGGAAGTGCAAAATAGGTTCGTGTTTTGTTTTCTTGTCAATGTTTTGTAAGTGCGAACGTAGAGTAAAAATGAAAATATTCTCAAATAATTTATACAGTACGGCAGTATAGTCTTTGGGTTTTAGTCTCTTTTTGCTGGAGCTTGAGAAATTTATGAAAAAAAATGGGCTTGTCATTTTTGTTGGCAGCAAAATAATTTTAAAATATTTGTATATAAAATAGATAGTAGACAACATTGAATTTCCCAATTTAAATAAAAAAAAATCCAAATAATTCTAATTTACATAAAATAAAATGTCCGAAGAGCAAAATAGGAAACGCAAGCTATCAGCAGAAAACACCTTGGAGGCGACAGGTAAATAAACTAACCTATCAAATTAATAATTATTAATAGTTTGTTTTCTAAATTCTGTTTAATTTTCCAGAGCCTACAGCTAAAACTTTACACATTCAGTGTCCATACCTAGATACTATCAATAGACATGTGTTGGACTTCGATTTTGAGAAGCTTTGCTCGGTCAGCTTGACTAGAATCAATGTTTACGCTTGTTTAGTATGTGGAAAGTACTTTCAGGTAAGTCTTATATATTATTTAATTGTAGTCTGTTTTCTGTCATTAACTGTATTGTTGAAGATTAGTGAACCAGGCCATTCCTATTCCGGTTAATTGTAATCTAATGAAATTTTAATTCTAATACAGGGCATAAGAAATAATATATGTATTCAACTATACTAATAAATAATAATAATACCAATAAATAATAGCATTCATTCTAATAAAAATATAGTAAATCTTGCTGCCCAGATTGATGTATATACAGTGAACTATATACTGATATAACATTAAATAATTTTATATTCCATTACAGGGCAGAGGTACTAATACCCATGCATACACTCATTCTGTAGCTGAGGGGCACCATGTCTTCCTCAATCTGCATACATTGAAGTTTTATTGTTTGCCGGATAACTATGAAGTAATTGGTAAGTTAATTCAACTTACATTATCACACATATCTGAAAAATAACTATTCTTTATAGCTTTTTCTTAAAAATAACTTTTTCATTTTGCATTTAACACAACATGAGACAGGTTGCAATATGCAACCTGTCTCATGTTGTGTCCCGTCAGAGCGACATGAGACAGGTTGCTTTTTTAATTATATTATCTTGTTTAACAATTTTCATAACTATTCATGTTTACACAATTAAGTTGAATTATGGTTAGCCTCTGAAGAAACATTATCAACAATTTGCCAAGGCTTGGTTGAAGTAAGTATTTAGCTTAGTCTGGCTGGTTTGTCAAACTTGTCTGCAACATTAAAAATCATTACTTACTTCTAGATTCTTCTTTGAATGACATCAAGTATGTATTGAATCCCATCTTCAGTGCAGAACAGATCAAACAGCTAGACACTGATACAAAGATGTCACGAGCCATTGATGGAACTATGTATATGCCTGGAATTGTGGGCCTGAACAACATCAAGGCCAATGATTATTGCAATGTCATTTTACAGGTTTGTATAAGTATTTCTTTATTTGGATCATCAAAATATTATTAAGCGCATGTTGCCCATAGTAATTACCAGAGATAATGTTACATTATCGAGTTATTTTAATAATATTAATGTCTCAGAAAAAACTATATTTATCTAGTTGTCATCTCAGCCACATTTATCTAGTAATTACTCAACAAGTGTCTGTTCTGTTGTACTGCTTTCAAGTTTTCTTTTATGTCCTAACTACATTTTAGTTTATACTTTGCTGTATCATTATTGTGTTTTTAAAAGTATGCTTGTTGTGTTTACAGTGTCTATCACAAGTAAGACCGCTAAGGAACTATTTCTTACGAGAGGAAAATTATGCTAATGTCAAGAGACCACCTGGGGATTCTTCATTTCTGCTGGTACAGAGGTTTGGTGAATTGCTCAGAAAACTGTGGAATCCTCGGGCATTCAAGGCTCATGTTTCACCGCATGAAATGCTTCAAGCTGTTGTTCTCTGGTCTAAAAAACGATTTCAGTTTATAAAACAAAGTAAGACTCATATCCTTTTAAATTATAATAGATACATTTATACTATCCTAAGAACATAACATACAGGACACATATGCCCCTGAAAAATCTGAGGGTAAGCGTAGGAAAGGTAAAGTCTGCACCACCCCGAGGGTAAAAACCGCTTTCGCCACGATTTTTTTCTGTTTCCTAGGATCTCTGTAATATAATAAAATAAACACCACGCTCAACATATATCCACTACACTCTAGAAGCTGTAAACATGTGGTTAAACGTCACCTGAAGACATTGAACTATGAGGACGTTGAGTCTTTACTTTTGCCCCAGTTGTAAAATGAAACCGTTTTCGTCAATCATCAGTGGATGCTAACGTTTCCCGTCTAGTTATTTATTTACTTTTACTCGCCCGATCAAATCCGTCATGGCGGCTGTATCCTAATCGTTGCTATGTTCCCCGTCTCACACACATCAGACACATTACATACACATGTTTATGCTGACACCACACAACCTAAATCACAATCACACATACTCACACAATCACTACAACATTCACAATGTTCTCTATAACCTACTTAGCTATTATCTAGTCTATAAAGTAACCATTATTATTATTATTTGGAAGGAGGGACGCCGGCAAAGCCGGACGGGCGATCAGTCACCATAATCGGAACCACTTCGCCCAGTTCCCCAAAGTCCCCTGAAAAACAGGGGGGAGGGCGGGTTATCATACAATACCTATTAAGTTACCTATTAAGATAGCATAGTTGACTCTTTTCTGGACCCATCTGTGTAACATATTGCAGTGCAATCCAGATCGTCTTGTTCTGTTTTCCAGTCTTTTCTGGATCTTATGCTTACCCTGTATTTTTTGTCGAAGATCCTTTCCTTATTTATTAGGTCGTTGTTAGCTAATATCATTGAAAGGTTTTCTTTGTAGTTTTTGCCTATTTCTGCGTGACCTTTGTCATTGTTTCTTCCTTTCCATAGATTAAGTAACCATAATAAATTGTTAATTTTAAGTTAATTAGTTGAGTTGAGTAATAGTTTTGTCCTTTCTGCGGGAAGAGGCTGGTGACCTGTGGTACAGGTTTCTAAGAAATCTATTTCAGGCGCCAGTCATTCACAAATTTAGGTTATGCTATGACACTTGTGTATGAATTGATATATGTAATGAATTTGTGAAGTGACAAATAAATAAATTATTGATTAATTGATTTATTCATATAATGTAGTATTATGTAAATAACATTTATTACAGGCGATCCAATTGATTTTCTATCTTGGTTCCTGAATTCATTGCATATGGCTTTAAATGGTACAAAGAAAGATAACAGTTCAATCATTTACAAATCATTTCTGGGTCACATGAGAATATATACCAGGTAAAATTGTTATATAACAAAAAGTTTTAATTAGTTAAAGTACCTACCTACTCTATATAGTTAATATTCGTTAATTTCTTATAGAAAATTGCCTCCACCTGATGCAGATGATGCTGCAAAAGTGGATCTCAAGAGTGAAGAGTACAGTGAAATGATTACTGAATCACCTTTTTTATATCTGACTTGTGACTTACCACCAACACCACTATTCACTGATGAATTTAGAGAAAATATTATCCCTCAGGTAAAATGCTTAACATTTTAATTATTTTTGTATGTTGTTTCATAATTCAAAAGTTTATCAAAAAGAACTTTTAGAATAGCTTTTTCATCTGCTTATCTCAGCGTTTTATAGTATAAGATGATAAATTTCTAATTACAAGATTTCACAATTACAAAAGTTAAGCATTATAAAGATTTTTATCATAAATCTTTTTACATAATTTTCATTTTAAATGAAGTTGGGGGAGTATGCTAATAGCTGTATCTTTATTTTAGGTGAATCTTTACCAGTTGCTGTCCAAGTTCAATGGGCAGAGTTCAAAAGAATACAAAACATATAAAGAGAACTTTTTGAAGAGATTTGAAATCACTCAGTTGCCACCTTATTTGATTCTGTACATAAAAAGATTTACGAAAAATACATTCTTTGTTGAAAAGAATCCCACAGTTGTTAATTTTCCAGTCAAGTAAGAATAATATACATTTCTTATTAAGTTAACAGAAGCATACTATATTATTTTTTTGATACTATAAGTTTATTGTGCATTTTAGGAATGTTGATTTTGGAGATATCCTCACGCCCGAAGTCAAAGCAAAGCACAATGGCAAAACCACATACGAGTTGGTGGGCAATATCGTACATGATGGCACTCCAGAGAAGGGGACATACAGGGCTCATGTATTACACAAACCAACACAGCAGTGGTAAATATTTTGTCCATAAGTATTTGTGATGCAGCAATGTATTTTTTTTTCATACAATTATCTCTTGGTTCCAGGTATGAAATGCAAGATCTTCATGTCACAAGTATATTACCACAAATGATAACACTTACTGAAGCATATATTCAAATATATGAATTGAATCAGGACTGATTTGTTGTAGCTTTAGTTAGAAATAAAAATAAGCACTATTGCCATATTGCCTTTTATTTATTGAATATACAAATTGCCTATATTCCAGTATTTCAATTAACAAACTGTGGCCTTGGAATGGACCTTTACACTTATAAACAATAACTAAATAAATTACATATAAAAGATGTCATATTTTAAAAATAGTTGACAGATACTTTTTATATAAATATTTGACACAGTTTGTCTTTATAAAATAAAATGCAATGTAGACAGTCCAGCTCAGGATTGAACAGATAAAATACACCCACACTGTTATGTATCAGTGAATGAAGGTTCTATGTGAGTTTGTGTTATTGCTGGCTGGTACAGTCTCAAGGGCATCAAACTATCGGCTATTAGTGGACCGTATTTATTCTAGTTAATGGCTTTCTCCCTTCTTTCCTGCAACACGTTTGAACTCTCCCATATTTGTTGTGGAGATTGGAGAACCAAAAAATGCCAGATGATCTATCTGTGTCACCTCTCCTCCAGACTGATTGTCTTTTATGAACAGTTGAATGTTTTGCACATTTTGGAATTTCACAAACCGCAATGGGACAGGGTTGCCTTCCAAGTCGCTTGGAGTAAATCTGCACAAAAATAAAGTGATTGTTAAGTCATATCACATTGATTATGAATAAAATATGCACCTCAAGCACTGGTTTTGGGTATCAGGACATAATTATTAAACTTTACTTTTAAAATGGAACCAACACAAATTTTTATTCTTATACTTGGTGATTTTCTATTGGTATTGATATTGGTATTTTATAACTTACTCATACAGTTATACTTCACTCATTGTATTGTAAAATGAAAGTGATATTAGAGCAAATGACTTACTCCAAATCTTGCACAGATGTGTAGCCAGATGCTTGGTCAAAGTCCAGTGTTCTTGGCTGGTTGATAAACAGTTTCACAGTCTTAGGCCCCTTATCAGCTGGTCCCTTAATTTTCAGTGAGTGCAATTTCACCAACTGGAATAAAATTATACTTGTGTTATAAATATTTTCCTGTTTAATATTTATCACATAAAAATAGCATTGCAAAATGCATAATCAAAAAGTTATTATTATACCTATGTTATTATTTCAAATATTTCAAGGAAAATTTTTGAACATTTATTGAATGCATCTTACTTGATTAAAGGTAATGTTGATAATGAGTTGTTCATCACAGTCGCTAGCCAGGTATCCCCCACCACTGGTCAAGGCATGTACCATTGGATGATCATCTGCTTCATTCAAACATTCACACTCACTCTTAGTTATGAATGTTGTTAAATCCATCTGAAAATAAAAAATACACCTTATAAAGCCTGACCAGAAAGATGCCTGGCCTGAAGCACCATTTTTGCATTTCTATTTTATTATTACCTAACCTTTCAGGCCCCGGATTATGAGCCGCAATAGATATTCTATTGTTCTCTGGACACTGGGGTCTGGTTCGGGTTTGATGAATTAAGTCAAATTCAGTAGAAGAAATTACTTCATGTGTTTACCACAATATGTGTATGTTTCCTATTGTATTATTCAGGGTTGAAAACTTTTAAATAAAAGACCTCCTTTTTTGGAAGTGGGTTAAAAAGATTCAATTTAAAGTAAATTATTTTTATTCAAATAGACATAAGAGATAAGTGCTTTCGAATTTCTTTTTAACTTGATAAAAAAAATCATATTTAATATATAACTTACATGTCCAGCAACAGCACTGTCCTCATCGCCTCCATCATCTGTACCATAGTATTGTCTAACTTTATTTTCTAAAGAAGTAGGGTCAGCACCCTGTAGCCGATCAACTTTCGTCTGCAGAAGACACCACTTTAAATTATTCAGATTTTTTAAATTAGCAGTATGAGCCATTAAAAACTTTTAAGAGTTTTATTTTATTTGGACAAGGTAAGTTTTAAATACTTATGGTAAATTTTAAATAGAAAAATATTGGAAAAAATTAACTCGGCCACAAGTGAGTTCTCAGACGGGAATCGAACCCGCGACCTTTGGAAATTATGAACAGTTGAAATCCGTCTGAGAATTCACTTGTGGCCGAGTTAATTTGTTCCAATATTTTTCTATTTAAAATTTACCATAAGTATAAAAATAGCATTTAAAAATGCAAAATTACTAAATCCTTAAGTTTTAAATACTTTATACAAGTAAAGATGACTCGCTCTGACTGCACTTACTCTATTTCTGTAGAAAATGAACGTAGGCATAGCGCTCACGCCTTGAGCAGCTGCGGTCTCCTGACACCTATCCACATCTACTTTCAAGAACACAGCCCTAGGGAACTTCGCCGGTAGTTGCTCGAAGAACGGCGCAATACGTTGACATGGCCCACACCTATTGAAGAATTATTTAGACTACATAATATTCAAAACCTAAACGATGACTCGATACTTTTGAACTAAAAAGGTTATACTAACCAGGATGCGGTGAAGTCTACGACCACCAGCTTTGTTCCAGCGTTGGCCATTTCAGATTGGAAGTGAGCTTCATTTTCGATTATTGTTGCTAAACCCATTTTGATTTAGAACTTAGAAATTATTCTGCAGAAAGTAAACTCATAAATTGACAACAACCGAGGATGATACTTCAAAATGGTAGATTGACTGACAGTCAGTGTTGCCACTGGCAAGGCAACTTGCCAGTGCCCTGCCCTCAAAAGTTCCATCGAGTGTTCAAAAAGTTACGATTTCCCAGAAAAAGTAACGTTTTATTAATTTTTATATTTCAGTACATACAATAAACACAATTTCAATTTTTGTATAGTCTCCAATCATCATTTCAGCGGTATTTGAATGGTTTCTTAGGTTATGGATAGGTAAACGAAATCGACGGTCGTAATCCGCGAAAATCCCTCCACTGTCTGCCGTCCTGTCGGTTGGTTGGTTACTCACTCCGTACAGCTCGCTCTTTCTATTTACAAATTCAAGCTTTGAGTGCGATTGAGACAATCTCATTGGTTTTCATTGCTTTAGTTCGCAATTTCAAATTGCCAACATTTTATACGACTAGGAATGGGTCCAGTGAAAATTTCAGTGAAATGAAAATTAAATTTATACGATGAAATCTTTCAAAAAAGGTTGAAATATTTCAGTTTTGAGTGTAATTTATTTTCTGACTAGAAATGATTTATATATTTATTATTAACTTTACAATTTTAACGAATTAAATGATAATAACAGACTTAATTTTGATTTTACCGTTAATAAAATTAATAAAACAATCTATTCAAGTTCTAAATCTTATGATTTTTTCACTTAGCTATTCCATAACATCATAAGAATGATGATAGGATTGAGATAAACATAGACTAAACCAAATACAAAACTGAATTTGACGTCACATAAACATGACATGAATCAGGACATTTTGCGGGATTCCATTTGCGCGAAAAGGTAATAACGCGAATGACTTACTACTAGACTTACCGCCTAAGTAAACAAAAAAAATTGGAAAGTATAAAAATGCCGTCTCGAGCTCGATTCCAAAACGATTATAATATGAAATGGAGATTGTAACTAACGAACAAGTAGACAAAATATGATCCTTCAGGCAAAGTCCATTTGCACAAATCGTGCATCCATTTGCGCAAATGGACTTTGCCTGAAGGATCCAGACCCGAAATGTTTCCCGTGGAAACATCGTTATAAAATGCATCCTATGTTTTAATCCAAGCTACTCACCGGAAGCCTTTTTCCGTGATTGAGTAACAAACATTCACATTTATCATACTTTTTAGTAGAATAGTATTAGTTGTTAGTAGGATAGGGATAGGTTAGACATTGGAGTAGTTCTCTTCGCAGTTTTGCTACAAAAACCAGCCTTGACAAGGTGGAAAGCCAAATTAAACTTCAAAAATAAATTTCACTTCAAACTGAAATACTTCAATCCAAAATGAAATTTATTCTAAATATTTCACCGACTGAAACTTTTCGTGAAATTTACCCAACCGTATATACGACCAAAGATATTTACAAGCTTCTCGTTTCACCGAAAGTTTCGTGGTGTCCATCCATCTGAAATATAACGCAAAATTTACGTTTTGTGCCGTGTAACGTAAATTTAACGTGAAGGGGTCAAAACGTAATAAAATGTTACAAAAGTAGACAACGCTGTGTAAGATGTATAGTATAGATAGTTATAGTGCGTTTCATCGTATTTTCCCTTTTCTGTTAGGTTGGTACCACTGTCGATTTCTGTCAAAAGTTTAGTTTAAGTTAAGGATAAGAATTCGATGCAGAATTTTTAAGTTTTGGATTCTGTTTTAAAATCATGCTCGAATCATTAAAAAGCAATGAAAGTAAAATGGTTTTGGAATGATGTTTCTAATGCGTAAGCGCCTTCTTGACATACAGGGGTACCAACCTAACGAAAAAGGGAATATACGATGAAATGCACGATTGGAATTCAGCACAACAATAAGTTTTCTTTTCAATCTTTTACGGCTTTCAATTCTAGCGAATTTAGTCAGATCGTAATGAAATGATATTAAATAAAGAATAAGTATCGATATATATATAGGTACCTTTACTTTGTCGTGTAAAGTAAAAGATTCGCGAATTCTCTTGCAAGAATTTTCAGTAAATTCTAATGTTGTACTTCGGTCAGAGCATACGAAATCCTGCAATACTAGTCACAGAACAGTGTAATGAAATCTAATAAGGCTAAAACACGTGGAACTATTGAAGGAAAACAGAGAAAGGGCAAACCTACATGTAAACGAAACAAAACATTGGAATCGAAATTGTGTAAGCTGTTTTATCAAAATCCGTCAGTCTCGTTCTCACCAGAACTACAGATTCTCATACAAAATGTCTCCCGTTTACTGTAACTTGACGGCCGTTAGGTCTCGACTAAACGGAGCGGGGGCGGTAGGTAGGGATTTTCCGCGTAACATGATGGTATTATGGGAGACTGAGCAAGAACACCATAGAAATTAGGTGTTTTTGGGCTGGACAAAATTGAATTAACAACAACTTTTTTATTAGATGATCAAAAAAATTGTTGTTAAAGCTATACCTACCTATATAGTTCAATATTCCTAAATATAGGAAAACCTGTTTAAGGTGGTACGACTTCTATACAAACAAACATTATACAATTATTGGTTCATCATACCTTAATAATACATAAATACATGCGCAACTAACTCGTTTCAGTTATTTGTTTGCGCGAAATAATAAAAAAATTGTACATTCATACATAAAACACGAATATACTAATATCTTATAATTTCAATAATTCTACGTATGTGTGCGAGACCCATCGCATTTATATAGCTCATGTATGAAAGATCATTTTTTTAATAATTTCGCGCAAACAAATAACTGAAACGAGTTAGTTGCACATGTATTTATGAATTATTAATGTATGATGAACCAATTAATGTGCAATGTTTGTTTGTATGGAAGTCGTACCACCTTAACAGAAGAATTTTGGAAAAAAATATAAAAAAATTGGCGTTTCAAAAACAGAAAAAAGTGAAGGACGCTTATATTTTAGACGTTTTTATAAATATCTTCTATTCGGAAAACTGTCATTTTTATGAATGGCAATACTAGTATTGAGAATGAACTTCTGCCAAAAAAAACTTGACTTCAGAAGTTTATTATATTCGAAGTTAAGGTGGAACGATTTTCATACAAAAAACAGTCGAGATAATCTTGGTAGATTAACAGAATTAATACTTAAATATATGTGCAACTATTTATTCTCGGGTATTCATTTGCGCTTAATTAATAAACAAACATTGTTTCATTCAGAAATCACCTATAAATGAACACTAAATTATTGCAAAAATTACGACTGTGTATGTGACAAATGTCGTGTACGTATACAAAAATCGCGACGTTGCCATTCCATGCGGCTAAGACGCGCAACGCGCGAAGTTGCCGCTCTTACGTTTGTCTCGATTTAATAATTGTTTAAATTTCTCTTTACTAGATTTTTCAGCTGTGTTGCCGTTGCGTCCCAAAAGAGATGAGTTTCGTCAGTAATAATTTACTTTGAGATTATGATATAAAGTTGTGATTTGTAGGATTTATCTTGACTCCGATTTAAAAAAAATGCTAAACACGACTTATATTTTGTTTTTTATGCGTAAATCTTTTTTTTCTCTCATCACTGTAAAAAAATAGAAAATAAGATTTTATAAAGGAAAAAAAAGAAACGAAAATTGTATCTGCTTCGTGCAAATAAAATTTACTTGTATTATGTAACGTACTTACTTAATATTTTTATTTTTTTTTATTTAGACAAATGTCATGTGGTCCCTTTTCAAATATTAAATTGTCCGCAATCACATCTACGTACTGACAACACCGTTCCGTATTTGTCATTTGTTTGTAGTGTTTTTTCATTGTGACTAGGGAATGGGTCCAGTAAAAATTTCACTGAAATGAAAATTAAATATAAACGAAATTTATGAAATCTTTCAAAACGGGTGGAAATATTTCAGTTTTGAGTGAAATTTATTTTCTGACTAGAAATGATTTATTTTACGTAAATCTTAATGATTTAACGATCTTAATGATTTATTTTATTTTTAATTTTACAATTTTAACATATTAAATGTTCACTTAGCTATTCAAAACATCATAAGAATGATGATAGCATAGAGATAAACATAGACTAAGCCAAATACAAAACATGAATTTGAAGTCACATATCACTTGACTATTGTTGTTTCGACTATGAATCAGGACATTTGCGCGAAAAGCTAATAACGCGAAAGACTCTTACACGAAAAGCCGTTTGCTCGAATAAACATTTGCGCGAATAGTGCACAAATGTAATTAAATTTGCCTCAATTATTGGTCAGTTAGCCTTCAAAAACATTTTCACCGTATAGCGCATGAATGAATGTTAGCGCTATCTCAGCACTTTTTTTTCTAGATTGTACTTAACATTACATAATACATATTTAAGATACACAAGAGGTTAGCACTTTTTATTTTATAACCTCTCAGGCATCGGAAAACGAAACACAATAGATATTTAATTGTTTCCAACCCCGGTGTTCGCTGCGCTGCTTTACGAATTAAGTATTTGTTGAATAATACAATTTCATTTTGAGGTAAGTACTTAATAGTAATTTTTTTTGAGGAATTTTTGCTTACTTACATGTTTTATGTATTAATATTTTATAATATCAGTATCTTTATAAATTAAAACACGAAATTAGTTATATGCACATAAGTGCCTTTAAAGACTCAATGCTCAGAAACACGTGAAGTATCAAATTGATATTAATAAAGATTAAAGTCTATGGTTCCCCCGAACTGTAAAAATCAAGCTTCTAAGTTTTTACATCACCATAATAAATTATCGCAGTAAATTAAAGCTTTAAAGGTAGAATTTAACAAGATTTACAAGATGTAAATTTCACCACATAAGTAAACAAAAAGAGTAAGTATAAAAATGGCGTCTCGAGCTTGATTCCAAAACTATTATAATATAAAATGGAGATTGTAACTAACAAACAAGTAGACAAAATATGATCATTTGCGCAAATTTATATACGCGCCAATATACCGAAAGGAGCTAAATGTATTGATTTTAAATAAAACTAATATAATAGTATTGTAGTATTGTACTAGCGGATCCTCGCGGTTTTACACGCGTGGTACCTGTTCCCGTGGGAATATCGGGATAAAATATAGCCTATGTTAATCAGGGATAGTGTAGCATCCTAAAATAATTTTTGAAATCAGTCCAGTAGTTTTTGAGTTTATTCATTACATACATACATACACATCTTTCCTCTTTATCACTACATAGTATAAAGCAAAGTCGCTTCCCGCTGTCTGTCCCTATGTATGCTTAGATCTTTAAAACTACGCAACGGATTTTGATGCGGTTTTTTTAATAGATAGAGTGATTCAAGAGGAAGGTAAAATAACCTTCAATATATAGTAGAGAAATACTGTAATTTTTAAGGTTTCTAATGTGATGTCGTAAATGATTACATTTTTTCCGCTTACATTGCAAACGCAGGCTGAACCCTACGAGATTTATCAATATAAGGTAATAAGTATTTGTACACCTTGAAAATGTCTACAGAAAACTCCTCGGTGGTTTATGTTTATCTCTTATGGATAACCCACAATAGCATAAGTCGTGTAGTCCACGCGGGCGAAGCCGCGGGCGGGAAGCTAGTAATATTATATAGTATAAGAAGTATAGAATACGGTAACATGATGATCCAACAACCACCACCACTTTTTTTTTGATTGAGGAAACATTGCAATTTTAATCAAAATCTGTTCAGCAGTGGTTTAAAAAAAAGATATTATAATGGGCAAACACACTAAGAAATCTTAAAATTTAGAGTATCAATTACATTCTTGTCACTTGTGCAATTTAAAAAAGTTGCAATTGCATTTGTTGCAATTTATACATCAAAATTAATATTGTGATGTTATTTAAATAAACAATAATATAAAATAAATAATAAAAAAAAATCTACCATCAGAAGTCTCGAACCTTAACTCTTTGATATCTAAGCCGAGTACGTAGACCGCTGGGCTACTTTATCATTTTCAGCTGGGTCGAAATATTCTACTACAAGAAACTCAGAAATAAGGTATGCATGTGTGAGTGATTAGTAAAATTGGGAGACAGAAACACTCTCTCGAGATATTTGGATGATTTATGTACTACAAAAAGATAAATGTTGGTTTCGAAAATTCAATATTTATTTATAGAATGCGCTAATAGTATTTTGAGTTAAAAAGATACAAAGAACAATTAACAAATAAATAAAAACTACTAAATAGCGAAAGTAGCGCCATCTAACGACCGTTCAGCTTTTTGTAACTTAATCGTTCCACCTTAACATGGGTGGACTAGTGCAAAACACGAAATCTGATATTCACCCCCTACTTATTTCTAAAACGCGTAAATAAAATGTACTTTTATGGTTAAGTTCTAGTTTATAAAATGTACCTATTACAATTTTTTTGGCTAAAGGTAAACTCTAAATAATATGTTCAACTTATTCCCCCTTCAGGGGGAGAGTACTGGTGTTCTGAGATACAGGTTTAACGCTTAGTTCAGACACCAGTCTCTCACAACCTTTGTTAACTGATTTATATTTTTATGTTAAGAAACCTTGTATTGTATAAAGGTTGTGGAAGAGTAAATAAAGAATTTATTTATTATTATATATTTGTTTACAAACATTCTAATCGTAAAATAGCTAAAGTATATAAATGTTTAAGAAAATAAGTTACCGGGTTTTTTTAATTCTTGGTCAAACGCCTTAATAACATTACTGAGCAATTTTTGATTAAGCCACAGGATGATTTCTAAGAAAAGTCTGTTTATTGGAGGATTTTGATATTTTAACAGATTTTTTCGGGAGAAAATAAATACTGTTTCAGACGAAGTACAGTTTTCAGACGGGACTTACCCAATCCAAAGGTTGCGGCTTCGAGTCCCGTCTGAGCAATTTGGAGAACGTTTCAAACCTCACTTTTTCATTGAGCTGAGTTTGTGTCGTTTTTGACTTAAAATTTTCACTTCAAAAATAATATAGTTTAAAGATTCAGGGCATGGATGCTGCACTCGAACGTTACTAAATGTTACTATAGTCTCATGCACCTTCTGGCGATTTGTTACATCAATTTCCTTTTTTTTCCATTTCACAAAATCCTTTTTGTTTTTTCATAGTATAGCAAATTTTCACATCGCGAGTTTTCACACCGCATTATTTAACATCCCTAGAACTTATACGATTTTTTCTCACGGCATTTATCTATGGTTACGTAGTAACTATTTAGTAATCTGTGTCTATGGTACCTATACGGTCTGTAGCTTTTAAATTTGTTGTATTTTTATTTTACTATCAGCTTTATTTCTCGATCTTGTTTTTTAACAGGTGGACGTTTTTTTTATTCGCACTTTTTCATACAATCAACTTTGAACCCAACAAAAATCGATACATTCCGTTTTTTGCAGGTAAAAGTATTCCTGCAAAAATCTGGCAATAATATGAAATTATTTTCAAAAACAAATGCAGATAAAAACAATATTTTATTACAATAACTTAAAATCTTGGACGAATTAACCAATAATAATTCGTCCAAGCTTAAAATACTTTTATACTTAAATGAATCAACTTATAATACAAACCTCTGGTATCAATATTTCCTTTTAAGTAATTATTTATAATGGATTGTATTGTCTGATCCATTAGTAGTTACATATTTACGGCACCTTTTCCAAAATATTTTAATATCCAATTCATTTCTGATTAAGTTGGAAACAATGGAGTTTGCTTCATCTTGCAATCAAGACAAATGACTTTAGATTTTTAGGGTTTCGTAGCCTAATGGCAAAAAACGAAACCCTTATAGATTCGTCATGTCCGATGTGTGTCACAGCCACTTTATTCCAAAACTGTGAGGATTACACAGTTAAAACTTGGTATATAGATGTATTCTGTAAACCGCTTTACGGTATACACAAAAATAAAAAAATATATATATTAAGAGGGCTCCCCATACATGGAACTGAAACTAAAAAATTTTTTTTTTCATCAAGCCTATACGGCTGGGGTATCTATAGATAGGTCTTTAAAAATTACATTGAGGTTTCTAAAACGATTTTTTTTCAAAGTCAACCGTTTGAAAGATTTACACTTCCAAAGTAGCAAAATGTATGTCCCCCCATCTAACTTTTGAAATAAGAAAGTAAAAAATTAAAAAAAAAAATATGCTGTAGATTTTAATAAAAACTTTCAACGAAAATTGGTTTGAACGAAATATAGTTGGCAGTTTTAGAAATATAGCACATTTCCCAAAGATATACAAAATGTCAGAGCCACTTTATTCCTAAACTATGAGGATTACAAAGTTGAAACTTGGTAGGTAAATGTATTCTGTAAACGGCTTTACGGTTTTTAGACAAAAATAAAAAAAAATATATATTAAGGGGGGATCCCCATACATGGCACTTAAACTGTAATTTTTGTAATTTTTCAAAGCGGTAAAGTGTGCCCCCCGCCCCCACCCCCTCTAAATATAAAGTGAAAAATAAAAAAATAAAAATGCTGTTGATCTTAATAAAAAGTTTCAGCGAAAATTAGTTTTAACGAAATATATTTACTTAGCAGTTTCAGAGCTATAGCACATTTTCCAAAACCGCAAATATAACTTTGTCATTCATACAGACACTACGTACAACAAGGTTATTTTTGCAGACGAAAAATTATAGTGGCATTCTGGGTAGGTCAGGTAGGTAGGTTGGTATTTAATATAATAATAATAATAGTAGAAACTTTATTGTACACGATACAAAAACAAACACATACAGAGAAAATGATAAAGAAGAGGAACACACAGGGGCCTGATTGCTACATAGCAATCTCTTCCAGGCAACCTTGGGTGAGAGACGAAACCCTTCATGTTCTTCTCTTCGAGTTCGACTCGTACTTGGCCGTTTTTTTTTAATTATTTCTGCATTTTTTTTTCGCTAGGTTACTATTATTTTAATTCATACACGCGTTACTAGGAAGAAAACTGCACACATTTGAGATGATTTTCAGAGGTGTGTGTGAATCATCCAATCTCATTACCACATGAGAAGACAAAATACTTATATGGGATAAACTATTTTTTTGGGTATTTAATTAATTGCATGAAATTACATCTTTAGTTTCTTCGCGCACTCATCATTGAAATAAACACGGCTGACGAGACTGGTCAAGGCAGCAGAAAAGGCCGAAACGTCGGGAAACCAAAAAACCTTAAAAACGCATAAAATATACCACTAAATATCGGGTAATAAACAATAAACAGTGTGCTCTTAAATCCGTAAAAGTTGTATTATTTTCATTGCATGAAATAAACAATGTAATTGAAAATTTCCACGAATAGAAAAACAATAAAATGTAAAATAAAGCAGCTAAAAATAAAAATAATAAAAAATATTTTTGTTTTTTATGATTTTGTAATTTTTGCATTTTTCAATGCTATTTTTATACTTATGGTAAATTTTAAATAGAAAAATATTGGAAAAAATTAACTCGGCCACAAGTGAATTCTCAGGCTGGAATCGAACCAGCGACCTTTGGAAATCCGGTCCAATGCTCTAACCGCTGAGCTACCGAGACTTGCGAACCACCTTCGAAATTCTCCAATACTTTTATATTTTTTAATACGCTGTAGGCCAGCGTTGTTACATCAATGCTAGGAAATATCCTTGCATTCGAAAGAAACATCTTTTCAGGTGTTTAACGATCGATTAAGATGCAACTGCCAATAATTTATGATTTTGTAATTTTTGCATTTTTCAATGCTATTTTTATACTTATGGTAAATTTTAAATAGAAAAATATTGGAAAAAATTAACTCGGCCACAAGTGAATTCTCAGGCTGGAATCGAACCAGCGACCTTTGGAAATCCGGTCCAATGCTCTAACCGCTGAGCTACCGAGACTTGCGAACCACCGTCGAAATTCTCCAATACTTTTATATTTTTTTTTTTAATACGCTGTAGGCCAGCGTTGTTACATCAATGCTAGGAAATATCCTTGCATTCGAAAGAAACATCTTTTCAGGTGTTTAACGATCGATTAAGATGCAACTGCCAATAATTTATGATTTTGTAATTTTTGCATTTTTCAATGCTATTTTTATACTTATGGTAAATTTTAAATAGAAAAATATTGGAAAAAATTAACTCGGCCACAAGTGAATTCTCAGGCTGGAATCGAACCAGCGACCTTTAGAAATCCGGTCCAATGCTCTAACCGCTGAGCTACCGAGACTTGCGAACCACCGTCGAAATTCTCCAATACTTTTATATTTTTTAATACGCTGTAGGCCAGCGTTGTTACATCAATGCTAGGAAATATCCTTGCATTCGAAAGAAACATCTTTTCAGGTGTTTAACGATCGATTAAGATGCAACTGCCAATAATTTATGATTTTGTAATTTTTGCATTTTTCAATGCTATTTTTATACTTATGGTAAATTTTAAATAGAAAAATATTGGAAAAAATTAACTCGGCCACAAGTGAATTCTCAGGCTGGAATCGAACCAGCGACCTTTGGAAATCCGGTCCAATGCTCTAACCGCTGAGCTACCGAGACTTGCGAACCACCGTCGAAATTCTCCAATACTTTTATATTTTTTAATACGCTGTAGGCCAGCGTTGTTACATCAATGGTAGGAAATATCCTTGCATTCGAAAGAAACATCTTTTCAGGTGTTTAACGATCGATTAAGATGCAACTGCCAATAATTTATGATTTTGTAGTTTTTGCATTTTTCAATGCTATTTTTATACTTATGGTAAATTTTAAATAGAAAAATATTGGAAAAAATTAACTCGGCCACAAGTGAATTCTCAGGCTGGCATCGAACCAGCGACCTTTGGAAATCCGGTCCAATGCTCTAACCGCTGAGCTACCGAGACTTGCGAACCACCGTCGAAATTCTCCAATACTTTTATATATTTTTTTTTAATACGCTGTAGGCCAGCGTTGTTACATCAATGCTAGGAAATATCCTTGCATTCGAAAGAAACATCTTTTCAGGTGTTTAACGATCGATTAAGATGCAACTGCCAATAATTTATGATTTTGTAATTTTTGCATTTTTCAATGCTATTTTTATACTTATGGTAAATTTTAAATAGAAAAATATTGGAAAAATTAACTCGGCCACAAGTGAATTCTCAGGCTGGAATCGAACCAGCGACCTTTGGAAATCCGGTCCAATGCTCTAACCGCTGAGCTACCGAGACTTGCGAACCACCGTCGAAATTCTCCAATACTTTTATATTTTTTTTTTAATACGCTGTAGGCCAGCGTTGTTACATCAATGCTAGGAAATATCCTTGCATTCGAAAGAAACATCTTTTCAGGTGTTTAACGATCGATTAAGATGCAACTGCCAATAATTTATGATTTTGTAATTTTTGCATTTTTCAATGCTATTTTTATACTTATGGTAAATTTTAAATAGAAAAATATTGGAAAAAATTAACTCGGCCACAAGTGAATTCTCAGGCTGGAATCGAACCAGCGACCTTTGGAAATCCGGTCCAATGCTCTAACCGCTGAGCTACCGAGACTTGCGAACCACCGTCGAAATTCTCCAATACTTTTATATTTTTTTTTTTAATACGCTGTAGGCCAGCGTTGTTACATCAATGCTAGGAAATATCCTTGCATTCGAAAGAAACATCTTTTCAGGTGTTTAACGATCGATTAAGATGCAACTGCCAATAATTTATGACCTTTTTAATTTATGAAATATTGATACCACTTGTGGCCGAGTTAATTTTTTCCAATATTTTTCTATTTAAAATTTACCATAAGTATAAAAATAGCATTGAAAAATGCAAAAATTACAAAATCATAAATTATTGGCAGTTGCATCTTAATCGATCGTTAAACACCTGAAAAGATGTTTCTTTCGAATGCAAGGATATTTCCTAGCATTGATGTAACAACGCTGGCCTACAGCGTATTAAAAAATATAAAAGTATTGGAGAATTTCGACGGTGGTTCGCAAGTCTCGGTAGCTCAGCGGTTAGAGCATTGGACCGGATTTCCAAAGGTCGCTGGTTCGATTCCAGCCTGAGAATTCACTTGTGGCCGAGTTAATTTTTTCCAATATTTAAAATTTACCATAAGTATAAAAATAGCATTGAAAAATGCAAAAATTACAAAATCATAAATTATTGGCAGTTGCATCTTAATCGATCGTTAAACACCTGAAAAGATGTTTCTTTCGAATGCAAGGATATTTCCTAGCATTGATGTAACAACGCTGGCCTACAGCGTATTAAAAAATATAAAAGTATTGGAGAATTTCGACGGTGGTTCGCAAGTCTCGGTAGCTCAGCGGTTAGAGCATTGGACCGGATTTCCAAAGGTCGCTGGTTCGATTCCAGCCTGAGAATTCACTTGTGGCCGAGTTAATTTTTTCCAATATTTTTCTATTTAAAATTTACCATAAGTATAAAAATAGCATTGAAAAATGCAAAAATTACAAAATCATAAATTATTGGCAGTTGCATCTTAATCGATCGTTAAACACCTGAAAAGATGTTTCTTTTGAATGCAAGGATATTTCCTAGCATTGATGTAACAACGCTGGCCTACAGCGTATTAAAAAAAAAAATATAAAAGTATTGGAGAATTTCGACGGTGGTTCGCAAGTCTCGGTAGCTCAGCGGTTAGAGCATTGGACCGGATTTCCAAAGGTCGCTGGTTCGATTCCAGCCTGAGAATTCACTTGTGGCCGAGTTAATTTTTTCCAATATTTTTCTATTTAAAATTTACCATAAGTATAAAAATAGCATTGAAAAATGCAAAAATTACAAAATCATAAATTATTGGCAGTTGCATCTTAATCGATCGTTAAACACCTGAAAAGATGTTTCTTTCGAATGCAAGGATATTTCCTAGCATTGATGTAACAACGCTGGCCTACAGCGTATTAAAAAATATAAAAGTATTGGAGAATTTCGACGGTGGTTCGCAAGTCTCGGTAGCTCAGCGGTTAGAGCATTGGACCGGATTTCCAAAGGTCGCTGGTTCGATTCCAGCCTGAGAATTCACTTGTGGCCGAGTTAATTTTTTCCAATATTTTTCTATTTAAAATTTACCATAAGTATAAAAATAGCATTGAAAAATGCAAAAATTACAAAATCATAAATTATTGGCAGTTGCATCTTAATCGATCGTTAAACACCTGAAAAGATGTTTCTTTCGAATGCAAGGATATTTCCTAGCATTGATGTAACAACGCTGGCCTACAGCGTATTAAAAAATATAAAAGTATTGGAGAATTTCGACGGTGGTTCGCAAGTCTCGGTAGCTCAGCGGTTAGAGCATTGGACCGGATTTCCAAAGGTCGCTGGTTCGATTCCAGCCTGAGAATTCACTTGTGGCCGAGTTAATTTTTTCCAATATTTTTCTATTTAAAATTTACCATAAATATTTTTGTGTTTTTAGTAGCATAAGCTGCTAAAGTTACGCGAAAATAAAATACGCGATCATTATAATAAGCTACATAGAAAAACGATATACATTGACAAATGTATAAATATTAGTTTAGGATCGGTTAAAACTGCGATTTGAAAATTTGCTGCTATGAAAAAGGATTTTGTGAAATTGATCTAACAAATCCAGCAGGAAATGCTGCACCTGAAAAAAAAACGGCCAAGAGCGAGTAGGACTCGCGAACCGAGGGTTCGTGGGACAAGGTAGACGATCTGGTGAAATGATCTGGTAAAAGCCGCTGGATGCGGGCAGTGCAGGACCGATCGTCGTTAAGTAAGATCCTTGGAAGACGCCTAATACCTAGCAGTGGGCGTCGTGTGGCTGAGATGATAATACCTTATGGTCTAGCTAGATATTTCAACTGCGAGAGATCTTAAGATTTAAATAGCGTTTATCGAGGACTTTCTGGACAAATCAGTTTGGAATTAGTTTTCGAAATTAGGGCAGATCTTATTCTCATTCTCTAGCTAAAAAACAGCTGATATTCCACATAGATACTCAATTCACTTTACTTATATTTAGAAATCCAATGCTTAATAATTATTTATGTCGCCTCAGAGGACAAATTCAATCTCGGTGACCGCGCCGCCCGTGGCGAAGCTTACTCCGCAATAACTCACCAAAAGCCTTACAAATAACACCATTTCTTTTTAATAAACTTTCCTCGGAATAGCTTAGGCGAAGTAAGTAAATTGTGGGTGTTTCATTTTAATCTAACAAGGTAGTTATAGTGAAAAATGACGACGCGCGACGGCTAGAAAATATACATACTGAAAAAAACGACCTGTCTCACAAGTTTCCCAGAAGGTTATTTTTCTTGTCAAAAATTATAATTAGCTGGGTATACTTGAAATAGCATGGTAAATGCAAAAACTCAAGCATCATTAATGGCGACGCCTTCAATCAGCGCCTAACAAAAAATATAATTGTTACATGGCCTGTGTGAACTTATTAATTTAATAACCACATCTTAAGTTTCTTCAGGCACTCATAATTGAAATAAAACATTGTTTGCGGAATTTAAGTGCACTATATATTTACTTGAAACATATATTGGTACTATATTTTTGGGTTTTTGGTTTCCCGACGTTTCGGCACCTTTTTAGTTACCGTGGTCACGGGCTGACTATTAATTAATTAAATTTAGTAATATTATATTTTTGAGAAAAGGTGGTAGAGTTAGTAGGACCAACATTGATCTCTATCTCCACGCGTGTAAATTTTTTTTACAGTCTTCAGATGTGAAAAATATTTAAACGGACAGTTTGGCAAAAAACTTGGATATCATGGATAAATCGTAATATTGGAAATATTACGACACCATTATTATTATTATTTTGTTGGACTTTAAGTATGTCATAATTTTATTATAGATATGATATAATCAAATCATCATCATCTTTTGTTCTTTAAAACAATGCTTTTGTTTAATGTTTGTTTATTTTTCTAAATGATAAACATCGTTTAGGAAGTCATTTCATTGACTTACTAGTAAAACGTCTTCTGCGTAAGTCATCTCTTTAAAAACATCCAGCGTGTAATTTAAAATTAACGAATTTCATGCTAATTCATCACTCATTTATTTTTTGTCATCTCGGTTGAAAAGCGTTTTTTTTTCGTATCAAACGTACGAGTTTATTGAAATTATTGTGGGTGTAATTGTGGAGATTCTAGAGCCGTCTGTACATAAATCCCAGCCGTTAGCTATAGTATAAGATAGTGCCTTAGCCATAAAAACGGCGGGAATCTTCGGGAAAACGACAGTACCCGTTAGGAAATTGTGGTTGAAGTTTCAAAGGAGAATGTGCTGAAGAACTTATTATGTTCCGTTCGCTTATAGTGATATCATCGTTCAGTGTTCTAGGAGCATATAGCTCCTTGTTAGGCCTCGATGCTCATGGCGTTCGTTTCGATGAGCTGGACTACGGTGGTACTGAAGGAATGTTGTCACAGAAAGGTGACTTGTACGACTATTTGGAGGCGTTGCATGGGATCATAGAGTTTGTATCGAAAAATAAGATAGATTTGGATATGAATTTGGAATTTGGTTTGTTTTTGACGAGCGGTAAGCAATAGATTTAGAAACATTTATGATTAACGCGTACTCACTATTACTTAATTAGTTATTTGAAATAAAATTTTCTATTTATTATATATTCTATCTATATTTTTTTTATCTTTTTAAATTAGTTTATGCTTTTAACTTGCAGTTAACTTGAAGTTGGGTCTGAAAAACAAATCGAAGAGGTTGCCAAGAAAACTATCACTCTACCTGAAAAGTTTGTTGGAAGAGAATAATAAGCTTATCTACTTTTTCCAATACATGGTCTACCTCAATAAAGACCCCCAAGAAAAATCAAACAAGCTGAGTAAGTTTTAAGAAAACGTTAATAGTAATTTAGATAAAAAAGAAATTAAATTTTAATAACCAACGATATCCTAATAATTTGTTACTAATTTGTTGAAGTTTGTTACTCAATAACTGGATTATAAATTAAAAAACCTTATTTATTCAACTTAAGCAATCTATCAGTCTTATAAAAACCACAGGTATGACAAAACTAACAGAAATAAAATAAAATTTTCACTAGGACGCAAATTAAGCCTTATCACCATTAGATTGGTCCTTGATTTCCTTACGATTAAAACAAAAGGATATAAATTCCCAGGAACGAACCACACGGGTGAAACCGCGGGCGGCCACAAGTTATTAAATAAAAATTATAAAACTTACATACGGCTGCGTGTTATCAATTAAATTAAAATGACAATAAACCCAAAATATCTAATTTATTAATTCTAAAGTTAGATCTAAATGATTTCTACAATACATTAGAAATGCATCGTCTTTCCAAAATTTGCATTTGTGTTTTCAGTTGCATTTTTGTTTGAGTAAACAACCTTAGATACTTATCTTGGTTTGCCATTCTATCAAAAGGGCAATGTCGAGATTATGTGCAGGTTAAATTGTTTCAGTATCGTCTCTATTCACGAACGACACCAAGTGGGTAGGCCGGGCTCGTAAGTTCAAACGGAGGCCAATGATGACCAGGGAGCGTGGGCCTTTCTACGGCTCCGGAAAAGGAAAAGGCTCCTCCATATATACGTACATAAAGGAAATTAAAAACATGGAAGACATGATGCCGACGCCGAAATTATCAGGTGATTTTTTTAATTCATTCATAGGTAGGTATTGCGGAGTTCATAAATGGATATAACCCTTGGACGAGTGGTTAATTCGTCCAAGATAAAACCTAATTTCGCTCGCTTTAAGTCGAATGTTGAATCCATGTATGAATACGCTTTCAAAGAAAGTTAATACCTACTTTAACCAAGTTTGACCTTACTTGACTGCTCAGATGACTGCTGCTCCAAAATTGACCTAAAAGAAGTTAACTATACTTATACATGTATCTATGTAATTTTAATTTCAGACATGTGTTTCCGCTCGCTGGCTAGCAATATCGACCATCAGTTGAGGCCATTGGCGACATGTGTCTTGTACGAGCCTTGCTACTACGCTATCAAGAAGGGCAGCAACTTCGGATATGGTTTGTCTCATAGGTAGGTAGGAGTACTACTTAAGCTATGAAGAAGAGCAGCAACTTCGGATATGGTTTGTCTCATAGGTAGGTAGGAGTACTACTTAAGCTATCAAGAAGAGCAGCAACTTTGGATATGGTTTGTCTCATAGGTAGGTAGGAGCACTACGCTATCAGGAAGGGCAGCAACTTCGGATATGGTTTGTCTCATAGGTAGGTAGGAGCACTACGCTATCAGGAAGGGCAGCAACTTCGGATATGGTTTGTCTCATAGGTAGGTAGGAGCACTACGCTATCAGGAAGGGCAGCAACTTCGGATATGGTTTGTCTCTTAAGTACCTAGATAGGAGCGAGCATACAAGCTTACAAAACTATATTGTTCTCATCTTTGAGATGGTTCCGCCCAATACGACTTACAGACTACAGACGCTTGAGTCCATTGAAAGGAGGGCCAAGAAGCTTATCGGCAATGATGATCTATTTAATAAACTAAAGAGTCTTGAACATAGTCGGACGGTTGTTAGTCTATCCGTATTTTTACCCGCGACGGTACGGAGTCGGTATATTCGTTTGGGGAGAGGATGTTTGTTTGTTTGTGCAAACCAATGTTGCAATTTATCTCAAAAACTACTAGTCTGGTTTTGATGCGGTTTTCAGTGATGGGTTCGAGTTTCATTAGTGCATGTTCTTAGATAGGTGTTGAGGTGACAACTCACTAGGGGGCGCTGCAGAAAACATTTGTTTGTGCAAAACCAAAACTACTACCTCAATTTTGATGGGGTTTTCAGTAATGAGTTTTATGTAATTGTGATTCCACTATCAGCCTAAGTTAAGCATTCCGTTGAAGATAAAAAATATATAAAATTTGATGCAGAATATGAAAACAGTGTCATCCACCTCTTAAATAGCTCTATTATAGATGGAGTATGTTTTAGGGTTGTATTTTCCAAAAGTTTAGACTAATAACTTCGGATAGCCTTTTAAAAATACTTGTATTAAAATTAATTCTCTTTATACAGGTTACTGTTAACAATAAATGCTCGAATTGCCCGAGGCTGCCACATATTTTCTTCAGATAACGACAGAAAGTTGGTTGAAAAGTTTTGTCAGATGGCCTACGATGAAATTCAATTTGTGACGACACAAGGATACGATATAATTGATTTAATTCTTGAACTGAGTAAGTACTTAACTATTTTAGAGGTAAAGTTTGTTTTTAGCGCAGATTAACTAACAGATCCTGAGCCGTGCCATGTCACCATACTCCCTTACATGCCTGGGATGTCGTAACAGTCGTCTTAGAGGCTCGACGCATTGAACACCTGTGCGACAGAAGGAAAACTTGAAACTTACCCTCTACCAACCCGTCTGGCCAGCGTGGTAGCAGTAGGCCAATAACCTCCTATGAACGTCACAATAGGCGTGAGCTAGGAGAGGCCTATGTCAGCAGTGGACGCCCACAGGCTGGCGATGGATGGATGAACTAACAGATCCTTACGGGTTTTCCGCTTAATTCATAACTTCGAATATTGTAAGTGTAGGTATTATTTAGATTTGTTTCAGTCCTCTAAAGTTCCGACAAATAAGTTACACGAAACAGTACCTAGGTAAGTTATAGTGAGCACGTATTTTTTCCGTAAACCGAGCATACCATATCCGTTAGTTACAGTGGATAAGTACGAGTGTAGTAAGAGCCAACTAAAGAAGCATCATAGCAATCAAAATGTTGGCAACTAACAAATACTAAAATCCTACGATTATGTCATCATAAACCCCCAATTTAGTGGAGGTCCATACCGAAAAATGTTTATGATGTAGAAATAATATCTTTGTTTTTCAGTTACTCTCTGCGCTTTGGACGGTCACGCGCAGTTCCTCAGACAAGACTGGCTTGCAAAAAGCCTTAGTTTTCAAACTTCTTATGGATGTTTCGGGGTCACTGTAGCTGATGACTTGAGGACGGAACCTATCACCAAGCATGAGCACAACTGGAAACTTGCCAAGAAAGACCACAGGTTGCTGGGCGGCGTGTGTGACGGGCACGTCACTTCGGTCGCCGCCGGAGCACTCAGTGCGGCTATTAGATATTTGTTAGAAACTTATTATTGAACAAAAAGTTTGATAAAATAGAAAAATATGAAATTTGACATAATATTAAACCTTTAATAAAAGATCACATTTCTTATATTGAAGCAGAAGACCATTACAAATTTCGCTTTTATATTTCAATAATTAGTAAGAAGTAGCCTAATAAAGAGCTGTCAACGCAATTTTGATAGCCATTCTCTTTTTAGTGAATTTAACTTTATATCACCCTAGTTTAAGTTGACTCATAAAAGCTTTGTAAATGTTGGTAATTTTAGACATCCATGTAGTTTTGTGACTATTGTTTCTCAGAGTAGGATTCATTGAATTAAAAATCTATTTTAGTCATTTCATCACTTTTAATATAAATATCAAAAAAATAATAAAGTATTTTTAATTCGATACATTGGTTTCTATTGCCATGGTTGTTTTAGTGGCATTTTCATGTTTTTAGGAAGGAAATTTTGTTAATGTTTCCTCATTTCTCAACACTACCTAGTAAATCAACTTTAGTTTTTAAAATAAGCCAAACATCATAAGCCAAATACTGCTACCTTCGATTTCTCGAAATCATAATTTTAGAATAACCACTAAAGCTAAAGAAGCCCATATGGAAAGGAACTCCGAAACGAACAATTGTCAGTGACCTCCGGTGCGTTTAATTAGAATCTTAAATAACATAATATCATAATGCAATGCTTACATGGTCTTATTAACCTAAAGGCTCGCGCATACTATGCATACTATGTGTATTTATACTTTGCCGCATCGCAAAGTATAAATACACATAGGAAGTTATTCGTCCCTTTGATCCACTAACATCCACTGTAAAGATCCATCGATGGATCTTTTTGCACTATTTTGTTCACTTTAATCTTTGATCCACAAAATCAATTGTAAAGATTCAATTATGGTTCTTCTTGCACTCTTATGACCATTTAAATCAATCATTGATTTATTTAGTAGCAGTAAGTAGTTTGTGATGCGCCTATCTGTAGTGTGTGATGGTTCATTCCTAAACCTACTTTACGAAAGTGATATAGGAGGATTTTTGTTATGCGATTCGATGCGATGCGGCTCGCCCTAATAAGCGCTTGCCTTTATATTTTAGAATCATAATTAACATAATATCATATGAAATGCCTACATGGTTTAAATAACCTAAGAGTGGTCTGTAATGACACGCTCGCCTTCCTCTTGCTACAGGGAGTGACGGCGACCGGCCTCGCGACACTCTGCCAATGTCAACCGGAACATGTAACCGCCATGGGTGTTGCGTCACTTCCGCTTTTACGGGAAGAACACCTTCTCTGAATGCCTATTACTGTCGCTGTTCATTCGAATGAATATTTAATAATTTATCTCCTGTGCCGATGGAATGTAGGTAGAAAATATATCTCGTAATATTTAACTGTCCCATTTATTATATATTGGATATGTCTATTATTTCGCAGGAAAGGAAATTAATTTCTTGACTAAATTAGTCAACGTAAGGACATCTAAAAATCACGTGTCCTTCCAGTGACTACGGAGCCTAAAATAGTTGCAAATGTTTGGAACAGCAGGAACTAAAAAACAGAGTTTATATAAAAAATGCAATAAGTCTTTATAAACTGCGACATCCTAAAGACGAACACAGTAATTTAAAAATCCCGAAAGCTCAAAAAAAAATCACAAACCAAAGTTAAATTGATATTTTGTTGGTAATAATCTCCAAATTGCGAACAAAAGTTAAAATGCATAAACACCTATAATAAATAAGCAATATTTCCATGATGTGATTTAATGTTGAGAAGTAGGAGCTGATTTACAAAATTCAAAAAACATTTTCTGAAAAAAGAAGCTGCATTATTTCCCACCTCTCACTAGACGTTAATGATTTGGAGCAATAAGAGCCAATGAGAATTTAAGAGAACAAGAGCTATTTACCATTTTGAAATTCACACTGTTGATCAGGATCAGAATTTACAATGAGGTCAGGTTGATTAAATTATTCATCATAAGCAAATATTCAAGTGACCAGTCGCTTGGTCAGCATTACTAATTGAATAAACATCAAATGGTTGCGCTCTGGTTTTGAACAGCCTGAAGGTTAATTGCCACACCACATTCTTCAGCAAAAATGGGAGCGTAGGGACAGTTACAGTAAAATAATATATTAAAATGCAAGAACACGATGCAAAGTAACGGAACGCCCGAACAATGGATTGCATGGGATGGTCCCGTAGGAACTTGACACGAATTTTAATTCGACGACAAGTGAATTAGGCTATTTAGTGACGGGAACCCATTCTAATACTGATTTATGATTAGATGTGACAAATGTACCGATGGCTTTGTATAATTAAGATTGATAAGTACTTATAAGCAACGTTTATGGAATGAATTTTGGCGTTGCATTTGCCGAATCACGATGTCAAAGCGTTTTGCCGGTGCGTCTCGTGCGTGGTTTTTTTTGAACCACGGTGAGACTTTATCATACCTGATGTTAAGTATTGATAAGGCTGAAGATGGAAGTGAGCCTCTCCCAGAATTCTCAATCACTGAGGATCTGGCTATTTTATCTCAAACTGCAGGAACACAACAAAGCTGAAAACATTGTTGTTATGGCGTCAGACTTAGATAAGATGGTGGTAGCTAGCCAGACGGACTTAGAACAAGTTTTACCACCAACCAAACCGAATACAATATGTACACCCGCTAGGAATCGAACCTGTGACCCCTGGGTCTGATACCGGTGGTTGTACCACTAGACCACAGAGGCGGTTCTACCACTTCTACCTTTCACCCTTTTGCTAATGTTGTTTACTTACCTACATTTATACCTTCTCCTCCTCCCTCCTCCGAGGTAGAGTGTAGTAGTGTGAGTACGTACACCGGTTTCCAGGTGTCGCTGTCGCCAACTCTGAGGTCCTGGGTTAAAAAAACGGGAGGGGCAAATGTTTGTATGATGAATACGAGCATTTGTACCTGAGTCATGGACGTTTAAATATATTTCTACATATAAATACTTATATATTTATAAGTTTATGCATTTATATCCGATACCCTATTATCCCATAAAACAAGCCTTACAGTGCTTACTTTCGTGCTAGGTTGATTGGTGTGACTGTAAGAAATATTATATTATAATTATTATGTTTTGCAGAGTCACATGTCAAACGTTGATATTCGGTATATGTCACTTTCAATAAACTGTTATTAGATATTAGTTATGTTAATCTAGGCATGGAAAGCAAGGTGCGATCGTGTCTTGTGGCGCATATTTGGAGTTACTAGACCCAATGGTTTGGGTTGTGCGTTGATTATCAGTCAATCAGTCTGTCAGGACATTGCATTTTATATAATACCTATATAGATGAAGATTTCGTATAGCCTGGGTATAGCATATTGATAATATGTACCTATCTCAAGGTTAGGTACGAGGAACTGAACAAAACGTCATAACGAATAAGAACCAAGTTTCAGGCAATCTACCAAAATTGAATTACTTAATACTTATGATAAATTTTAAATAGAAAATATTGGGAAAAAACAACTCAAAACACAAGTAAATTCCTAGCATTGATGTGACAACGCTGGCCTGCAGCGTATTAAAAATATAAAAAATGGAGAATTTCGACGGTGGTTCGCAAGTCTCGGTAGCTCAGTGGTTAGAGCATTGGACCGGATTTCCAAAGGTCGTGGGCTCGAGTCCCATCTGAGAATTCACTGTTGTTTTTCTTCAATACTTTTCTATTTAAAATTTATCATAAGCATAAAAATCGCATTGAAAAATGCAAAAATTAAAAAATCATAAAATACGTAATACTTGAAAATTAACACAGATAGCCGTAATAAGAAAAATCGTTCTTTGTAGCAGTAAGTTCATTTTAACTTATATACACCACCTGCATCTGTAGCATCCTTGGACGAATTAACCATGGTTTATTCGTCCAAGGTAGCACCTAATAGATGTCAAGTATTCTCAATTCAAAAGTAAGCTATTAAAGCCCGAGGCCCGAGCCTAATGTTGTATAGAAGTTCTCTTGGGTAATTAGATGACATTTAAATTTGGAACGACAAATTGTCAACAAAAACTTCTGTAGAAAATAGAGAAAAAAAAGCCGGTTTAAGGCATAGCTTTCTTGGTCCAAGGAGGTTTTACCATTAAAATTGACACATCATAGAAACTTTACTTCTATTAAAAATAATTAACAAACATCTTGGCTGTATGTCTCGGGGTCCCTTGCACAATGAAAACCTAAACTGGAACATGTGCACTCATTTAGATAAGCTATCTTTTTAATTTCCGGGTTTTAAGCGTGTTTTGTTTGTCCTATTATCATAATCATATGATATCAGTAAAACATGGCAAAATTGTGAAATATTTTCAGTGTTGGTCAGAGATTCCAACGCAAATTAATATGAACGTAACATATCTATTGTTAGATTATCATTGTCTACGGAACTAAAAAGAAAATTGGTGATTGTCATATTTTTTTCGCGAATTGTATTTTTTTTTCATTTATTAGTTTATAATTTCTTTTAAATAAAAACACTTTATATATACACAGTAGGTGTATAAAGAGAGTATGCTTCTCGGGGATAAAAGTGTCTTAGCCTTAGGCAGACTTGAATCTTTCGCTCCATTCAGGATTCACACTATAATTAAAATCTTAATTCCCTCAATACGTTTGGGAATTAACTAGAGTTTTGTTCAGAATTCAACATGCTACCCGTGATATAAAACACTGCTTTGTCCCCTTAGTGCTCTACTATTATTCATCAGTTCACACACTGCGACGTCACACGTCGTTAGATTAGAGATTACTTAGATGTACGTAAGTGTATGTAATTTGAAGTAGCTGCTAATTCGGTCATTAGTAAGGAAAACACGAAGTTAGCTACTTCGTATGTGTGAAGAAAAGCAAGATAAAATTTGGACAGCACTGCACGTGTAGTGATCGTTATTTTTCATGTAGCAGGACATTGAATGTACGAAGGAGGTAATAGGTCAGTCATAATTATTATAATGTTACATTCGAAATTGCAATATTTACGCTACGGCAGACCTGCATTTTTAGTACCTACATATGTTTGTTGTTTGGGTCCACCTAGCTAGATAGTATTTATCCAGATTTGAAGTATTCTAAAATGTAAGCGCGCTGAGTTATTGCTGAAAAAACAATGTTTATTAGACTTTTGCAAAAAAAAGGTCATGGGGAAGGCTCTAACGAGAAAGGTCTCTATTACTTTTTTAAGATCTAATAGCTCTCAAGGTAATAAGGTTTTCTAAATGATAATTTTGATGAATATTTTTGCATTATTTTTTTTCTCTTTTTTCTCACTTAAATGAAATTTACATTAGCATTATATATGTAACTAGACAATGAAATAATTATCAACATTTTGAGTTAAGTATTTTAAAAAATAATACAGAAAACTTTAAGCCGTCGATACCGATAAATTCGATATGTATAGGTTTTCGACAGTTACGACTCGAAAGTAATTGCATGCCGGATAATATTAAATATTACGCCTTTGGCTAAAATGGTAATAAAACTTCAAAATATTTCAACTACCGACAAACATTACATATACCGCTATAACATTACTTAATAATTTAAAAGAAATTATATAAGTAATGTTTTAGCCTACAGCTATTTATTACAACTTCGATTGTGAATTGCTCCCACAATCTTACTTTATAATTTGTAAACTTCGAAAAGTTACAAAAATATCTTCATAAGCATAACATTTTCGCGTGTACTAGATTTTCGACACCTTTCCGCCGTGTTTCCGTATGTGAAAATATTTTCCACCCGTAGATTTACATTATAACTGATCGAATATAACAGTCAACCTATTTCAAATGACAAAAACTGAATATATATTGGCATCATCATTTAGCTATCGTCTCTTGTGGCGCGTTATTGAGGTTTTATGGGATGTTGATTGCAAAAATGTCATCAATTTTGAAATCCGATGCGGTGGATATGAATCAACCCTTAATGGTTAATGAAAAGGGTTAAAATTTTGTATAGAAAAGTAATGTAAAATAGACGTAGCAACTTTGATCGCGTTAGCTTTGGAGCATTTTCTATATACTTACTCTTCCATTCACACTTATCCATTCGCTTATATTATAAATGCTAAAGAAATAGTGCACTGTCTGGCTGTTCCTTTTCACGCGTAAACCGCTGAATCGATTTTAGTGAAATTTGATATGGACATAACTTGAACCGTGGAGATGGACATAAAATACTTCGTACTCTCATAAATGCTGATCAATGTCACACTTACGGTAGTGAAACGTAGTCGCTAACTATGGGTCTGATAAGAAGGCTCAAGGTCACCCAGCGTGCCATGGATATGGCTATGCTCGAAGAGGGAAATGACGAGATCCGTGGGAGAACTAAAGTAACCGACATCGCACCGAGTATTGCTCAGCTGAAGTGGCAGTGGGTGGGACTCATAGCCAAGAATCAATAGGCGTTGGGGCGGAAAAGTTCTGGAATGGCGACCGCGCACCGGCCAACGCTCCGTGAGTAGTACCCCGACAAGGTGGTCCGACGATCTGGTTAAGGTCGCGGCAAGCCGCAGGATGCGGGCAGGCAGGACCGATCGTCGTGGAGATCCTTAGGGGAGGCCTGACACGCTCCGGCCGTGTTAAGCACGACCGGTGTGTAGAAAAGATGCAAAGAAACACAATAATATGGTTAACAAGTATAATTAAAGTGTATGAGATATTAACAGGGTGTGGGTTTAACGGGAATTTCGATTGGTGGCTCTCGCGAGAGTAAGAAGGGGACTTAAGAACTGCCTAGAGGAGGCAGAAGCGAAAGTCCGGCGTCACGGACTACGTTCGCTTAGGGAGCAAGATGTTAAGCCTCGGTAGCCCGGAGGGTAGGCTCGGAGTGGTGGAGCGCGCGTAGTCACGGAGAGGAGTTGCTCCGGGGTAGGCCGGAACAGGCGAGCGCTCGGCAGGTAGGTGCCGAGGTGGTTGAATGATGACGATGCAGGTGTAGATGCTACTCGTGGATACGACCCTGGAATGTTTTAAAGAACGGGTCAAATAGTGCTCACATAAGTCGACCGGTCGGTTAGGAATCAAAGTAAAACGTAATGAATATGAAAAACACTTAATTTAATATTGTATTTGAACTAAATAAGGTACCAAAAGGAAATAACTACAATTAAAATAAAAAAGTAAAATGCAAAACGAAAAGATTTGAAACAGACACTTACCCTAGAGGGGATCGCGAATTCACACAACAAGTGAAACAGAATGACTTTATGTAGCAAGCTAGTAAGATGAAAAGAGGAGTTTTGTCATTGGCATAGACAAAATGAAGATTGTAAGACCAATCTACACGCGGTGTTTTGTCTATAGCCGAAGAAGTACGGAATATTAAAGTTACAAAAACTAATAGTTAGACATAGAAAACATGTAGATTGTTTCTATATATAAATAGTTAAATAAAAAAATATTAATTTTCGTATTCAATTGAACTGGCCGAAATACGAAATCTCCCAGCCAATATTATATGAATTAACTACCAGCGTTAAGTTTTATCAAAGCAAAATAAAGTAAACAAACAAGTTAGAATCGTGAAGTGAATGGGTTTTGATTTAATTTAGTTAAATGTAAGTACTAGATTAAGATTTAGTTGTGTACGGTTTTGAGAAACCGTTACAGGCCTCTACCCAGCAGTGGGTGTTATGTGGCTGAGACGACGAAATGGCACCACCACGCGACATCCTAAATCCGCGCGATAACCTAATTCCTCGCGGACGAAGTCGCAAGCGGAAGGCTAGTAATAAATAAATATAAAATTCAAAGGTGACTGACTGATCTATCAACGCACAGCCCAACCGGCTGAACCTAGAAACTTGAAATTTTGCACAAAGATACCTCAAATAGTGTAGGGATCGACTAAGAAAGGATTTTTGGAAATTCCATCCCTAAAGGGGTAAAACAAGGGATGTAATGTTGTACGAAAGTGCGTCAATTTCGAAGTTAGGATCTTAAAATTTTGTATTCAGGTTGACGATTGAAAATAAACATTTACCTGTCTTGGCGTTTTTGAAAACACCACTCCCAAAGGGGTCAAAAGGGAGATGAAGTTGTGTAGGAAAAATCCTTTATTATCAAAGTAAAAGTTTTAGGATCTTAAAATTTTGTATTTAGGTTAACGATTGAAAATAAGTCAGAATCGACTAACTGTCCTTTGCATATTACAATTACTTCGGGTGGTAGGTACATTAGATCTATAACGCGTATACATGAATGGGGCAGCTGGTGAAATGACATAAGATAAAAGCAGATGAAAAAATATCTATGTATGCCATTGTTTAGTATAATTATCACGCCTCTCTATATTCAAGAAAGATAGATTTCATCTCTTAAGTTTTAACCTACAACGGGGAAACACTTAGCCGTCATCATACCTAATGTTATTACGTCATGATAAAGCTGAATGTGCTGAGCGCCCTTTTTCTGGAATTCTCCACCACTGAGGAACTCGCTATCTTATCTATTAACTGCCGGAACACAACGACGCTGAACGCATTGTTGTTTGTTAAGATGATGGTAGCAAGCCAGGCGGTATTAGAACAAGTCCAACCACCAACCAAATCGAATTCAATATTAACCTACACCCCCTGGGAATCGAAATCGGAATCTCTGTACCTGATACCGACGAGTGCTACCACTAGACCACAGAGGCAGTTCCCAAAGGATTTTTTCAAATTTCCACGCGAACGAAGTCGCGGGCGGAAGCTAGTTTTTCATAAATTGGTGCAAAGATTTTGCTAGGAAAGTTAACAGACAGATTGAGAAATAGTTTCGCTTGCCCATTGTATCCATATTCATAAAGAACTTCATTAAACAAAAAAGCTAAATAAGACAAAGATGACAATCAAATAGCACCCTTTTTGCTAAAAGTGTCCCGAGAGACCTTCTCGATAATTACAGTAAAATAAATAAAAATAATTAATTGATAGGCACTTATGTCAGAGACATTCTATTCATCGTAGCTTAAATTATGCTTCAATCATGAAGCTCAGGAGTAAGCTACTATATCGCGCTGCTATGCACTTCAAAGGCTTCTGACTAAAGAGTCGAATAACAAAAGCCTATCGCAAATAATTAGGGGAGAAATCGCACTGTTGTCGAGGTCATTCACCCGAAACATTTGTCGTGACGCGAGTCCAAGTGTGCAAATGCAAATCATCGTCCGGAATCGAAAGTTCTCGGAACACATCCACTTAGACAGGAAACGAAGTCATGAGTACCTGATATAATATTAAAATTTACTTATTACCATATCATAATAATAACCGCATTGGTTACTACTCGTACTGACTTAATTATTTATAAAATCAGTATCGATACATAGCAAGAATGGAAAATTGGGAACACAGTAGTGTCTGTGATGAAGAACAAATAAACCTATCCTACCTAATAGCTAATAGCTTTTTAAAATAAATAACTATTGCTCAGACCTTTATTAAACGTCCCAATTATAAATCAAAGAAAGAACTTTATAAGTTTCATTAGACGCAAATGTTGCTGATATCAACTTTCCTCATTCATAGATTGTAGTAGCATAATTTACGGAATAAGTTTGAATATCAGAAACTAGGACTCCCTAAATACTAGTCAAGTATCAAAGTCAAGACAAAGCTGCAAGTAGTTATCAAAAATTTTCAATATTTTTTTTGAAATCTTTGAAAGTAAATATCATGAATGATCACGAAATATATCAATATTTCATTATCATTCATCATATAAGTTTATGTAAGCATAAATAACATGCATTGGTACTGTAAGCCCTTGTATATCACGCTCTCCTTGTCCCATATATCGAAGGCAGATCTCAGAATGCAACCTGACGCACTTTGATCACCTATATCGCGTTACGGCGGACGCCTCACTTCAATGATCGGGGCCTACCGCATCACTTACCGCAGTTTTGTTTCAATCTTACTATGCTATTTCGTACAACGAATCTCTTAAATTAAGTTTGTTTTTTGACGGAAGTTTAGTGACATCTTAGCTCAATCATCCTGCGAACATATAAAACAATCATCGCCTCCAAAGTGTGAAGTGTGGTGTCAAAATGTGACCAATTCAATAAAAATAAAACGCAAACAAGACGTTCTTATGTCAGTCATGACGTAAGAATGTTTTGTCATCGTCAAACCATCAGGTTTATGATATGATGGTAGGCCCGCAGTATGCTTATTCTGTAACGCTCAGCTTCAGTGGACAACCAAGTTTGGTATATGATTAAAGTGCATTATTGCTTTTATATTGCGTATCGTCACAGTGATTTTGCTTTAGCAGCCGGTGTACTGACAACTAATAAGTAAGAGTTACAGAATAGGCCTTCTGATAACTTGTTTATATGTCTGAAGTACGGTCACCAGCTAAGTGATGTTATTCATATAAATGTATATGTTTGCAGTATTGTTGTGTTCCAGCAGTTATGAGATAAGATAGCAAGTTCCTTGATGGTTGTGTATTCTGGGAGAAGCGCGATTTATCATTAACAACATTAGGTTTTCTCGATGTGGATTTAATCAAAATAGGACAAAGGATTGGCGCCTAGTAGTGTCGTGTCCTATTGACATAGCGTTAAGGTTCCAACTGACCATATCCAGGTCAGTGGCCACAACCAGCTTTTCTCCTTCTTTTATGCCGATATTCCCACCGGAACCAGGTGGGTAAAATCGCCGGACCCTGCTAGTTTTACATAAAGGTAACGATTGGAGTAATTTAGCACTGTTTTTTAAGGAATTAAAGTAGGTTGCTTTCCTAAGTACATATTATTATGTGTAATAAATCAGTAATAGAGAATATCGAAAATATGTCATTAAAATACAATATAAAAAAGGGTATATAAACTAAATATTTATTATCAAAAAGGAGGATTGATTTGCAACAATATCAACATAAGTATTGTGTTATTTCGTATTCATCTTAATTTTAAGGCAAACGGTTACAAAAATCCATTCTCAAATCGTTAAGATCTCAAAAGGTTTCCTGTTTTTTGTTTTTCTGCTTAGTCAGAAGCCTACTTTTGCATGACGTCACCGTTTCCTCTGTACTCGCAGCGTTATGTCAATGAGCAAGGCTGAGTAGGTCAGCAAGAGTTATTTGCACACCCCAGAAAACCCTATTCGTGTACTTAATATTGATGTTGGTTGCAATAGAATACGCTGATGTGGGTTTCGAAATTGACGAAATACTTAGAATGAAGATGAGTATACAGTAAATTGGTTAATATAAATTTTTTGTTTCCTAATTTAATGTTTATTATTTAACTTTCAACTTCAACATAACTAGGTAACTAGTGAAAATTTCTTTGGGTCTACCTATTGATTTTTTTGATGCAACTGATATCGTTACATAAATTATAGATAATAATTTCAGACAATTTTTGCCTTTACATACATACTTATACCTATTTAATTTGTACGTACATCTTAAGTTCTTTGAAATAAAACAACTTTTCCGGATATTAAACGCGGTTAGTTATGGTTCGTTGTGTCTTGGTTGGCTTTGAATAAAGTTGTCCCCAGTTTTTCAATAAACTTAAAGAAAAACATATGTTTCAATGGGGAATGTCACGATGACGCTTCAGCAAAGTCGTAGAATTAGCGGGAGTTCATACCAATTCACAGAGTCTCACTTTTACCTGTTGACGTATGAATGTTAGATGTCGAGCGACAAAAAACGTGTTCACATGATGTCAGTCTAAAATAGCCTAGAATATAAACTAGAGGGCCCTTATCTTTACATCTTTGCTCGGGTGAATAGCACCGATTGCACAGCGTCGCCGCAGTCGACTCACGCGCCTCTTGGTATGCAACGGGCGCGAAGGAGCAACGACTTCGAGGTGGCACAGATTTCTTGCAGTCTAGACGAACACAAACATTTACTGAGATTGTCAAATTCTTTTATAGTGAAATAAAGTGGAAATGAACAAGATTGTGACGATGAGTGATATTGAAAATATTCACTTAAAATAGAAATAATTATCCCATACCTTCATTTACAATTTAGACTAATCAAAAATGATACAACGAGGAATATATGACATAGGTACATACGAGTGTAATGTTATAACCGTAGTTCAGTAAACAGTGGAATTTTATGTTTGCTTTACTTAAAAAGGTTCATATCTAACAGAACAACCAAACTTCACCCTGAAAACCGGGGTTAAACGCGAAGATTGTAAAAAATACTATTATTTTTATCTCTTAAACTCATACACCCAACACCGATGAGTAACAGCATAGTTGCATCCTTGCATCGCAACGCCTGCATGTTATATTACATTGATTGCATAGTCTATTGTTGCTTCGAACAATGCTTAGCACCCACAAACGATTTCAACGCGTCGCGGGCGGGAGGCGGTCTCAACACCTATGACAGGATTTGATCTCTTCTTTTGTATACAACTAAATTATGATTATTTATGATATTACAAGGTCGGTTTTTCATTATGTCTGGTAGTTAAATAGCTTCTGTTTTTTCATATATTTCAAGAACTTCTTATCGCCGGAGCAAGTTGTTCTATATTACTAAGTTTGAAAAGATGTTTGAGCGAAGATGTCCAAAATTTCCGTCAACACACAAGCTTAGTTTAAGTGATTCGTAGTACGAAATAGCATGGTAAGATTAAAACAATACTACGCTAAGAGATAGCGGTAGGCCTCCTGAGATATTAAAAAGGAGGATGAAAGTTTATTGCAGGACATAGGTAGCCAATGCAATAGTTGTTTCTGAGTTTTATTTGAAACACAACTGTTGCAATTCTATTTATTTCGGAATCAGATAACCAATCTTCCAACCACTCCGAAAGGGCCTTCATGTGCTGCACTGCATATCAGGCTTGACTTCAAAAAGTTTTTTTGTGATGTTGTATATTTATTGTATGATAACTACTTGCTTGTCTGAAGGCGAAGCTTCGGTTGGACAAAAAAGATAACAATAGTTATATGAACGAACGCAAAGGGCAATTAAAGTCTACAACAGTTGCAGTCGATGCCCTTCACAAATCACGTACTTATATTATTTGAAATTCTGTAGTGTCTCCACTTTAAGTGATGCTACTGGTATCGCCATTAAAAGTATACGACTGGTAGTTAATACTTTACACACTGGTAAGTATGTAAAATATACAATTAAAAGAACGTACTCTGTAAACATTATTGATTCTTGCATTTACAATGCTATTTTTTTTTATCTAGACAGGTAATAAAAAGTAGAAACTAGTTAAGTAGTCTTTGAATATGACATAAAAAGAAAATGATTGCTACGCAGGATTTAGACGCCAATGCATTAGTTGTTATAGATTTCTCTAAGTTTCCATACAGAGTAACAGTTTTCCAAATAATAGATCTAACTAATCTAACTAAAAGATCGATAAAAATGATATCGTATAAACATTTTGCTGTTAACAATAAATATTTTATTACAACTTAATAAATTAATAAGTAATGGAAGCAATAAAGTTATGTCTAGAATTAAGTACCCATGTCCTGGGTATTCATTGCGGTTGGCCATTCAGCAGTCGTCGCAATGTCACCGGCCTTGAAGTATGATGTCACGAGGAAGCTGACCACCGGCCTGTCACGAATTGGAGCACGAGAATAGTGCACCTTTCGGAATCATAGATGGAAATGAGCTTTATTCAATGGAGATAAGGCTTTGATTGGAGGACGTAAACTTGGAGTACTGAGATCCTGCAACGATGATATGACGCATCAAAGATATATTTGAGATTGACAGTGCCAAAATATTTGAGTACCTAAATCACGGTTTAAGCTGTTGTTGTTTGATTAACTTATATGCAAAAAAACTTGGAGAACCTTTATGGTAGATTAGGTAATAAAACGTTTTTGTCTGATTAGTTGTTACACTAGCAGGCGCCACAATGGCTCTCGAGTTGCTGTTTTCCAGATCCCTTACAAATTAATTTAACAGTTTTTAGTGAAGCATAGTTTTGGGTAACTTGGGCGTAAAAGGTATGTATGTATATTACTACAAAAATGCACAAATATATGTCAGATTTGCCAAAACCAACATGTATGACATGAGAAACATAAGGTACTACAAACAAACAAAGGAAGACATAATTCCGTCTTTTTTGCATTAGTTATACAAAATATAGCTCTGATAAGCTTTAAAAAAGTCAACTATGCACAACGCCGGAGTTTTTGGACATAATGGCCATCGTCTAAGGCATTTATGTTCTACCTCGCCAGTTACGATTTATATCGTAGTAAAACATTCAGGCGCTGAAAGGGTTAAACTAAGTACGATATTTGGTTCATTCATTTAGACAGCTTTTAGAGGTCTATTTTCGAGTATGAAATAAGCTGTGTTGTATGTAGGTCCCTCTTCTGTTTTTAAATTTGTTTTGATTTTTAGATTTAGATTATATTAGATAAATTCTAATATAATCTAAATCTATATTTCTAAATAAATCTAAATTCATAAAATGAGAGCTTTAGCTCTAATTTTTTGCAGTGTCCTTGTAGGTATGTCCTTAGTTAAGTATTTTATTAGTCAAGAACCTAAATAACTATTTAAAGGTTAGTATTATTAAAATATGTTTCAAGAAAAGCCTAAACTAATATTGAATTTCTAGATATAAGATACCTATGTTGTTTAGAAAATTTATAGCCACAGTATAAATAAAACCTTTTCTTTCATGAAACTATTTTGAATTGACGGCTAATTCCAACAAAAACCTCCTTTGTGAAAATCACTGGCCACCTATACCTATATTTTTTTTATTTATGTTTAAAGATTATCTGTCACTCTTCTTTTGTCTCGACAATGGAGTCTCGCGGGAAGCTTTTCGTGCTATGATTTTCTATGATTATAAAAGAGGGTTAACCTATATGGAATCTCAAAAAAAATTACAAGCTGCTTTTGGGGAGTCTGCTCCTGCGTTAGAAACAATTACTTATTGGTTTCGTGAATTTAAACGTGGTTGAGAGAACGTAAACGATGACCTCAGACCCGCAGCAGTTACTGCAGTAGACCACCAACTGCAGTAACTCATGCAAACGTCGTCAGGGTAGAGTGGCTATTGCGAGATTAGACATTCTTCCTGGGCAAGCATGCAACACCTTGGACCACATCATGTTTATTAAGCACGACGGTGGTCAAATGCCTGCACAGTTATTTAAAAATACACATCGAGAGATACAGGCTGAACTAGACATTGGATCACGGGCAGTTTCCACCACCCTGCATGAACACCTTAAAGTTCGGAAGCTTGCTCCGCGATGGATACCTCATTCTCTCACCGATGAGCAAAGATGCCATCGTGTCGATTGGTCGAAGGAGGAACTTCGCAAAACGTTTCCTACATTCTCACAATTGACGAATCATGGATATATAGCTACGATCCTCTCACGAAGCAACAATTCGCGCAATGGGTGTTTGAAGAGGACGATTTGCCCACAAAAGGTGTTCGCGGTCGGAGCGTTAATAAAAAAAAAAAAGACGGGTTGCACTCCGGGAGTGCCGGCAGAAGTGAAAACTTGATTATTAACGTTGAGCATGTTTGATATTTTGGAATGGTTAGGGAATAATTTTGCACCAATTGCTTTATCAGTATAAAAGTACTATCATTTATGTGGTAGAATACAATATTCATTTATTGCGCTATCGTACACAAACATGACAAACCATATTAAAGTGAACGTTAAGTTAGGTAATAAGATATAAGAAAACATTAGTTATTATAGAGAATCGAAAAATATATATTGACAATAAAACAAGAGACAAGTAAAAGACATTATCAACAGTCTGTCGCTAAGCAACCGAGACCATAGTCAACCTGTCACCTCAACATTCTCCATCCGTCCTACGCTTTTTCGATCAGGTCACGTGTCCTGACGCGAGTTTAAGATTTTATACCCATTACAGAAAAAGTGCTCAACGCCGCTAAAGAAGTTTTCACTTCAAAAATTATAGCGTTTTTTTCGACGCAGTGGACCAGTAGCAGTAATTCCGCTAGAAGACCGTAGAACACTTACTAGTGAATAGTAGGGTGAGTTTGCCTATTACGAGATAGCATGGTATTGGCCAACTTATCAACAGCGTCCTGGCGCGTCCTGGCTACTGTCCCGTGAAACCTATTATATAAGACTAAATAACAATTATTCCATTAAACTACATTAAATAAATAATTCCCTATCCATAATTATGATTTGTGAAGTTCTAATTACAATACTTATTTTTTTATGGCAAAAAATATAAATGGTATCTCATATTCGGCATCCTCACCCTATAGCGAAGTTTGTCAGCCTCAAGCTTTCGGGGAGCTGGATAGTGAGCGCCCAAGCAGCGGCATCCGTGGCATTCTTTTTCACCAAGATAACGCGCCCGCTCAAACAGCAGCTAGAACCATGGGCTATTTGACAACTTCGGGGGTACAAATGTTACCCCATCCTCCGTACAGCCCAGATTAAGGTCCATGCGGTTTTTTCATTTCCCTGTAAAAAAATCCTTCGTGGGCGAAAATTTAGCACTGCAGACGAGGCCGTTAAAGAATTTCGTTCAAAGAAAAAGCAATACACGTTTTTTTAAATGTTTTGAAAGCTGGTTCACCTGAATGCATAAGGGCATTGGGATTGGAGAGGGTATTTTGAAAAGCTGTAAATAAACTTTTTTATATTCTCACAAATTTTTATTTCACTAACTATTTTTGGAACAGCCCACGTATGTTACCTTCATATATTGTAATTTGCGTTGAAATCTGTAACGCAGACTATGCAGACTTGCAGACGCAGACTGGCTTGCGTTATTTAATTACCGACCATATGCGACGCGGTGCCCGACGGGAACGACGAACGAAAGCCGCGAGCCCGCGACTCGTTCCAAAAATACGTTCAAAGTATTTTAAAGGAAATAAACCCCTATTCCAATACATATAATATTTACAAAGGCTCTGGCAAAATGAATAGGTACTTGATGGTTTGCAAGGTTTTAAGACGGCTTACGCGATTATGCTCCTTACTATTGTTGGGATAAATTATGATTTTCGACTCAATGTTTGAATAGCCCGAAATACTAGATACTCGCACATCAAGAAAGTTTTTATATGAGGCGGGCGCGTTCTCGTAAAATACCTTTAAAGTCTTGCAAGTATTTCGTAACTGAAACCTGGTTTACTTATTGGAAGCAAAAAACTGGTTTCAAAACAAATACGCACCACCCCTAACGCAGGCTGCACACATTGACAATTGACAAGTAAGACAAAAGACACGAAAACACATGGAAATGAAAGAGATAGCAAATTGAATCTTCCCAATTTTTCACAATGCGAGCTCGTATGCTGCTTCAAGTACACACTTATAATATCATTGGTTCCTAATGAGTAGGTAAATTTACCGGAGTGCGGATACAGGATTGAAAGCACTTGAGTCATAAGTTTTAACTAGTCTTCACCGAATCGTGCATTATCAGCACAATGTTACATAAAAAAGAACTCCCCGAATCTATTGAATATTAGGCACATCCATCAAACGCAGCCACGAAATTTGCATCTTTAATCTGAGATCCTCTCGGTGATGTAATGTCGGGTGTCGTTGCGCAAACGCTTTTAGCATGCCGCCCGCGAGCTTTCTCGTAACTACCACTCAGAAGTCAGAAGCACCCGACCTCTTTGTTGTCAGCAGACGGTATAAAAAGGGCGCTAACGCAATATTGCTGAGTAAATTCCATAACACTTTACTTAATTGTTTATTTTCTAGGGACTTTAGAACTGTGTCTGTGTCAGTGTAGCAGAATCTGCTTATTTTTTTGCGCTCTGTGCGTAGGGTTGAAATTTGTTTTATTCCAAACCTACGCACAGAGAGCTTTAAGTCATCTTTTATCATGCGAACAGCCAACGAGTGGAATGCCCTGCCGGCGTCTGTTTTCCCGAGCACATACAACCCAAACCTCTTCAAGGTACAAGTGAACAGGCTTCTTCTGGGCGAACTCGCTCCGCCTTAGACCTCATCTACGCTCCTCGGCCAGATTAAGGTCAAGAGTAAGCATTAAATATTAAAAAAACGGCAAGAAAACTTACTAACAACATTTTTTTTTTATGAACGACGATGAGTCTCTTAGCTTTCATCATACTTGATGTTAAGTATTGATAAGGCTGGCTGAAGATGGAAGCGAAGCCTCTCCCGGAATCCTCAATCACTGAGGAACTGGCTATCTTATCTCTTAACTGCCGGAACATAACAATGCTGAAAACATTATTGCTATGGCGTTAGACTTAGTTAAGATGGTGGTAGCTAGCCAGACGGACTTGGAACAAGTCCTACCACCAACCAAACCGAATACAATATGTACCTCCGCTGGGAATCGAACCCGGGACCCCTGGGTCTGATACCGGTCGTTGTACCACTAGACCACAGGGGCGGTTAAAAATTCCATAGGAAATAAACAAATAAATGAATTGTCACTGAATTCACTTAGCAATATTGCTTAAGCGCCCTTTTTAGACCCTCAGAGCGTCACAAACTGAGGAGACTGTGTAATTGACACGCTGTTTTTGTCACAACTTCCATATTTTGTAGTTGTCACACGGGGGTGACGAATTGCGGACGACATAACCGAGTTGGTGGTACCGTTGCGCGTTTTGTTTGACATAAGTATGTATTTTTTTTTCGGCTTATCCGTTATCGCTTTCGTTAGACTAGGTCAAAGTCAGTTTACGGGATTGTTTTATGAAATATATTACCTATGTAAGATATTGGAGTCTGTATTTTCAAGAACTATTATATACTTATACAAATATACATAGGTACCTCTTTTTATCAATCATAGTTGTTGGGTGATGGTAACCTGGTAAAGTAACCCAATTATGATTTCAATTTCGTTTTCAGAATGTTATTTCTTTATTTACGATAAGTAGATTAAAGACTCAAAACTTGAAGTCTGGTGATTTTTTGTAGTTGTTTCAAAATTGGGATACTCACTTTCTTAATATTTACGGATATTTTACGTTGAATGAAACTGTCTAAAAGTGTCTGATATCCGTATCAAACTTACAATATCACATCACATAATCTATTTGTTTCTTATCTATGTATCGCATTAGCGACTGAATTTTCTGGAGCTTTCGTTTTTGAAGTGAAAACTTCTTTAGCGGCGTTGAGCACTTTTTCTGTAATGGGTATAAAATCTTAAACTCGCGTCAGGACACGTGACCTGATCGAAAAAGCGTAGGACGGATGGAGAATGTTGAGGTGACAGGTTGACTATGGTCTCGGTTGCTTAGCGACAGACTGTTGATAATGTCTTTTACTTGTCTCTTGTTTTATTGTCAGTATATATTTTTCGATTCTCTATAATAACTAATGTTTTCTTATATCTTATTACCTAACTTAACGTTCACTTTAATATGGTTTGTCATGTTTGTGTACGATAGCGCAATAAATGAATATTGTATTCTACCACATAAATGATAGTACTTTTATACTGATAAAGCAATTGGTGCAAAATTATTCCCTAACCATTCCAAAATATCAAACATGCTCAACGTTAATAATCAAGTTTTCACTTCTGCCGGCACTCCCGGAGTGCAACCCGTCTTTTTTTTTTCTATTCATATCCCTATAATGGCCGGTATTATCTCCATCATCTGTCAGAGATAGCGGTCAATCGTGATGTTATTACATCATATAACATTAGCAATTGTATTACCTATATGCTTTTCGTTGTTTTATTGAGGGGTTATAAAAAAAAGGTACAATAAGGTTCTATGGCAGATAAAGGCGATCTTAAAAAAAATAACATTTGTTTTAAAAATAATTAAAATAAGAACTAGGACGAACTATGATTTAATAAATATGCATTAAATAAAAAAACAGTAAAAATGTGTACCTATACAAAGTAAAATTGTATGTTAAACAAAGAAATATGGTATACTTAAAAATGTATGGGAAGGCGGATTGGCTTAAGCCGCGCTAAATCACGTGGTCTCACCGCAAGTTAATTGGCCCATAATAATAAATGTCAAGCCCTGTTATAATCTAATTAAGGGAAAAATAATATTAAGTAGTCTTAAGTTAGTTCTATAAGTATTTTGCCATGCCTTACAAAGCTCTTGTTTGTGCCTAACAATTATAGTAACACCATTGTATACAACCAGATGCAATAAAGGTATATGAATATACATATATAAGCTATCACAATGAAGAAATATCTTCCTCTTCTTCTTATCGAGTGAGGATTAGGTGTCAGAGTTTACCAAGCCGCCTATAAGGCCTCTGACTTAGCTTAACGACTGTAATCAAATGACAACAGCCGAGACCGACGGTTTAACGTGCCCTCCGAAGTACGGAAGCGCTCAGTTGTAATGCCACTTTACGGTCCCCCATCCGACACCTGACCGGGCCGAACTTTGCTTAACGAACGTGATCGAATACGACCAGTCTGTCAAGCGCGGCCTAGAGCGTTTCTTATTTATGAAGAAATATATAATAAATAACCACACGGTCATCACATCACAACACACCTAAAGTGTCTAAACGGGTCACATCACATTTACAGAGGTTGTTTTTGTAGGTAATTAAATGTCGTAAAGGTTAATAAAATAATATGTATGATGTATTTATATAATATGCTAAACTAAAAAAGTCATGATGTAGGTATATGACTGATAAACATTTATGCTAAAACTCAATTTAATTAGCTATAACGACTATGTTTGTATGTTGATCTTGATCTTGTTTTTTTTTATTAGCTATGTAAATAGGTCAATATTGTCATCAATGACGAATCACCATACGTACCTGACTCTTGCAATGAATCGTAATAATCCATACTGATATTACAAATGCATAAGTAACTTTTTACGCGTCCGCGTGATACCCTAATTCCACGCGGACGAAGTCGCGGGCGGAAGGCTAGTGTTATACGTCGAAAAGTTTGTATGTGTATATCCTTTGGTTATCCACTTGCTAACATAACTGTTTACGGGCGACCTCGAGATACACAATATAATTATAATTGGTACGGGTCGAATACACTACCATACTAACCATAAGGTAACCATGATGGTATTTATGAAAATGTATAATAAGTAAAGCTACTAGTTTTCCTATGCTTTCTCAAATGCAAAATATCCTCTAAAAAAACTAATAAAAAAAGTTATTTATGATTTTTAATATTTGCATTTAAAATGCTTATCTTATATGATAAATAAAAGAAAAATAAAGATTTTTCATATGTACATCCTTTCACATCGCAATAGTTCAGAAAGATGATCGCATGTTTACTTGAGTGTAGTCACATTAAATGTTAGTACAGTAGTTTGGTAATCATATTATATTGTATATATTCACCTTTGCCGAGAATTGTGCGTTATGTAATGGATGTGCATAATAGTTCAGCCAAGCGGTTGTTGACCTCGTGTGTAGGCTTATTACTTAAATCAAAGTGAGTACTTATTTATTCGTTAAATTTCAATTTGGAAAAGTAATTAATAATAACATAGAAGATATATAATCTTAAATAATAATAATAATAAATAATTGCATACAATCATAACAATTATCTTGCCCACGTTAAGTTTCATGAAGAACCTGTGTTATGGATACTAGTTAACGGATAGCATACTTATATACCTTTTTTTAAACACATACATAATATACATATTAAATACCCAGAAGACAAATAGACATGTTCATGCACATAAATATTTGTCTTGTCCGGGGATCGAACTGAACCTCTGGCGCAGAAGGCGGGTTAATAACCTGCGCCAAATAACCATTATTTCCATGATCTTCACTACTGTGCCATAAAACCTTATTTTTAAAGAGAGATTTTTTGTTGATCTCATGTTGCATCACGAAAAACATGCATAAAAGTATTCGAGTTGTCACGTCAAAAATGGTTCATAGTAAGTCTTGAGAAGCGGACGTCTCCCTACCGGACGTACTCGTAAACTAGTAAAATATGTAAACGGATATTTTGTAGACGTGACGATACTTTTTCGCAAGTTTTTCGTATAGCCCACCGATTTTAATAGTATCGTAGCCGTAGGCGCTACGATGCCGTAGTTATCGTTCGTTCTAAAATGCTTTTTTGGTAAACTTTCGTCGTTTCCGTGGGTGAGATGCTATCGCCGATACATCTATTACGTTGAATACTAATGGCTCTCCCAATGCGTCGGGCCAACACGTTACGCAACGGAACCCATCACATCTGCTGCCTCGAATATAAATCGAACTCGCCTTTTATACGATTTTGCATAAAAATGGCGATTTTATTCGGTTGTGCAAGTCAATATATTAGTTACGCCCTTTCTGTTGTTTTTCTTTATTCTAATTTACAGTCACGTGCAACGACATAGAAACACTAAGCAACCTTGTCACATTACAATATTGAATGACATTTGTGGACAGAGAGACCTTTGTTTCCGTGTGTGTCAATAAGATATGGTTGTAAAGTGTATACATTTCATTGCTCGTGACTGTACAGTCAGCGTCAGATATAAAGTAGCAGTTAAGGTGACCAAATATTTTGAAGCATCCAATGTATTCAAAACAATTCTTCCAACCAACGTCATCAAATTATTCGGACCCTCCCATCCTGCGCAAATATTTCGCCGTTCTTCTTATCAGTTAAACGATGTCCTGAATGGCTGGTAGGGCAAAAAATGATGGACTATTCGAAAGTACTTATCTATAAGTCTATTTGAATAAAAATCTTTGACTTTGACTTTACTTCAGTTTATTTAACCGTTACTTTTTCCGCATCGGCCTTACGCTTAAACAGTAAGCTTCTCTTGTTGTCTACATACAATATTATTGTTTGTTTGTTTGTTATTTTGTTACTCTTTCACGCAAAAACTACTGAACGGATTTTGATGAAAATTGGTATGTAGGGACCAAGTAGTGGATTAATACATAGGCTACTCTTTATTTCGACATTCCCAAGGTAACGGGAACCACGCGGGTGAAACCGCGGGCGGCTGCTAGTAACTAAATAAATAAATATTGCTTTATCATCAACATTACACATTTTAATATCCTCCGGCTCTGGGCAGTGAATGAGCCATAACATAACCCAGCACGAGATAATACATTTTTGGTCACCCATTCCGTGAACGACCATTGCGAACGTTGCTACACCGCCACTGCGCCACCCACCACTGACTTCTTCACTTCTTGACAGCAAAGAGTGTTGAGTAGGCGAGTAGGTGGAACGCAAAAAATGAGGTTCTTATTTCAAGACTATTTTGAATAATAAGGGGATAAAGCAGTGTCTTATGTCACGGGCAGCATATTGAATCCTGAGCGAAATGAAGAATTCTGTAGTTAATCTGTAGCGAAGTATTCAAGTCTGCCCAAGGCTAAGACAATTTTATCCCCGAAGAGCATACTCTACTTTATACAACTACTGTGCATACGGTGACGTTAAATAAAAAAGAAATTATAAATTATAAAACTAATAAATGACAACAATTTAACAATTCGAAAAAATATCGAAATGATCGAAAATCTCAGATTTTTTATTTAGATATTTCGTTCCGTAGGCAATGCAATGATAATTCCAATTTGAAATTTTCTTGGTGCATACAGCCATGTTTTATATTTTTCATATAGCTAAAGTCTCTTAGAAGTGTCAATTTTATAGTCAAGAACTCCTTGGACTAGGAATTTATGCCTTGAACAGCTTTTTTTTTCGAAACTATTGTTAATAGAAGTTTTTGTTGACATTTTGACTTTTCAAATTAAAATGTTATCATAATTATTACCCAAGGGAAGTTCCAAACAATATTACCTCCATCCGGGCATTAATAGCTTACTTTCAAATTGAGAATACTTGATAATACGTGCTGCAGATGCAGGTGGTGTATAAAAAAAATTTGAATGATATCTCTTATAAAGTCGCATAGTTCGTAGCGGCCACGGAATTATGAAATATCAATGACTTAAGTAATAAAGAAAAACAATCAAATTCTAAAATCGCATGCAAAAACTTCTAAAATCGCTTTGAGTTAATTTCTCCTGTCTACGATAATATTATTGAGCAAAATTTGTACCAAAATAATTCGCGCATTTTATGAAAATCTTTTTCTGCTTTGGGTTTAATTAGAAAGTTTACTAAAATTTACAAACAGCTAACTAGAACTATGCCAATAGCTATTCTGCACTATTCAATACGTCAAAATTGTTAATGTATTTTTACTTATTTCTGAGATCAAGAATGTCACTATTGGCAATTTTACGCGAAAAGTAATATGGCTCTTAATACAGAAACTTTTTACCCTATGATCCTGACTAAAAAACGATCTTATATACTTAAGTGTACATTAGCAAGAACGCAAAGATGTTCAGCATGTGCTGATAGAGTGTATCAGAAATAACAATGAAAGACAGTTGGATGACAGATGAATGGGGTTAGCAATACCTATCTAGACTAAAAGCAATGCCGAATGCCCGAGATTCACTAAGATAAATTATATAACCGTATGTAAATTTTTTATATAGAAAAATACTGGGAAAACAATCTACTCGACCATAAGTTATTTTCAGACAGGACTCGAACCTACGACCTTTGGGTATCCGGCTCACTGCTCTAAAAACCGAGCTACCCAGCCTTAAAGTTAGTATTTAGGTTTATCATAAGTATAAAAATAGCATTGAAATGCAAAAAATAAAATATCATAAACGTAGTTAGCCAATCTGCCCATTCTTCAGCCCACATTTTACCCAAGTATGTACTTAGTTATTTATATCTATTCACATGTTAAATCATCTATTGCAATTAAATACTAAGTTATTTTGAAAATACCAATAAATTTCTATGAAACTTCTACAATGATTAGGAGGCCTTTTGTTAGAATTACAAAATGTTGTAATATTACACATAATTGTTTGCCAACAACTGGATACATTCCAAAGTGGAAAGATAAACTGAGTATCATACTTCGAACAAAGATTTATATTCTGGAGATAATTATTCTCCAGTTTATATTACAAACAAACAGATATTATAATTCTATAAGGTAATATGGTATAACCCAAACAAGTTTAGAGATTAACAGCTTGTTGTAATATTTTTAGATGTAATACGTTTTAGAACCATAGTTTCACCATATCACAAATCAATGATTTTCAACCTTCTTTAAAAATACTTAATAGCGATCCAGATTTGGAGCAAATGATAAAAAAAATATGTCGAGGAAGCCCTGCAAGTTTGACCCACCCATTATCCTTAATAAATTGGGCGGTCACCGTTAAGCACCGCTGCAGTGGGTCAAGTGCAGGCCACAATTGGCAGCCGACTCACGCGCCGCTTCCGTTACACTGCTCTGATATAACTATGACAGTTTTGCCCATAGAGACCTGAAGTAGCACGAGCGTACTGTACCATTCCTAGAATGGCGCGCCGGACTAGGTGACACATATTGACACAATGAGGAGCTCGGTAGTGCAGTGGCCTTCGGTTAAGCTACTTTTGCAATGATGGTTAAGGGATGGGCCAAAATTTTAATATCTTGTTCTCCCCCGTGCTTCTGGCTTTGGCCCTGGTTGCCCTGGCTCCCCATACATAGAAATAGAATAGAAATAGAAATAGAAACCATTTATTAACAACACACACGAACACAGAAATACAATCAGACAAGTAGGTACATAAATAAAGACAGAAAAAAAAAACAAAAACAAGAATACAATACAACAAAACAAAATGTGTGCTGCTAATAGGCCCTGTCTCAGCAAAATTAACTTCTGGGTCATTCGTTGATGGTCAGAATAACCCAGAAGCACTGATATTCTGAAGGGGTCCAATGAGTGAGTAGCTACACAATAGACATAACAAAAACACAATTATAAAACAGTAATGATAAAATAAACAACAATAAAGAAATAAAGACAATTACATGCAACAATTATTTAAATAAAAACTAACACATGACATCTGACATGACGTTTGTTTGGCATTCAATAAGGTTGTGGAAATCGCTTGTGAAAAATGTTTTGCAACGAAAGGAAAATATTGCGAAGGATTATGGTGTGGATATTTTCCTGATCAAAATAAATTGTTGATGACGTGGCGTAAACGTGGCAAGCATGTGTTACTTCACCACGTGGATGGACGGACCTTTTTTTTTTTTTTTTTTTTTTTTTTTTTTTTTTTTTTTTTTTTTTTTTTTTTTTTTATACTAGGAGAAATGCTTTTACGCATCCCTCGCCCCCAGGTGCAGAGGCGATTCGAAATGTTGGACTCACCTGGAGTACACGGCCTATACGAACATATAGGCCACGCACTCCATCCCACGCCCCTCCCGTACCCCCACCCAGCGTTTGAGCTCGGTGGAGGTTCGGAAGGGGTATATATCCCCTTGTATCCCCACCTTCCCATCCTAATGATGAGAAAGTGGGGGGGGCCGGGGGACACCCGCCTCCCGACCCCCCATCGAGCCCTAAGGCTCGACGGGGGGACGGGATGCGGGCGGGTACTACCAACTAAAACTCCTAGTACTTGCCCTCCAGGCCGCCATTGGTCACGGGGGGTAGGGTTCGCAATCACCCCTAAAGACCAGGCGGCCGTGGCCCGGTTACCCGGGCCCCCTCACGGCTGGAAGATGGCTGAGCAAGTTTAGCCATCTTCCCAGACGGTGGAAACCGTGCAAGGCCGGCGATGGCACACCCACCAACGCCAGCTTGGTTTCTCTATAGGGGAATGAGGCGATCATACCGTCTCCTCCTTCCTCTTAGCCGCCTGCGACGGATACGGGCCGCATGAGCGTCCTGCTCGCGAGCCCTCTCCGCTGTCTCCTTCTGGAGGATCACATCCTCGCAGAAGGAGATTGCCGCCTGCCACGATCTGTCACTACCCAGCATCTTACTGACGATGCTGGGTAGGGAGAGATCCCCTCCCACCACTGCCACGAGTTCCCGACGCTGCGCCGACCACGCAGGACACACTTCAAGCGTGTGCTGCGCAGTGTCTAGCTCCGCGTCGCACTCGTGGCATTTTGGAGACTCCTCTCGCTGAATCCGGTGCAGGAACTTACCAAAACAACCATGTCCGGCAAGAACCTGCACCAGACGGTAGGTAAGCACCCCGTGCTTCCTGTGCCGCCATTCGCGCAGCAGCGGGCGCACGGCCTCCACCGTCCTGGCACCAGCGACAGGAGTCTCCAGCTGGCTTTCCCAGCCTGCCATAACCTCCTCCTCTGCCCTTCTCCTCACATCGGCGAGCTCCTCAGGGGCTAATCGGTCACCACTTTGTCTCGCCTCCCTCCTCGCCCGGTACACCCTCTTGAGGACCTGTGCCTCAAGCTCCCACGGGGGTGTACCAGCTAGAACACATGCCGCCGTGCCGGAGACCGTCTTATACCCTCTTATGATACGGGTTGCTAGGACCCGCTGCGGTCTTCTGAGGAGGCGGCAGTTCTCCACATTGAGGGAGTCCGCCCAGACCGGCGCCCCGTAAAGGGCCATACTGCGGACTATGCCCGCGAACAGCAATCGGCAGCTGGAATCTGGGCCGCCAATGTTGGGAAGGAGGCGTCCCAAAGCCGCAGCAGCCTTTTCCAACCTGGGCGCCAGCTGACGGAAATGCTCCGTGAAACGCCAGCGCCCGTCCAGGATGAGTCCCAGGTATTTGATGTGGGGCTTCAAAGGGATCAGAACCCCGCCCACATCAACATTCGCCCCAGCTGGAGGCCCTCTTCTGGGACCGTGAAAAATGAGGGCCTCGGTCTTTTGTACCGCGACCTCGAGCCCCAACAGCTCGATACGCTCTTTGACCAGCTGGGTCCCCACGCCAGCCAGTCGCCTCGCCTCCCAATAGTCCTCCCCCCTCGCGGTGACCAATGTGTCATCCGCGTAACAGATGATGTTCATTTTTGGGAGGAGGACTCCTCGAAGCACCCAATCGAAGCCTAGGTTCCACAGGAGCGGTCCCAAGACTGATCCCTGTGGAACCCCGCGCGCCATCGTTCGGGACACCATTTGGCCTTCCGCATTTACATATAGGACCTCACGGTCCTCCAAATACGATTCTAAGATCCTCCTCAGGTACAGGGGGATGCGGTGGTACCTGAGGGCATCTTTTATCACCGAGTAGGGGAGGGTGTTGAAGGCGTTTCGTGGATGGACGGACCTAGTGTACATCTTCCTAATGGCGGTGGCATGTCGGCGGCTGCTGGACTGGACCCTCGAACAATATGACAAGCGTGTCGTGAAAAACCCGAGAGTGAGTATTATTATTACTGTGTGATAAATATGATAAGTATGTGTGATAAATATGGAACCTGGAATAGATAGGTATACATGGAATAGATAGGTCTTTAAAAATTGTTTTTATAGATTTTTTTTTATATACTTGTGTATAAATATATATATCTAATGGTTATAAATAAATAAGACTGTTTTTTATCGAAGTCAACCGTTTCAAAGATATACACTTCCAAAGTGGTAAAAGCTCTAACTTTTAAAATAAGAATATAAAATAAATATAAGCTGTAGATCTTTATAAAATCTTTCAACGAAAATTGGTTTGAACGAAATATACTGCTGAAATTGAAAAATGTGCTCAAAACATTTTTCAAAACCGCAAATTGCTATTTTTGTAAAAAATTATAGTGGCATTTTGGTTAGGTATATTTAATACAATAATAATAGACTTTATTGCACACGATACAAAAACAAACACATACAGAGAAAATGACAAAAAAGAGGAACACACAATTGGCGGTCTTATTGCTACATAGCAATCTCTTCCAGGCAACCTTGGGTGGGAGACGGAACCCTTCATTAGCGAGTTCGACTCGCACTTGGCCGATTTTTTTTCAACCATATGAACTGGATCCATTAGATGGCTGGTGGACACAGTGCTGTGTGACGAAGCATCGGATTTTGCTACGTCTACGCTTCTTGGATTGACGCACTCAAGTTTAGCGATAACTCTTTTTGAAACACATCATTCGAAGTCGATTATTAGAATTACATTTAATTTTGAATTTTACAACGCTATTTTTATGTGATAAATATTAAACAAGAAAATTTACTTAGAAAAAGCAAGACAAGTTGCTTTTTTAGCTAACTTCAAAAAAGGAGGAAGCTCTCAAAGGTGACTGTCTATTTTTTTATTTAATTTTTTTTTATGTATGTTTTAATATAACGTCATCAGTTGTCAATTGATTTTGATAATTCTTTTTTTATCTGAAAGATGTTCAAGAGTAGTCCCATACAATTTTTTCGAAAATCTGCCTAGTAGTTTTTTCATAATCCTGAAAATATAATTCACGTTTTGGCAAGTAGTCCTAGATGACATCATTGTTGTGTATGGGCTGACTTTTAGTGTAAGTGGCACATGATGTAACAAAAAATTATGAAATAAAAACTTTTTATAAAAAAACAGACTTACTTTTTGACGTCGGTTTAAAGTATTCTAGTATATTTTCTTGTTTAGTACATTTAATTAGCAAATACCATTTCTGGCATGATACATTGTTATTTGTTTGAGAAAGCCTTTTCGCCATACTTTTATGTCATAAAGCACATACATAGCGACTATGTTCTCTTGAATAAGGTTTTAATAATACTCATTGTGTATAGCAAAATTCATCGTTACTCCTTATAATGGAGTAGATCGAGATCTAAATCATCATCATACGAGCCACATGACACCCATTACTGGGTCATAGGCCTTCCCCGGCCATAGGCATCTCTACGATTATCGGTCCTGCGCTGTCCGCTTTCAGCGCAGGACCTGTGCTGTGGCTTCCTGTGACCTGCGATCGTCGGTCCTCACTAAATGCATCGCGAATAATTCGTAACGGTAGAACAGTAGGAAGGTACCTCATAAATGGCTTAATAATAGTATCACAGCGAATGTGAAACAATTTTGGGACCTTGGACGGGTCATAAATATTCAAAGACACATCGAATTTCACAAAGGTCCGACAGTGACTTGATTCACGATGGGTGCCAGTACCAACCGTTAGCCAATTCAAATATTCTGATGGCATTTAATGAGTTGCGTAGACGCATTTTACTGTTCCAGTTTATTAAATATCTTTGGGGATAATTATGTCGAATGATGATTGTGACATCATAATTACCTGGTTGTAACGAAATAATAAACGATCGGTTATTACACATTTATTGACGAAGGTGAACACAACTACTTTGACATTGAGTTGGTGGAAGCATTAACATCTAAATATCAGATACTAGCGGCCGTCCGCGGTTTATATCAAACGAACTGACATACTTTCGCATTTTATAAAATAAATTAAATAAAAAAAAATGTATATTTCATATTAATTCACTACAAACAATAATCCGAGGTTGGGACTAACCTAGTAAGTATTTGTAATATCTGTGTTAGGTGGACCCGCTGATGAATGAATGTTAATATTTTGTTCTCTGAGTGAATTCACAAAATTAGCTACTTGGATACTTTGTTATTTTAAGTCATAGGTTGTAAGGTAAATGTAGTCATTATCATAATTGTAACAAGAATGCTGTAACTATCGCATTGGGTTACATAGTGCCTGTAATGATAGTTATAAGTTTTGTGTGTAAATAAATAAATAAATAAATATTAGATGGATTGATTTACGACACAAATGTCAGATCCAACAAAGGACTAGCAAATAAATCCTAGACCTAACTAAGAAACCATTCGACTTGATTTTTGGCATAGAATTAGTTGAAACGACGGACAGTAACACAGGCTACTTTTTATCCCGATATTGCCACGGGAACGGGAACCACGCGGGTGAAAGCCGTGGGAGGAAGCTAGTAAATAATACCATCCAGACATAGAACAAACACGAATGCTCATAAAAAATATTTGTCCTGGATTGGCATTGAACTCACGACCCATTACGCCATTGGGCAATGTTTAATTTCTTAAATAACTTGGCCAATCATCCGAAACTATAACAATGTTTACGGAAAATCCTGCTTGAGGAAAATTTCAAGTTCAAGTTCTTTAATGTGTAATATGGTCTTCCTTAAGCATCTTACGATCTTATCCACTCTTGATTGCTATTAAACGGTCACCTTTTCCCCTCGATTTTATAAAAGTAGCAAGCTTGAACTTGGAAGTTTTTTTATATAAAAAAAATATCAGTAGGTGGGTATTAAATTAACAGTTAATAATTTCATTCTACTTTCATTTCATTATAAACTTTTTTACTTTATGCGGGTTATTTACGTTGTGGGAATACAGGGAGAAAGAATCCATTGTCTTCTATGTGACTGCTGACCCTAATTCACAACGCATTATCCATCCCTGGATCGGCATAAAGCCACCCGGAACTAAAGTCTCTTAACAGTTAGGAAGATTCCAGACTTTCTGGAAGACTGGAGGCAAAGTGTTACTCTAACTATGGGCAAGTTACAATAAATCTTAGGTTACAATAGGTCGAAGTGGCTAGTTTCGTTGTAGCTGCCAAATCTGCCACAATTAATAATAAAAAATGTTATGTAGATCTACTATACTGTCTCTTCCATTCTGGAAGATGCATAAAGTAATGTTCTTAATATTTGAATAATTGTGTTTGTGATGTATTTTGTTTTGATACATATCAGTCACGGTAAACGTCGCGACCTCATTTACCTGTTATACGATACGATACCAGTGAACCTGACCAACATCCTTGCTGACGAAGATTATTATACATAAACAACATGATCATAGTCGCCTTGACTGCAACTGTGTATTAATTTTGAGGAAGCAGAAGTATAACTATAGAGTTAAGAGATATTCGTAAATCAATATATTTTAGTGGCAATTGCAAATTTTAAGTGACTTATCATTCCTGCTAACGAATAGAATATGTTTCACATGACGAAAGTCGTCATTCGACTGGAAGAAAACTCCTTCAATTTCTTTATTTACATAGATTAGTGGAGTTAGCACGAAAAACTATAGAAATAGTATCGAGTAAGTATCGAGCACGTAATGTCAAAAAATGTATAGGAAAATGTATTTCCGTTTACGTCTGGTAGGAACGGTGCTTAATACCTCATACATTTTTCTCGATACTTCCTCGATACTTACTCGAAAGTCATTCGTGCTAGGCCTACAGTTTTGTTTTTAAGTTCTTTGTATATACTATTGTCAACTCATCGATCGATACGATATTTTATTGAACTCAGTTACCATTTGGTTGAAAATTGTTAAAGTAAATATTGGTTAAGGTCCTTCAAGACACAAACCAGTTATCAATGTTACCAAATCGATAAAATTAATTCGGCTATAGTAATATCTATTGAAAAGAAGCTAGGCAAACATCCCGCGAAGAAATCATCATTCAAGAATCGAGATAAAACAGAGTAATTAGTTCATCATCTGCTAGCAGGCCACAATGGAATATCTATTGTGTATATTAACGGGATCTGCGAAGTTAAAAGGAAGAAGAAGCCGGGACATAAAGCTGTTAAATTCTGACGAGTTGTCAAGATTTCCTTCAAGATATTGGATACTGAAAGGCGTGACCATCAATTGTCTTTTCCCATTGTTTAAACTAAAAAACGTAAATGCTAAATCCATCAACTTTATTACTTAATTAGTCGGAAGAATGTTGCATGATCAGTTTCACTTTTCTATTGTTTCACGATGCGCCTAATGAGATGTGGTCGCAAGTTTGCTGATTGGTTCACTTGTTTTGTGATTGCAAAACATTTACATACTAACTTTACTTTTTATGTATCAATTTTTTGGCGATTTAACTGATGGCTAAAATATAACTTGAAATAAAATTAAATTTTCACTTTCACTAACTCTCAACAATCTTACATCTATGATGTATAGTTAAATCTAACTATTATAACTCATTTGGTGTTTCATATAAAACTACAACTACTACTACTACTACTAATATAAAACTATTGAAATATCACAGTTTTGCTAAAGATTCAAACATTGAATTGGTCAAAGTAATCAATAATTTTGGGATTTACATACACTTTTGCTCTTTCATCCCACAGGTGGTTATGATGACTCCATTTCTTTACAGGCACTACGTAGTTTTCTACGAGATTCGGCAATTTAGAAGCCAATGTATCGACATCCTTTAACGAAGAGAGAGAATCAGTTTGACCACATATTAACACTACTGGTGAAGTTATTTGAGACACGTTATAGACCGGTGGCTTTCGAGTTTTGTATCTTCTAATATTCCCAGCGACACCTTCATCAAACCTTTTAAACTGTGTAGATACAATCAACTGTCCATAATGAGCTACACTTTTAGCAGAAGCTCCACTCAATAAATGTCCAAAACCTATTTGTAAAACCTTATTTTGAATAGTGCCCGGTTCTAGACCGGTAGCAATAGCTAACGCAGAACCACATGTGGTATCGGGGGCGAATTGACAAAGTATCTCAGATAACAAGTGAGTTAGTTGATGTTTCGAAAATATTTCTCTGAAACCAGCTTCCTCAATAAATGCTTGTATTTTCCTACTATTTGGTGCCAATGCTCTTGGTACTGGACTGTAACTATTTGTCATCCATGCCACTGGAGCTATTTGTATCGAGAGTTGTAATTTTTGATTGTATTCGGGTCGTAGAGAGGTCAATACAAAAAAATCCGTAGTGCCTTGAGAATGGCCCACGTAGAACACCCTCGGTTTATCAGTCACACGTGTTATATAGTCAATTGTAGCTGACACGTCGAAGTTACCATGCTCATCGAAAGAATAATCCCAATATTCGACGTCTTTGTTCGGATCTAGTGTCGTATGTCGACGAGAATAAACGTTGCCTCTCATGTTTGCTGCCCAAACATCGTAGCAGTTGTTGGCTAGGACATACCCAAGTCCTAGTTCTGTTCCTGGTACAATCCATACATCGGAGCTGTCGAATAGTCCGTGCACCAGCAAAACTGGGTACAACTTACCTTTGCTTTTGCACTTGGGTAAAATTCTGAAGGAGGTTAGAATGTAACCATCCTCCGTAGTGACGGTGTGCTCTTCCGTCTGATAGCCGTACTTGGTCGTTAGTTCGGTGAAGTTCAGGTAAGCGTCCTCGTTGAACCCTAAGACCTTCTTGAGTTCTCGGGCCTCCGGTATCCAATACGACGCAAGCCTATTCGCACGAGTAGGCTCCAACGTGTTGACATTGTTCACTGATATTATTACGTTCAATATAATTGTAACACTCTGAAGCGCTTCCATTGACTGCGTTTACTTCATATGCGGAATGATAACAATTCTGTGTTGGCATTGTGAACGAGTTTTATAACTTACGCTTGACCTTTGATGAAGGTACTAAAGTAGCCCTTGTAATCTTATACGAGCTTAAGTAATAAATATGTACCTATTTTTATAGGGTCATAAAGATTTCTAATAAAAATTAAAAGAGCTCAGCTTCCGTTAATTCGCCTAGTAACAGAGACACATATTTAGTTGGTTGCACAAAAATCTTATTCTGATAAATATTAAACAAGAAAATATTCTAAAAAAAGCAACCTGTCTCATTTTTCTGGGTAATGAATTAATTAATTAAAAATAAGAAACCCAAATTGTTACTGTTCACTGAAGACAATTACTCTTAATCCGCTGTAAATGTATGGGTCATTGATGTTACGAGTATTATTATCTTACTTGACAGCTTGCATAGAGAGAAACATAGGTAATTAATATTAGGTGAACTGTCAAAGGTAAATCGAAATTTAATCTTCAATGAGGACACCCTAAACTCGTACGCATGCCTAACAGCGGTTTGCACTTGAACGGATCGTAAAATTAGAAATTTAAAATTTTGGATTTGACAATGCTATTTTTATGTAGGTAAGTAATAAATATAAATAAGAAAATATAGGTACTAGAAAAAAACCACTGGTCACTTGTCGCTCAGATATGACTCGAACACGCACCCTTAGGAATGCGGCCCAATGTACTACCAATTATGCTATCGAGACTTATGAGGACCCGTCGAAATTTTCTAGTACATTCCCCTCTCCACGCTCCTCCTCCACGCAAATGTCGTTTCTTCAATGAGTTGTCGCATTCGAAAGAAACATTTTTACAAATGATCGTAAAGTATTTAAGTATATTTTAGTATTTAGGTATCGTAAAATTAAACGAACAAAAATAAATTATGTTATCAGTCTTTATTTGAATAACCAACGCCAACATTGATTTGATAGACCTTCACATGGTTGATAACCGATACACAAAAGCAGTCTATAAGATTCCCTTTGTATGATTTTGAATTTGTCTTGATTTCAAGGCCACATACTTTTCTAACCTCCTTCTTATGTATTTCTAATGTTTATTTACTTGTATCTAAATCCCGAAGACATTTATAATATTAAGTAGGATTTCAATGTGGAGAACATTGAAATCCTACTTAATATTATAAATGTTAAAGTATGTCAGTTTGTTTGTTACTTTTTCACGGAAAAAGTACTGACCGGATTTGGATGAAATTACCAAATTTCACTCAAATTTCACATTACTCAAATTACACATAGGCTAATTTTTATCCCGATATTCCCACGGGAACGGGAACTGCGCTGGTAAAACTATTTTTGAAAATAAGTTCCTTCCAATGATGAATCCTCTAAATATTGTGTGCAGTTATTTGGTATAATATGATCAGTATTATGAGTATAAAAAATCATGATTATGACATGGTAAATTTTAAATAGAAAAATATTTAAAAAAATTAACTCGGCCACAAGTGAATTCTCAGGCTGGAATCGAACCAGCGACCTTTGGAAATCCGGTCCAATGCTCTTGGATTTCCAATTGACACATGATTATGACACTTAAAAATATACCCGTAAGTTACGATAATCCCGCTGGAAACGTAGTAGTAACGCGAATGTTATGGTAAAATCTAGTATAAATAATTAAACATAAATATAATAGTTATTATAATAACCAAATAAATAAGATGCTACAAATTATACATGAAAAATACGAGGTAGATCACCAGAAAAAAAAAAGCTGGCAACTTTAACTTATGTACAAGCTAATTACATTCTAATGGCACTTTTAATCTACTTGTATTGTTTTTTTCAAAAGTATGTTTACACTTAATTTGTATGTCATATTATTTGGGTCACCGCAGTCATTGAATCAAGCAGAATAAAATATAATAATGTAGTGGAAATATGAATTTAGGAGTTAATTTTATCTGTATTTCAGGAATTGAACCGCTCAAAATATTCAAAAATTTTTGAGTACACATATTTTGGTGCTCTGTCGTCGTAAACGTGATTCACATGACTCCATTTCGCTATAGGTACCACATAATTTTCAAGGAGATTAGGCAGTTTGGAACTCAACATGTCAACATCCTTTAAAGGCGATAGAAAATCATTCTTAGCCGATATGAGAACAACAGGAGATGAAATTTGCGAAACATTGTATGCTGGAGGTTTTGTAGTTTGGTATCTTTTCATGTTCCCATAAAAGCCTTCATCGAATCTCTGAAATTTTTTAGATATTAATAGCTGAGCAAAATGCAATAAATTTTTGGTGGATGTTCCTGCTAATAAATGTCCAAATGCAATCGATAAGACATTTGGATTGATGGAACCAGGTTCAACACCAATCAATAATTGATAAGTTGTGCCGCATACAAGCTCAGGTATGAACTGACATAGCAAATCGACAACGAAGTGGATTAATTGATGTTTTCCTAGTATTTCAGGAAAACCAGCTCCATCCAAAAATTCCCTGATTGACCGTGCAAATGGAGCCGCACTTCTTATGGGCGAATTCAAGTGGGCTATCCACGCTACAGGAGCCAACTGTATCGACAACTGGACTTTTTGATTGTACTCGGGTCTTAATGACGACATCACAAAAAAGTCCGTTGTCCCTTGGGAATGACCTACGTAAAACAGTTTAGGTTTTCCACTCACGCGTAATACATAATCGATAAACGCTGGAAGGTCATAGTTGCCGTGTTCATCGAAAGTGTAATTCCAGAATTCAACGTCTTCGTTCGGGTTCATCGACACATGTCTGCGAGAGTAGACGTTCCCTCTATGATTGCCAGCCCATACGTCGTAACAGTTATCGGCTAACGCATATGCCAGTCCAATTTCAGTTCCAGGTACGATGTACACGTCGGAGGTATCCATCAGTCCATGCATCAGAAAAACTGGATATGGCTTAGGATTGTTGCACTTGGGTACAATTCTGAAGGTGGTTAGAATGTATCCGTCCTTAGTAGTGACAGTGTGTTCTTCGGATGGGTAGCCATATTTCATCGTAAGCTCGGTGAAGTTTAGATAAGCATCTTCTTGGTACCCCAAGGACTGTTTGAGTTCTCGGGCTTCCGGTAACCAATACGACGAAATTTTATTCTTACGTGTGAAACCCGACGCACTGACATTGTTCACCGATAGTACAACAATCAGTATTATCACATTGATCACTACAACTACCCGAAACGCGTCCATCGACCACGTATTACTTAATAATCGAAAAGATAATCATTTATGCTGGTTTTGCAAACAAGTATTCTGTTTTATAACATCCGTTTGACCTTTGTTTAAGGTCTCTGCCAGCCCTAGCAGCCGTAGATTAATAATAACATGTTAATTTTATCAGACTACGTCATGTTTATAAAGGTTTGTCCACTCAATAAACATCGAATTTGAAATAACTGGCTTTGATAGAATTAAACATTTTCATAGATTACTTGAAATAAAACAACTTTGCGGATCTCCTCATTTCTGATTCGATCACGCAGGAGAACTAAAGTTACTGACATCGCTCGAAGGATTGCTCAGCTGAAGTGGCAGTGGGCGGGACACATAGCGAGAAGAACCGATGGCCGTTGGGGTGGAAAGGTTCTGGAATGGTGACCGCGCACAGGACGACGCTCCGTGGGTAGGCCCCTGATAAGGTGGACCGACGATCTGGTGAAGGTCGCGGGAAGACGCTGGATGCGGACTGCGCAGGACCGATCGTTGTGGAGATCTTTGAGGCAGGCCTATACCCAGCAGTGGGTGTCATGTGGCTGAGACGACGACGAAACAACTTTTACGGATTTTAGTGCACTGTATTCTGCACCTTATCAGCTGCCGTGGTCACGGGATGACTTACACGTAGGTCATGACTATTGATGTTACGGAGGTTCGGTTCCGATTCCGAAAGGTCGGAAATTCCGATTGATATTGCACATTCGGTTTCGATTTCGGTTCCGATAAATGCAAAGTTATATCTGAGTTTATATTTGGTGAAAATATTTTTTTTATCAATGGATTTAATTAACTTTACCGCAAAATTGTCCTTCAATATTTTGTCATCTACACCATGTAGTGGTGAGTGCCTATCAGTGGTGAGGGGTCGAAATATGGCAAAGGTAAGACCAAACCAAAAACTTCTCCAGAAATGGTTTTGACTGTATGGTGGCTCGGTGGGGTGGTATTTCTAGAAGGGAAGCTGATGGGAATCGAGATGTATGGACCCTTTGCCACTGGTGCCTATGCCCAATGTTGAGCGGTTAAGAAATAGATTGGACGTAAATAAAACTGCAAAGAAGCAAATTATACCAAAACTAAGTTTTGGTTTAATTTGCTTCTTTTGGAGTAACTTAGTTTGATTTTGGCTACTTTCTGTTTTGGGAGTTTTTATTTACCATGCTATTCTTATCGCATAAAACAAGAAAATATACGAGGAAAATATCAACTCGTTCTCATATCGCTCAATAGAACTCGATACCTTTAATAGTCCGACCCACCCAATTCTCTAATCATTGAGCTACCGAGACTTATGAGGACACTTCGACATTTTGTAGTGTACTTACTTTTCTTGCAAATTTTTCTACTATATTTACAAATTGCAGTCAGCAGGAAAATGGTCAGTTTTCTGTCTGTTTCAATACTCATTCACTAAGAAAATAAGTTCATTCAACAAAGGTACTCGTAGGTGAAGCGAATGTGGCTGCATGAGTGAATTTTCACGTTTTTCGCGATTTCTGACGTTTCTAGTACTCAAACCTCAGTTGAAGTCTTGGAGTGTTTTGATCCTCATGCGAAACAGGATCAATATCCATAATAATATATTTGAAAACTAGCAATTTTGTCATTGTCAGTCATTGTCATTGTCAGTTTAAAATTTCTCATAAATTAAGGATAGTTTCCTCAGAACGTTTTCATGTAGCTACAACGATTAAAGTACGTGCCCTTTATGCACCATCTTACTTTCCACCCTGTATATAAAAAAATACCGTTACTGTGTTCTTAGACCTGCCCGTAACACACGAGGACATGTATATCCTTGTAGTCATACTGATATGACAACCTAGTATGACCACGAGGAAACGGCGATCTCTCTTCTGCCTACATCCACATCCGAATACAAATCTACAAACTCCGATTCCGAATAAGGTTCCGATCTGTAACATTCCTAGTCATGACTTATGCCGTGACCACGCCAGCTGAGGTGTCGAAACGTCGGGAAACCCAAAAAACACGGAACATAAGATTTTAACTTGTGAAATACAGTGCGCTTAAAATCCGTAAAAGTTTTATTTCAATGAACAGTGCGCACCAAAACTTAAGATTTACGTACCCATTACTTGATACAGAATTTTTAAATACGAAAAATAATAAAATAATGTCTTTGTCGATCTCTACATTTTATCACTTCTGAGCTTCGGTTTGGCGATGGTTCATGACATACAACCTTTGTCTCTTTAAAAATTTGTTCTTGTTTGTCTTAAAGTGTGATTAAACGGTAAAGAGGATTTTAAGTTTTACCAAAGGGCAATAGTTATTTGTTATGCAAGGCTGTAAAGTTGGTTATTTAGCGGCGAGTTACCTCTATTGAAATCTGAGCAAGTAAAGGATTCTATAAGAATAAAAACGATCGTATTTTTATAAGAATAAAAACGATTCCGTAAATGTTGACACTGACAAGAGGTACAAGATAAAGACAATTTAAAAATAAAGATTCATGTCATAGTCCGAAAAAAAGGTTGTGAAATCTTACCCAGCCTAATATAGAATTCTTATAAAAAATAGTTTAATCTTATTGTTATTGTTTTTATGATTCAATGAACTAAAATAATATAATAAAACCAAAACGGAGTATTATAATTAATTTAAAGCTCTTTAAAATAAGAATCAAATACAACAAAAAAGTCAATAGTGCGATTCGGAACGCATTATGACATATTTTTAGGTATTAAATTAAAAAAGTACTTTGCCGCGCTAGGGCGCTAAAAGGCGCTTTCTACGCCTAAACTGATTGACAAAACCTCATTTTCAGAGCGTGTGAGGTGAAAAATAATATAATTCAAAAATATTAAACTCCTATCAGATATGTATGTTAAGCAGCTGTCTTTAATATATTATGATGAGCTGAGCCATACAGTAAATATTTATTAATAAATTCTTAACTACTTACGCCAAAGATTATTCTTTGTAAGTTAAGTAAATATAACAAAAGTGTAATAAATTTAATATTGCATTTGAACCATCTACTAGTAAAAGAAATCATATTTGATCAATATAAACATATCCCACGCGGTGGGCCATGGCCCGTTCTCCTTATCCATCCATAAGGAAGGCCAGTGCCCCAGCAGTGGGGACATTAAAAGTGGCTAATGACGATGACGATTTACTTGTATCCAAATCCCGAAGACTCGCCACCTTAAAATTGAAAATATTTTTCTACCAATGATGTCAATGTTGTGTGCAGAACACAAGAAAAAGTCTTTCTATGTTCTGTGATTATGACGACGATACTTAATCATGATTAAGACACTTAACAATATACCCGTCAGTTATGATAATCACGCTGTATAAATAATTAAACATAAATATCTTATGACAAGCTTCCGCCCGCGACTTCGTTTCCGTGGAAATTCGAGAAAATCCTTAGGGGGATTTTTAATCATGTTAGTAATTGTTATTAAAATGAGCCAATGGTTATAGTTTTACTTTTTTTTTCTCCGTGGTCTAGTGGTAGCAGCCTTCGGTATCAAGTACAGAGGTCCCGATTTCGATTCCCCAGGTATACATATTGCATTCTGTTAAGTTGGTCGCAAGACTTATTCTAAGTCCGCCTAAGTTGCTACCATAATTTTATCTAAGCCCATCAGCATAGCAACAATGATAAAAAACAAAGATATTGCTGACATTCTATAATTACTTTTTTATAGATATTTCCAAAGACAAACCAATAAAAAAATCTGGGGTGAGACATCCCATAGAAGAAAATCTCAATTCAATTTTACTTTATCCTACCGATGAACAGGAAGTGTACGGGCTGATCATGTCTCTAAGCAATAAGAAATCAGTGGGAGAGGATGACATCAGTACTGCAACTTTTAAAGCGTGTGCAGCACACATAAGTAAACCTCTTAGCCGTATTATCAATTTGTCATTTACTACAGGAGATTTTCCAAGTAAACTAAAACTTACTGTAGTTAAACCTTTGTTCAAAAAAAGAGATGTTAAGGATGTTAACAACTTCAGACCGGTTACACTTACATCAGTCGTATCAAAAGTTTTTGAAAAAGCCATGTTAAAATGTATTAATGAATTTTACGAGAAGCATGGCATTTTACACCAGCAGCAGTTTGGCTTTCGAAAAGGAAGGTCAACACAAATAGCTTCTTTTGACTTAGTGAAAGCTGTAACAGAAAGCCTTAATAGTAAAAATCCGATTGCAGCAGTATTTTTTAGACATGAGTAAGGCTTTCGATTTCGTAGATCACTCGATTTTATTAAATAAACTACACAAATAAGGTATAAGGGGGGTAACATACAGTTGGATCAAGAATTACCTGAAAGATAGAAAAAAATGCGTTGAAGTAACTAGAATAACACAGCAGGATAGGAATGTACCGCAAGGCAGTATACTGGGACCTCTCTTATTTTTAAGATATATAAATGACATTCCCGCTGCAACATCCGAAAAACCCATTTTATTCGCGGACGATACGATATTAATTATTAAAGATAAAGATAATGACAAATTACGAGACAAAATAACTAAATGCGTACATGATATTAACAATTGGCTAAATGATAATAATTTAATTATAAATATACAAAAAACTAAAATGATACAATTTCAGACACATAAACAAAAAGAAATGAAATAAGACATAACTTACAATAACGAACATATTTATGCAGTAATACTGACTTTTTAGGCATCACGATTGACCAATACTGTAACTGGTAGGCACATATTGAGAAAGTGTGCTCAAAATTAAAAAGACTTGTATTTGCTTTAAGGCGCCTAAGGCAAACAGTATCCATAGAAGCAGCTACTAGTGCGTACTATGGATACGTCTCATCAGTACTAAGTTATGGTTTGCTGTTATGGGTTATCTAATAATACTTCCACTCGCCGGTATGACGGTATGTATGGTATGCGCGTTTTGTAAGACAAAACGCGCACTACTTTCCGAAACATTCTGATACGATAACACAACACACAAGGCATAAGGATTGTTATTGCCGAATTGCAGACTTCATCTTTTTAAACGTAATGTTTATGGTCAAGCCATATTAATATTTAATAAACTGCCTAATGATATTAAGCAATTGCCATTTAAAATATTTAAGCGAAAGCTATCGGTGTGGCTGTTAGAACATTGCTTCTATAGTTTATAGAATATTTTGAATGTAAAAATTAAGAAAAGTTGTTATAAATAATTACGAGATTTAATAGAATGTTTTCGAATTTTTAATATAAGTGTTTTTATTTATTATTAATGATTAATAATAAATAAAAACACTTATATTACATTTAATAGAATATTTTAGAGTTTGTAAATTGACATGACTGTAATTATTATTACACTTTACATTTTGTATTTAAACTAAATACAAAATGTAAAGTGTAATGTAATCCTAAGGCCGTGCTCACTTTTAAAACGTTTATCGTGCGAATTTTACTCGTACGAACCCATAATACACAAACACGCACGAGCGATCCCAACCTTCCAAGTACTATGAGAGCACACTTACTGGGTGCGATAGTCGTACGTATACGTACGTGTAGTTCTGACGTCTGAAAACAATCCGAACTTGTTGGGATTTTAAAATACGTTCGTGCGTAAAACGCGATATCACCGGAACTCTGCTTACCTATTTGATGAACAAAAGCGAATCAGTGTGCGCACTCGATTCGTACGAACCACGATCTATACGTATACGTACGAAAGTGAGCGCGGCCTAACAATTCTACTTTGAAAATAAAGCACTTTTCTTACAAAACTTCATCCTCCTTTTCACTCCTTTGGGGTTCAAATTTTCAAAAACGCTAAGACAAGTATTTGTTTATTTTTAATCGTCAACCTAAATACAAAATTTGGAGTTCCTAACACTTTTAGGCCTAGCCCGCACTGCGGTTACTCACCGCACGGTATTTTTCCGCGCGGTTAAAAATGCGCGTACTGAATCGAACCTACACGCACGGCGGATAAAATTCCGATTTTTGTCACTTTCTACCAGTTCTCAGCCGAGACGCACGTAATGAAGTTCAGGAAAAATATTGATTTCCCTTTAATTGGGGCGTGTCAGTGAACTAATACTAGGTTCACCCTTTGCGACGTTGTGACCTATGAAAGGGTTTTTTCATACCAAACGCCTAAAAAAAAGAATAATTGAAGTGCGAGAAGGACTCGCCCACCGAGGGTTCCGTCCGCGCAAATTCAGTTTCCAAAACTAATGACTATTATTTTGAATGATTTCATTACAATAAATATATAGTTTTAGATTTTCCTTGTATTTTTAGTAAAAGAAGATAGTAGTTGCCAAACATAGTTCGAGCTAGGTCAACGGAAAGTACCCTATAATGATTGCCTTGAGTCGTTGTTGACCGAAACAATAATAATAATATACGTTTAGGTGTGAAGAGGTTATAGACACACGCTTATTGCACACACAAGCATTCGCGTTTATAATATTTGTAGGATAAAATCTGTACGACAAAACAAATTAATTTTATAATATTATGAAAAAATATATATAATATTATGATTAATCAAATAAAAAACGTAGGTTCCTTTTTAGCTAAAAACAAAGTTACTGACTTCTTGTGAGTATTTGTAGTATAAAAATTTGTAGTTATCTTCAATTACTAATTTCTTAAAATTAGGTATAAAAATTAAGTTCTTATTAACCAAGATAGTAAGTTCTTAAAAAAAATACATTTCTCTTAGTCAAAAGTAATGATTTGGCCGGATTTTTTAGAAAGTAAGTAAATGTTTTTTTTTGTTTTATTGTTTAGAAAGGGACATGATCATATTTTTTGTTTAGTAAAAAATCATTAATGGTGGTTAATGAGTTTCGGAAAACCCAAAAACAATAAATTTGCAGTTAATGACTTTATGCATAGGCCATAACGTCTAAATTTTAAAAGTAAGATGAAAATGAGTCTTTGCATTACAAATTATTCATGCAGCTGAACTCGTTGGTTTATTTAGGTGTACTTAGTGTTTTTTGTAGTTAAAGACTTCTTTAAATAAGACGATTAACAAGTTTGATTTTTTCACAGATTCAAGAGACTATTGATTTGAATATAATGGTTTTAATTTTAGCTCGATCCCTCCACGCGTTCCCAAGTTTTTCCCCAAAATTCAGTTTCCAAAATTTTCCAAAATTTTTATGATTTAATTACTAATTAAAGGATTTTTTTCCTGTACTTGTAGTAAAAGTCGATATTACATGCCTTTCATAGTTCTAGGCCAACGGAGAGTACTCTATGAGTTTTGTTTTTTTTTATAATGATTGGGCTGGCATTTGACCACTATCGTGCTTTATTAGCAGGATGTGTAATTGGGAGTGTCGAAATCTATTTTTTTTAACGATATAAACTTATCTTTGATTTATGTTAATATACAAGTTTGATTTTTATACACCTTGAAGAAGCTGTTCAATTCAATTCAATTCAATATCATTTATTCAGTCTAGGCTGTTACAAGCACTTATGAACGTCAAAGAAGCTACGTCATCGGTTCACAAACCCTACGGCGGGAGACCTTGTAACGAGAAGAATCGGCAAGACACTCGTCAAGGGCTTTTTTTCTCCCCCTGTTTTATTTCTCACAGAGTCGTCAAATTTAAAAGTGAGCTTCCATATCAGTAAGGTCAATTTCCATCACAAAAAAAAACTAATTATAATATTACATTTTATGGTTATCCTAACCGTAAACAATTTTCAACTCGCAAGGAAGGACTTACATTATAACATTTCTCGCATTACAAGGTTACTGTACTGCAGTTGTGACGAACATACAGGTTTTATTTTAGATGAAAATATTTAAGCTCTAAGCACAACGTTAAGACAAGCACACTTAAGTAGACCCATTTCCGCTGGCGGTTGATTTGAATATTGTTATGTCTTTATATAACAAATATTGCAGGGATGCTTTATAAATAAAAGGAAGCAATTAATTAATGCACTTTTTAATACTTTATGAACAGAGACAACGTTAACCATATCAGTCGGTGACAGGAGCAGAGGCGCGAGAGATATATGTATGTGTAGAGTGCGGTGACACATTCGGATACACCATGTCCATACTGAACGTATTTGGATACACCACAAATATATGGTTTTATAACCCGATCACATTATCTCGAGACCTCGCTGGAATTCGAACCTCCCGCCCCGTTCTCCTTTCATTCCTTCATAATATTACCTACATTAAATTAATTAACACAATATTTGTTTTTTGGAAATCTTATTGTTTATAATAATATCCTACTAGATGTGACGTCATCGACGCCAGGTCTCGAGATAATGTGACCGGGCAGTAGTTTCAACTCGATACCTCCACGCGTTCCCGAGATAATCGAAAACGGACGGACGGACGGACAGACGGACAACAAAGTGATCCATAAGGGTTACGTTTTTTATTTTGAGGTACGAAACCCTAAAGCGGTAAAAAATCCGCGCGGATTTTTTACCGCAGTGCGGTTAGAGACAAATACCTACATAGAACACAAAACATTCGCGGTTTTTAAAACACACCGCGGCGCGGAGGATTCTGCAGATTGGGTTGTGGAATTTAATTACGCGCGGGTTTTTTACCGCAGTGCGTGCAGCGTCATACATTTCCTTATGTCACAGAATCTTACTCACAGGCAGGCAGGCTCTTACTTTGAAAATAAAGGACTTTTCTTACACAAGCTCATCCCCCTTTTCACCCCTTTGGGGGTAGAACTTTCAAAAACGCCGAGATAAGTAAATGTTTATTTTCAATCGTCAACCTAAATACAAAATTTGAAGATCCTAACTTTGAAATTGACGGACTTTCGTACAAACGTTCATCCATTGTTTTACCCCTTTAGGGTCGAATTTCCAAATCCCAAAATCCCAAATCCCAAATCCACTAAGGAAGGATTCCTTAGTGGATGCCTACATTGTTTAAGGTATCTTTGTGCAAGATTTCAAATTTCTAGGTTTGAATTTTATACCTTTGAATTTTATATATGTATAAAGAATATAACCAATAGTGTTCTACAAATTATACAAGAAGAATACAAGGTAGATTACCAGAAAACAAAAATATGCTGGCAACTTTAACATAAGTACAAACTAATTACATTCTAATGTCACTTTTAATCAATTATTGTATCAAAAGTATGTTTCATTCAGACGTTCCTGTGATATCGTAGTATCATAGAAAAAAAATCATCAAAATGGGACTGTGTCACTTTAAGGATGTATTTAAATGCAATCGATATTATCTGTCATATTATTTGGATCACCAGTCATTGCATCAAGCAGAATAAAATAATATTACAGTAGTGGAACTTTTTAATTTTATCTGTATTTCAAGAAATGAAACGTTCAAAATATTCTAATATTTTTGTGTGCACATATTTTGGTGCTCTGTCGTCGTACACGTGATTAATATGACTCCATTTTTCTATCGGTACTACATAATTTTCAAGGAGATTAGGCAGTTTGGAACTTAATGTATCAACATCCTTTAAAGGCGATATAAAATCATTCTTAGCCGATATGAGAACAACAGGAGATGAAGTTTGCGAAACATTGTATGCTGAGGGTTTTGAAGTTTGGTATCTCTTCATGTTCCCATAAAAACCTTCATCGAATCTCTGAAATTTTTTAGATAACACTAGCTGAGCATAATGCACTAAATTTTTGGTGGACGTTCCAGCTAATAAATGTCCTAATGCAATCGATAAGATGTTTGGATTAATGGAACCTGGTTCAAGACCAACCAATAATTGATAAGACGTGCCGCATACAAGTTCGGGTATGAACTGACACAGCATATCGACAATGAAATGGATTAGTTGATGTTTTCCTAATATTTCAGGAAAACCAGCTCCGTCCAAAAATTCCCTGAGTGACCGTGCAAATGGAACCGCACTTGTTACCGGTGAATCCACATGGGCCAACCACACTACAGGAGCCAACTGTATCGACAACTGGACTTTCTGATTGTATTCGGGTCTTAATGACGTCATCACAAAAAAGTCCGTTGTCCCTTGGGAGTGACCTACGTAAAACAGTTTCGGTTTTCCACTTATGCGCAATACGTAATCGATAAACGCAGGAAGATCAAAGTTGCCATGTTCATCAAAACTGTAATTCCAGAATTCAATGTCTTTGTTCGGGTTCAGCGACACATGTCTGCGGGAGTAGACGTTCCCCCTATGATTGCCAGCCCACACATCGTAACAGTTATCGGCTAACACATATCCCAGTCCAATTTCAGTTCCAGGTACGATGTACACGTCGGATGAATCGACCAGTCCATGCATCAGCAAAACCGGATATGGCTTAGGATCGTTGCACTTGGGTAAAATTCTGAAGGTGGTTAGAATGTAACCGTCCTTGGTGGTGACAGTGTGTTCTTCGGATGGGTAGCCATATTTTGTCGTAAGCTCGGTGAAGTTTAGATAAGCATCTTCTTGGTACCCCAAGGTCTGTTTGAGTTCTCGGGCTTCCGGTAACCAATACGACGAAATTTTATTCTTACGTGTGAAACCCGACGCGCTGACATTGTTCACCGATAGTACAACAATCAGTATTATCACATTGGTCACTACAACTACCCGAAACGCGTCCATCGACCACGTATTACTTAATAATCGAAAAGATAATCATTTTATGCTGGTTTTGCAAACAAGTATTCTGTTTTATAACATCCGTTTGACCTCTGTTTAAGGTCTCTGCCAACCCTAGCGGCCGTAGTTTAATAATAACATGTTAATTTTATCAAGCTACGTCATGTTTATAAAGGTTTGTTCACTATATAAACATCGAATTTGGGATAATTGAATTTGAAAGAATTTAACATTTTCATCCACTACTTGATACAGAATTTTAATTAATACGAAAATGAACTAAGTGATATCAGTGTCAACCTCTACATTTTGATACCTAAATACGGTGTTATCACGTCTGAGCTTCGGGTTGGCGATGGAAAATGAAATAAAACCTTTATCTCCATCAAAATTTGTTCTTGTTCGTCTTATAATGTGATCAAACGTTGAAGAGGAACCCTAAATTTGACCACAGGTCAAAATAATATAATTCTGAAACATTATTGGCCTATCAGATATGTATGCTAAGCAGCTATGTTAAATATATTATCATGAGATATAATAGTATAATTTATTAATAAATTGTTAACCACTTACGTCAAGGATTATTCTCTGTAAGTTAAGTAAATATAGCAAAAGTGCAATAATTAAAGTATTGCATTTATACCATCTACCACTAAAAGATATTATATTTGTTAAATATATTTTGTAAGAAAATGTTGCTCTAGATAACCCTTAACGCGTACGTATTTAGAACGGTTTTTGTTTTATTTGACGTGTTTGCAACGGTATTTTATTACTTTTAAGTATTTCTTTTAAGTTATAGCACCTAATGTCCTTTATATCACAATCGATTACTAACATATTGTAAGTCTAGAACATGTATTTTAATACATTTCCTCTATAAAACCGGAATATTTCCATTGAAGATTAAAGTTCAATGTCACATAACGTCACAGCCATTTATCTAGTAAAGACTCTTTCACATGGATATAAAATGCAAAATTACTATTTTTTTTAAAACATGGTTAAAATGTATTTGAAGAAGGATAAAATAAGTAAAAAACCGCTGACTTAATTATCCGTCGGGGATATTTATCAGTAGACCTTATTTTTTGTTCCATGCTCACTTATCCTCTAATATGATTAGTCAGAGTGTTTGTTTGCTTGGTTTTAAAATACCTATAAGTACATAATAAAAATATGCGCACATTAAAATTTTCCCATAAAAAATCATACAAAACTGGAACACCCCGTAGCACCCTGTATAACGGGAATTTTCCAAAAACCTTTCTTAGTGGTCACCTACACCAGTAAGGTATGTACCCTCCAAAAATGGTGTCTCTCTCTACCTTTAGCCGGTATTTCCCTATACAAATTCCCAAACACAATTTCATCCCCTATTTTATCTCCTTAGGGGAAGAATTTTGTAAAATTCTTTCCTAGTTCTCATTTAATATATTATAAAAAAGTGATTTACTTTTTAGAACATAAATCGCTATTGTCAAATGCTTAATTTGGTTTTACACCCAATTTATCAACAGCCGATGCTGTGCATAAATTGTCAAATTTTATTGTGGAAAATCTTGACAAAGGTAAGCATACAATAGGTATTTTCTTTGACCTCGCCAAGGCTTTTGATTCCATTTCCATTCCGATCTTGTTGCGTAAGCTTTAAAACATTGACATAAGAGGCACACCGTTAAAATTGATAACAAGCTACTTAGAAGACCGCATCCAGTGCGTGAAAGTGGGTAGTGTGATCAGTATTGAGCCAAGGAAGTATTTTAGGATCTACCCTGTTCTTGATTTACATAAATGATCTATGTAATATATATATTTAAATCAAGGTATCATTGTAACATATGCTGATGACACAGCTCTTCTCGTCTCGGTCGATTCAGAAGAAGAAGTATTCAGGCACGCGCAACACAGTTTCAATGTAATTAACAAATGGCTTCAAAGTAATTTACTAACCCTTAATGCTAAAAAGACTAGCTACCTTAAGTTTTCCATTCGCAAATCAACACTAAACACGCATGACTTAAACCTACGTGCACATTTATGCAATGCCTCATATGATATTTTAAGTGTCTGTCCACAGATTCAATTACATGATAAAATAAAATATTGAGGAGTCATTTTAGATGAGACACTTTCGTTTAAGCACCATATTGAAACATTAAATTACAGAATTCTTGACATGATATTTGTATTGAAAAAACTACACCATGTTGGCAACGCGGTTCTAATCAGACAAATATATATTTGGAACTTTGCGAATCCTTGCTGACTTACTGTATTACCACGTGGGGTGGAGCTGGTAAAGCTTTACTCTTAACCACCGAGAGAGCTCAAAGAGCTAAACTTAAAGTGTGTACATTTAGGCCATTCCTGCATTCCACGGCGCTTCTTTATAAAAATTGCGAAGTTTTAACAGTCAGACAATTATTCACAATGAGCACTATATTAAAACAGCACAAAACCCTTCCATACAACACCGAAATAATTAATAAGAGGTGGAGAGATAAAGTTTGTACGCTAAAAAACATTTTATAAAAAAAAATCAAACCGACTTCAAAAAGTAAAAAATTTTGAAGTCGGTTTTCTACATTGCACTTCTATTAACTATATATTTTTTTGGCCTTAGCTAGCTAGCACCGACTCCAAAAGTTTTATTTTTTACTTTTTGATGTTTTTGATAATGTTTTTATTTCAGATTTTTTAGTTACATCATGTGCCGTTACTTACACTAAAAATCAGCCCGTACACAACAATGTCATCTAGGTAAACGACTACTTGCCAAAAGGTGATTGATATTTTTCAAGATTATGAAAAAACTACTAGCCAGATCTTCGTAAAAATTATATGGGACCACACATAAACCATTTTCTTTCAGATAAAAAAAGAATTATAATTATTGCGTGAAACTTCAGCTCGAACAAGAATCTAACAATTACCTGGATGATATAATTGTTTCATGACTTCCATGACATTAGGCCCCATATCTCCGAAGATTATCATCGGATCTCAATGAGACTTATATGGGACCAAATTGACAGTGTACCCGATTGAACAAAAAAACAATTATTAAAATCGGATCACCAACACCGGAGTAATCGGTATACATACATCAGACAAAAAAAAATATGCGTTGAATTGAGTACCTCCCTCCTTTTTGTTGAAGTCGGTAAAAAGGTGGAGTCAACTATACTTTTACGACCAAATTTTATATATATCTAGGGCCGTTAATTTATAATCGATGTAATGCCCTAGCAAATATTTATCTATTAAGCCGCATTAGTTGCAAAAAAATTGTTAATGCAGAAGATGACGTATGATGATACAGAAGAATTAATTTTTGTGATAAAGTGATTTATGATTAAAATACAGGTATTTTTGAGTGATTTTAAATTGTTTCTTCGTGTGAAAAAGTTAAGGTCTAAAAGCCTGCAACATAGGATCACCTAGTTCAGGCATAAGATTTAATACAATTAACATAAGACGCCTTTTTTCTGAACCCGTAGTGTTCGACCTTACATAGTATAGTCACTTTAAGCTCTAGGCAAAAATCAAATGTATTCAAATTGTGTTCTAGACAGTCTAAGACCAACCCCTATATTTTGTAAGTGTGTATGTCCATAATAACAAACTATGTATATGAATTTATGATTTTTCTATTTAAAAATTTACCATAAGTATGTATATGAAGTTATTGTATAAATGATTTATTATTATATTGACACCATGAAAGGTACCCTCCAAAAATGGTGGCTCCACGCGCTTGACAACAATCAATCTCGGTAGCTCAGTGGTTAGAGCAGTGGGCCGGATTCCCAAAGGTCGTTAGTTCGAGTCTCATCTGAGAATTCACTAGTTGCCGATTTGATTTTTTCCAAAAAAATCTATATAAAATTTATCATATAGTAGGCTGGCCAACTTGAGTGTTAAGTTGCTTTGCACTCAAGTCATCTCGGATATGGGTATATACCATGGTATTAATGAATTCAGTGTGATGTCCTGAAAACAAATATATAGGATGACAAGCGCGGAAATGGTGGGGGTAGAAACTGTGACGCAATAACGGCGGCGGTACAATGAAAAAAAAAACTCTTAAATATACCATGTGGGCTATCAAATGAAAGAGCTTAGCAATAGATTCCAAATGTCATATACTCTATAGCATTTTCACTTTGGTCTAACAAATTAGTAGAAAACAGTTGACTTTGAACTACTCTACATGGAAAACTACTGAATAGATTTTTCCGAAATAAAAACCAAATTATTCTCGATGTTATCTATATAATGTTCAAAAATAATTAATCAGAGATGTTAAAAAATGAGAAAAAGTACATCAATTTGAATAACAATAATTTTCATTGAAAGTGTTTATTAATATCTACAGTACAGCATTTTTTTTTTTAGATTTGCAAAGCCCTTTTTGTTTTGATACCCCACATGGTATATTAAATAGAAAAAAAAACTTCTTCCTACCGCCGCCTTTATTACGTCACAGTTTCTCCCCCCCAATTGACATGATTTCATTTTTACCTACAATAATTTCATAGGTACCTTAAATCGAAAACCATTTTGAGATTTTTCAATTTCTAACACCGTACGTATTTTTTCGGATTGTTTATTCAATTATTTAACAAAATATTTCGAATAAACCTCGATTTGTCGTGATCACGGAATATTAACGACATTCCTTTGCCTATAAAAGTTCTCTTATTAAAAATCAATATAAAAAATCGCTGTCAATATAGTCAAAGAGTATGTAACAGTGCATTTCAATGAAATGAAATGAATAATAAAAGATAAAATATTTCAAAACGGATTGAAATACTTATTTCAGTTTTGAGTGACAAATTTTATCCAAATCAATTTGTTCAGCCGTTTTTACGTGATTTTGTAACAAAGATCTAAGTGCCCAACTAAACATACACACACTCACAAATTGTAGGATAGAGATAGAATAGAATCGGGACTAGTTATGACTATTCGCAATTTTGCTGCGAAAATAAGCCTTGATAGGGTTCAATGCAAATAAAAATGCAAAAATAAACACTCCAAACTAATTTATTTCCAAAATGAAAATTCTAAATATTTCACTGAATATTTTTTTTCTTGAAATTTACCCATCCATATTAAACACTCCAAAGAGTAAGTTTCTACCACCCTAATAAATAAAATCGTACTACCAACATAAACTGAAAAAATCAAAAGAATAGTGGAGTATCTTAACAGCTTGAATATGATTTCGATAAAAATATTAATAAATAACTCATTAATTTCAAATATTTTATACTTTGGAACTGAAACCAGGCGATAAATCCTAAAACAAATTTATTCGAAACAATTGTCAACATTAAATAATAAACATAGTTGTCTAAAAATAATCTGGATTTTTTCACCTGATGATGACGCGGTAAATGGATAATCGCTTACTTTTTTGAATTACAAAAGGACAAGAATCAAGTTATTTATTAAGCAGCGAGTTAAATACATCTATTTTAATAAAAATACGTTGCTGTAAAAACTGCTCTATTTTAGTTTGCCTCGTATTTCAGTCCCTTCGGAGGCTGCAACAACAAAAACAGTATAATATATTATAAACACCATAGCATAGAAATCAATCGCCGAAAATATCAATGAAAAATATATATTGCACATTTATGGCACCTCACTATAACTGGCGTTATTTACATAAAAAATATATGCATTTTTCAATGATTTCTCATAAATAATTCAGCTTTTTTATGATGTTTCAATAATTAGGCATCAGAAATTGCGTGTATATGTAGTATCTTAGATAAACTGACCTATTTAGGTAGTTACCTGTAAGGCTCCAATGAAAATCTGGCTAACAATATATTTTAAGTACATTTTTACTCTCATAACGCCACAAATTTCACATTTTCCATAAACGTCTTGGCCTTTCCTTCCTTTAAAATCAAGTTAAAATAGCAAGACTAAAATTAAACAACTACAAAACAATCTTGCAGGCGAAAACCATACAAGAAATACAAAATAAACAAAACAAACAAAGTTCATTTAAATGTCATGTTGACTTGACAACGTCACAGTGTATTTTTTAAATTAATTTGCAAAGGTATGAAATGAGCAATTTTTAGAATTAATTTTATGATGAGTTAAAGTAAAAAAATTGCAAAAGGAAAAAATACGTGTCTCTTATTTTTATATGTAATTTCTAAATAAAAAATAAAAACGTAGGACAAATTTTATGAAATGTTGTCAATTGCGCGCTTGTCATCCTATATATTTATGTTCAGGACATCACACTGAATCCATTGATACCATACTATATACCCATATCCGAAATGTCTTGAGCGAAAATCGTTTTCTAAGCGTCTTTTGGCTTCATGGCCGGCCTACTAATAAACAATCAATCAATTAGAGTTTTATACCATATACATGAAGCTTAAAAAACAATAATGGTAATATTGCATCTCATATTTCATGACATCCATTTATACAAATTGCAGGCTGGTTGCTAATTGGTTTCAGGAACTTACCTGTCAATTAAAACGGTTGATTAGTCAATCAATACAATCACTATAAGGATTGCCACACCATGAAACGAAAAAAAGGGTAAGTAAAGAAGAGATCAGGTATTAATCATTCTAAATAAGAAGACCGATAGACAGGAGAAGCCCGCGACCTGTGTAAAACGGGTGAATGTTCTGGGGCTCTATTTTTGATTCACTCGTCTCGCGTTGAGCGCTTAGTTTCTATTGATTTTCGTGCGACATACGAATTTCCATATTTTTGGCGCCATGCTCCCCGATCTCAGAGCGCAAATGGCACGTGCCAAAGAGAGATAGAGAGCGATATCATTTGTCTGAGAATAACTTGTTTTTGTAGGTATTAGCTATTTGTGATATTACGAGTAATAGTAATAATGTTTGTATAAAAAAATGTGATTATTAGCATTCGCGGTTGAATGTATATAATTGTAACAGCCCACCCGTGGTTTCAGCCGCATGGTTTCCGTTCCCGTTTGAATATCGGGATAATGGTTTCCTATGTTTTAATCTAGGCCGTAAACTATCTGTGTGCCAAATTTCATCCAAATCAATCTAGCCGTTCTTGTACTAATGGTGTTACTATCACGACTATGTTTTGTTTTAAATAGATAGTAGGTTTATTAAGCCCGGCTCTTTGAAATTCTTAAATAAATTTGCATTCTCCTACTTTAATAAAACATAATATTAGTAGGATAACATAATTAAATGAAAATGAAAATGAAAAAATGTTTATTTCATAATAATTCAGTACAAACAATAATCCGAGGTTGAGACCAACCTAGTAAGTATTTGTAATACCTGTGTTAGGTGGCCCCGCTCTCCCATAACAAAAGTTTCTATGTATGTAAATTAAACAAGTTCTTAGATTATTTTATATTAACAGACATTTTTTACTTAAATTATCTATGTGTGTGTGTGTGTGTCTGTGCGTGTGTGTGTGTGTGTGTGTGTGTGTGTGAGTGTGTGTGTTTGTGTGAGTGTGTGTGTTTGTGTGTGCGTGTGTGTGAATGTTTATGCGTATGTTTGTGAGAGTTGCATACATGTAGTTGTAAGTGCTTTTATGTGATGGTGTGTGTATACTGAGGGATCGTGCTTGCTTTTGTTATAAGAAGCTAGAATGTGCCTAACCCTACGATGAAATACAATCTTGGGATCGGTTATTTTAACCATTAGGCACAAAATCAGGAGAAAAACGATCTATTTTAGTAAGTCCTCAGGACCTCTATTTTTGAATCACTCGTCGCGCGAGTGGCGAGGCGAACGAGGAGGCGATCAGGCGATAAGCGACCTTGCAAGCGTCGACATAGCACGCTTTTCGCTTTGCCCCTCGCGCGCTCGCGTTGGGAGGTGGTACTACAGGCGTAAAGCGAAGCTATGTATATACGTGAAAGGTCGCTTTTACAGAATACGGAAACTCAAACGTCGCACGAAAATCAGTAGAATCCTCGAGACGAATGAATCAAAAATAGAGCTCCTGTGTCTTGATACCCCAATGTCGTCAGAGCCAAAAGTAATGTTTTTTTACATTCTTTATATTGCATGCGGTAAATCTTATACTTCTTTTGCATTTTTTTATAAAGTCGCGCGGATTGAGCTAGAAATTGTCGCTTAGCAAAAGAGGTCTTACAAGTTTGTGACGGAACCACATTAAATATTCTGTTAAATTTTAGCTTGTTACATAGAAGTCATTACCGAACGTATATACAAACAGTCTGTGAAGCGGTGAGATCAAGATTATAAATAAATAAATAAATTTCATACAATCACACCTATTATCTAGCCCACGTTAAGTTTCATGAAGAACTTGTGTTATGGATACTAGATAAGGGATAAACATACTTATATACATTTTTTTTTGTAAATATATACATAATATACATATTAAACACCCAGACCAAGACAAATAGACATGTTCATGCACACAAATATTTGTCTTGTCTGGGGATCGAACCCGGGACCTCTGGCGTAGAAGGCTGGTTTAGTACCCCTGCGCCAAACAGGTCGACAATTATACAGAGGTAAAGCTCAAATTGCGTTTGGAATTAACGAAAAGCAAGACAAGCATTTAATTTATTCGCGATTGATCGCTCCCTCATATTAGAAGTGCCGGTTGACTAAATACTGGAAGGGTTTTCATAAACGTTTCTATGAATTGATGGTAGTAAACCCTTCCGCATCTCAGACACACCGTTGCTCTGAGATGCGGGAGGGTTTCCATATACGCAGCGACGCGTGACTTAAGTCACAAGCGTAAACGCTATGTCATACGAGCGATTCAAAAATAAGGCTCCTGATCCGAAATCTTTGCCAATTTTCTTAATTTACAACTTTTATGTAGGTAACTATTTGACCCGCAACTCGCATTCAAAACATAATCACAATCAAATTAAAGCTTAGGTATGTCACTCAGGAATTATGTAACTTTCTACTGGTGAAATAATTTTATAAATAGGTTCAGCAGTTCCATAGACCTTCCTACTAAATAAACTCAAAACTTTACCTCTTTATAATGTTTGGTGTGGTATGGACTTGGACGAATTAACCACTGGACGCGTAACGAGAACCGCGTTCGCCTTTACCCCTCTGTCACTTACTGAGCCTTTTAGACACAGTAAGCAATATGGCGTTGTCAGTATGACGCGAGATCTCGAAGTGGAAGATTATCTCAAAAATTGGTAAATGCGCTGTGTTAATTTGTAAAAATCATACCGGACAATCAAAAAATGTTTCTTTTCACGCGTAAGTACAATTTTCATCTATTAGAGCAGCAATTTTTCGAAAAATAAATAAAATTTGGTATGTAAACAAAATGTAATACGTCATTTCAAAAAGTAATCATTGTACATGTAAATTCTTCAAAGATATTGCATAAGTAATTTGGTTGGGTTATATGTATCACTCATTCGTTCAATTGTCATTTTTATGTCGTATAGGGCTTGAACATATCGATAAACATATCGATGTATGTAAATGAACGAACGAATCCATTTTTAATGTAGGAACTATTTCAATTAATTTCAGATTTACAGTTGAACCCCTAACAAGAATAATAGGGTGGAAGCGGTACTCAGGGAGATAACATGGACGAGTACTCAGGTCTTAGATAACATCTAAGGTCTGATGATGGAGCCAGAAGATGGCTATAGGAACTCTGTAATTAAACGACGCAACCCTACAAACTTTGAGCTCGTTATATTTGAAATATAGCTTCAAATTAAAAAAAAAAATGTTGCTTATTTCACCCGCATCGTTCCCGTTCCCGTGGTAATATCAAAAATCCTTTCTTAGTGCTCGCCAACATCTTTAAAAGAACCTGTATGCAAAATTTCAGTTTAATTGGTTTAGCCGTTTGGGCTGTGCGTTGCCTTGCCTGTAAGTCAGTCACGGTATTGTTTTTTAGTATTATACTTATGTTGTACATTATCATGGTGTGTTGTACATTAACATTTAAAATGTATCATAAGATAAAAATAGCATTGTCAACGCAACAATTAAAAAATCATAACTTAGCTGTTGCGTCATAATATTGATAGTTAAAAATTTGTTTTTTTTCTCTTTCGAATGCAAGGAAGGATATTCTTACAACGTATAAAAAATATAAAAGTATCGGAGAATTTCGAAAGTGGTCCGCAAAACTCGGTAGCAAAATTGGTTAGAGCAGTGGGCCGGATTCCCAAAGGTCGTGGGTTCAAGTCACATCTGAAAATTCACTTGTGGCCGAGTTCATTTGTTCCAATATTTTTCTTGTTAAAATTTATCATAAATGGTGGTTACATTTATTATTTGATTCTAACATAGACCTTGTTAGGTCACAGCAAGAATAAAATTAATTATATTTATGTATGTACGTAAGCTATATTATACTATTTTTTAATCTTATAATATTTTAATTTTAAGATCGTTTTATTATATTCAAGTAAAACAATCTTAAAACTACAATAAACTATTGGTTGAAATATTCTTGCAATTAGTATTTCAGCTAGTAGTTGCTAGAAAGATACTGCCTTGGCTTTTTCTTAAATATAGGTAATTTATATGCGACGTTTTGTTGATAACTTCTGGGAGTTTGTTGTTTAAAACTGTCATAGCGTATGCTGGACCATACGCTATCCAAACGCTAGTCTACTATTTCTAATTTGGGTTTAGGTTGTGCTAATTTTGTACGGTGGCTTAAATTTTGAGATCTTTAATAAAGTGAAAACAAGATATATCGTCCCCTTAGTGGTAAAACCGATTATCTGCACTTTTTTTTTTGCAAAATTTTGTATATTACCTTGCCATCTTGACAATAATTTGAGAATTTATTATAACAAAATTTTGCAAAAAAAAAAAAGTGCAGATAATCGCTTTTACCACTAAGGGGACGATATTTTTTCTTACAAATATGCATATTTCTTAAATGTAAAATGGATACTAGAGTTGAAATTAAAATGCTATAGTCTCAACGATCTTCTAATGTCGATGATTATTTTTAATAAGTTTTAGTATACTTAGATTTTTAGCTCCAAAAAAAATTTCGAATACGAGATATCACAGCTCGAGAAGCACACAGGGGGCTTATTGTCCAATTTTAAGTCTATCACAATCCCTTTAAATTTTTCATTTAAAAGGTAATATTATTCACATCGCATCACATAGCATCGCGCCACAACTATTTGACCTTTGAAAGGGATTGCAATCGATTATAAAATTAAACACTTATGGAGGGGTTGCTATTGTGTATGTCCTATACAATGGTTCTGTAATGAACTAATTACCCATATTTTGTTTTATATAAAAAAGCTCGAGTGATTGAAGAAGTTAATGTAAATAATGAATTATATTATTATATAAACCAAATATTAATGTTTTTTACTCACTTAAAAAGTGTTAGTAAGTAAATTGTAAGTCCGCCTGGCTAGCGACTACCATCTTATCCAAGTCCGTTCCGGCAGTTAGAGGTAAGATAGCTAGTTCCTCAGTGATTGAAGATACCGGGAGAGACGCGCTTCCATCTTAAGCCTTATCAGTACAGTACTAGTATCAGGTTGCATGTATCTACCCATTTTTCACAAAAAAAACCCAAACACAAACGCTTTGGAAACCATATTGTATAGTTTTTATGAATTTGAGGGATTTTTTTAATGAGATTTTCATATTATTAGGTGCTTTTTATTTTTCCACGAAATAAACAATTAACTTACAAATTTCTTTAAATCACCCATGATTTATTAAACTCATTCATTCACTCCTTACTTATCGTGCTATTTATTTTTCCACTATATAAACAATTAACTTACTATTTTTTTTAAAACACACATGATTTATTAAACTCAATAAGTTCATTCATTCACTCCTTACTTATCGATAAAAAAATTATCGATTACCTCAAGCACTAAATTGTTGGAAAATTGTCATTCCATGAAAGTGTTTTTTTCGAAACCTACAGACCGTTCACCATTAGATGTCCCCTGTCTTTGGAATTGGCAGCATTGCCTACGATGCTGCCAACAATATATGTACCTTTTACCCCCCATTATCTAAACATGTATGTACCTACCACAGATTAATTATGTTTTACTTGCATATTTTTAAAACATGGAGATAAAAGACTAGGAAGGTTGTAGACGACACCGACATCTTACGTTGAACGGTCTGGGGGCAATTCTCGCGCCTTCGACATCTCGAATTCGACATTTTTGGAGCCATAAATCTATATTTAAAACTCACAGAAAACAATCTTCAGCATTATAGGATTGTCAAAGATCATTGAAACTAAAGTATTATGACCGTAGTAAAGATATTACTTACAATTTTTAATAAAGAAATTATGGTTTGAAAAATGTCGAATTCGACATTTTTTGGAGCCATAAATCTATATTTAAAACTCACTGAAAACAATCGTCAACATTATAGGATTATCAAATTTAATTATTGAAACTAAAGTATTTTGACCAAAGCTAAGATTTTACTTACATTTTCAATAAAGAAATTATGGTTTAAAAAATGTCGAATTCGAAATGTCGAAGGCGCGAGAATTGGGCCCCTGTACATTGTTTAAAGGTGACATTCTGCGTCAAAACCACAGCCGCAATATTCTAATGAAGACATAGTTACTTAGTTATTTGTATCCCGCCAGTCAGTAGACACAAGCAGACAGATTAAGTAGGTTTCAAAACATCGTTCTGTTAAACCTAATCATACCAAAAGATTTATTTTTAGGTCGTTCACCGGCTAAGTGCGCTCACTCGTTTCAATGACCTTTCACTTGTGCGCATGCGCATCCTCGCAAATGTCAGCTGTTTGGGTAATTATTTGAACATAAGCACGCAATTTATAACATGACACTGATGAAATGCTCTCTTGAGACATATTACTAGAGATTTTAAGAGAGATTGAGTGGCACAAGTGGCGTTCCTTTTATTATTAGAATTCCAGTAGGTTACCCTCATTTATTACTAAAGCTGTATAGAACTCAAGAGATAAGGGTTTTGGATGCAGAATTATAAGTAAGTATAACGACACGCCACTTACTCTACAATTACCTACAAGAAATTGTAAGACTCGAACCCGAAATGTTTAATGTAGACAGGAATGCGACTACTATATCACTAAAATAAAGTAATAGAAATTCTTAAATAAGGAAAGAGTAGGTATTTAGATCGAGTCGAAAGTGCAACTTGAGACTTTACTTCACTAGAAAAAAAAAAAACCAAGGGTTCCTTATCTTGGGATTCTAATATTAGTTTCATATTAGTATACTGCCAAGTTCCGTCTACAAAGTTAGTATAAAAATATGGCTTGCGGTTTCCAAGTAAAATAAACCTAAATAAATCTTCTAGTATGATTAGGATACAGAACGATGTTTTGAAACCTACTTAATCTGTCTGCTTGTGTCTACTGACTGGCGGGATACAAATAACTAAGTAACTATGTCTTCATTAGATTATTGCGGCTGTGGTTTTGACGCAGAATGTCACCTTTAAACAATGTACAGGGGCCCAATTCTCGCGCCTTCGACATTTCGAATTCGACATTTTTCAAACCATATAACCTATATAGCGAGGTGTCGCAGCCTCACCTCAGATCACTCTGACAGATCTGTACGACCGCAATGGTGCAATGGCTTAACTATTCCACGTGTAACGTTAGCTAAGATTGAATAGTTTTCACTTACTTAATATTACAATATAATGTCTGGTTTTGAGACTAACAAGCAATTTGATAAATACTCGATAATGAAAAAAATATTTATTAGTAACAGGTCTTCCGTTGTAACCCGTAAAAAAGAGCGGAGCAAAGATTTCAATGTTACTACAGACTGGAAAAATAGTCAAGATCGGTCTCGAGGTTATTTTCATAAAGTGTAAAAATCGAGGTATTTATAGAGTTTTAAAGAAAAACTCTAAGGGGAAGAAAGGCGTTTACTCTACCCTATGTTTTTAATGTTCCTGACAATATGAAATTACCAACCATTAAATATCTGCGATTGAGTCGTCAGACTAAATTCCATGATAACCTGTTGTCAAAGCCGACGTCACTAGTTATGATGTCATACTTAATCAACGTTTAAACTATAATTAATGGTGGCAGCTTGAACCAAATGTGTACCGGAATAACTCGGGAAAAATGCGATTCCGAAAGTGATTAGCAAACTCCTAATTTACATGTAATAATTTAGAGTATTATCAAACTTTAAATTGATTTATGATTTTGTAATTTTTGCATTTTTCAATGCTATTTTTATACTTATGGTAAATTTTAAATAGAAAAATATTGGAAAAAATTAACTCGGCCACAAGTGAATTCTCAGACGGGAATCGAACCCGCGACCTTTGGAAATCAGAGCATTGGACCGGATTTCCAAAGGTCGCGGGTTCGATTCCCGTCTGAGAATTCACTTGTGGCCGAGTTAATTTTTTCCAATATTTTTCTATTTAAAATTTACTTTAAATTGATGTTTAGCGATGCTGATGCCAAATTATTGGGAAACTAGGTTATAATGAGCATTTATTTTATTAAATAGTTTTGATGTAAAATTATGCAATCCCGAACAAAACCAGTACCTTATAAGAGATTTTTATAATTGGAATAAGACAATTTAATGAATGTGCAATGTGTTTTTTATTACAAGGAGGATATGAAAATATGATGATTTTATGATACTTATAAATTTTCAAAACCAAAAAAGTATCACATTCGAAATAAAGAAAATACTTTTGTAATTTGGTTGGCACAAAAAGAATAAACAAACTTATTTTCATTTTGATTGCCTTTTGTCTTTTAACAGTTTTTTTTGCAGTTTAACAATTGTTTTTTTTCAGTTAAGCGTATTATTTCTCTTACTTGACAACAAACATTTTACACACTGTATAAACTCACGAATATATCCGTAAAACTCACAAAATGACGATATGTTTTATCACTACTACTAGTTAGTGATGATTGAACTTTAGAAAATTATAACAAAAGTGATACGTTTTTTAACTATTAAATATATTAAAAAATATATAATAAAAAGTATAAACTTTCATATAGTTAGTTCTATATATGTGACAAATTCCATGACAATGCTACCTGTGACTTTTTCATTTTCCTGCTAGTAAGGAGTGGGGAGGAAGTGAATCGCCCAGTGTTTGTCGCTCGGCGCTTGCGCATACTAAACGAAGAGTACCGTTTGTTATAGTTCCTTATCGAAAGAGATCCTCGTTGATATTAAAAAAAGGTTCGTTGCTGATTAGGTTTGTTACGATTATTAATATTGGGTTGGCGATTTTTTCTATTTGGATTCCAATTACTTTTTTTGTAAACAAATGTTGTGTTCCTACAAAAAATCATAATAAAAATATGGTTTAGCAAAATTGCTTTATAAGCTCAATGATGTTTTTTTAAAACTCGAAGTCGCCAGCGTCGAGCCATGCAACTTCGTCTGCGTGGACTTAGCAGTGAATTTTCCCATAGGTGCCCAGCGGTGGGTTAGAAGGGGGAATTCAAATTTATACAAAATAAAAAGTATCAGAAACTTAAGGCTGTTTGAACACCGCCGCTGTCAAAGGGATGTCAACGAGACGAGATGACGGCACCGAGAAAGCACAGGCTATTTTGTCCACCGCGAGTATAGTAAACTAGCGGGCGACGGCGGTTTCACCCGTGTGGTTCCTGTTCCCATGGGAATATCGAGATAAAAAGTAGCTTGTATTTAAATTCAGGCTATCTTCTATATGTGTGACAAATTTCATCCAAATAGGTCCTGTAGTTTTTGTGTAACAAAAGAGTACTCCTTTCGTAGTCACAAACGGAAAGTTATATTATACTTTTGTTTTTTCTTGCAAATATATTATATATGAGTAGTTATCATATCCACTTGACAAAAAAAATGGTAGAAAAAATCTTGCCTTCAAAGTGCACCATTACAAATGTCGTAAGTTTCTTAGTCACTATGGTGACAAAAATAAGTAAAGTGTAAGTTCGTAGTGCCAATCGGGTGACCGCAGCTTCCGCATACTGTGCATAGCTGCGCGGAGTGAGGCAAGCCGCTGCGACAAATAATGCAAAGACTATACAACCGGTGACCGACTACTGCGGGCAAGTATTATGCCTATAGTTCATGAGTGTGTAAAAGATTTTTTACTTTAGCGCAAAAAACGTTTATTTATCACAAAGTTACTAGCTGAAACATTTGCGATATGAAAATGGAGTTGTTGATGGAATGACATACGTCTTAATGTGTCTGATTAAACCAACTAGGTCATCATATTACTTGTTTAACTATTTAAATGGATCTTCTGACAAAAACCTTGTTGATTTCAGAGACAGCAAAAGCATGAACATATTTTTGACTATATTTTGAATATTATGTGCTCTAAATATTTAGTTCCAAACTGAAAAGAAATTGAAAAGTCGAATTCGAACAGTATGCTTTCCACCTGACCCTAATTACGTATTACCAAGAAACAATTAAGGTGCCTTTAATTCATATTGCCCGAGATACACAAGCCAATTTTTTAAGCCAGGATAGTATAGTATTAGTTCTAGCTTGCTGTCCTGACCTGGCTCATACTAGAAATAAAGCTAGTTATGATCACACGAAGCCAGAATTACTGGATTACTGTCACTCGTTTACTATTCTAGTTTGAAAAACTAGCCTCATGTATCTCGGACTTATATAGGTATAATGCTTATTGTTTTAAGCTTACGTTCTGCGATTGCATAGTACTTGACCACGAACCGTGAAACCGGCAGACCTTCGGACCGACCGCGGACGGTCGGTGACTTACCTTCCATCTCCCAAAACATACTTGATCCTTCTACGCTAATAAGTTCTACAGTTCAATAAGGACATACAATGTACTTAGGTTCTAACTGTAAACAAATGTTAAGCTTTTTAGATTTAGAAAATAAATACCGCGATTTTTTTAGATATTAGCCAAAGCTCGTGAGTTCGAGTCCCATCTGTAACTTTTTACACTGTTATTCATGTTTATTGTAAAATCTTGTAAGTCGTAGGCTTGATTAAATTCAAGCTAATTTAATATTTACTGAGGTAACATCTTCTTTACTAATATAACAATACCGTGACTGACAGACAACGCATAGCCGAAAAGGCTGAACGTATTAAGCTGAAATTTTGCATACAGGATCCATTAATGATGTAGGCGAGCAATAAGAAAAGATTTTTGGTATTCCAACGGGACCGGGTGAAACTGCAGGCGGCCGCTAGTTTGGTTATAAATTGTTAACTTTTGTGGTAGGTCAAACAAAATGCGTCGCTTGGTTATTCTACTGTTATACAACCAACTGTCATAAAAAAGTTTCACTGAATCTATGAGCAGCGGAAGGTTAAAGTTCATTGTTCATAACATAAGGTACAAATGCAAGAGCATTCCAATCTTATCCTCTATGAAACAGAATGAAACTCAAAGTCTAATCGATTTGAACACTTCCTCAAATTGAACACAATATTTTGCGTAATTTGGTACCTTTCTTAGCTAAAATGTTCAACATTTCGACTGGCTATTGCATTAATTTTGTGGATTGTTTTGTTTTAACTATGCGGGTTATTAAACTACTGACTTCAAAATCATACAATAATTACCAAAATTTTGAACTTTTCTGTTCAAGTCTGCACAGAAGGTAAAAACAATCGTTTCACAAAAAATTAAAAAACACAGTCGAAATGTTGAACATTCTGTTACTTTTGAAAAGTACCAGAGTGAAAAAATATCAGTCAAAATTTACTATAATAATCCCTCAACGAAAACAGGTATTTTGTATGAAAATTATTGACTGATCGATGACTTCTTCAAACAAAGAAGGAGGTTATTACATACAATCTTAAACTAATGCATTGGACCCCAAAGAAAAAGGGCCGGTTAGACAATCTTCAATATCTTCAAACTACGCATTTTTATTGATTTTATATTTATTAACAATAAAAAGCTTGAATTATTATTATATTAGAATTATATTCATTTAAGCACATAGATTACGCTAGGTCAATGATATTGAAGATTTTCCAACAGACGGAATCAAAACTCATTGGGTTCTTTTGGTTGAAAATTTTAATCTTAAGTTAGGAAGCTGAATTTCGGGAAAACATCGGAAAAAACTTCGAAATGAATTCCTGAACAATTTATAATATTAGGTACCTAGGTAGGTACAAACAAATTTGTGCAGAACCCTCGGTGTGCGAGTCCAACTCGCACTTGTCCAGTTTTTTTAAACTAGTTGTCTCCGATCTTCTTTCGTCTGCCAAGTAGGTTTTTTCGTATAAAATTAAATTAACCTTTTTTATTTTTTATCAACAACGAAGAAACGTAGCCTTGGCTTTCATTATACCTGAAGTGAAATAATGACAAGACAGAATGTTGATTCGCGATTCTCCCGGAATACTCAACCGCTGAGAAACCATCTTATCTCTAATTGCCGAAACACAGTTTTTTTTATTCACGATGGGAAGACTCTTAATCAGCCTTCATCATACCTGATGTTAAATATTGATCAGGCCGAAGATGGAAGCGAACCTCTACCGGAATCCTCAACCACTGAGGAACTGGCTATCTTATTTATCACTAACTGCCGGAACACAACAATGATGACAACATTGTTGTTATGGCGTCAGACTTAGATGGTGGTATAGTTAGCCAGGTCGACACAACAAGTCCTACCAACAACCAAACCGAATACAATATGTACTGGAATCCAACCCGGGACCCTTGGGTCTGATACCGGTGATTGTAACCACAGAGGCGGTTAAAATTAAATTGCTGAAAATATTGTAGTAGTTATGTCGGCTGTATGGCACAGACGCCACTATACACCTTTTGCACAGACGTCACAGATTCCCGCACAAGAAAAATATTTGGGTGCACGAACATGTCTACTTGTCTTGGTATTGATAATATGAGTATTTTATCCGTTGTCTTATATTTACCTATAACTGTTCTTAGAAACTTCCCTTTTACTAGATAATTGGTGTGATTGTATGATCGATTTTTTTTTTTTTAAGACGGGGAATCTCTTAGCCTTCACCATACCTGATGTTAAGTATTGATAAGGCTGAAGAAGGAAGCGAGCCTCTCCCGGAATCCTCAACCACTGAGGAACATGATATCTTATCTCTAGCACACAACAATGCTGAAAACATTGTTGTTATGGCGTCAGACTAGATAAGATGGTGGTAGCTAGCCAGGCGGACTTACAACAAGTCCTACCACCAACCAAACCGAATAGAATATGTACCTTCGCTGGGAATCGAACTCGGGACCGCTGGGTCTGATACCGGTGGTTGTTCCACTAGACCACAGAGGCGGTTAGATCATTTATGTTATGGTGACAGACTAAGATAGGATGGTAGTAGCTATTTAGAACAAGTCCTACCACCAACCAAACTAAGTAATTTATTACTAGAGAGTACCTGCGTCCGTATCGAGACTACGTGCATCGTACCTTACCGAACAGCCGTCCAAAACTTGCGTTCTTGGATCGCGACGTAAAACGAAGGTACGTTACGGTCAAAATAACCTGGACCTTTATAAGAAGTTAGCTTCCGCCCGCTGTTTCACACGAGTTGTTTCCTTTTCCCGTGGGAATATCGGGATAAAAAGTAGCCATGTTACTTTCCGTCCTTTCAACTAACATTATGTCAAAATCAAGTCGATTGACTGTTTACTGGGGCGTCAAGAAAGGACAAACAAACACACTTTCGCATTTATAATATTAATAATAATAATAATAAAAATAAACTTTATTGCACACAACAAACAACAAAAAGTAGACATATAATAGGCGGCCTTATTGCTACGTAGCAATCTCTTCCAGGCAACCTTGGGTGAAAGATAGTATATATAATAGAACTGGGGACTGGTGCAAAAAGGAAGAAAATGAGTTATAAATAAATAAATAAATATTTCCATACAATCACACCAATTATCTAGCCCATGTTAAGTATCATGAAGAACTTGTGTTATGGATACTAGATAACGGATAAACATACTTATATACTTTTTTTTTTTTGTAAATACATACATAATATACATATTAAACACCCAGACCACACACAAATATTTGTCTTGTCCGGGGATCGAACCCGGGACCTCTGGCGCAGAAGGTGGGGTTAGTACCCCTGCGCCAAACAGGTCGTCAAAGTTATTAGTTAGGAATACGAATTAGTTTAGATTTGGATAAGTGTCAGAGGAGCCTTTAGCGTAGTGGTTTGCGCGCTCGGCCTGCGATTGTTGAGGTTAAGCAACTTTCGCAATGATCGGTCACGGGATGGGTGACCAAAAATTTACTATCGTGAGCTCCTCTGTGCTTCAGAAGGCACGTTAAGCCGTTGGTCCCGGCTGCATTTGCATTGTTAAAACCCATCAATCCGCATTGGGTCCGCGTGGTGGGTCATGGTCCGTTCTCCTTATCATCCATAAGGAAGGCCAGTGCCCCAGCAGTGGGGACATTAAGAATGGCTTATGACGAGGATACGTGTAGGTAAGTATACCACACAGGTCACTGATCACAAGTGAGTCATTAGTGAATACTTTCCCTCTCCGGCAGCAGGTGATCAGCCAATAATTCCAAGCAAATATGTATAGCGTGACCAACATATGCGGGCCATACTTGCGATTTCATATAGATAATTTCGATCGCATGAAAATGCTATAGTAACAATCTCCTGCGACTTTGTCTCTTTGTCTCTTTCTAGTTCTTCATAAAACAAGTGTTATACCAACAACTTTTCTATGTCCCGTACGTGTATTTTTAAGTTATCTTAAAAGCTAGCGCAGACGACGGATAACGGAGGAGTTTTTGTCCGCGACACGTCTTTATTGTTAACCAAATAAGATTCAACTTAGACCGCGTATATCCGCGAGAAGTACGAGATAGTCCTCGTTATTTATTCAACTGTATGTTCTTAGTAATAAGGTCGTGTCGCGGACTAAAAGTCCTTCAATGTCCGTCGTCTGCGCAGGCCATAATCCTTGTTTGTCCTTCCTTCACCCTCTAACTAAGCAACTAATCGACTTAAATTTTGGCTCGCATAAAGTTAGTTCAAAGGACTGAGATTAAAATAGGCTACGTTTTGTCCCGATAATCCCCCGGGAAAGGAACCACGCGGGAGAAACCGCGGGCTGAAGCTGGTAGGAGAATATAGAAGAGGATTAACCCTTCTCAAAGTCCTAATCTCTTTACCAAATTCCAAAAAAAAAATTAAAGTTTGAAGTTTGATAAATCTTGAGATTTATAATATCTTTCTTCGATGATCAAACTGTCTATGCAATCAATTCCATTAAAATTGATTCTATTTTGATTGATAAAAACGATGGATATCGATTAAAACACGAAGTTCTGTGTTAAAGACTAGCGACTGCCTGTGAATTTGTCCGCATGTTTTTTTTTATACAGTTTTTAATTTTCTGTTTTACTGCTTTAATAAATTGCAGAATATAGACTAGCCTATATTCAAATAAACTCAATAGCCTAGCTTAGAAATCTATCACTAAATAAAAAAATCATTAAAAATATCTTCCAAGCGTAAAAGCGTACATACTCGTAGACAGACAGATACACTTACATGCATTTATGATTTTAGTAGTTATTGGAATGAGTAACAATTAACATTTTATGATATGTACTTAAAATTTATGAAGCTTCAATGGTTTTGGAGAAATCATTCAACTATCAATCAACTATTAATTTCGTTGAAAAATTACTATTTCATTTCTAGAAAAGTTCACAATAAACTTTAGCAAAAGTACTTACAAGTACAACGCACGTAACAACAACGTACGTAGTAAAACTAAAAACGCACTTAAAGGTTTAAGTGCGTTTAGCGTACTAAGTATTTTCAATTGACGTATAAAATCGAAGGTCTGGCACACCTGATTTAGATCCTAGCAGTCCAGCTTAAGTATAAGAGATACGAATATAGCGCCATGGGTAAGGTTCTAGGGCGCGCTCTAGGCCAAAAGCAAAAGTAATAACTGCAACGGCGAATTGCAAAGTAAATGCTGCCTAATTTCTATTAGAAATAAAGCAGCATTTGCTATATAATTCTCCGGCCCCATTCGGCCGGTCCGGAATGAAGAAATGAAGGAAATTCTTTTTTTTAAAGGATATTTAAAGGTTATTTACAAAAAAATATATAACATAAGCCCTGTCTTATCTATAGTGTAATTATACTAAAAAGTTCCAAGCTTTATTTTAATGCATAACTTGAATACTAGCAGTTTATCGTGTAAATTATAGTGATTTGGAGGCAACTTCGCAATTTTTTTCTATCGAGAAAATTTTATGCAATCGTGTTTTTGAGTAACATAGTCACTAGTGTTAGTCCTGTAGTTTGCTGCATCTTAATTTGAAATTCAGTTTCTCATTAATATTTATATTACAGACGATCATGTAAAGCAATCTGATTTTCGTTGGCCTATAGCGGGCCCTAAAGTATAAGAATTGATGGCGGTTGGGGTGGAATGGTTCCGGAATAAGGAACGGTCACCGGGCGATGCCCGATGGTAGGCCCTCGTCTAGTTGGACCGACAATCTGGTGATGGTTGCAGGTAGCTGCTGGATGCGAGCAGCGCAGAACCAATCGTTGTGGAGTTCTTTGGGGAGCCTATACCCAGCAGGCAGTGGGTGTCGTGCGGGTGATATGACGATGATAAAAATAATTAAAGATCTGGGTACCTACACGTGATGTGGAACCCTATCAACACTTCTAAGGTTTAAGAGATACGAATATAGACAACATTTAATAATTCTGAGGCGGTACGAAGTTCGCCGAGTCACCTAGTACTTATTTGTTTTTAAGGGAACCCTGTAATTAGCCTTACTATAGATTTAAGTGCTATTAAGTTTATTGTTATTGTTACGCAGATGGTTTTTTTTATTAATAAATAAAAAAAAGTATGAAACAGCTGATTACTTTCGTGATTTAAGGGTTGTTTCCAAACTTTGAGTTATTTCGTAATGCTGAGTTTTACTACATAACGTGTAACATTGTAATACAAATGACAATATACTCAATACATAATATATTAGTATACTAATCAAAGTTATACTAATATATTATGTATTAAGTATATTTTATGTATTACTTATACGTATAAGAAAAGAAAATGTTGATTTTTTTTTCCTTCTACAACCACAAGCACATCATATGAATATCAAAGAAGCTATGCCATCGTATCCAAAACCCTACAATGGCCTTGTAATTTAGAAGAACGCGCAAAAATAGTATTAAATAATACGTGATGGTTACGGAATAAAACAACTTTTACGCATATCAAACGCGCTATATTTCACGAACTAAGCTGTAATTGTCCGTATATTTAGGTTTTTAGGGGTTTTTTATTTTCCCGAGGTTTCGGCACCTTTTCAGCTGCCGAGGTCACGCGATGACTGGCTACTTATAAGTCTACCCTCGAAAAGTTAATTATTTTTTTGTTCGGATACGGTTAGACATTTACAATGGCAACGATTATTATTGATTTGATATGTTCATTTCATTATTATTTTTAATATTTATTATTAACAAAAGAGAAAACTACTGACTCTACTGGCAGTTCACAAATAGGGAGGACCTTCGAAAAAGTTGCTTTTTTTTAATGCAGAGTGCGCACCAAAACCTTAGATGGTACTTGATGTTTATGTTTCAATAAGAGTCTATTCAATTTCTAATATGATGTCAATCTCCCTTACAATAATCCAATTAAATAAAGTTTAGAAATCAGTTATTTATTGATTAAGTGGCTATTTGCTGACGTACTCTCAATACGACTGAAGCGAGATAGTAATGAGAAAAGGACGCGCGCGGGAGCGAGACTGATTTTGTAGATAAGGCATAAACACGAAATCACTTCGTAGCAAATAACTAAAGCAATTAAAGAGAAAATGGAACTACATGATGCTAAATATTATTGGTCTCCACTAAAACTAATTTCCAATAGGTTATGTAACCCCATTTGTGAATAATCTTTGTTTTTCGATTTTTTTTTAAAAGAAAAAGTCTCGAGACTAACACCCATATTCTAAGTCATTCCTCCAAAACTTACTCGTCCTCGACTTAACGAAACCTCATTGAAAACCGCTTCAAAATACTCCTCGAAATCGTTATTCTAAGTCATAACTCTGTAAGGACCTGGAGGAGCCAAAGAGTACGTAGCCACTCCGTGTTAGGCCTAGCGCACACTACAATTTTTACCCACGACGAGGTTGAGTGGAGTGTAAAAAGTTTTGGAGGAACGACTTAGAATATGGGGGTAAATCCTAAAATCATGCTTCATGTAAGTATATCTTATTACCAGATTTGTTACATCTCTAACCATATAGTTTTATAATAAAAAGTACGTACTTTTTCTGTATAGCGTCTTAAGTCTTATAATCATTATGCTTGCTCTCGGCTAATTTCACGTAACTATAGAAATAATTGACTTTACATACTGATATTATTAATATGCATTATGTAACTTTGCTGTTTATCAGCCTTGTTAATGTTAAATGTTAATGAATTTGGTTATGAAGCTAGACTGAAGGATTAGACATATAGGGAAAAAATAGGGGGTGAAGATGTTGCGATCTATAGGTTATTATTTACTAACATTGAATAAACTAAATAGGATAAAAAAATTTTTTTAACTATATTTTTGTGCTGTAATTTCGTTTCCTACCTAGATGTTTGTTGGCCAAGTTGGTTTCAAATAGCCAGTGAAAAAAAATATTCATAAAATCAATTTAAGAAATCTAATTTATTATGTGAAATACCTATTTTATATAAAATACGACGCATCGTGTATCCAATAAATGTCAACTTGTAAATTAAGAATGAAGCGTACAGATGCAATAGGTCATGGTTTTATGTATTACGAAGCCTTTGAATATTTATAAAACATGTCGGACTAGGTTGATCTATTTCTGTGAAAAATACAAATGCCGAGAAAAAAGAAAACACCTCGATGTCGTTGATGTCTATTGTATGATCGTTTACATTGCCAGGGAATGGTAATGATTTTTTACGTCTTTCATATATTTTTTTTAATTTACTGTTATAGAGAAATTGAGGTAATTAAAGAGTCGTATTTCTAAATCTATGGAGATATTTGGGAATTTTGAAATGTATGAAATTAACGTAAGTGCCCAAAGTTTTAATTAACTTAATTAAAAGCCGATAAAGCAAATTGCTTGTCCAAAAAACCAGTTTCGCAATAAATAGGGCCATCTATGACACATTAAGCAGCTAAATTAGGTCGGTTAATGATAGTTTCGTCACGGGATCGCTCCACCCTGCGCACACCCTGCGCGTACGCCGCTTTCCACGGCGGCGCGGACACCCGGTATAAAAGCGTCCGGAGCCCATTCACCCGCCCGCAGTCGGTGCTCGAACGTCAAAGTGCTATCATCTCCAGTGCCAGGACTTATATCAAACATGAATACGCGGTGTTTACTAGTGATCGCGGCCGCCCTCGGCGTAGGTACGTAGCTTTCAACTATTTAGGGCGTGGCGAACAAGTGCGAGGGAATTTTCTAGACACCGTTTGACCGGCCGCCGACGAAAGTCGAAGTGTGATAAGTTTCCACACAAACGTCGCAACACAGTGTTGAGAATAGAGAAATTGCAGCCGATAATGTGGTAACTGTTACAATTTGGTGCGCTCTCACACCGGTCCACATGTGACGAAACGCGGCGCAACCGTCCGATCGACGACTACAGTCGCACTTTATCTAATATTTCCTGTTGAATTTTCCTCTAAAAGCTTTTTGATCTCTTTTCGACGTGTCTGAACAGGGCTGGAAGCAGTTTCTGTATCGAGAAAAGTGAAACAGTTATCAGCACTTTCACTAATTTACTCGTTGTCACTATCTTTGCATACTATTTTGCTCATATATTGCCTTCAGTTGCTGCAGAGCAATTAATGTTTCTGTGAAAACTGTCATATATCTTATATGGTTCTTGATTATTTTCTCCACTTACTTGTTTGTCAAATTTTCTAAATTATGATTTATTTGAAATATGTTAAAAATAAAGGATATGATGAAGTTTGCAGTAACAATTAAAGTTTGAGTATTAATACTGCCAGGAGTGTGGGATGTGGTACAATGCAAATGGCTTGATCGTTGCACAATCAGTCACAGAGCGCATTAGCATAATTTTCGTAACATACCAACATGACCCCAGGGTGAGCAAGATTGTAGGTTAAGAATTCCGTATCACTTTCGTCACTAACTAACGCATAAATGTACGTGAAAGATGTTTGTACAACTCTTTGAAAATCATGTTAAAACTAATGAGAAAATTTTTAAGAGTTTTCAAAGTTTGACCTTTTCTTTATTCTTGTAAAGAACTCAGTGTTTAATGGACTTTTCACGATAAAGTATACACAAAGTTTGAGACAGCATTGAGAAACGTGACCTACAAAGCGCGTTCAACGACCGCACACGATACAAGCTCATTTAAGCTTACACGTCACATAAGGGTAAATAACGCATATTTAACAGTCATTTTATTTGCTACTTCATACGATTGCTATTATTAGAACTTCTAACACGTATCCAGTTCTCACGTCTGCCAGTATTGTGCAAACTTTGATATTTTGAATACTTAGTTGTCTCCATAGATGTGTGATCTTTAGATTGATGCTAATTCAAAGAAGTAATCGCAGATTCAATATTCATAAAGTTATTAAAGTGAGCGTGAAGGTATTCAATTAGATAGTTCAGTGATGCGTGCGCGTTTCACGAGAAAATTGTGAAAATAAGTCGGCTCCAGTGCGCATGGCACCGGTGATTGATCGTGATTACATATCTATAGCATCACGGTGAAAAGGAGAAGAAACTGCATCTTCTTCGGCGCGTGAACGTTTAAATTAATTATGATATAAATCAGTTTGCGATAGCAAATTATGTCATAATTATGAATCGAGGCGTACACATATAATAGCAGACGGGCTTACTCGACTGTAAATTTACAAGATAAACGCTAGAGATGAGAGAACATACAATTAAATGTTTATTTGCGCATAAATTCTTCAACAATCACATTTCTGAATATTCATGTAAAAGCAGTAAATAAAGATTTTAATCTAAAGATATAACGAGATTACCTTTAGTGAAATTGTCGGTGCTGTGGTGGTCACGATCACATAATCCTGATCGATTACGATCATTTTGTTTGTTGTGTATGGTGATACAATTAGCGTTGGTTATCAGCCATGATTGACGGCTCCATTAAGTAACGTACGTAACCGATTCAATGGAGAGATGCTTAGATAAAAAATGGGCTCGTAATGTAGGACAGGTCTATTAGTTCAATTGTTGCTTACGCGGTGTGATTACATTGGCTCTGATAAAACATTTGTAAGTACAACAAGTTTAAAGCTTATTCTAGTTTCAAATTTATTCAATTCAAATTTACAAATTAGTAGAAAAAACAAGTAACTGTTATACTCGTATTTATGTTTGAATCTTGTACCTCTCTTTATCTTTCTTCACAATTGTTTAACTGCATTCTAATGCGCAAGTTAAGTTTTGGTTATTAATTTTAGCAAACTCTTGAAAACGTTCCGAAAATAACACAAAACTACGAAAACAGCTTAGAGAGTAGGCCCTCTGTTTAGGGAACAAGTCAACCTTTTAACTGAAAAGTAGAAAAACCTCATTCACTTCCACTTTCCATATAGAGGTTACTATTAAGGTCTTTTTAATTATGTAAGAGGTCAGCTGCCGGAAGTACTACTGTTGCATTTAATTATTTCACTTACAGACAATGCAGCGGAAACGCATTTTAGAAAATAAAATAAACGCCTAATTTATCCCACGATATATTAACGAAGTATTCAGCAACTTTAAACTATTAAAATAGTTTTGTTAGTATTTCGAATTAAGAGCAAGCATCTGGGTAATGTTATTCAATGTTGTAATGCGAACTGAAAATACGTAATATAAAATGAGAACTTATTTTGTCATTGAAGAACTAATTCAATTAGCCTATTACATAAAAAAAATATATTTGAAAATGTAATTTCAGTACGCTGAAGTATTATGCTTACTTCATTTTTCGGTGCTTGAATAAAGTTACTCAATACTTTTGGTATCTAACATAGGAGTTATATATAAACACTTGTCGCTCTAAATCGAACGTGCGTAACGTTTTCTGTCACTCGATTGCATTTTTTCATGTCTCTGTATTTTCTCATGTCTCTTTATCATTTTTATCGTTCGACTAAGATTTGATAAATTGTAAAATCTAGGCAAGTTATAAATTATTTAAAAATCTGACAACACATTGAACATGACACATTTTCTGATATTTTCGATTAAGTTTGCCAAGCATTTAGCCTGTTACCCTATACTTTTCCGATAATGACTTGTGTTTAGATTGGACATGATCATCTGACAGTAATGTTCTTTTCATTTCCATTGCGAATGAGAGGAGACACAGTTATAAAAGTAGATGTTGCTATTCGCTGGTGATTGTCTGACCTTCGACTGCGGCGACTGAGGTCTTATTGGCCCTACACATTGTTGTTTTGTTTTTTTAGAGACATCGTTTACCGGTTAGAGAGGTACTTGTGACCATATTAATGTCCCTCGTATTTATAAGAATTTCGTGCTATAAGAGGATGCATGAGTCACCTGCAATCCGGTAAAACGAGGTTTTATTTTTACAAAAGAACAGTTTGAAAATGTTGCAGCCAAAACCTAGCTTTTTCTTGTTTATCTTTTTATATTATTATTTCAATGAATAGAATAAAGTGGATTGGTTCTTGCATAAGCGTTTGATACGCGTTGCGTCGCACCTGCAGAGGCGACACGACGTGAATTCTTATTGCTGTTTATTTTGTTATGTCATGTCACTAAGGAGCTAGAACCTGTGCCAAACAAGTCACAAATAATTCTCAAATGTCGACTTCGCATTGACTTTCGCGTAGTCAATAACCTATTACTTTACACGAATTTTCAATAAACGAGGAGTATTGTATTGAGGGTTTCTGTATGTTAGTATGTGGAGGTCTACTCTCTAAGCACGAACCCCGTAGTTTCGGGCTAAGTTACGGACGTCCCTACTCCGTATCACCTACGGATATCCGTAGGTGATACGGTGATAGAGTAGTCATAGTAGAAGATAGAGTAGTAGTAGTAGATACTCTGTAGAGATAGTGGATCCGTATCACCTACCTTATTAACTCGGAGACCCGAACTAAGAATTAATGGAAATACGTTTTGATATTGTCCCTACTCCCAATGTGTTTGTGCCGTTTGTCCAAAACAAGTACATCTGAAATCAATAGAGAGTAGGCTCCATCCGTAGTTTCGGGAAACTTACGGACGGGGGCCCGTATCTTAGTTGACGGGCTTAGAGAGTAGGCCTCCTGATTCGATTGATCTAGGGATGAAGAGGTGATGGGCTTATAATACCAACGCACAAGTGAAATCTGGATGGTTTAGGCTGTAAATTGGTAAAAAGATAACTAGTTTGTCGTTGCCATCAAACAAGAATGAATTAGTGTTTCAACATTACAGAAAATAGGTAGGTTTTGTATGAAAAGTGTTTGTTTATGCACGCAGACGATATTTTTTGTCCAAATACCTGATTTCATTGACCCAGAAGTGAAAAAACCCCTTATCATATGTATCAAGTTCTAGTTAATTTGAAAGGTCATCGCTTATGTATTTAATAATTAAGAACAAACAAGAATGTTAATTGTAATAAATGATGAGGTATCCATTTGAAATAGCCTTCATTAGTCCATTTATATTTTTCAAGAGAACTCTAACGAACTTTCACCGGACGAGCGTGATTTTAACAATAGTTATCTAAGAGTTAAGCGTATTTTGAGCGTTACGTCAGCCCACTGTTCTCGTGTCAGTCTGTGCATCACTATTAAAAAGATTACCTCCAGCGTTGCGTGTGGTTTTTTATTTAGCTTTCTTCGAGATTATTCCGATTATAGATGAATACTGTAAATGGGCAGCGATTACCGAGAAAGATTGTTCCAAATCGGAATCACTTTTGTCAGATAGTTTGAGTAAATTTTTTCGATGATTAAGTTTTCACACTGCCTCTGTATTTGGAACGAACAACTTCAAGAGCGTCCATCGTGTACATGCAGTGTTATGACTGTGAGTTAATCACCTTGAATAAGCATCTCGTTCATTTGATAGTCAAACAAAAAAACAAGCTAGTTTCAGTCGGTTCTTATTCCGCAATACAATTAGGTAGCTTGCATTATTTGATGCACAAAAACAAAGTTTAATTTTCATAATCTATCCATCGGTTACGGTCTCATTTGATGCAAATTTATGCAACGATAGTATTCTTAATAGATGTAAATCAATTTGACGAGATAAAGGTTAGCGAGGTGGGTTGCTCAAGAGGCCACGGCGCATCGAAATCGAAAGTTCCGCCCACACTCGAAATGTTGTAGGTCAGCTTTTGAGGCTTTCACACGTGTTACTTAATGATTACAACCTTTTTCTTACTTAACATTTATGTAATGTTGATAACAGTAGCTCAAACGCGCCACTTTTGAACGATAAACATTACATGAGGCTTTATTTGTGACAAATTCGTAAATATTTTCGCTGTTATTGGATCAGGTTGGCATTTTAAGCTATCTAGGTCTCCATGATATTTCAAAAGAAAATCAATTTTCGTGTAAACCTGAACAAAAAGATTATCATCAGTATTTGGTTTCGTCGATCAAAATTGACAGCAGTTGTGATTGTTTATTAATGCTTAATTTATTTGACATGTTGTACCTTATTTTTCAAGAGCTAATGTTCATATCAGTGACCTGTTTTCGAATCATATTAATTGATTGAAATTACTCTCCAGCAATCTACAAATCATACTTAAGTTAATTTATTCTCGTCATTTCTGTAGAACAAATCATGGGTCTGCTTTACTTAATGATATTATTATGAAATAGAGATCAAAATGACATGCCATAATATAGGCGTTGGCGGTCTAAAACGTCCGGTTGTTATGAAAATACCAGCTTTTAGTACAGGAAATGCATCTGTTGTGAAACTTTCTTCTCGGAAACCCTATTATTTAATATATTGATAACGCAGACAATATTTAGTCAAGTCTTTGAAACATATAAATAAATGGGTAATTCTCTCAAAACTTGTGTTTTTGTAACTAGATAAAAAGAACTATATTTTTTTAATTTTGCATTTTACAATGCTATCTTTGCTCTCATGTCTAGCTTTTTTCTAGTATATTTTCTTGTTTAATATTAATGAAATAAAAAGAAGTTTAGTTTTCGTAAATACATACATAATACACATAGATATTGACTATGATGAACTTTTCCATAATAGCGGAAACTATCGTACTAAACGATTGCGAAAAAATACAGGTTACAAAAAAATGTTAAACTAATAAAACAGTAGTAATTCGCCCAGTAGCACCTCAATCTTAAATCACATGTATGCTTATGTCAACAAGTTTGTTACGTAACATGTTATCATAAGGTGGGTCGAATCGATAACTGTCGTGAGTACGCATTCATTAGGGTCCTTACATAATAGGTGCCCATGCGCAGATAATTGACATCAATTCGCTGGCGTCATGTGGAAGTCAAGTAGCTTACTGAATCGCTACATATTTTTTAAACTTTTTTTCATGGTTTGAAAACGCGCTAAGTATTTATTTTGTCTAGTGCATTTACTTTTAAATTGCATGTTATATTAAGTTTTTTTTGGATTATCCGGAGATTCAACGACCACAAAAGTAATAGAAAAATGTTTGTTATAAAAACCTGTAGAGAACTTATAGCTAGCTTGTCAGGATTTCAAACATTAGCGAAATCGTCGCATAAAGCGACACGACGCACAAAAAAATTAATTGAAGTTCATTCAATTGATTGCTTATGTTTTTTCGATGTTATCAAATTGTTAACGTAGTTATTAAAACATCTTGCAATATTTCAGTAAATCGATTACAAAAGTATTTTAATAGCTTCGAGAGTAAGTTGATAAAATGCTCTAATTACAATAAAGAAGGTTTCGAAATTTAACTGCATGGATATAACGATCGTAAGATTCCGTAATTATTCGCTAATTATTGATGAATTGACAGATTCGCGTCATCGATTTGTTCGTATCGTGATAAGCGAATGTGTTTAAATTAATCGACATTGGGTTTCATTATAATTTTCCGCAAACATCTTAATAACTTCATTGCAAGAGTTTACTTATGTGTTAAACATTCTTATTTCAGAATATAATGAAATCTTTGCTAGTATGTATATGTTACCGTAATTGTTAATCATTTTCAATAATCATTTCATAATTAACATAATTAACAACAATTACCAATAATTACCATTATCAAAGGTAAAAGTGATTAATTAATACTTTTACCGCATATGATTAATAATTGCATCTTACTTTTGATAAATGTCATTAATGTTCAATAAAGTCGGTCAAAAATATCGATCTTTACGGCCCTTTTAACCTGACAAAACGTCAATAGAAGTGTTCCCTCAGCTTGGTATCATATTTTAGTACTTTCTAAAGAAAGTCATCTCCGGCCGCTGCCGAGGCTTGCTCGCTTCGCTCGCTCGTCTAGCGCGTCTTTTGGTCACAGTCCTAACGTACCTTTCGTACTTTCTTGGTGGCGGGGGGCTTCGGCCCCGAGCCCCCTTTTCGCATCCCCCACATCTGTTGGCATTTTGCTAGGTTAAAAAGCTGTCAGAGACAGAGCCGACTAGGTATTAACCTACAAACATCTTGTTTATTACTTTTCCCAAGGACAGTTGTTAATTTTTAATAATTACCGAAGAAAGCGATAAATTTAATAGTTTTAATCACATTGACCAAATTACGAGGTCAGTGGTAATAATTACCGGTTATTATTGATAATTTTCACTCTATTAACATTTACCGTGACATATATACTTTTAAGAACAGCGAGTTGTTGTGATGGCACTTTATTCAAATAACAATGAGCTTTTGACCTCTATATGTGAAATAGCTAAATGTCATATTATGCATTCTACAAATTCTACACCAAACTAAAGTGACAACAGTTGGGGCTAGTTTACTACATCAGCCTGGAATGTTAGGCATTCAATATGGACTGGCTCACCTTGTAATCTCATTAAAATAAGAAAGGCTTCATAACACGATGAGTTTTGATCCGATCCAATTGAGTTCACCCGCCACTTTTTATAGAAGACTGACCTATAAGAAGATTTAATTAGATATAACGAAATAATCAAATTATAAATACGTTAACAACGTTAAAACAAATTCTGTATTTTGTATACTTAACTGATTAATTTCAAAATCTAGTAATCTCTTTGACTAATTAACGGCATAGATACTACAATAGAATAAATGAAATCGATTGAACTTCAAAACCTTTAAAATTCAATCTTTGGAAGTTATTTTATTAATAATGCCGATTGTTTCGAAGAAAAAACGGTTAAACGGCACTTTTCGTTGCACAACTGACTTTACTTTATATTTGATGCAATAAAAAAATTAGTACATGTAGATAATTTAGAAACCATTGGAGCAAGGTAACCTAAAATCAATGCTTTCATGCCGATTACATAAAGCAATTAGCGCGTTTTCATCACAGCGTGCGTTCGTTTTGTAATGATATGATTGGGCTGTGGTCAAATGGACATAGGAAGTATTTGTGAGTGTGATCCAATTTTTTGATATGGCTTATTCGTTGCGTTCTACGTTTGGAGATAAAGAGAGGTTGTATTTAGATTTGCTGCTGTAGCTAGGTTACTGTCTGGCTGCCTGGCATGCACTTTGCATAGATTGGTTTTTTTCTGTGTTCTTTTGTGTGTGTGAAATAAAGCATCTTTCGTCGTGCCAGGTTTAATTCCTTAAGTTTTGAACATTTGCACATCGTATTGTGTCTTCTGTACCTACCTTTTTTTAATGTATTGTACCTTTAAGTGTGTTTTTGTTATTTATTTCTTTCGTGGTTCTGATACCCGTTACACCAGTGCTCAAGGTGTTTATTCTACCTGTGAAAACTTATACCTTATCATATATCTACTTCATTTCATTTATATTTTATTACTATTTACTTTGGTTACCTGTAGAAGAGAGAGTTTAATTTACAAAATTGTGCGGATGCTCGACCTCTGAGGAGTTTTAAATGCCAACCGGTGCAAGTGCGCTACAGACATATAAATGTGACATAACAACACATAACATATAAGATGAGCTCTTTCATGCAAAGTCCTCGATGTTGATGAAGATAAAACAAATTTTTGACTGAGTGGTTTTTGGGAGTTTTAAACATTCATCGTCATATAAAATATGTGTGAATCTGCAATAATTACTTTTCTCAATGTTTTCTACCTACCTACATCATTTAAGAGTATTTGATGAATAGTACAACTCCGTCGACTAAAGTTTATACTAACAACTTTTGTGAAAGTGCACTAAGGTGCGCCCTAACTGCAAGCCTGCATAATAAAGATCAAATAATTATCTCGTACAACACTCAAATCAAACCAAGCGTCTTGAAACAAAAGAACACGAGCAAAAGCAAAACATAGACACGTGCCTGCGTAATTAGACAAAACCACAACAAATGAATGTAGGCGACAATTGGTCGCCGACAACTGTCCCATGTTGTGCAACAACTGTCATTTTGTCGCACTGTCGTTGAATTCCTCGAAGAAAGAGCGGCCCTGCCCCCGGTACATTGCAAAATATACGCGCCATAACCGCGCTTGGCAAATCCCTTGGTATTTTGTAATTTTCAATTAAAATTCAAGAAGGCTCGTGTTTGGACGAGTCGTTTCCTCATCTCTGCATCGCAATATTGACACTTCGTAATGATATGCTTGAACTAGTTTTATGACGAACGCGTTAAAAGTCCTGATTTATAAATATGGTTCATGTTGAGTTTTCTGCCAATAGTTTGGTTTTAACTTAGACATTTTGTAAACCACACAATAATATGCAAACAGTGATCAGTTAAAAAGTCTCTAGGATTACGGCCTTAAATACCTATAGAGCATCTGAACTAATAAACGCTTTTCTTTCTTCAGCAACGGCCCAAGAATCCTTCAAATGCCCAGACGACTTCGGCTTCTACCCCCACCACATATCATGCGACAAATACTGGAAGTGTGACAATGGCGCCGCTGAACTGAAGACTTGCGGCAACGGCCTCGCCTTCGACGCCTCAGACTCCAAATACCTGACTGAGAACTGCGACTACCTCCACAACGTTGAGTGCGGTGACAGGACGCAGCTTGGTGAGTACAAACGCCTTTAAGGGAACTACGCTTTCCTGGTACTTCTGATAAGTAGTGTATAGTTATTTTATTTTTAAAAGCAGTTAGTTGTCTTTAATCGCTTGCAACATACAAACTAACCCTTGCACCCTTGACGAAATGTCAAATATGATACTATATGGTATAAGCATTTTTTTTTTGTTAAACTGTCCTTTTTCATCTTTATTTCACACCTGCTAATGTAAATTAGTTAAAATTAACATAATGTTATATTACAGATAACTAAATAAATTCCAAAGGTATCGGAATTTTATTACCTTTTTGAATTAAAATGGCTGTTAGTAACAGAGAGGATTACTTAAATATATGGTCAAGGCTAGAGCATTTACATAATATTATTCGCAAAGCAAAACCAGGATGTGTTTGGAAGGTCACTAGACCAATACTAACATTACTACGGTTCACATTTGCGAAAGAGAAGGGGCTCTTTTAAATTACATTAAGTGTGACATGTATATGTACATAAACGAGATACTGCTAATGCTAGCTAGCCTTGAACTAGAACGACTTTGGTTTTCGTAGAAGACATCAACGAACGCTTTTTATTCATCTACTCTTGATTTTTTATAACCATATGAATAAAATTAGTTGTTCTCAGAAGGATTTTGACTAATGAATATAATTAATGTATTGAGACTTTTTTGTTGCAACAGTTTTCCTTATTCAGATCCTTTTCTTTTACTTTTTGAAAATGCAAACAAAAACAGTCAATTTGTTATCGTCAGATTTGAATAATTCAAAATCACTATTATTATTAGTATCAGCTAAAAAATGTAAGCTTGTTCTTTTATAATGTTATCGTTAAACCTGTCATTAACCATAAATCTATGACTATTTTTTTATATTGTTTAAGATTGGGTAGCACGTGTTGGATAGTCTGTCTAAGGCTTAACATGCTTACATAGGATTTCCATTACTCCCTCATAATAAAGAGACATTTAGTTTGATAAAGTATATAAAACTGATATTCTTCCTTCTCTAACAGAGCCCCCGATCACAACCCCCCACTGCACGCGGCTGTACGGTATCTTCCCCGACGAGGCCAAATGCGACGTGTTCTGGAACTGCTGGAACGGCGAGGCCTCCCGCTACCAGTGCAGCCCTGGACTCGCGTACGACAGGGAGTCGCGCGTCTGCATGTGGGCCGACCAGGTTCCTGAGTGCAAAAACGAGGGTAAGGGTTAAATATACTTATTGAAGTTAATGTTCGCGCATACTGTGTGTGGTATTTTACACCTATTTCGCTGGAGTAAATATTGCGAACACGGGCGAATCTATGAGAAAATATTAAAGTATAACCTCAGATTTTCATCTCATTACATTTCATATGACTGCTTTAAGGTAGGTAATGGAAGATGCAAAGATGCATAGAATTTTGTTAGGTTGAGCGGAGTTGAACTACTGTAATGAATGACTGCACTGTATGAAGTTTATTAATTTTCATGCTAACAGATTTTGAGAATAAACAATTAGATTCATCACTTTCATGGGCTACTTACACTGTACTAACTTTAATCTTCTACTTCGCAGAAGTAGCAAACGGTTTCTCTTGCCCCGCCCCCGGCGAAGTGTCGAACGCTGGCTCGTTCAGCCGTCACGCCCACCCTGAGGACTGCCGCAAGTACTACATCTGTCTGGAGGGAGTCGCCCGCGAGTACGGATGCCCCATCGGAACCGTCTTCAAGATCGGAGATTCTGACGGCACTGGCAACTGCGAAGACCCCGAAGATGTTCCCGGATGGTAAGTCAACAAAATAATTGAAGACTTTTTTGTAGCTGAATACTTTTTTGAACACGCGACTACTGATGATCCTATTTGAATATTCAGGGCCGGTTTCACCAACGACATACAAGTTCCGGTTTGCTTCTCTGGCAGATAATTTGACACATTTTTCATATTACAATCTGACAGATAATCTATCCAGATCTTATCTGTCGTTGGTGAAACCGGCTCTCAGTGTCGTAATGTTCAAAAAAGAATTCAACATATGTATCTATACTGTATACCACAGAAACGACTTAAACGATAAAATACTCTTCCAAACCCACTGGTACTGTGGCGTGAACTCACTTGGTACAGTTAACATTATTGGTTCTATTTATTGGAGAAATTAATCTTCTAAACTCTATTTCCCATTAATTATATTGGCATCTCGATCATATGATCGTTAAAATAATATTTATGGAGTACATAACCGCTCCCATATCACCATTGTCCCTGTGACTAACAAATCTTCTGCACAGTTACGCTCACACAATGCACTTACGTGTAAAATACTCAGCCACAGCACAACTATTGGATATAGTATTGTATAAAGAGACTCGCCCACCTAAATAGCTAAGGCAGGCATGCGGTTCGGAGCCTTGCGCGGTTACGACATATTTGGGTCAGTATTGGAATTAACATGACTTAAGGCAATTTGTAAAAGCGCGGCGACACGACCGTGGTCATTGCCGCCGTGTAACGGACGAATAGCCCACATGTTCATACTTCTTTGTCCTACACGATGGCACCAATTCTATTGTATAGCACTCGAATTTTCCTCGCCTTTCCTTTAGATTTTCTTATCACGTAGAAGTTTCGGTAAAGGTATTTTTATTCAAAGCAGATGATATTACAATTATCCAGATCTTTATAATAGAAAGTTTTACGACTTACCACAGATGGACAAAGCCTTTCAATTCTAGATTAATATCAAGTCTTTGTCTAGTAATACAATATCCAGTTGCATCTTTAATGAAACTAGTGTCTGATTCAAAACAATGAAGAGGCTGGCATAGAGCTTATCGCCGGTTCATGGTCCGTCTGTGTAGAACAATGACACGTGAGAATGCAGCAAGATGCGACCGATACCTAGCCGGACCAAGGTCAAAACAAGTTTTTATTACGTTTAATTTTTTGTAATAGTTAACGATTTAGTAAAAGTTGCTATAATTGTGATATGTCTGCTAGGTAGGCTATAGATAGTAGAACGTAGATTTAAGCGTAGTAGAAGCGGCAGGCAGTAAGTCCCCGTACCTTTTCAGCGAGGACTACTATGGTGACCTGGATCTGAAGGCCATCCGCAAGAGCGAGCTCCTGGCTGGTCTCCAGCAAGACGGTGGCCAGCGCGTCATCACCAAGCAGCTCAAACCCCGTCCCCAAAAGGAAAACTAAACTCTTCCCCCCACCTTTAACCTCTTAATACTCATATCGTAATCTACACAACAAAACTTTTTCGTATTGAAAACAACGGCCAGCCTAAAAAGCTAGTGTCTCAACGCACTGGCAATTAACAATAAAAAAAGTTGTTTTCCATGCGTAAGGATTTTGTTTCAGGTTCAAATTAAATTTGGAATTAAGCGAGGAGAGTTGTATTTGTTTCTAGTTGCCAAATACTTTGCGTAGCCTTTTTAGAGCAGTTTCAGAGGCAGGTTAGGAGATTAGTAGAAAACTACAGCGATAGAGAATATTTATTTTTACATTATACCGTACTCTGATTAGTCTTGAAACACTCAAAAACAGAAATATTTAATCCGTCTTTTTTATACTAAAGTTTTGTACCTAATGGAATTATAGACGATTTAAGCAGGTTTGCATTTAATTTAGTTTCGTGTTGTAGCATTGCCGTTAATCAGATAGATAACACCGTAATAATGACCTTGTAAATATATTTTTGTACTGAATTATCTCGCTGCGACTGAGTGTTGTTGTTTGATAGAAACTGTAATACTTAAGATTTATTTTTAGTGATAAAATAAACAAAAATATAAAAATTTAACTGTTGTCTTTATTGTGTATCATAGATTTGCACGATTGCACATTTTCCCTAACATTATCTACCTACTTTCACAAGATCACTGTTTCCTTTTTATTGTATTCACTTTCTAATAACTGTTCTTTCTTCTTGGATATATCTATTTAATTTTCTCCTATTTGTAACAATAATACTTCGTACTGACTGCGATTGTTTTTCCTTGGGTAACCAGGTATGTGAATTTTTTTAACATCTATATGTTTTGGTTTATGTAACTTGTTAAATTAACATCCTACTTTATTGAATTGCTGTTTGAATATGTTGATGATACTTTTTAGGGTGTGACTTCATTGTAATCTTACTTTTCGTAGAAACAACTGCGCATTTTCGAGTAAGAAAGACCAATGAGAACCACCCTTATTTTACATGTCATACAAATTACTTGTGATGCTTTGTCAAAGAATATAATATACATTACGTAACCAAAATGAATAGGGTTTATTAGGCATCTGTTTGAATGTTATGTACCATTTTACAGCGAAGATTACTACGGTGACGTGGACCTCAAGGCTTTGAAGAAACTTGGATTCTGAATGTCAAGAAGCGGCTCCAAGGACAGACTGAAGCTCAACCCGTTCGATTTAATATAGAACAGCCTCTCTAGTACGAAAGTCTATTCCATATTTATTTACTTTATTACATTTTTCAATCCGATAGCAACAGGAACTACAGTGAAAAAAGATCATGGATCTAGCTTATCGTGGTGTGTTTCAACGTATTTCAGTATAAAATCAACTTGAGTGTATCAATTATATATGTACAATTTTAAAGTCTATCAACTAAGAAGTGACTTTATTTATAAAACAAAATCTCAATTGATTCTATGCTGAATGAAAAATTAAGGATTAACCAACAGACTTTTTGTTCGAAAAAAGTGTTTGTAAATTAATTAACTTAAAGTCACTAGTCTCTAAACTTTCGTAAACTTCATCATCATTCGGAACATGAAACTAAAAAAAATACAATGCAGTCAAACAAATTTTCCAACAATAACTTTCGTTTTTCTCTGATAACGATATAGGAAATGATAAAATGAATTCGTCGTTAGCCCCATTGTTATGGATGAGAAGTAAAACATCAAGTATTCTATCTTCATGATTCATGGTTGCATTTTGTCTTTTTTAAGTAGTTACATACATATCGTTAAGTATGCATATAAGCATTCAAATATAGCCAGTGAACCTTTCTGTCTCTTTTGCCACAGATGTAAATGAAAGAGAACAAGATAGTGTCCTTTGATTTGCATTATAAGTGAATGAACCTTTTTTTGGTGAAGACATTTGAGAATTTATTTGGATGCTACAGAAATATCTGTCTGAAGAGACGCTTTACGACTGTAGGCTAGAATAACGTCGAATACTTCTTTTTTAAATTTTATAGACAGTTTTCAAGTATTGTCTGAGTTGCCATGCAATCATTCTTTACTTGTGAGTCTCCAATGTTTTCGAAAAAGTGCTGTTGCCAAAAATCTTGACAGAGATTATTTTGACATGGCACCAACAAGCAGTGTTGGTCCTGTGTCGAAATTTATGTTGTTTAGTCATACACTAGCTTAAGTTAGTCAGTAAGTTTTAATGTGGATTTATGTAAATAAAATACTAATAATTTAAAGCGACTCGTTTATTTCACATATTATACCTCACCTTATTGATACGATCTACTTAATACATTACAATAATTAATAACATTCTACTTCAAAAAATATCAGAATTTAATTTTGTTTACACACGTAATGTATTCTTCACAAGCATTTTGAATCTTTCGTTTAATTCAAAACGAAAACATAATTATTTGAAAGTTTTTTGAGCATTCAGACTATTTCTGCCTGTTTTTGTAATTATTAAACACAAAACTATGCAATATTACTAACATAATTAAGTATAGAGGCATGTTTATATATAACGAGTGGATTAAAATCCATTGCACATAATTGATATACACTTGGCGGCAAATAAATCGAGCCACTGCGTTATTTTCATACAAATATGCTCACTTTACAGTTTCATTATTTAAAATATATGAACAGTTATGTAAACATTTGTACGTCGAAGTATGAGTCAAATAAAAGAGAAAGAATTGCGAATAAAAGTCCCAAACTCAAGAAACTTTCAGTTTTGTGCATAGTAAGGAAAGCAAATTCGCTCAATCCGGTTACAACTTTATATAGAATGAAAATTAAACATTTATTTTACTGAATTTTTTGGAAATCAAGATATTTTTTCAGTTGTTTGAAATGCTAATTGGTTAGTTGACCATTTGACCTCGCCATCAACACCCAAATCTTTGCAGAAATACGCATACTTTTATTATTTATTAGACCGTGAAGTGCGCATGTTTGTATGAAAATAACGCATTGGCTCGATTTATTTGCTGCCGAGTGTAGTTTGTTAGTATTCATTAATTTGACTGCTGCGGTGAAGATTCAGCGATACTCCTAAACTTCAAAAATTTCACCGCATCTTGTGGAGACATTATAGCTACAGGCGTTGACCAATCTGAAAATAAAAATGTCAGATTATTTTTAATTAAAATAATAAAGTTTCAATATAAACAAGATTGTGTTAATACGAGTAAAAATAAGGGGTCAGCGACCACCCCGCAGCACTGCACCCTGCCACAGATTACTAAATAGTTACTTCATAACAGATACACCACTCTCTAAGAAATGTTGATACTTGCATTATATAATAGCCTACTCTTTACCGCTGCGCACGAAAATGTACCGTATTTTCCAGGCGAAAGCTTGCTATCGCTTCACAGCTACTCGCAGTCGCATGACCTTGAAGCAAAACCAATAACGCTAGTAGGGCTGCTTCTTTCGATAAAACAAAGAAGAAAACTCTATTCTTTTTATATTAATTGTCTCTAATATAATACAATATTTAATAGTTACGAATGGGCAATTTGAATGTAAATGTCAATAAATTTTTTGATTGTTGAAGTTAGGATTGTTAAACATTATGGTAGAATTTTTTTTTAATCTTACAAAAAGGTTTAATAAAATAATTCTACAGTCGCCGTCGTCGGTCTCGAAGCAAATTTTAGCTAGCGGCGAGCGCACGCAGATACGTACACGCCACTCGGCTGGCGGCAACCCTACTGAATTGGATATCCGAATGTCCGCCGGCCCGTAGGTAATTATCGCGCATAGGTACATAGAGTGAACTAGGCCTGACCCTGCACCCTGAGATAAGTGACATAACATCCATTATCATGAGGAGCACCGTGCTTTTAAGGCTACTTCAGTTTCTTCTACATCATACAGTCGTTTACACCATAAATACAGCATTGGGCCCGCCACGAAAGTTATATCCTTTTTTTTATGCACAACGGGGAGACTCTTAGCCTTCATCATACCTGATGTTAAGGCTGAATATGGAAGCAAGCCTCTCCCGGAATCCTCACACTGAGGAACTGGCTATCTTATCTCTTACTGCCGGAACATAACAATTCTGATACCATTATTATTATGGCGTCAGGCTTAGATAAGATGGTAGTAGCTAGCCAGGCGGACTTACAACAAGTCCTACCACCAACCGAAACCTTTTTAGGCCTATCCCCCTTACCCATCATGCAATAAGAAAAACTTGTAGAGAAATGGAATGGAAATAATAATGATATGAATTAGGCTCATAAGCTTCTAAACAAGTTTTCCAATGTGATAAATATTAAACTAGAATATATACACTAGTCGGAAAGACAGAGACAAGTCATCTCCATCGATTTTTCTAGTAAGTATTCATGTTCTGCCGTTAAAAATTTATAATTTAAAATTAGTATTGTAAATGCAAAAATTAAAATCCTCCTGAGTTTTCTACTATTCTTATTAGGGATTTTTCCTAAAAAATATTATCTAATTAACATTTTACATGAAAGTTCTAGCAGAATTTGTTAAAAGAATACGCCTTATACTTAAAAACAGGCAATTCACTATGCCTAACCTTAATTATACAACGTATAAGCTCTTAAAAAACTTACTTTGACTATTATAAACAGAATTCTGCATAAATATGGCGTTTCCATCAGTCACTTTTGGTTTGAATTGAAATTCTGGTGCTTTGTATTCCTCTGTGTTATCATTAGTTCCAGGTAGAATATTTAATTGGTTGAGTCGGTTGTCTGAGAAGGACGATTCTGGGATTTTGTTTATTTGTTGGGAGATCGTAGCTGGGAAGGTAGAAGGAAGGTTAATGAGTTGAGGAGGGACTGGTCGTTGGGCAAAGATTGGCTTTGTGGTTGATGGTTCTGGTGGAGTAGAGGCTGGGGTGGTTGGCGAAGGTACTGTAGGTGCTGCTGTTGGTGTGGTGGACGGCTGCTGGATACTGGCTGACCTGCAGTCAACCATGTTCGCGTAGTCGCAGACCCCAAATTTCTGAAAAATGATAACAAAAGGTAATATTGATTATATAAAAAAGGTAACAAGTTGAAAGATGAAACTATGCCCGAAAGATAAAGGTGCAGTATTACTTATAAAGGCATGCAATCCACTTAACATCATCCCACTTTAAAAAAAATAGATACAGAGTGCTTAGTGTGAGTTTTCTCACCTTGCTCGCTTACGCCGAAGTTTGCGAATAGTATAATTCTCAAACTTATTACCATTGCATTAAGGCAATCTGTCAAAATTTTACTCTCACACGATGGTAACGTTTTGACATTTGCAAACTCACACTAGGCCCTCTGATTGTCTTTAAGCTAACTACTTATAATAGAATTGTGAGCTTAAAATGTATCACAAAAGTTTCTTTCAACTATTGAATTTAAGAAAAAAAAATCTTATGATTTTTAGCATAATTTTTCCTCTCTAGACATAAACTTTCGAAAAATAGTTTTAGAAATAAGGATTCTTCAGTATAATGGTATATATAGCGATTTATAAATAGCATACTTGTATCTACTTGTGGTAGCGCCTGATGGTATTTGAAAGTTCTTTGAATGTTGACGGATCGTAAGAGAATTATTAGATTGTCTGACTATCTGAATAATAATTAGGACTAATAGAACACAATTGTAACTACAGTGTATTTTATCGCTTATAGAATGATGGTATTCAATTCAACTAAAAATAAATATAGACTTAATAGATACTTATAAATATAAATATGACATTAAAATATAAATCGCTGTTTACATTCGAAAATATTTTGCGAGTAAAATAAACCTTTTATGAGCTTGCAATTATTGGCAATTCACATGTTCGCTTGCAATGCGGATGATAACATTTTCCCAGTGGACGAAAATAATTCGAGGCCAACAGGGTTATTGTCTGGCGTTTACATGTTGATCGATACGAATCAATAAAATATAAGGATGAATAGCACCTGATATAATATACTGACGAAAATAAACGTTTGATTTAAGTAGGTACTTTGAGGGTTATTTAAAGTGTTTTTTTTGTATCTTCGCAGTTAGATAAAACGAGCTTCCGCTCCAGTGGGAATATCGGTATAAAAAGTTGCCTATGTTACTGTGATAAATATTAAACAAGAAAATATACCAGATAAAATCAACTAGTGTCATGTCGCCCTGACGGGATTCGAGCCCGCATCCTTGGGAGTCCGGCCCAATGCACTAACCAATTATGCTACAGAGACCTATTGTTGGAGCATTGTAAAATGCAAAATTAAAAAGTTATAAGCCTATGTTACTCTCCGTCTTTTCAACTAACGCTGTGCCAAAAATCAAGTCGATTAGTTGCTTAGTTAGGGCCTGAAGGAAGGACAAACAAACACATTTGTAATATTAGTTAGGAAGGATTAGGATTTAGTAGTAGTTTTCCGTTAAGTAGTTTTTATGTAAAAGCCGACAAACACAATTTTACGTCTATATCCAGCCACAAGACAAAGTAAGAAAGATTGCTAATTCTTAAAAAAAAACTTGTACAGTTTTGCTTTTATAACGTACCGTGATAAGTTAAGACAGTTTGTGAGAAAAGTAATAGACATTAGTGAAATACTAACTTTTATTGACGTTGTTATTCTGTAGTAATGTACTTGTCAAGTAACTTATTAGACCTAATGAGTTTAAAAATACAGAAAAGTTAACTTCAGATTTGTATTGAAACTTAAATGGCACAAACAATTTAAAGGCAATTACACTATTGAAATGTAGTTTATTGCAAGCAGGTATTTAAAATGTTGTTTCAACATTATAGTCAAATTGCCTAAGCATGTCGGTATCGACTCTGAATCGAGGTTATTTTGTAAAGAAATGACGGGTCGATATATTTTTTAATTTTTATTAGTTTATCCTTCAAACGTATTTGCTTAGGAGAAAAATATTTGGAGTTTCACCCGAGTTCTTTTCGTAATAACGCGTGTTGTGAGGCTCCATTTTTAACTCAATCTACCGTACAATTCCTTTATATAACGAAATATATTTACTTGACATTGGCAAAATTTGCGAATTTTATCGCGAGCACGCCATTAATTAAGAAAGAAGAAGAAGAAGAAGAAAAATATTTAGGTATTATGTTTTTTGCATTGTTAATGCCATTTTTTAAAAGATTAATGTTTATAATTCATTTGTTATCTAAGAAAATATTATCTAAAACATGACAAACGTTATTGGAGGCATACTTATTGTTTTCAGATTGTGATATACCGCTATGATTAATTATTTCTTACCTTCACATCAATTAATCTAGCCTCAAAATAAGCACTGTAAGGCTTGTGATATGGGTTACAAGGGTAACGGATATAAATACATATGATGTTTATGTACAAATGCTCGTATTCATCATACAAACATTTGGCACCGTCCATGACTCAAGGTACAAATGCTCGTATTAATCATACAAACATTTGGCACTACTGGGATTAGAATCCAAGACCTTAGAGTAGGCGACACCTTTAAACCGGTGTACCACTACCACTCTATACAACCTGAAAATGCACTTATACAACCAGAAAATAACCTGAAAAGAATAGCTTTAAGAAAAGTACTTAATTTATCATATAATCATATATAATTATAATAATCATACATATATAATTACTTAATCATGGTACGGCCCCATACCATACGTGCGTACCGCGCGAAAAAAGATTGCCCTCTATGGATATTTCAACAAAAAAAACATTAAAGATTACATTGAGACTGGTCATACCTGGTTATACGCGAGGTCTGCAGGGCACTTGAACTTGACCGGGTTGCGGTTCACGCAGACGAAGAACTCGTTGCAGTTCAGCTCGTTCCTGAAGGTCTCGAAGTCCTGGCTGCAGCGAGGGTTCTGGGGCTCTGGGATGACTAGAAGTGTGACAGTTATTGATTAGACCGATGGCAAAATGGTACAGATCATGACTCATAGGCTAGGGGTCGTGGGTTTTGTTCCTCACCCGGGACAAACATTACGTGATGAACATTTGTCATCACATAATGTTCAATTTAACATCACATTGTTTATTGTCCACGACTGGGGGAGTCGTGGACAATAAACAATAAATAAATTACTCAAGTTTGGTTATTTTAGGAATTGATTTCAAATGTCCATTGGAGCCTAGTCCACGATTGGGTATTTTACCTTACTTAATTGAGTTAGTGAACTATAACTACCACGAAGAATATATTCTTCGTGGTAGTTATAGTTACAACCACCTTTCTTTTGTGGATAACAAAAGCGTATCTTCTCCGATCAGTTGGCCTACCATCATCTACTAGAAACCGTTTGTCATAAGAACGTTTTGCTTGCATTTTATTTTTATTGAAGTTGTCAAATTTTGACACAATTCACACTTTGGAGGTTAAAACTACCCTCAAAAAAGAAGCATACTTTAAGAGACTTGTAGTACGAAATAGCATGGTAAGACGGAAACAATACTGCGTTAAGAGATGGTGGTAGTCCCTCTGTAGATTTTTCAAACAACCTTTCAACTCGCGAGCTACATGTGAGATCGTAAAGGTCAATCGTTGTGCAACAAAGTTGCCGGTTGCCGGCGATTCATTGGATTTACATAATGTCCTCTCGACATTTCTAGTGACGACATATTTCTGAGATCGCTTATTTTATTTGCACATTATCAACTCGAGTTACATCTGCTGCCTTACTAGCTCTAATACATTGGGTCAACGCCCTTAAAGAAGGCCACATTATAGATTTGTAGTTGAAATAAAAATACCGCCGACTTTAGAACCTCCTCCTTTTTTGAAGTCAGTTAATATAGTAGTTAGTAATATATAGTTAATGTAGTAGGGGAGTTAACATAATGACAATCAATTAACAATTAACATGGATCAATTTGAAAAAAGAGTCGTGGTTATAACAAATAAAAAAAGAATGAAACGACCGTTTCAATTGAGTTTTAAGAATACTTATTATTCTTTTACTATTATCATATAATAAGCATCATGAAGAACGTTCTACTTTTAACTAAATAAATAGGACTGAAAAAAAACTTCTTCCATCATCAATTTACCCTAGTGAAATGCATACTTACATGTAGCCCTATCCTTGCACTGCACCTTATCAAAGTAATCGCAGTAACCTTCTCCAGAAAACATCAGTCCTTCTGGGCACTCCATTTCGTACGCCCACCCATCCCAGCAGCTCAAAAACCCTCTACAAGTATTAGGGGAAGGGATCTGGGTTCTTCTCCCAGAACAGAGGGGGTTGTAGTCAGGACCCCTTGGGGATATCATCAACTGGTGCTGGTATTGAGGGTCTCGGTAAATCTGTTGGACTACGTCTTGTGAGACTGGAACCATGAAGGCTGCTGTTGATGTGTTGATTATAAGGGGCTGCAAAGAAAGGACAGTAAAATATTGTATAAAAAATATACAAAAATATATCAAATTCAACAATAAAATTTACTTGAAAAAATCCTCTTGTCTCATGTCGCTCAGACGGGACTCGAATACGCACCTTTGGGAGCCCGGCCGAATGCATTGGCCAATTATGCTACCGAGACATAAAAGGACACGTCGAAAGCAACAAGTTTATTTTTTGTGGTATATTTTCTTGTTATTTTGTGGTAAAATTTACCACATTAAATAGCATTGTAATCAATTGATCAATTTTGTCATGTTGTCAGGTGTTTTTCCACTCGCCGGTACGGCACAGGCACGGCGATGGCGGCACCCACCGGGCCGGCTGCTAGGTGAACCAAAAAATAATAAAATTATTGGTACGTCTTTCCACTTGCCGGCGGCGTGTTGATGATCGATTTCATTCATTGATGCTTCCCCGGCAGCCGGCCCACGACACCATCGTTGGAAACAGAATAACCGCCCATTTTTGGCAATTTTCGTAGAATAACTGTTGAGTTTTATATGCTTTACTGCTTTACAGTACGGCAAGTCCCCGCGATTAGCTGCGCATTGTCAGCGAAAAAATATTTTTAGCCCCAACAATAGCTGAATTTTTATTGTAAATGAACGTCATATAAGTATCTAAGATTTTATCTACATGAGAAGCTAAATCTGAGATTTGATATTTTATCATCTAAATACGGTTAAAACCTCGTCCCGATGCTTCAGATACGTTATGTGAAGTGAAGTACGTAATATAATAACATTAAACAACGGTAATATTCGTTTACTTAAATGTAATATACGTTCTTGTGTCGCCGAGCCGTTCGATGTAATATGTACCTAATTATATAATTTCCTACAGTTGATCCCATAATGCCAGAGTTATAGAGATTATTGGTACTTACCTCGGGGCCTACCGCCGCCGTCTGTTAGCGCAGTATTATTTCAATTTTACCGTGCTATTTCGTACTACGATTCTCTTAAAGAAAGCTCTATTTTGACGGAGGTTTTGTAACGTCTTCCTCAATCATCGCCTCCAAAGTGTGAAATGTATCAAAATGTGACAACTTCAATAAAAACAAAATGCAAACAAAACGTTCTTAGGACATGATGTTTTCTAGTAGATGATGGTAGGCTCGCTGATGATAATTTAATTGAAGAAAGTGAAAAACAGAAATAGAATACTAATTAATGTTTTTGTTTGTTGCATTTTATCGTATATATTTGATTCGTTTCACAAGTAAAATTTAATTAAACAATGTAACATTATAGAGGCAATTACGTACTTAAACAATAATAAATAAGTAGCCATTCCTTCTCTAACCACAACAATGTCTTACTGGGTTACGACATTTTCAAAATTGGTATTCTCCATGACACACAAATTATATAGTTGTTGTACAAGTACATGACACTCACAAATTAAATACTTATTATTCAATTAAAATAACTTTATTTGTGTCATCGAGAAACCGAACTTTGCAAATGTCGAAACCCAATACAACAAGATTGACGTGGTTTGAGCAAGGAATCGCTATGTGGTCATAGTGAGTACGGGCCTTTAACATAAAAGTGTATCAAAAGTTTAATCAATTCACTAACAAATAGAGGTCAAAACAGTATTAAAAAAACATTTTATTTCATTTTACGACATCTACTTGGATCATATTCTATTATTATTTTATAATCTACTTTTATATCCGAGTGGGCTGAGACTTTACAAATAATAATTCGCATTGTGGATTTGTTGACTTCGGAATACGATGATATCCAACCGTTTAGAACAGGATACAAAGCCAATGTGGTAAGTATTGATTGCATTTATAATACTTTTTATTGGGCTGAAGTTACTTGAGACTACGTAAACTGTTGGTTTTTGCGTTGCGATTTTGATTTATTGACTAAATAAAATAAAATAAAATATTGAAGACAAATACAAACACACTCAAGATTAAGAAAATTTGTACGTAATAAATAAGAGAAATATCCATTTCGATAAGCTTTGATTTCAAGCACGCCCAAGGAAACGTATTGGTACGGATATGACGTGTAGATTGCACTGTAATGACAATTTAATCTTATTGTTGTCCTCAAAAAAGATAAATGATAGGTCGCCATGTATATACAAGGTGTTAAAAGACCCATACCGAAGCCGTAATGAAATCGTAGTTTTCATCAAACTAAATGAGAATATGTAACAATAATTGCTGGAAAACGACTTTTATTTTTCGTGGGTGTTATTTTCACACGCAATAATAAACGCGTGCAACAACGTAACAACGTGTGCGTGTGTCTAGCTAGAGGGTATGAGTAGGCAGCCGAGATCCAGCTTCTTGATTGGTTTAGATACTCATTGCGGTTTTGTAACTTTAAACGATTATCTTTTAAAATAAATATTGACTTTGATCCTCAATAAATCCTTAACTATCAAATTCCGAGATTTGGCCCCATACAAAGTAATTATAGTAACGACGGGGAGAATACGTGGTTTTCGTTTTCGTTATGGGTCTTTTAACACCCTGTATGTGCAGTCGCGGAAGTTCCCGGTCAACTTCTTTTAGGCGATATCTGCGTGAGCTCGATTTGGAAAGTAGCATAGGCTTACTACATTACACACTCATAGCCGTTCAAGGGATTTTGCGCGGTATGTCGACTACCAGGAGATTCCACGATTGTATAAACTTACTCGTAGAAAATTGAAGAAGTACTTCAAGAAGTTCTCGTGCTCCGGCTGCCGCGCCGCATATTGGGCCAGCTGCCGCATGTACGGCGTTATGAATGACTTCATCAGGTTGCCATCCTCGTCGAAGACTGAAACATCATCATCATCAACATCCATTTCTAATGCCCCCAATGCACTTTCTTAAGAATGGATAAGGCGAATGGGCCTGACGCACCACGCGGGCAAAATGCAGCTTGGTGGTTTTAACGACTACGATACAGCCGGAACAAACGGCTTAATATGCTTTCTAAAGCACAAAAGAGTCTCTATTATTCTATTGCAATGATTTAAAACATTTTTAAAAGTGCATGTAAGTAAGTATATACTTTATTTTTAAAAGTGCATGAAAGACGTACTGACAACTGATTACGGTCAAGCACTGGCTTATTGCAATAAATACTCGATGAGCTCATCATGACATGGAAAGATTTGTAAGCACTGACAAGACGTGAATTGCACTTGAACAAACAAATAAAATTATTGCAATCATATAAGTTACTGAATCAATAAAAGGAGCTTTGTGAATCAACAGTAAAACAAGCGACTGAATTTAAAACTAAATTGAAAAAATAAGATATTCATGATAACAACCGCTTGTAGATGTAGGTTCCAGGTTGAATACAAAATTAACAAAATATTAACAGTAAAAACTTTCAAAACAAATATTTAATTTCTACTTCCTAATTTTTGTAATAACTTAAATAACTTTTTTTTTTTATTTTGATGAATATTAAACAAGAGTATATTTTCTTGTTTAATATTTACAACTAATATTCTATTGGACAAAGCACTACATATAATGTAGAGGTCCTACAAAAATTTCGTTAACCTAATACTGGATAAAAGTTAACGAGACATTTTTCTGTCATCTTTCTGTGGTTTTTGAAAGGTCAATGACACTATTTATGAATCTTATCTGGCAATTCACTGGAGGTTGTATATCAATATATTCAATATTGCTTCTTCCTTGAATATCATGTTTCAAAATAATGAGTCGGAATCCTTTCTAAGAATTTATTGGATGCCAGACCTACGTAATCTTGTAATGTTATCACTACTGTTGCCAACAAACAACTCGTTGCAAAATTTACTCACATTGTATTGAAATGACGCACATTTGAAAGAAGCATACATAAAAATCTTACATAAAAACGTTTCATAAAATATATGTTATTTAATCCATTAACTACACACTCACTCATTTTATTTAAAGTAGGTATGCACGAGTATCTAAGTAAGTTTATTTCGCATATCACATAAACCTATCAATCGTAGACCCATCAATAATTTGTGTAAAATCACAGATTACAAGAAAAAAATCAAATCAAACTCACATAGCATAGCTCTCTTCTCTCGGCTGGCACTTGTCGAATTTTCATCTGCACGTCCACATACTGCAAAAATTAAAACCAACCCAATGAACTTCATGATTAAGACCTCCGTGTAAGGGTGCTCTTAGTCCAATGTCAGGGTTGGACTAAAGGACTAGCTTATATAGCCTCCTTGTAGGAAACGAGTGCCCTATACCTACGTACGTGGGTCTAGTTAGCAAGGATGTGAAGGAAAGCCTTAAAGGATATGCTGTACAGGCGGCGAATAAAATTTAACGCAATAAAAACTTTTTATGGTCAGATTATTTTGTTGAACCAACCATTTTAGATTGTCGTAAAAGTTAGTGTAAGTTATGTTTTTGTTACTCATATTTGTTATTATGTCACAGAAGAATTGTATTAATGCTTATGCTGTTGCCATTATGTCTTATAGTATTATTCTACTTTTAAAACACAAATATATTTTTTGAGATTGAAAACCTCTAGAATCAAACAACATAGCTACTACATATTCACTAGTTATATTTTTCGTTCTAATAGTTTGGCTTCATGCAATATATTATATATAGATGAGATGTATTTGTTATTTGCATCGATTCCTTATAATAATTTTTTTATAGAAAAATATTGGATAAAATCAACTCGGCCAAAAGTGATTTCTCTGATCAATCCCATCTGAGAATTCGCTTATGGCCGAGTTGATTTTATCTAATATTTTTTATTTAAAAATTATCATAAAATATAAAAATAGCATTGAAAATGCAAGAATTAAAAAACCATAAACATCTATTCCTCGATATATAAGGGGGATGTTGCGTTAAGTGATTTGAATCTATTCTAACACTACTACATATGTGTACTTTTATCTTCTATCTCAATATCCTAAGCGCAGCAATATTTTATACATCTTGATAGAGCTACTCAACATAAACTAAGTAGGGTTGACCATTAGTTTATTAATTTAAGTAAAATGTACTATTTTTGTCTTAAATAAGGAGTTCACTAAAATATCGACTGTTCGACAGGTATTTCGAAGTTTAGGTATAATTTTATACAACAAAAGACTGCGACTCACACCCATATTCTAAGTCGTTCCTCCAAAACTTACTCGTCCTCGACTTAACGAAACCTCATTGAAAACCTCTTCGAAATACTCCTCGAAATTGGTATTCTAAGTCATAACTCCGTAAGGACCTGGAGGAGCCAAAGAGTACGTAGCCACTCCGTGTTAGGCCTAGCGCACACTTTACCGGTACCATTTTTACCCACGACGAGGTTGAGTGGAGTGTAAAAAGTTTTGGAGGAACGACTTAGAATATGGGGGTTAGTCTTTGCTCCTTCCTACTTTTGAATTCCCTATTCAGCTTGGCGGTTCACCTCATCACCTGCCATTTCGGGAGAGCCCAAATTAAGGCCAAAAAGCGGTGCTCAGCAGAGGGTGGCTTCCAGCTAGCTGGAAGTAGCAATGGCATACAATGAAAATAATCTTATCAATACAAAATAAAATGTTCAAAGCAGACATCCCTACCATAATAAACAGTTCATATCTTAACTCGCATTAATCATACTTGTCCGGTCGGGTCTTGGTTCGGATGTTTTATTGCAGTCCTGCTTGTTACCTGGAATCCTGGCTCTAATCAGGCAATACACGTTGCACTTGTTTCATAAGGACGATCAGAATCAAGGAATACATCGACTGTCAGTTGTTTGAATACTCTCAATCAAAATAAGTTCTTTTGTCTTTCTAAGTGAGATGGTGTTTGGTCACCGTAATGTTTATAATGAATACTTGTGATAACGATAATCCTTTAAAATTTAATTGAGTTTCGGATAAATCCTAAATTCAACCAAGTGATTTTACTATAATTATTAGGACAAACTGGGTTTTTACCATGTTTATATTATTTTAAGAGTCCCCGATATAATGTCCAGATAATTACAGTGATAGTGCCCATGAAATTTTAAAGTGTTATTAGTGATCTTACTAGTTTAAAAACCTGATGAAAAATAGGTTTTCTCCAGGTTTAGTCTATAAAATTGAATTAAGTTAAAATGTTGTTGTAAATCATAGTTATTTATTGAAACTATCTTTTGTGATTGTCAATGACATAACGAAATAATTAAGTAATTTATTTAAACTAGCGGCCGTCCTTTGCTTGTAAGAAGCTAAGGTCTTTGGATGATTGAAAATAGCATCCCACCAAAAACATTTTCCATGTAAAAATGTTATGCCAAGACGACACCATATAGCTCTCACTCTCAAAAAGTTATCAGATCTCAAATAGCGGCTAAGGCACATATTTTGACTAAGGTGTAGATTAAATAAAGTAAGAACTTGTAGAGTTAGAAGCTTGGCTTTATTAGAGATCTGATAACTTTTTGACATAGCGAGCTATATGGTGACGACGGCTTGGCATAACATTTTTACATGGAAATGTTTCTTGGTGGGATTTCACATATTTTTGTATGATTTACTATAAAACCTAAAATACGTTTTTTATAATTTGTAACAAGGAGTTCATATATAAATTTTCAGACCTCTAGCATCAAAATTGGCGGTAGTCTTATACAAATTTCCATCCCATACTTTATGGGGTTGGGGGGTAAAAGTTCCAAGTTTTAGAATAAAGTTGTTTGTATACCAATACTAGCTTACATACCAAATTTCAGCTTTCTAGGACTTCAGGAAGTACCCTAAGAATTTTGATGATCATCAGCGAGTCAGTGACGAAATCTGAGATTTTTTAGACATCAATAAAATCAAAAGTATAAGAGCTATGCAATTAAAGCTTTATGTGTTTAATAAGACTACTATTAAAATTAAATCCCGAGAATTTGGTTTGTCTAGAATAATTGAGACCGAAGTTCTCACAACTTACTTGAGAAGCTTCAAAAAACGACGAAGCGCTTCGAGAAAGGGTAGGAAGTGCCCTTGCGCTTCGCTTGGCTAAAGTCTTGGCGGGGACACTACGGTGTCCCCAGATATAACTTTATGCTAACTGAATTTTCATATTTATTTATTAATTTACCGCGTTCAAGCAAACATACACATCAGTTTTATTATATTGACATTAGATTTATGTTATTTTTTATTTAATAACAGTTCTGTTACAGACTGTACTATGAAATGGCTTTTATCGATCCCGTAATCGAAGATTGAAATTCTCTTCTTAAAACGACACATGAAGAATGTGCGTAGGTATACTTATAAAATCCATCTCATCCATTTATCAGTTAAGAATAAATTAAAATACTGAATTCGTAAGAGAGATTAATGGGATAACGATTTGCTTAAGTGCTGAAACGGCTTTTAAAAATGTTCGAACCTATTGATGAATCGCCCCGGGCTTTCCGTATTAACTCTTCGTTGCTCATGAAACATAATAAGTTATAAAGAAACAAAATTAAAAACAATGACCTAGACATTTCTTAAACAATGGCCTTAAGAAAAAAAAAATTTGCTTATAGAGTCATTCATATTGCTTATTTGCATTTTGAAAAAGGGCTTTGTGGATGCAAGAGTATATCAAAATTAAGCCTAGGTACCTACCGCCACCAAATTTTTCTGTTCACAATAAAATAAAAAATATTCAGTAATTAGTTAGAGAAAGTCGTTTCAAGAATGACACTCTTTTTGGCCATTTTATGATTGATTTTAACATTTTGAATGCGGTATAGTATACTTGGTAATAAGTATTACCGAATATAGAATACCTATAAAAATTTAACCTTTTAAGTAGTTAAGGTACATAAATATACAGAAATCTCAGATTTCAATGACTACAAATCATGGTGATAAGCAAAGATTTACTAGCCCTTGAAGGGACCGCCATGACCAAACAAGTGATCATGATTCAGATAATGTCAACTTAACTCTAGGAAGATTATCTCCGAAGTTCCGCGTTCACATATCTTCGGATCCATGGAGGAATATCAATCAATTATTTTACCTTAGGGACACATCTATTAATAAATATGAAAGGAAATCTCTGTGGCTATAACCTTCATTAAAAATACTTAAAATATTTTTTTTATATAATTAGATATTACGTTATTGCATATATAGACGATGCAATTTTCATTGATAAAATTTTATACTAAAGAGACAAACAATTTGTTTCTAATCGCTGGCATATGCTGTTTGAGAGTAAGTAGTAGGAGACATGCATTTTGGATATTATTAAAGTTTGATACAATTCGTTCCAAATTAAACTACATACCTACATACAATGCAGACACTTTCATAACGTCAGTATGACTAATATTCAAATTACCCGAATAGGTTACAGACCTTTTACAACCAGACACAAAACGCGGTTTGTAAACGTCTTATTATTATACTGGTTCAATAAAGGTTCTTGTGTTAAAATTAATATGAGATTAAACTAGGCATATCCTGTGCTGGTCACTCGTGCGCAGCGCGTGGGATTACCGCACTTCGTTTTATTTTCTCTGTCCTTTAATTAAAGCAACCTACACCACCGCCCTCTGTTGCTTTAATTGTGCAATTAATTTTGTGTTGTGCAGAAAACATTGACTTGAAAATTGCTCGTAAGGCAGATAAGTGAGAGAATACATTGAGTGTTTTTGGTATTGCATATTTTATGAACAAGTATTAAGTAAACAGTAATTTTATTGATTTTCTTGATTAATTCAAGGTTTTGTGTACCTATAGTTTTTGATGACTGTTCCAGTTTGAAGCTCAGTTTGAGGTATTAGTTGTGATGTTTAGTTGAAATGTATGAGTGAAAACTCAGTCAGTCAGTTTTCCTGAAAAAAATGAATAGCGTCTGGACTGATGGGATTGAGAAATCCTACTAATATTATTTAATATTTAATATCCTACTAATATTATATTAATGTGAAAGTTTGGATGTTAAGCTGTTCGAATTTGATGTTCTCTAGAAATTTTCCGAATGCTCACGCGGATAAGGTATTCCTCGGAGAGCACCTAGCGAAACTCATCTAAATTATTCCTTTATCTTAGTGTGAAACGGACAGTAGGTTTTTCTATACAAAATTGCTATAACTTGAAAAAGAGGTTCAAATGTCACATTTTTTGCAAATCCTAAAAAAAATACGTGCTATACTTGATAACCGTTATTTTCAGTTAGTACTCATCACTATTCAAAATTTGAACATAGTTGCGCTTCGAGAAGTACCTCGAAATCTGGTGTACCTACTCTATTTAAAGAATAAAATTATGATCTCACCTGTTTTTTCTGGAAAGCAGTGAAAGTGTTAACACCTACTTTAAATTATAATGATGTAAGCGAGCTCTGTTTTGCTCGTCAGTATTTTATGATGTAATTTGAACGTAATTCATATTATCACAATCTTGTGCATCATCGGGGGACATTGTGTATCAAGTGAAAACGTATCCATCTCAGATGCTCACTTTCTAACGCATGCGTAATGCTGAAAGTGGTATTTCTAAGCGCACGCAATTTTTTCACAAAAATTTGTACACGTGAACTACTTATGTGCTCTAAATTAAAAAAAAAAACTCACTACCCGTGAGGCGATAACATAAGGTATTATTTTATGGATTGACAATGACAAATTTAGTGATGTAAAAACTGATCAAAATATAAGGAAAAATATTTCCTTTTATCGAAACACAACAATGGCGAAAACGTTATTATGTCGTCATATTAAGATAAGGTTGTGGTAGCTAGCCAGAGGGACTTACAACAAGTCCTACCACCAACCGAACCGACTCTTTTAGTAGAGACCCCCACGTATTAACCTATTGCACCAGCAACGGGCCTAACATCCTCTATTAGAAACTATCATGTCATAAGAACGGTTAGCTTGCGTTTTGTTTTTATTGAAGCTGTCACATTTTGACACACTTCACACTTTGGAGGTGATGATTGAGCGAAGACGTCACAAAACTTCCTTCAAACACAAGCTTACTTTAAAAAATACGTGGTACGAAATAGCATGGTAAGATTGAAACGATACTGTGCTAAGAGATGGCGGTTGTACCCCAGGGGTGGAGGTTCGATACCTATACAGGACAAATACTAAGGTGATGAACATTAATTTGTCCTGTGTCTGGGTGTTATAGATAAATTTGTAGTACTCTAACAATCTTAACACAAGTGCTTAGGCAAATCATTTTGGGGTTATATCGATGTGATAAAAAAGCTTACACTGTCAAGCCTAAGGCAGAGAGTCTTGAAAATTTTGCATATTTGAATATTTTGCAAACCCCACTGAAACTCTAGACGTGGCTGTCTTTGTTATAGGGCTTGGTGAACTCTATTTCAGAGACTACTTTTTTTAAACTCACCAATTATCTAGCCCACGTTAAGTTTCATTAATAGCTTCTGTTATGGATACTAGATAAAGAATAAACATCCTTTTTTTTTATTAACGACGGGGAGACTCTTAGCCTTCATCATACCTGATGTTAAGTATTGATAAGGCTGAAGATGGAAGCGAGCCTCTCCCGGAATCCTCAATCACTGAGGAACTGGCTATCTTATCTCTAACTGCCGGAACACAACAATGCTGAAAACACTTATATACTATATTTTTTTTTTGTGTAAATACCTATTTTATATACATATCAAACACCCAGACAAATGGACATGTTCATGCACACAAATATTAGTCTTGTCCGGGGTTCGAACACGGGACCTCTTGCGCAGAAGGCGGGTTTAGTACCCCTGCGCCAAGCAGGTCGTCATACTTTACTAAAAAAATTACAGAATTATACAATTTTGATTACAATACAATAATAAAAATAACGCTTTTAATAAGCATAGGATTTTGAAGATGATCTTTGATGCTTCCCCAGTTAAAGCACATTTCGAGAGCGCTCCTATGTCGCTCGTATTAGTTGCTGTTTTCGTAATTCAATTCGTTATTCCTTCGTTGGTTTCATGTCATTTGTAAAGTAAGGTATGGAGGAGCGGTTACTTTTGGCACAGATATAATACATAGGTACTTAAAAGGAGTATCCAATTTCCAGCTTAAGATTGTATAGCTTTTTGAAGAAATAAAGATTTTTGTATTTTTGTATGTATAACCTATCTCGGAATTTGATAAACATATTGGTTTTGATTTTGTCTTATTATTTATTTGCAACGTGGTTCGGTTAAAATATTGTTATTATTTTAACTTGTTTGTGTCAAAAACTGAAAATGTCTTGAAATAAAATCTCTTTCTTTCATAGATCTCTTTTTAGCACTGTGCTTTAAAATTATTTCCTAAAACATTATATCGGTTATCTGTCGTTGTATATTTTATATGGCAAAAACTGTCTAACATCGCAGATGCAAATCGATAAAATGCATGTTATCTGTCCCTGTGTATGTTATCGTATGAAATCTAATACAGGTATCTTACTTTATTTGCGTGTGTGCGAAATATTTCAAAGTACATTAGATGTATCTTACAAGGCTCTTGGTATAGATAGAGTCCATTTAATGGTCCTCTTCCACCCACATGGCTGTTACAACAACACTTCGACTAGAACCAGGGAAATTATTCCTTTTTTTATATTTGTTACTTGTAAGTCAACCTACGACATTTAAAAAATCTCGTCATTTGTAAGTCCTAAGACTGCATATACTCGTAACTATAACCCCCATATTCTAAGTCTCTCCTCCAAAACTTTTTACACTCCACTCAACCTCGTCGTGGGTAAAAATGGTAGTGTGCGCTAGGCCTAACACGGAGTCGCTACGTACTCTTTGGCTCCTCCAGGTCCTTACGGAGTTATGACTTAGAATACCGATTTCGAGGAGTATTTCGAAGAGGTTTTCAATGAGGTTCCGTTAAGTCGAGGACGAGTAAGTTTTTAAGAAAAATTTGGGTGTAAGAGTACTATCTTAAAAGTCCACCAACGATCGTTTTAAAGATCTTTGAATGAATGCATTCCAAATCCTACTAATATTATAATTGCGAAAATATGTCAGTTTGTTTATTGTTTGTTCCTCTGTCACGCAAAAACTACTGAACGGATTTGGATGAAAATTGGTATGTAGGGACTTCAAGAAGGGGACTAACACATAGGCTACTTTTATCTCAATATTCCCACGGAAACGGGAACCACGCAGGTGAAACGGCGGGCGGCGCTTTGAAGCAGTAAGCCGCTAGTATTAACTAAAAATTTCGTACATTTAGAAAGTAGTAAATATACGAGTATCGTCGCGGACATTACAAGATATAAGTATAATTATATTTTTCTGTAGGAGAAAAAAAACTATAAGAATTACAAATCCTGTTATAACACCTACTTTACTTAAAATGTTAGACATTTATTCTACTTGTTATCTATACTAATATTATAAAGAGGAAAGATTTTATTGTTTGTTTGTTTGCATTGAATAGGCTCTGAAACTACTGATCAGATTTGAATGAAATTTGGTGCACAGATAGTAAATAGTCTGGATATGAACATAGGATACTTTTTATCCCGATATTCCCACGGGAACGGGAACCACGCGAGTGAAACTGCGAGCGGCCGCTAGACAAATAATAATTTGAATGTGGCTTACTGCGAACATTTCGCAGGTGGCTTACTATTAAGACATTTTCACTTAACCGCCGACTTAATTACCCACATAATCACCTTAATTCTAAATGTAGGTGTCTAAATTATTACTTAACATAATAATTGCATCGAACTACACATTAGCAATGTCGAAGTAATGCAGGCTAACAACATATTACTTTGAAATTCTAGCTAATTGCGTAGCTAATTTAAAACAGCATTATTTGTGTCAACTTTCCTACGAAAACTTGATAGAAATAACTTTTATCGGACTTGTTACAGTATATAAGCCCTTACAACATTAGGTCATAGAGCTTATTAAAAAAAAGGAAACTTTACACCATTGTTTAGTTTTTAATCATTAATAACTAGTATTTTCCTTCGCCGGAACTTCCAGTTCAAGTTTCATCGTTTCGCGCCAACTTTGAATCTAATGTTCTTGCGAAGCACGTAGAACAATAACAGGATCTGGATCCTAAGAGGTTGCTCGTGTGTGAGTAGTGCAGGCGAATGTGGCTTACACGAAGAGTGAAAGAGACACAAGTTGTAACGTAACCTTTCGCTCGTTCGGGCAGCAGCTAAGAGTAGACGACCAAAAGTGTTATACTCAGTGCGGTGTAGAGTGCGGTCCGGGCTCCATTCAAGCCTGAAATCGCATAGAAAAGTCACACAAGTGACATTTGTTAGATAAGTGTTTAGGAAATAGTGTTTCGAAAGGACGCAAGATGGCGTATAGATCGTGCGTGGGAGTCGTCTTCCTATGTTTAGTAGGTGAGTTGACTCCCTACTGTGTATGGGCGATAATTGCAAATCGCTTATTGGAAACGTTATTGTAACATGACTAATTTAATTATTATCATTTTTATTTCCATTTTTTTTAAATTTCATTTTTTTACATTAAAATTTTAATTCTAGTTTTCCATTTCAAATCAACTTTAATGCTAAACTATTATTTACTATAGTCTTTGTATTCATTATCTACTTGTACGTTCCAAAACTAATATATTGGCGTCAACCTCAGCGGCTGATTGGTTGATATTTAGTATTCAATAAATGATCGACCTTGATCTGTCGCCGTATTTATATCAAGCTTTCTCTTTTGTAGTATTGTCATACATATAGGAACTAATTCGATTACCAATAAGTAGTATGAAGACTTATATCTTCTTAATGTTTGTCATTCTAATAAAGCTTACTTACTAAATCATTAATACTTCTTTGTCACTTTCTTACATTAAATAATAAAAAAATATTCAACAACATCACTTCCATTAATAGGTACTTTACCTTTAAATAAATTAAATAAATCTTTTGAATTTTAGGTTTGTAGGATTTAAGATCAAATTGCACTATACGCACTTTAGACCTATTGTTGAGCACTTCATAAATTTCTTCGCGCGCTCATAATTGAAATAAAACAACTTTTGCGAAATATTTAGTGCGATTTATTTACTGAAAAGGTGCCGAAACGTCGGGAAACCAAAAAACCTCAAATAAACAGAAATATTATAGTACCAAATATATATTTCGGGTAAATAAATCGCACTAAATATTCCACAAAAGTTTTTTTTATTTCACCTATTGTTGAGTTGACTTAGTTTTTAATGAAAGCTTCAGGTATTCTGAAAACCAGAATCTGGATCACAACTATAAATGTAAACTTATATATATATTTTTGGTACTTAAAAAATATCAATAAATTTTGCTTTGAAAGAATAATGGAACACCCATTTTTACTAAACTTGAGTATCGCCTAAAGCAATTCTTATCTATTTTAAAACATTAATAATTGGAATAGCTTAAGCTTTATTTAATATTGGGCCCGTTAGTCAAGAATAGTGGATTATAAGAATGTCATATGGTTAGTGCAAAACAGTTTTTTATTAAGATAAGAACAACCTTAGGCGATTATTAAGTTTAGTGGTGTAAGAGTTCTCTTCGTTGTTAAGTATTTCAATTAGTAATTGAGTAAACAAGTTAAAACTGTCAAGGTAACTTTTGGTCGGTTTCCTAATTGAGAATTTCAAGTTAAGATCGTCTCAAACCCTCCATAAGCATATAAATATTGTATGTACCGGTTTCTAAATGTTAAGAAGTTTGAAAAGTTCTTAACATTTAGAAACCGACCAATAATGATTGTAGTAAAAGTTGTCATACTCGTACAGTGTTCTCAGTAAAAGACATCAACGCGTCACCTTGTCACATAATTTATTGTGAAGCAGTAACTAATGATAGTCGTCAGTGTTTTAAATATATGTGCATCGAAACTATGTAGGGTGGACGACCCATTTGTGGCCATTCTAAGCTCCAGTTATGGCCACTCATTTATTTCTTACAAACATAGTATTAAGGTTTAAAGTGACCACAAACTGGTCAGTGGCCACAACCAAGGCTACTTTTCTGTCGGAAGAAGTCATCTCTGTCTACCTCTATGGATTAGTACTTTACATAGAGACGTACATCAAGTATTAAATATATACATATCTATTTGAAGGCATAATCAAGAGCACATTTAGGCTAGGTAAGATTAAGTAACAGAGAAATCGGAGTGCATTGCTACACCCCTTTGTCAATATAACCATATCTATAGATACCAAATAGGTCCACAATAGTTGACAAGGTTATACTTGAGAAGGTCAACATTTTAAAAGGAAATATAAAAGTAGATAGAAGATAACGCTCTAGTTAATTATAATTATGTGAAAAATATTTGAAGGCAACATTAACTCAAAGTTCAGCAGTAGTGTTTTTCCGCATAGAACACAAATATAAATTTAATTGCTTAATAATTGTTGGTTCAAGAAATGAAGAATTAATAAAATATGAAGTGGTGACGCAGGATACTAATTTTATTTATCTATTGGCATTATCATAATCGAAATGTAAGGGACTATGATTTACGAAAGTTATCACTGTGCCACCGAATATTTTAACCGACCTGCGATTAAGCAACTTTCGCAGAGGTTGGCCATAGGATGGCTGAAGTTGATATCCTAATAATATTATAAATGCGAAAGTATTATAATATATTTATTTGTTTTATCATTTCTTTGTTTGTTTGTTACTCTTTTATGCTAAAACTAATAAACGGATTTCGATGAAATTTGGCACAGAGATAGTATATAGCCTGGATTAAAATATAGGATACTTTTTATCCCGATTTTACCACGGGATTGGGAATCACGCGGGTGAAACAGCAGGCGTCCGTTAGTCGGCTATAATTGGCTAAATCGGCCGCTTTGAGTCCGCGTTGTGGGTTCTATTTTCCTTATTCATCCACGAAAACCAGTGCTGCAGTTGTAGTGACACTGCAATGGTTTATGAGTGATGAAGATACCCATCATGTATATTTTCTAAACATTAGTGGTAGTTAAGCGAAATTTGAACATGAAATATAAATAAATAAATTTCATCCAATTTCTCCAATTATCTAGCCCACGTTAAGTTTCATGAAGAACTTGTAGTATGGATACTATATAACGGATAAACATACTTACATTATTTTATTGTAAATAATTACATAATATACATATTAAATACCCAGACCAAGACAAATAGACATGTTTATGCACACAAATATTTGTCTTGTCCGGGGATCGAACCCGGGACCTCTGGCGTAGGAGGCGCGTTTAGTACCTCTCCGCCAAACAGGTCGTCAAAAAATAAAATAATGTTCTTAATTTCATGTCTGTTAGTTTTCTATGAAAAAAAAACTTGTTTAACCAACTGTTAATATCGTCCTAAAAGGCTCGTTCAATATTGACTTGAACTAGATCTTATTCTAAGTATATTATAGAAGCCGTTTGTATTGGTACTCAGACTTCCTGGATCAAGTAGAGCGATTGACTTTCTTTTAACATACCTAGTTAATTAAAGCTTTAATGAAGTTTGTATTTTTTAACTAACAGTAAATCTCTCGATTGATTTATACTGATAACGTTGTCATTGGTACAAACGTTTGACCAAATGCAATCTATTTTTTATCTAAGAATACAAAGAGAATTAAGTGAAAGCTCAATACTTTCTAGATAGAAAAGAATTTGAAGTACCTACTTGCCTTATAATTCTATTGCCGTGCGGAGACAAAATTTTGTTAAAAATTCACTGACCGTAGGTAGACGCTGTTATTTTATTTGTCTCTGTACCGTAAGCAAACAATATACATTGCAAATTATATGGATGGTTTTGTTTGCCACGTTCTGCTTTTAAAACAAAAAAAGTCGAAGAATTTGTAAAACTGCATTTGTTAATTTCCATATTTTCTTTTTGTATTGTTTATGTAGTCGTACCACTAGTGCTTTCGTCATCAACTATTTTAACTACCTGTCCCTCACTTCTGGGAGCTAATGGATGTATAAGGAGAATGAATCATGACCCACTATGCGTGCCCATGCGTTGTGGATTTCATTCATCGCATTCGTGGTGAGTTTTAACGACTATAAATGCAGCCGGGACCAACGGCTTGAGATAACAAACATTTAGTCAGCCATCCTGTGACTGGCCGTTTTGAAAGTTGCTTAACCGCTACGATCCATTATAAATATTAATTTATCATATTTGAATTCCAGTATTAGCCTCATCAGCAGTACCAAAGAACCCTCGCAGAAAGCCCGCGAACCCACCGCCGCGCCCCGCCCCCGACGCAGACCGCGACGCGGAGATCACCAACTCTTGCCCTGATGACGGCTTCTTCGCTGATGCTGAGCAGTGCGACAAGTATTACGAATGCAGGTAAGAATATGTGTTTGTATTATCGTATCAGTAAAGTGTCTGTAAGTACTTATTTGTTTTGCAATATTTTTTTAGTTTCTCCGACGTTTTGACACTTTTCCAGGGGTTGTGGATGCCATGCTATCACGACTCTGGAAAGATGGATTAAATCTAATTAATTTGCATTGTTGCTTTCATATTTGATATATTCAACCATTAGAATTTTTTGTCGTTAATTTACATGTGGTTCAAAGGAATAGGCATCTGTTGTGGTACCTATAGTAGTAATATTCACCCCTTAGATTCTATGAAACAATAAGCATGAATGTAACAAAATTCAATCTAAATACAGCTAGTAAATGTTTACTAAAAATGGTAGGTATATTACCGCGAAATGTACTGGGCCTTGTAATCGAAATATTATGTATGGGTTGGGTAATTTAAATCGTAAATTCAATGGATGTTGAATAATAGAAGGATTATGTAATAACATTGTTACTTAGCTAAAGTGTTTTGTTTAATGAGTTTATATTTAAACTAAACTATTAAGTAAGATGACTAATGTTGGAAGAATGTAAACGTTCAAAGCTCAATGTGCAATATACACAATCCGCGATTTTATAAAGTAAATACTTAGATTTGTTTGAGGTGCGTGACCCAAATGAATGAGGATAAATGAATAAGGTTGTTCGTCCATTGCCTTCTCAAAATTGATATTTTAAATGTAATGAGAAGGTATTTCATGTCCCTATTTCAGTAATTATTAGTAAAAATTAACGTTAATATTCTAGCATATTAGAAAAGAAAGAAAGAAAGAAAATAAACGTTTATTTGGTACAGGTAAAACATACACAGAAACATTTTTTTTTTAATAAAAAAAAGAATATTAACCTATGTACCAAATAGGCCTCTGCTCAGTATAAGCCATGATAACGTTACCGTCACCACGGCACTGGTTTTCTGCAGATGCCTTTAGAGAGCAAAGAAACATGCAAGACACTATATAAACAAAATTTTTCGTCATTTAATATAAAATCTTAAAAACATAAAATAGCAACGCAAACTAAAATATAATAAATAAAACATAAACATAAGAGAACAGTTATAATTTAAATAATGTTATAATTTTTTATGTAACCAAATATACGGCATTTCGAGCTGACTTTCACACTTAGCTATTCTTTTGTGTATACAGTAAATGTTTATTATACCAACATACATTTTATGACACTTACTTATACGTATTACAGTATTTTGAAGTACTGGTCTTCACCTATTCTAATCATACATACATAAATACTCGTAGCATGCAAAAATTCAATGTCGGTTCAGATTCTACTTAAATTCACAATTTGTTAATTTAAGCTTTAAGCAAGAATATATTCAGCCAGTGTTTTTTTATAAAAAAAATACGTTCGTTCCTTCGTTGAAAGTAAGAAACTGTTTGCTTTAACGAAGCTAGCTGGTTACTCCTGAACCTGTTTCAGAAGAAAAAAGTTTTAGAACCAAGTGTCCTGAAAACGGCATAAATATCAAAGTACTAAAACAATAGTTCTGAGGCGGTTGTTTTATAACCTTCGGCCAGGTTTTACACTTCTGTCTTATTTCGTCGCTAATTTTTAATTCTCTCTTTCCAGAAGTGGCGAGATCATCGAGAAGCTGTGCCCCGACGGCATGGTGTTCAACGACTATAGTTCCGACGATGAGAAATGCGACTTGCCCTACAACATCGACTGCTCGCAAAGGCCTAAGCTGCGTAAGTCTAGATAACACCACCATCATAAGCCATTCTTTAATGTCCCTATACTGCTGGGTAAAAAGCCTTCCTTATGGATGGATAAAGATAACGGGATTCCTCTCGATCTCCATATTTAGGTAGGTAACGTTAACGGCATAACGAATAGAAGTATGGGAGAGCTCGAGATAATAAATTTTTGGTCACCCATCCCGCGACCCACAATGACGAAAGTTGCTTAACCGCTGCAATCGCAGGCTTATAATTGATTGAAATGAATTAAAATAATAATAATAATTTTCGAGATTACGTGCAATCAAATTTAATGTGTTTCTGATACTTATTCAAAAACTATTATTTCATTATTTAGTTTAATAATTCGCGTAAGTCAATGACCTTGACCTAGTTTTTTTATAGGAAACGTTATTATTGCATCACCCACTTCCACTTCGTCCTTTTGTCTCCACTTCTAAAAAAAAAATACTTCTGTAGTAAGGAAGCGCAAGAATTATACTAGAAAAAATCAACTTCTTCCCACATCGCTCAGACGGGTCTCAAACCCGCAACCTTTGGGTGTCGGCATAGTGCCGGACTATTTGCATTCTTTCATAAAAGTAAATCATATAAAAATAACATAGCAAATGCAAAAAAAAAACCTTAAGCGCAAGAACGTGAAAAACTCGAAAATCTTCTCTTTTTGCTATAACTCAAAAAATTAATTGCAACATTATAACTTAATTAGTAGTAGTAGTAGTACCTACTTAATTAGTAGCATTTTGAGGATCAAAAACTGAGAGAAATCTTCTATTAGTAGTTAGAAAATTGTAACAAAGTAAAATCAATTAAATATATATTAGTTTTTGATCTAAGTAGAAAACTTAAAGACTCATACAACTAATACTTACAATTGAATTACTGTTGATGATTTAATTATATTCTTGAACTGAATAACGTTTAGTGTAATAAATTGTAGGTATTAATTTATTCAAGAAACGAGTAGGAACAGACATAAATGTTAGATGTTTGGCAACTTTTTCACTGTGATGCCGGATAATAGAAGTAATACGAACATTAGGTCGTGTTACTTTTTGCTTAAAACTTTAAACTACTTAAATACATACAAAAATAATTTATTTGGTTATGTTTATAATAGTACGTAAATAAGTTTGTTGAATTCTCAACTTTAAAGGAGAATTATTAACCTGTCTTTTTTATATTGTACATTTTGAACCCTCCATCTAGGAGCAGTAGACCTTTGAAGAAGCTACATCAATTTTGATTCGGATTTTTATTTTTAGCATTTTACAATGATTTTTTATGTGATAAATATTAAGCAAGAAAATATACTAGAAAAAAAAACAACTTGTCCTTACCGAGCGTCCCGTGTATCGGGAGAGCGATATGAGAAAAGTTGATTTTTACCGACTTCAACAAAAAAGGAGGGAGGCACTCAATTCAACGCGTATTTTTTTTTATTTTGTCTGATGTATGTATACCGATTACTCCGGTGTTGGTCATCCGATTTTAATAGTTGTTTTTTGTTCGATCGGGTACACTGTCAATTTGGTCCCATATAAGTCTCATTGAGATCCGATGATAATCTTCGGAGATATGGGGCCTAATGTCATGGAAGTCATGAAACAATTATACGAGTATCATCCAGGTAATTGTTAGATTCTTGTTCGAGCTGAAGTTTCACGCAATAACTACTGAGCGGATTTTGATGAAACTTTTTATAATTCTTTTTTTATCTGAAAGAAAATGGTTTATGTGTGGTCTCATATAATTTTTACAGAGATTTGGCCAGTAGTTTTTTCAGAATCCTGAAAAATATCATATACGTTTTGGCAAGTAGTCGTTTACCTAGATGATATCATGGTTGTGTATGGGCTGATTTTTAGCGTAAGTAACGGCACATGATGTAACAAAAAAATCTGAAATAAAAACATTTTATAAAAAAAAATCAAACCGACTTCAAAAAGTAAAAAATAAAACTTTTGGAGTCGGTGCCAGCCAAGGCATTTCTACATTGCACTTGACTCCAAAAGTTTTATTTTTTACTTTTTGAAGTCGGTTTGATTTTTTTTTATAAAATGTTTTTATCTATAGTATATTTCCGTGTTTAAAAATCAGACATGTATTTTGTTATTTGGCCTATTCTTTCGCCCTAAAGAATGAATTGATAAAATCCTTTTTTCAACAATGCATGTCAACTCTGCAACGCATCAGTGCAATACCCACTAGAAGCGCTGGTCGGCACTGCTCCAAACAACTTTCCATTCTCAAGGGACGGACGACCTTGGACGATGCATGCGGTTAATTTTATCGAACACTATGGCAGCTATTGTAAGCGGGAAGTGTGTTTATGTAAATCAAGCGTTCAATATATTTTAAGGCATGTCAGGGAGTATGATTTAATTTGCCGACGAAATGGTATGAGATATCCTCGTAATTCATTGACTGGTGACGTTGACTATGATTTCTTACTTTATTTTAGTACTAATTACTACCGAGTACCTACATTTTATTTTTTATTAACTAAAGTAGTTATATTTTGGTAGCATAACGATATTTAAGGAACGAAAGTGTTTAAAATGTCTTTTACAGCAGGATGCCTCTTCAGTCAACATACTAAAATTTTAAATTCATGATAAAATGAGTTAAGATATGAGTACATATCGACAAATCCAAATTGTACGTAAATTGTAATGTAATATTAGCCAACATATAAATTAAACTACCAATTCATTTCTTAATGGATGAATTAGAATTGTACCTCGATTTTTTGTAAAACTTCTTATTTTTGAAAATCAAATGATTCAACTGGACGAACTAAGATGCTCCGGGATTAGTCGTTATGGCATACTATACAATATATCTGAACCATTTGTTCCTATTACAGAAACCCCCCAACCCAAGCTACACTGCCCACGCCTCAACGGCTACTTCTCCCACGAGGACCCCAAAGAGTGCGGCAAGTTCTACTTCTGCGTGGACGGCAAGTTCAACATGATCACCTGCCCCGACGGACTCGTCTACAACGACAAGACCGGCATCTGCACCTGGGCTGACGAGGCTAAGAAGAAGGGCTGTGGTGCCGCTGGTAAGTAAACATTAGGTAATAACGAGATTCAGTGCATGTTCGAACACGTATGTTGGTCATAGGCGTCTATTAGACGGTATGTTTTAATTTACTGACAGTTTTATCACAGTCATGGCTGTGAATGACGAATAACCTACCGTATATTGCGTTGACCGATGGTTGCATGAAGTGGTCTAGTGGTTCAACCACCGGTATCAGACCCAGGGGTCCCGGGTTCGATTCCCAGCGGTACATTTTGTAATCGGTTTGGTTGGTTGTAGGACTTGTTGTAAGTCCGCCTGACTAGCTACTACCATCTTATCTAAGTCTGACGACATAACAACAATGTTTTCAGCATTATTGTGTTTCGGCAGTTAGAGATAAGATAGCTCTCAGTGATTGAGGATTCCGGGAGAGACTCGCTTCCATCTTCAGCCTTATCAATACTTAACATTCTAAGAGTCTCCCCGTCGGTCATAAAAAAATATAAAAAAAGTTGCGGGCATTATTATTATTACATATGACATCAATCATGGCTGATGGAATTGAGTGACGGTTGCATGCCCGTCTAATGAACGCCATACTGGTCGACAGGCCTATCTTTATTTTATTCTTTGACGGGGATATACTGCCTACATAATTCCTGATGTTTAGTGATGTGATAAGCCTGTCGGCGGAAGAATCGGCCGAGTTGATTTTTTCCAATATTTTTCTAATTAAAATTTATCATAAGTATCAAACATTAGTGTGAGTCGACTGCCTAAACCGGCCGGGTCGTTGTAAAATTATGGCATTGATTCTTATGAAACAAGAAGGTTGGTGTAGATATTCAAGGTGTTAGAACTAGCCGTTCTTCAATTTTATCGCCACAGTTTTTTTTAGCAGTTTCTTTTGGACTTTCCCTGTTAAAATCTTATTCAACCTTTCCCAGACGTGTTTGCATTCGACTGCCCTGCCGTGAACGAGACGTTCGGTCTCACCCACCCGCGGTACGCCGACCCTGAGGACTGCCAGTTCTTCTATGTGTGCATCAACGGCAACACGCCGCGCCGGTCCGGCTGCAAAATGGGGCAGGCCTTCGACGACGTCCACAAGAAGTGCGAGTGGGCCAGGAAGGTCCCGGAATGGTTAGTATGGAGAATGTATTCAGTTTCAAAAAAGAATAAAGGGAAATGTCCCACCGATATCGAGTAATCAGGACATGCAATTTGATTATGTAATAAGGGTGTCTGTCTTTAAAAGGTAACTAATAGAAGTATGTTTATTCGTTATCTAGTATCCATAACACAAGTTCTTTATGAAACTTAACGTGGGCTAGATAATTGGTGTGTTTCTATGCAATTATTATTATTATTATAAGATACGAAATGAGAAAGTACGAACCCAGAACTTTCTTGGTCCATCTCCATGCAAATAAACTTCGAAAACCCTATTCTATATCTTCTATTTTATTCTTTCAAAATCCAGCGTCCGTTAATCATAAATTATAACTTTTCAGTGCTGACTGGTACAAAGGACAGCTGACTGACGCTGAGCTGGACGCCCTGGAGAACCCTCCTACAGTCAAACCCAAGGTTTCTGGATCACAGCCGTCGCGCCGCAAGCCCCAACGCCCCAGCAAAGGAAAAGCAGTCGAAATCGACGAAGAGTAGGCATTTACGTAGTTAGGATAATACAATTAAATTTTTTAGTATGATTTACTTGTTTTTCTTATACCTAAACCATAATTGTAGGATATCTAAATCTGTCTATAGTGTAATGATATAATTATTTTTATTGAGATATTGCGTTACAAACGTACATGTGAGAAGTGAAACATTTTTCCGGCTGGTACATAAATTTTAACTAAAAAAGCAAATCACCACTAACAAAGGAGACTTTTTAATAAAGGCCGAGGCAGAGTACTGAAGTATTACAACGGTAACTTTTCTAATGAGCTAAAGTTGTAAAAATTAATTATCCGCAAAGAATAAGAATGACCATTTGATTTCTTGATAGTCGATGCTCTTCATGCTCATGGTCGCTGTCTGAAGACTAACTTGTTATAACATAACAAAAATATTACTCGCAACTTAATTACAACTAGTCCAGTGGTCAACATTCAGGAACTTTGATTATCATAAACCGTAGCTGATACATTTAAATCTACGAATAAATTATGTACTTATTGATATACACTATAGGATGGTTAGAGACGTTACAAATCTGGTAATAAGTAATTTCTTCATACTGTTTTCTAGATTTGTAATATACCAGAAACACGATTTTATGATTTTGCCTCGACGCTTTTTCTTTTTGATATGAATCCCTAAAAATACGAAAATTCAAGATTATTCTCAAATTAGGTTACAATATATACTTATCAATTTTAATTTTGCATTTTACAATGCTATTTTTATGTGATAATTTTTAAACATGTAAATTTTAAACTAGAAAATAGCAACTTGTCTAATGTCGCCCTGACAGGACTTGATTTTTAAAAAATTACAATATATACTATTGGTTATTGGTAGTGATGAAACGAATACGAATGTGCTGGTAGTATATCGGGGAATATTACAATACATTACGATATTCGTTATCGTAGTATTTATTATTTATTACTATCGTAGGTCTTATCTTCGTTTGAATCTAATGGAATAAATCGGTTTATTAAAGTACTATACGAGGGGTGTTCATTAAGTAGTGAGAATGACTAAGACGCAGTTATCTGTTATTAAATATTATTTTATTTTTCAATATCTAGTCTCCTTTTAGGAGAATACACTTAGCATATCTTCTTTCTGAACTTAAAATTCCTTTTTGAAAAAAAAAAATCATGCACTGGTATTTAATTACCGCGCGAATTTCAATTCTCTCCATTTTCGAAAACACGTTCCGAAACGAAGGAAACAAATGACTACATAAAAAAACATTAGAGTTTTTTTTCTTTTTTAATATTATTAATAAATTCAGTAAGTCAGTGTTTCTTTTTTTCTTACCAAAGAGTATATATGTTAATCACATTACATTATGATGAACTATAGAAACTACTAACTACGAACTCGTATAGTTTTATTTTAAACACTAACTATGTACCACATTAAATGTCACCAGTCATAGTAATTAGTATATTAATTAAATACTTACATACTTTTACAATAAAATATTCAAATATGCGCAAGCAAACCTACTTACAAGTGCAAGCCCTAGTGGGGCAGAGTCCACTCATTTGTATGCGTGGAATTTAAGGCATTCCACTCTGCCCCACCATATTGGGGCGGCTTGGTGACCTAAAGGGAATTTCGCAAAATTAATCTCGCTCCTGCGCCCGTCTTTTCTCATTATAATCTCGCTTCAGTCGTAGTTTATTGAAAACTAGCGGCCGCGGTATCTATGGTTCCCGTTCCCGTAGGAATATCGGAATAAAAAGTATATGTGTTAGTCCACTATTTCAAGTCCTTACATACCTAGTTTTATCCTTTCAGATTTTTTTGGTCTACGACGACGGGGAGACTCTTAGCATTCATCATACCTGATGTTAAGTATTGATAAGGCTGAAAATGGAAGCGAGCCTCTCCCGGAATCCTCAATCACTGAGGTTTTTGCGTAAAAAGCGAAACAAACAAACAAACAAAATGACTTAGGCATTTATAATTTTATAGTAGGATTCTGTAACACGAATGCTAGCAGTAAAAAAAAATACATTTATTTAGAAAACTTTATTTTTTTCACACATAAATTCCTATTTACATTCTCATATTTTTCATAGTATTTACAGAGAGGCATGAAATATATACTTCCATAATATTGGAACTTTCATAATAATATTGTAAAATTAATAATGTTCATTTTTTATCTCTACGGTAACTAATATCACGCTCGAATCAACTGCTTTCGGTAACAGAGTTTCATAGAAGTTGGCTGGAGAATCACAAGTTAGTAGTAAATAAATAGTTTTCGGTGGAAATCATTCCAGGTGTAGTTATTCAGATATTAAATAATGAGTAAACGTTAGTATCACAAAACGAAAACGCAGATTTGATATGAAGAATATAGTTTCTAATGATGATTTGAATTTTACGTTATTACAACAGAATGTTAGATTCAATGCTGTCGTGAGTAGTGAAAGGGCTTACTCATCATACTTATTTATTAGATCATTCGTATTAGAATGTTATCTCTATTCTGTGCAGTGGATTTCAGTTAAACTTATAGACGGATATGTTATTGAGCATCCATATATCGTAACCTTGCTATCATATATCGTAGCTGTGTAGTGTCGGCTTAGAATAGCACTACCCCCTCTCATCCCGTGGGTGTCGTAAAAGGCGATTAAGGGACTCAGCATTCAGGAGACGGGCAGCAGCGTCTCCTACAAACTTGGCCATACTACGATCGCCAACCCGCCTACCAAGCGTGGCGATTATGGCAAACCCCCCCTTTTGGGGGAGGCCTATACCCAGCAGTGGGTGTTATGTGGCTGAGACGACGATATCGTAACCTTACCATTTTTGTCTCTACGCTCAGTAGGTACCTCGTACTCAGATTAAGTTATTAAAACCGACCGTTAGTTGATTAACTGAAAAAATTATAGATTTTTCATCATCCTTAATCGTTTTCGTCTTGTAATACGGAAACTACAATTTAAAAAGAAAACGAAACTATTGAATGATCCTAATTCTTGCCAGAAATATATAAGAAGTCATGATACCACGCAGCACCATATATTTTTTCTATATGCGACTAGATGTAATAAAATATTTCATAGTTTCGTTTCCCTTTTTTTTAAAGTAGCCTTTTAGGAATCAGTGACCACAGTGGGGTACAAGCTCAGGGTCCTCGCATGTAAGGTTCTGGTCGTCAAAGACCTTGCCTTCTTCGCAAGTGATGAGGCGAGGCTGGCCCTCTACGCAGGTGATCAGTCTGTGGCAGTCTCCGGGAACTGGGAAGCGAGGGAAGGGCCAGAACTTCGCTGCTTGTGTGTTGGAGGGAATCTTGGTGGGGCACTTGAAGCCCACGACCGCTGTGGAAAAATATTGTTAGGTTATGATGATTGTTTTATAGGGGTAGATACAACAGTTTGAAGTCTTGGGCTCCTGCCGCCTCCACCTTTGTAATTACTAACTTGTTCCCCTTAAATACACTGGCATTGCACTTATTTTTTCTGATGTTTTTGCATAACAAAGAAACGTTAAATTATGGATTTATAAATGAACCACCCCTACTTGATATTTATAAGCATTTATTCAATGCTTACTTATGCCCAAGTTTTATTAACAGACTAACTGGAACTTAACGTATTTGTGGATCAATCACAAAAATAGCACATTCTAATTACAATAATTCTTTACGTAAGTTTACTGGAGTAGGTATTATTTAATATCTTTTCTATTTTGATACAGCCGGATTCCGGAAAAAAGGTTTTTTTTTTACAGGTAACTGGGCAGGCATTTGACTACCATCGTACTGAGTAAACAGGATGTGGTCTAAGGTGTAACATGCTTGCCCAGGAAATACCTATTTACTCGCGCCTTGAAGAGACCAAGGTTGTAGGAATCGGGGAACACATGAGCAGGCAGCGCATTTCATTCTTTAGCGGTTCGCATTAGAAATATGTCAGCAAAGCGCTTGGTACGGATCGCTGGAATGTCAACGACGTACGGGTGATTAGCTAACCTGCGTCTGGTACCCCGATGCATCGGGGTTGTTGTTGTTCCTACAGCCCCTTTCCACCATCGCGATGGTGGAAAGGGGCTGGAGGAACAAGGTCGTGCAGTTCTCTCGCACACTCTCCAGGCAAGTTTCCACATATTAAGTACCTTCAGGGTTGCAGAAGGGCTGAAGGAGGTCAGGCCAGTTGCAGCCATGTGTCCGCTCATCGTACACCAGGCCAGGCGTGCAGGGCTCTTGCTCTGGGATGCCGAACGCGCACTTTACGTAGCTAGTGGAGCACTCCGCGCTGTCAGGGTAGATGCCGAACTGGAACTCGCAGCCAGGGGTGGAGAGGGGAACCACTGGAATAAAGGGAACACTTGCCGTTATTTTAAATAAAAAAATACTCTTCATCGTCATCACCAGCACATCTAGAGGATTGGCTTACCTTAAGTAACATGGTTATATAGCAAAACGATATCTAAATTATCTATTTACGGGTAATAAGTTAAAACCATTTTATGTTTGCCGGTTACAATGGCTGGATCAGCGCTGGTCAAAAAGTCAAGCATTATCGTTATACAGGTATCGGTATCGTTTTGGGACTAACTGAGTGCTATTTTGGTGCCATTTTGGCTTAAGTTGATGTTAATGTTTTGTTTGTCCCAAATAAATATATTTTTCACCTCACACGCTCGGAAAAGGAGGTATTGTCATTCAATTTCTTACGTGGAAAATAGCATTTTGCGGAATAGCGTGGTAAAGTACTTTTTAATTTTTAACCTAAAAATATGTCCTAATGCGTTGCGTATCACACTATTGACTTTTTATGTTACATTTTATTCTTATTGTAAATAACTGAATTAATTATAAAGTACTTGTTATAAGAATTTTATATTTAGGCTGAGTGAGATTTCTCAACCTATGATTACATTTTGGAACGTGACATAAACCTTTATTTTTAAATTGTCTTTGCCTTGTACCTCATGTCAATGTCAAAATTTACCGAATCGTTTAGCGCGGCTTGTGTCAAGTTACTTTTTTCGAACTTCGTTATCGTTTTAAGGGTTTCGTAGCCTAAAGGCATAAACGAAACCCTTATAGATTCGGCCAATCCGTTGTATGTCACAGCCACTTTATTCCAAAACTATGAGGATTACACAGTTGAAACTTGGTAGGTAGATGTATTCTGTAAACCGCTTTACGGTTTTTATACAAAAATAAAAAATATATATTAATTAAGGGGGGCTCCCCATACATGGAACTGACACTGCAAATTTTTTTTTCATCGAACCTATACGTGTGGGGTATCTATAGATAAAATTGCATTGAGGTTTCTAAAACGATTTTTTCTCAAAGTCAACCGTTTGAAAGATGTACACTTCCAAAGTGGTAAAATGTGTGTCACCCCCTCTAACTTTTGAAATAAGAGAGTGAAAAATAAAAAATATATATATGCTGAAAATCTGAATAAAAACTTTCAACGAAAATTGGTTTGAACGAAATATGGTTGTCAGTTTTAGAAATATAGCATTTTTCCCGAAGGGATTAGAAACATTTTTTTTTATCAAACCTATACTGGAGACGTATCTATAGATAGGTCTTTAAAAATAACATTGAAGTACCTATTACAGTTTTTTCTCAAAATCAACCGTTCCGCAATCTCTTCCAGGCAACCTTGGGTGAGAGACGAAACCCTTCATGTGCGAGTTCGACTTGCACTTGGCCGATTTTTTAATTGTTGCTTAAGGTACAGTCTTCCAGGTGGCTTAAGAGAACACCACCAGCTGACGCCTGCAGCCGAAGAATAGCATAGACAAATGTAGAAATAAAGGTTTTAGACGCCACAGTTTCGCCATCCGAAATGGTCATCACAGGCACAAGCCTTCGTTACGAATGGATGGATAAGATATGAACCACCACGCTGACACAAAATGAATTTATTGTTGTTGATGTCCTAGGGCACCCCACTGGTGCATAGGGCCCTCACTAGTTGTCGCCATTTTCCCCGATCTTGAGCAGTTCTTTCGCTTCGCGCCAAGCCTGACGCCATAACAACAATGTTTTTAGCATTGTTGTATTCGGGCAGTTCGAGATAAGATAACCAGTTCCTCAGTGATTGAGGATTCCGGGAGAGGCTCGCTTCCATCTTGGTCTTATCAATACCGTCAGGTATGACGAAGGCTAAGAGTCTCCCCGTCATTCATAAAAAAAAACAGTTCGCGTCTTCCATTGTGCGTCGCCAGGTATGCACGGGACGTCTTAGTCATCAAAAAATTAATTTGGTGGATGTTAACCACTCCAAATGCAGCCGGGCCTTATGTTTTAATTTGCCTTCGGGAGTACAGAAGATCTCTAAATAATACATTTTAGTCATCCACATTCATGAGTATGTAAATGTTACACAACTCACAATCAGCTTTCCGTTCTGCGCATTCGACAGCCCAGTGGTAGTTGCAGTGGTTGTGCACGGCGCCCTTGCCGTCGAACAGCAGGCCGTTCTCGCAGGTCTCCAGGGTTAGGGTTCCGTTGGTGCAGAGGAAGAACTGGTCGCATTGCTCGGGGTGCGCGTACGCCTGAAACAGGATAATGATTAACAAATTAAAAAAGAACATGTAAAAATCTAATTTCTTTCTATATTCTAAATCAAATTTCCAGATGAAATTAAAGAAACCTTTTTTTAAACTACCTACAGTTACCTTGAAACCTTAGTAGTGGTTGTGTCTTGCTTTATTTGTAACAATAACTTATCTTATGTGGCCATTTAATCATGGTGAATCAACAGGGACTATAATAGACTATATTTTTGTAGATTTATTCATATTCGTTTTTCTTATTATTCAGAAATAATTTATTTTTAGTTTTTACTTACTTGGACGCCATATTGCTCAGGACACTGTGGCGCGTGCTCCAGTAGGATGCCGGCATGCGCTGAAACAAACACGTTAATTGTTAAATATTTAACCTTCCTCGTGCTGGCCGGCATGAACACCGCTATATCACAAGATATTATATTATCGCGCATGATGCTGTCAAGCATGGCAGCAAGATATGAGCGGAACAATGACACGTAATCGTGATACGAGTGTTGATAAAAGTCGCGCATGCTAAAGCTACATAAGTGAGAGAGAATCTCTGTCAGTCTACCTGGCAAAGAGACAGAGTCCGTTATGATTTGGTATACGAAGTAGATTAGACTAGCGGCCGCCAACTAGCGGCTGAGTTTCCATTTCCATTCCCGTGGGAATATCGGGATAAAAAGTATCGTAGTCTTAATCCAGGCTATATTATTATATTGACGATCTGTTTGGCGCAGGGGTACTAACCCCGCAGAGATCCCGGGTTCGATCCCCGACCAGAAAAATATTTGGGTCATATGAATATGTCTATTTGTCTTGATCTGGGTGTTTAATATATTATGTACCTATACCTATTTACAAAAAAAGTATTTAAGTATGTTTATCCATTATCTAGTATCCATAACACGAGTTCTTCATTGAACTTAACGTAGGCTAGATAATTGGTGTGATTGTTGCAACTATTTATATTTATTTGTTTATTTATCTGTGTGTCAATTTTCATCTAAATCCGTTGATTAGTTTTAGCGTGAAACTGTAACAAATAAACTGACGTACTTTCGCATTAATAATATTAGTAGGATTAGTCAGACCTTGAAAATCACCAAATCAAATGCCATGTGGTTAAAATTACAAAAAAAATGCTAGTAATCAATAAAACATACCATTGACAATCTAGAATTTGACAAAAAGCCATTGACACCAGCAACACATGGTACTTGCATTAGGATATTTAAGTGCAAGGGGTGACAGGCCTACTAATTTAGCCTGCGTTGCACTTTCGACATAATTAAGGCGCGTGCGCATGTAATCAGCCTCATGAGCCGTAACATTTCCTAAGAGGTCGGTCGCCAATTACGCTAACGATTGTTTCTTTCAACAAACTCGATAATTTTTAAGTTTGGTAACACCTAAAAGTGGAGATTTTATCGTTATGTTGGTGTGCAATGAACTGGCAGTGAAATTGGCAGGCATTAGGTAACATTAATATATAATTAATATATACTTATTTAACAGAACTAATTCATTCAACTGAATCCTAAACAGTAGCTATCTAAAGCTATTTTGTTACTTCAAGTTGTTAAAAAAACATACGAGACATTTCGGTGATGAATAACTAGGTACAAAATCAATCAACTATTTGACTGCAGAAATGCAAGCAAGACAGAACCATTCAATTTAATAGATTACAGAGTATGTGATTAGTCGAGTTCCACTTTTGATTATTAGGCACACCTGGGACCTTTAAAACGGCAATTATTTTAGAATTTTCGAACAAACCATTCCATTAAATTATTTTAGAAGCGCTCATAGCCGCGCTTGGCATACTGATCGTATTCGATCACGTTTGTTAAGCAAAGTGCGGCCCGGTCAGGGTCGGATGGGTGACCGTAAAGTGGCATTATAACTGAGCGCTTCCGTGCTTTTGAGGGCACGTTAAACCGTCGGTCCCGGCTGTTGTCATTTGATTATAATCGTTAAGCCAAGTCAGAGGCCTTATAGGCGGGTTGATAAATATTGACACCAGAGGTGGCCACTTATCCTCACTCGATAAGAAGGAGAAGAAGATTTGAAAGTAATTTGGTGCTTCATGAATGCGTAATTTTCTACAAACATTTTGTAACACGAACTTATTTAGCACAAATTAACAAAGGCACTTTTCACATTTGTAATGTGATACACAAAAAGTTGCAGTGTAATAACTGATATACATAAAATAGTCATTGATTATTCTTGATATCGTGGGATCGAAGATAAACGACAGATTATCGATTACACAACGAAACTGCCGCGACGTAACAAGCGATGCCGTTGAACCACGAGTCGTCGTCATTTAATCACATTTATTAATCATTACCCCTACTATGGAAAATCGGATTAACTGATCCCAACAAAACCTAACTGATAGAAATGCAACAATTTGTTAAAAAATTCTTATGATATGCATTAGCAAAATGAACTTTACCTCAATTTAGTATAGTTTATAACGAAATGCGAGCTAGGCTTGTCGCTGTGGTAGCTCTTCAGGTGACGATTGGGTATGTGGTGCGTTTCCTAAATCATAGTACACTACACCATAAGGCTCCACCTCGCGAGAATTTCTTAATTAACAAAACCGACAAAATGCCACCGGAAACGATACGAATATGAGTAGCGCAATGGTTCGAATGATTGTAGCTGGTACGTGACGTACGATTTACGGTTACGATCCAAATGTTGAGAAGAAGTTCGAGATTAAAACCCGTGGTAGGGGTTGCGTCGTGTGCAGTCTCCGCCGTGAATGAGGCAACATCACGACTCGGTGTCGGCCGTTGTATCGCAACTTTTACTTTTGTTACGATACTCCTCCGGCTTACTCAAACACGATTTATATTATACTTTTTCGGAAAATAAATACTGTTTATTACATGCGAATCACATGTAAGTGTTCATACAATGTAGGTACCTTGGTATGTTGCTTGTATTGATTACTTTTAATATAATAATATTTACTGTCTTTTATTGTATTTTAATTAAGACGTTCACTAAAGCTCAAGCTATAGCGGAAACAAATATGGAAATGGTTGATAATCTCTATATAATTTGCCTAAAAAAGAAGTACATGTCATGTATTTTATCATCATTTTCTTTAGTACATACGACATGGTCAGGTTTTACAGTTTAACTGAGATCGCTCTTATACTGCTCGTATTAATAGCAAGGGCTTTCACAGAGCAAATGCAAAGTTTTCTACACTGTTGACTGTACATTATAAATCATCGAGCGTACTAATTAATAACATGTTCATCGCCATGTCACTCGTCATGTTACAACTTGTAACCACATTGTTTAACATCTTGTTATTGATACAACCAGTATTTGATGGATTTTGTAATCTCTTACACTAAGTGGACATTTGAACAGCTTAATAAAACTTCAACTCGTCATAGTGTAACCACTTTAACATAAATACCTACTTAAGTAGACTCTTGAGACATAATGCCTTACGCGTCTGTCATGGTCATATAAACTGCCACTTTTATACGGTTAAAAGACGTTAAAATAACTTAGTTAATGCCATAATGAGCATTCTATAGAATTGGGAACATTTTTGCTAAGTTCCAAAAGCGTACTTTGTCCCAAACAAAAAAGCCGATGTAAGTACATTACTATTTTTAGTTTTGTGTCAAGAACAAAGTAGCCACATAATAAAAATGTAGAGCAGGCTATTTCGGCCAGCTTTTCAAAGCTAGTCTAACGCTAGATTAAAAAAAAAAGAACCAAGTATTCCCACCTAACAACAACCCAAAGCTAAAGTCGAATGAAAGAATTTAACTCAATAAAATAACGCCAAAAAGTTTTTATTGTTGGTGTAATATTCTAAATTGCATGTCAGAAGGCTCTCATTACGTGTCGATTCTTACACTTACGCGTAATACTTATATGTTGACGATAATCTTCTAGACAATATGGAATGTTGTAAGATATAGTATGTATGATTGTATTGTAAAAAAAAAAGTTGTATACTCTACATAAAACGTACATATAGAACATAATTTGGTGCCTACACCCGCAGCCTACACCTGACATATTATATGAGTTATAATTCGACCTTTGATACAAAGAACTGGAGCTATTTTTAATATTACTTGATACATTTACGGGCAATAGAATAAGCGAAAGTAGTATCTGGTGGTCAGCCTTGATGTGTACCTCTACAGGCAAGCGGCGCGCGCACAAGATTTTATCACACTATACTCGTATAGCATAATAGAAGTTTAGATGCCCGACATGAGTTTAAGCGGTGTAGAACAATTTGATATAAAGCGACTAGCTAACAAGATTCATGATAATTAATGGTTTAGATCTTTAACGCTATTATTATTATTTTTATTTCCGACCTATCTCGTTAGTTCTTTTATGTTTTGAAGTAGTTATAAGGATTGTTTGATCAATGCGGTTACACAAAATAATTCAATACAATAGACTGATATACTGTTTGAAGATCCTTTAAACATAAGACAGTGATTGAGGTCTAAATAATAATCACAGATCAAAATCCTTTGAACATAAGACAGTGGTTGAGGTCTAAATAATCACACTATTTACCTACCTAATACAGATGTACCCGTTTACCACGCGGTCTCCGGTGACCGTGCTAGACCTTTCGCGCTAAACTCTATTTTATATAATTTTAGTTAAGCTAAGAAAAAGATAAATGACGTTTTGATGAGTTAACCAGCAAACTACTACTTATTAAAGTTAAAGAGCTTGTGCTCGCTACCTCTTTTATAATATTTATACTTGCGGCAGGTTTACCACCATAGTAAAAATAAAAAAAAACTATTTCAATAATTTATTGATTATTCGATAATGTATCACACTAAGATGTTACAAAATGAATGGAGACCATTATGGACCCTGTTGGGTACAGCAACTGGACGAGAGGGGGAAGACACTTAATAAACTTATTTTGAAATATATTTTACTAATGTAAATTTATATTATAACAGTTTTATTTTATAAAGTAGGTAATATTAACGTGTAAGCTATATCTTTGTTGATTGTCCAAAGAAATGAGAATATTATATAGACTAGTGTTTACCTGCCAAAACATTGCAAAACTAGGTGGAAGATATAACAAGGAACAGTTTCACTAGACAACCGTCGCAGATGGTGACTTCCGATTACGTAACAAACTAGATTTCTCTGCCTTTCTCGATTTGCACATTTCGAAGCCTTATGAGACTGCGAGGACCTCAGGAGGACCTTTGACTTGTCTATCTCATTTAAATGAAGTTATTTCTCCACTCATTACGTAAAGTCTACATACGTATTTACTCGTACTTTAAGGAATGTCGATATAATCCGAACTAATCGGCCATTATGGTCCTGAAGGTATAATGAATGTTAAAGTCAAAAGCACTTTTGTTGCACGTTTTAATTTTGTTCATTTTTTAAACTTAACAGAAGATGCCAGCTATCGGAAAAAAACTAACACATGGGTAAGTTTGTTAACTCTAAGGATAAACCTAATTAATATAGAATTAAGGTTTAAAATTACCACAACCAGGTCAGTGGCCTCAAACGGGGCACAAACGAGTCATCTACCCAATGCACAAATGTTTAGAACACCATCGACTATTTTAATTTCTTCGAAATAAATATGTTAATTTGACGAGGTGACGCGTTGATGTCTTTTACTTCCATCACCGTACGAGTATAACAACTTTTTCTGCGAACAATATTGGTCGGTTTCTAAATTGAGAATTTCATTTATAAATTAAAACAACGGAACTAAAACGCGACATTTGTTATATGTAGGTACTTACAGCTTGACGTTTCGGCTATGTTGCAATAGCCGTGGTCACAAGCAGTCTGCTTGCTCGCGTTTTAATTTATAATTATAATGGAACGCGAAAGTTTAAAATCTTATATTGAGAATTTCACGACATACACTGCTAGCATAGGACTCCCTCAAAGATGTTCACGTCGATCGGCCCTGCGCTATCCGAAAGATGGCACAAATAAAAAAAATAATTATGCATGGATGAGGTTTTGAGTTTTGATCTCAACTAGAAGTTCTCGATTCAGAAACCGCCCATTACTCGCTAGGTAACAAAAAAACTACCTTTAGTAATGTACCCAACATAAGTCATGTGCAGCATGTAACAATTGTTTGTGAGAATCTTTTGAAACACTAACGAAGGCAATTTATCATCGTATTTTAAGTGCTCTCGTGCCATCATCTCAATGAATGAAGTGATGTAACAACTTTTTGTTACTATTACGATTTCGGATAAGCCGATTTCATTAGCTGATGTTTTTTGTGACTTTCATCTTTCCCGTTAGCTGCTTTAGAGCCATTATTCACTACTTAAATAATAAATAAATAATTGCATACAATCACACCAATTATCTAGCCCACATTAAGTTTAATTAAGAACTTGTGTTACGGAGACTACTTATACTTTTTTTTGTAAATACATACATAATATAAATATTAAACATCCAGACAAAGACAAATAGACATGTTCATGTACACAAATATTTGTCTTGCCCGGGGATCGAACCAGGGACCTCTGGCGCAGAAGGCGGGTTTAGTACCCCTGCGCCGAACAGGTCGTCGTCGAACTTGATTACAATGATACTTATTGCTTTTCTTTTATCGCATGAGTACTATTGACTAGCTATTTATTAGTCTACCTTCACAGAGTTGATTTATTATTGCGTTCGGATACGGTTAGATTGAAAGTTAATAATTTTTACTATGGCAACAATTATAAGTTTAATATTTTGTTTCGATTGTTATTTGTATTATTTATTATTAAACTACCCGATAACTTGAATTGCTTTTAAAAGAAGAATGTTCGTATTTTTTTGATAACAAAGTATTTTTTGTAACTATAACCTAGATAGCAAGGGAAACTAACTTTTACTAACTAGTGATTGTAAAGTTGTAACGTTTGTAAGTTTGTTTGGAGAAGTTATTTCAGACCCGCTGAACCGATTTAAAAAAAAAACTTTTACTAGGAGAAAGTTAAATCTTTGCTGAGGTACATCGGTTTCACACAATGTTTGACTGTGCGATATTTTGATTAGAAGTAAAAATATTTGACGCCCGGGTCAGCTACATACTCGTAAAATAAGTTAACGTTAGAATTTTCAATAGTTACATAATAGTTTTACGAATCATCAGTCAAAGGAGTGAGTTGTTAGTTTTAGCCTTCTAACGTTTTTACTTCCGCCGATCTTACTTTTGCAATGTTTACTTTTAATAAACAATTTCCGATTCGTTTATGTTGAAAATTACGAATGATTGAACGTTACCACCGTTATCATTGAATTTCAGTACTGTACTGACTGACGTTACAGTCAAGGTTACCGTTAAATGTAGCTCTGTCTCTTTTCTATTTAGCGACTGTTTTACCGACTTTTGCAGTCTACGCTAACGTGCCCTGAAAATGACATATTTGCAAACTCGTAATATAGGTACTGGTCCCTGTTTCATAAAGCTTGACAAGTGGACAATTTGTCAACTATGCTCGAACATACTTCTTTTGTCACTGATCTACGCAATTTTAACCTTTGTCGTCATTGCAGAAGGTAGGTTTTCTATAAAAAGCAAACATACATTGACGTTCTATTTTTCAAAATCCTATTATGAACTCTTAAGATCAAGTAAGAATTTATAAAAGAAAAATAACTGCCACTCCTCATTCTGACACAGCCCAAGAATGCCTATAAAAAATGTGCGACAATTTGACAAATATGTCAGATTTTCCGATTACAAATATGTAAGACCAAATGTTTTATGAAAAGGTAAATTGTAGAATTGTCGCGACAATTTGACAATAACGTCGGCTTTTCCTATAGTACCCAGATACCACCAATGTTTTAGAAACGTACAATTGTCAAATTGTCCTGTCACCTATCGCTGACAATTGTAATCTTTATGAAACAGGGCTTTGGTGGTGTTAAACAGGTAATAGCATAAGTGTTTTTACACTATGCCCATATTTTCTTGTTAAACAGTCTATAGCTATTATCTTTTCATATAAATTATGAAATATTTTGCCTTTATCAACATCTTAGGGACAAACGTTCAAGTATGTATCTCGAAGTGGTCTTCTATATTACTTTCATTTTTATGTGCTGTTTATTCGTTTTCAGTTTTATTTTCAGACATGTTTCATGATCGTAATTTAACGCGAATACTTTCTCTAAACCTAAAATTTTTATGATGAACTTATCCCCAAAAAATAATTATACCAATCGCTCAAAAATGCTTATGTAAACTCGTATACTTGAGTACGTTGATACATATTTCAGCAACAAAGAGAGTAATAATAACTCATTGCTCAATATATCCGGCATTGTAAATGGCATATCCTTGAATACTGTTTCATTGAACTTACACTGCAAACTTTCTTGTCATACCATAATTATGACGACAAGACTCGGCTACAATACATAACGGTAAAGTGCTAAATACTCAAGGACATTTACTTAATTCAAATTCTTAATTTGAATCAAAGAAAACCTTAAAAGAATTTAGGTAAGTCATATTTTTACAAAAAAAAAAAATACTACAATTGTTGTAAATTCAAAAGAAAGAAATCTCTTTCTCTCTCATAGATATTTTAAGCATAATTTTTGACAGTCTAATAATATCCTGTTCAAAAAGAAAGATTAACGTATACGTTTGGTGCGAGAGAAGTTCCGAGGAACTAATCATTTCGTTAAGATAGATACTTGTCTAAAGACACTAACCTTGTAATGTGGGCTTTGATATCTCTCTCATTGACATTATAATTATAATTTTGACAGCCTTAAAAGTTTTCTGTCGAAAAAAAAGATTAACGTTTAGGCTGGTGCGAGAGAATCTCCGAGAAACTAATAATTTCGTCGTCAAGATACTTGACTGAAGACACTAATCTTGTAATGTGGGCTTTTATATCTCTCTTATAGACATTGGAAGCATAATTTTGACAATCTAGAAAATAAAGATCAACGTATAAGTATGTATGGTGATAGCTAAGCTCTGAGGAAATAACTAATTATTTCGTCAAGTTACTTGGACAGAAGACACTAACCTTGTAATGTGGGCATTGAGCTATATATGGAAATGTTGGCTTTACTGTCAAGTCATAACTTGAGGATAATTTTTGAATGTCGTGAACAATGTTTAAAATGTATTTTTGTTTGTAAAATAATAAATAAATAGGTGTCCTATTATCCTCAAGATAAGTGTCAAAGTTTCAGCTCTGCAGTCCATCGTTATCACAAAAAATATAAGACAAATACACAACCGCTTTTTAACCGCCTCTGTGGTCTAGTGGTACAGCCACCGGTATCAGACCCAGGGGTCCCGGGTTCGATTCCCAGCGGGGGTACATATTGTATTCGGTTTGGTTGGTGGTAGGACTTGTTCTAAGTCCGTCTGGCTAGCTACCACCATCTTATCTAAGTCTGACGCCATAACAACAATGTTTACAGCATTGTTGTGTTCCGGCAGTTAGAGATAAGATAGACATTTCCTCAGTGATTGAGGATTCAGCCTTATCAATACTTAACATCAGGTATGATGAAGGCTAAGAGTCTCCCCGTCGTTCATAAAAAAAAAATGTGTTATTTCAAGATTAAAGACTTTGTTTAAAGTATACAATATCTTGTCTATCTTGCAAGTCGCCTTGAAAGCAATTAAATGCGTAATTATGAATTAATTAGCTATTTATCTAAGATCATTACCGTGTCAGAGATATAGTGCTACTTGCTAGGTAATTTTATTGTTGTAAATGTTTCCTGAATATACCTATACAATATAGCATGATGCTCAAATGATATTTACAACATAGGTATTGTGAAATTTTAAAGGGGCAAGTTGTCTTATATAGTATAATGTCAAATGTACATACAATAGGAAGGGACACCTACCCAAAAACCCACGACAGTTAAAACGAAATTGAAAGAGCATAAAATCATTTAACAACTACCGTACGACGTAAAGAATTTATCTAACGAGAGATAATTAATAATCCGTTACCGTAAGTTCTTTGAAGTAAATTGACTGAAAATTGTACTAACTTGCGCCTGAAACTTTGAGAAGTGATTATGTCTAATTGTTACCTTGTTCTGATGATAGTAAAGCAGAATTTATTTTTATTGTAACAAAGTAAATGTTGATCTCTTATCCTGCCTAAATCATAAAACTCATTCTGTGACAATTTGTCTGCGAAAAAAAACAAGAATCAGTTTATTTGCTCGGTTGTTTCTTTAAATGTCGCATTGTACAGTAGCGGGCCTTGAGTGGTTCAAAATCCGGTACCTTTCCAATCGTTGGGTAACCACCGACAAGGGAAATAGCTCCATATTCGACAATTATCGCTGAAAGGCCAGACACTAATCGATGAAGTAATTTATTCGATCACAACTTCGGTCGATTCAGTGCAAACATTGCGAACGCGGTGACATAAAAAGTGCGGCGGGAAACATAAGTTGAACTTTTTGTATGGAGCTATAAATCCGTAGTATGAGACGCCATTTTAATTTTTTTTCAAAAGGTCGTTGAACGATAATAGCTATATAAATGAACAGGGGACACACATAGGAAAAAAAGATGTTAAATAATGACCTTAAGTGTCACGTTAGCCAGTTAAAAAAGAAATATGCCGACCCAAAAATTATCTCACTAACCTGACACTTTATATGTATTTTTGTTATGTTTGTTTATCTTTACATTCCCTATCCAGTTATATATCATACGAGTATGTAAGTGAAATCTCTACTGCTGTGCAAATATTACTTTACGATGTTCGACAATCATAATAATGTCGAAAATTGGTTTCATTGAATTTTTTACAGATTTATGGCTCCAGAACATGTCGAATTCGAGATGTCGCAGCCCGAGAATAGCCCCCCTGCTTTCATGGTATTATCGAGATAAGGGATAAAAAGTATAATTTGTCCTGTTTCAGGTCATGCATGGTCTATTCTGTATGCTCCAAAACTTGTGGTTGAGTTACAAACGACAAACTTTCTCATTTATTATATTAGAAGGATTGTAGGTTTGATCAACTTTGCGGCGTTGTGAAGCTTTGAAACATGCCCTTGGCCTTCATTAGCATAAGTTTCATGGTCGGTGTGCGAGAGTTACTTTTTAATGTGCCATTGTTAAATTAAACACGTGGCAATAGTAATTATAATTTTTGTATTTTTAAATGCTATTTTTATACTAATGATATTGGGACCTATCTCAAAGGTCGTGGGTTCGAGTCTCATCTGAGAATTCACTTGTGGTCGAGTTGATGTTTTCCAATATTTTTCTATTTTAAATTTATCATAGTAATTATAATGTTAAATAAACTAGGTAGTGTTTAGTAGTAGTTTACTGGAAACGTTTATTGCAATCTATTGAAATAATCAATACGAAACATTGTATATTTAATATCTTGTGGATTGTAAGTTGTCACATTAATTCCCGTGTTAATCAATCTCGTGTAAGAGATTGTTGGTAGATATAATTGCAACATTATCGAAAAGGAATCGAATCGTCATTTTTTTAGTTGTACACTTTGATAGTTACTTTTAATCTGGATCACTAAATTGGATCCCGTCAGGGCGACATGAGACTAGTTGCTTTTTTCTAGTATATTTTCTTGTTAAATATTTATCACATAAAAATAGCATTGTAAAATGCAAAAATAAAAAGTTATAATTAAATGACTGTTTCATCTTAATCGATAGTCAAACATCTGTAAAGATGTTTCTTTCGAATGCGAGGATATTTTTCTCTCATTGATGAAGCGACGGTGGCCAACACCGTAGAACGGTGAATATACTAGAAAAATTCGACGTGTCCTCATAGGTCTCTGTAGCATAATTGGTTAGTGCATTGGGCCGGACTCCCAAGGATGCGGGTTCGAATCCCGTCAGGGCGACATGAGACTAGTTGTTTTTTTCTAGTATATTTTCTTGTTAAATATTTATCACATAAAAATAGCATTGTAAAAGGCAAAATTAAAAAGTTATCACTAAATTGGGTATCAATCACGTTTTGGCCTCATCCCAGATCTATTTCCGTCAATTTGCTTACAATCTATCTTCCGCCACATGGGCTTCGAAATACATACAAAATAAAGAAAGGCTTTATATTTGGTAATGTTAGCTTATTTCTCGATTACTAGATACCTTTCTTGTTTCCCTGCAAACCTGATTAACTAGTTTTAATGATTACATGAGTAATAATTGCTGTGATGTTATACATAATTGTGTATAAACGATACAACTGCCTGCATGGCCCACTTGGAAATTGCAAAAACTATTAGCTAATACTAAAACATTTTTTAAGTATTTCATTAACTGCAGTTTGTGGAAAAATTACGAGCGTCTTTTCTTGCATAAGCACTCTAGATGTAGCCAACTTATTTGTTTGTATTAGTCAAATTACTCAATCAAAAGAAAGAATTAATTTTACTTATTTCAAACATAAATATTCAGAACAGACAAAATGTTAAAATAAGGTCAAAATGATAGTGTTTATCTATTTCCTAATACAGCGACACACACACAAATACAAGTTTCCATAGTTTTCTATTCCTATATCTGTCTGTAATATTTAAAGCTAGTTTTTTTTTACACTTAATAATTCTAAAACATGAATTATTCATAAATAAACATTTTGCTAGGCGCGATTTGAGTTTAAAGAGATAAATCAAAAGCTCTTAAAATACCAACTTCACTCGACATTCAAGGACTTCCTCGTTGACACCAAATTACTTAAAGGATATTAGAAAAAAACAATGGCCAAAATCTCAAATCTCTGCATCTTATTCCAAATTCGAAATAACACTTTTATCTTTCCTTTAAAAAAGTACAAAGGAGTTTATATACCTATCATTAAGATTAAAAACTTACCGAAAGCAAGGCAGGCGGCGAAAATCACAAATGTTGCACTGTCCATGTCTGTCAAACGTGTTCGCGGGGTCAGCGGATCGGCAGCACTGGTGCGCCCGAGCGGGCGTCGCCGCGGCCGTTGGCGCTCCACCACACTCATAGTAGGGGCTTGACGTGAATAGGTCTAAACAAAAGTATTGTCTTGTATTTTATGTGTGTTCTCCAATCATCAAAATAAGAATGCAATGTCGTGACTGTTTACTTAACGGTTTTTATCTAAAGGGAGTTTAGTTCTTTTTTGTTTGTTATATTGATGATTATAACCCAGCAATCCGTATTGGACCCTCGTGGTAGGTCATGCATGCATTAGCTATTTTCGTCTTCTTTCTTCAGGAAAGTCAGTGCCGCAGGTACATATATATCTAGTACAGTATAGTATAACCAGACACAGATAGATATCTGTGTCTGGTTAAAGTAAGTAAGAGTATTGGGTATTTCTTTAAATTTTAAGGCGGTACCCCCACCGAAAGTGGCGCCGCGTTGAATTTTATTTAATATCGTAATTCTAATTCACAATTTTAATAAAACTAAACGTGGAATTTTTAGAGCCCATTGTCTTGTATTTTTAGAAGGTATCGCTACATCTCGTCATAGTCATTCGTAGAAGTAGATAGCAAATGTGTCAAAAACGGTCACTTTTAGCAGTTTTGCTATCTACTTCTAGCAGTGACTACGAGGGAATGTAATGATACCGTCTAAAAATACTAGACTATGGGCTCTAAAAATTCCACGTTTAGTTTTATTAAAATTGTGTATTAGAATTACGATATTAAATAAAATTCAACGCGGCGCCACTTTCGATGGGGGTACCGCCTTAAACTAGCAGCCGCTTGCGTTTTTACCCGCGTGGTTCCCGTTTCCGTGGGAATATCGGGATAAAAAGTATCCTATGTTTTAATCCAGGCTATCTATTATCTCTGTACCAAATTTCATCCAAATCTGTTCAGTAATTTAAACCTGAAAGAATAACAAACAAACTGATATACTTACGCATTTATAATATTAAAAGTAGGATTCATTTATTCATTTCATTTACAATGCTTTTTCATGTAATAAATTTTATAGATATGTAAATTACATGATTTTTTTTCTAGTATATAAATCAAATGAAGTTAGGATATGTTTGAAATTCTAAGTTATGATTTTCCATTTCATTTTTTTTATATTTCAAAATTTATCATAACTCTAAATTAGTTTGCTCTACGTCTCTCTATACTATGAATAGTGTTGCACCAGTGCTGTCCTGTGTTCTGGCGGTGACTTATTACGAAAACGGCTATATGCGGCCTGACGTGCTTTGTATGACAATAGTGTGCAAACAGAAGCCTAAAAGCATTCGAATGTTTTCTTATAGTTCTCAAGAAAAATGATATTTTTCCTTACTAACCCTAGAGGAAAGGTTGTGAATTAAGTATTTGATCTCCTATTTTCTGTTAACGCAATTAAAATTAGTATCTAGATACGTTTTATACTAGTATAAAACGTGATAAATACTAAATTATAGAGCACCTCATATATCTACCGATTGTAGAGAAAGAAAAGTATTTTTCAGTGTGATATCTTAAAATTATTATTATATATTTTTGTTTATTCTTAAAGAATAGAAAGAACTGAACTTACTCTTTGTATTGAACTAGTCTGAACTGAACCCATAAATATAAAAAAAAACTTGATAACACCAATAAAGTTCAATAAGCGCAAATGAAAATGACTCAAACAACACTTTGTGTTATTTATACTTGCGGAAATCCGGTCCAATGCTCTAAAGCATTGGACCAGATTTCCAAAGGTCATGAGTTCTAGTCCCATCTGAGCAAGGGCGTGCATTCCATATAGGCAATTAGGCAGTGCCTACCTCATTCAAAACCTAAATAAATATACAACAAGTGTTAAAGTTATTTTATTTTAGTTTAAACTTCTATTCAACACTCACCCACAAAGATATTCCTTACGCTAAATACTGAATACCTACCGATAGGCAGTCTCGAAATTGCCTACTCGAAACAAACAGCGTTTCATACAAGAATACAACAATACAACATATTTAGAAAAAGTATTGCTCAAGTATAAACCGCCCATGGCAAGAAGGGCGCTGTTTGTACGTGTAACGTTCTAGCTTAAACTTCCGGAATATATCAGTATATAGTAAGCATGCCTACCTGACGAATGAATTTGGTGGCGAATTATTTTGTTGAGGAGTTATTTTAAAACTATCATATTTCCTAAGATATTCATTAAAATTTAATGATGTAAAGGACAATTTTGTTCAAAATTAAATACTTGTGATGATTAACGTATTTATTTAGATAAGGATTAATATCATGTTTATGAAAACAGCTTCTCAAATAATACATTAGTTTAGAACAAATTTTATTATCTGAAAAATGGTTATATTGAGTTAACCATAAAACATAGACTTATGCTGTCGCGGACTTTTTTTTAGAACTTTTGATGGGGAATAATTTCAAACATACATGATTTTTACATAACTTTAACCGTTTACACACCGTCCGCAACGGAAGCTCCCAAAATTAATATTTTTTTCCCGTTTCTGTAACGTTTTACATTAATGCTCTGCTCTTATTAATCGTACCGTGATATTAAATATCTTATTACATTCCGAGATAAATGGACTATCCAGCACAAAAATATTTTTTCAATTCGAACTAGTAGTTCCGGAGATTAGCGTGCTCAAACAATCAAACTCGTCAGCATTTTAATATTCCTACTAAATATTACGAACCTTATCATTTATGACTAGCGGCCGCTCTCGGTTTCACTCGCCGCGTGTTGCCGTTACCGTGGGAATATCAGGATAATTATAAATATTTGCATACAATGTGGTTTTCTGATATAAAAGCTACATTGCTGTAAAGTTTCATCTTAATCAGTTCAGTAGTTTTTGAGTGAAATAGTAACAAACATTTCTCCATCCAAATATCCTCACAAACTTTCAAACTTATAATATTCGGTAGCAGGATAGGATAAGTGCAAAGTTATTAGATCTACAGTGCCTACTACGCTGGAAAACCAATGAACGCCCCTGCATCTGAGACCACTTGTCGCCGAGTTGATTTTTTCCAATATTTTTCTATTTAAAATTTATCTAAACCTTTGTGTTTTGACCACTAAATTGAGGTGGTAAAATGTATAATGTAGAATTATTAAATGATTTGATAATCTTGATGATAAAGAAAAATATCTTGTTGCACCAGACACAGTACAGGTCCTACTACTTTGTAACTACAACACTACAATCTGATCCTAATAGTAGCAAGTTTCATAACGTTATTGTACAGGGTGCGGCTTTGCGAAATAGTGCCTACAAGAATTAAATTCTATTAGATAATGTCTGTCTTATCTTAGCAGCAGTTACGCTAACTACAGTACAAATTTTCTTTTAAATGCCTTTGAAATATAAAATTCAGGTTTTTAGACTTCTAGTATATGACGCAAAACGGAATAGATCTTTACACAAACTATACGTTTTATTATGGGTGTTATAATTATAAACGTAATGTTATTTCTTTCTCAATATTAACTAGTACTATGACGGGACTTGTTGAAAATTGTTGAGGTTAAGCAACTTTTGCAATGATCGGTCACGGGAGTGGTGACCATAAATTTACTATTCTGTTAAGAGGCAATAAGGCTGTAAAGAGTTTAATATGTATAGAATGCCTTACTTTAAAACTCTTTCACCTCTAAAAAGTGTGTTAAAACGAAAAAAACTGAAATATTCATGACGTTATTATATGTTCTGGTTCGACCCTATAACCCCTTCTTCTTCTTAACGTGTCGATGGCAGACACTAAAATATTAAGGCCCAGAATTCAGCCACTTTGACAGCCTTGTCGGATGCTGTCATATGATCCTCCTGTATGCAGGTGTCAGGACACGCAGGGCACGATGTTAGGTGGGCCATCGTTTGGACTGCACCGCAAAGGCATTCCGCGGAACCACCCCACCGAAAAGCCCCACCTGAGCATGTTTTCTTTGCTCCAGCCGTCTGAGTCCAAAGCCTATTTAAAGACATCCAGATCGTCCACGGTAGATCATGGCTTTCAGTAATGGGGACGTAAGGAGTAGATAAGGTCACTTTTTCACGCCATAAGCGAGTCACACATTACGCAGATACGATAATATTTTATCTGCGTATAAAAACTTATTTATCTGAAAGCATCACACACTAGACAGATACGATAATATACGAGATGATACATTCACTCGAAATTCTTCAGACTGAGTAGACTTGTTTTTTTGGTAAGGATTGTTTATACAGAGTGTTTAAAAATGAGTTCGCGTTTTACGGAAAAAACGCGTTTATTGCTTCTCGATTTATTAGACAGTTCGTCAGAAGATGCTTTTGATTTTGAATTTGACGCACGTCTTGCTTTTTCAAACGCGAAGAATTTGGATAGAACGCCATATAAAGCGTAAAAAGAACCGAGGCGAATTTAATATCTTCCAGGATGTCTCAGATAACAAATTTGAAAGCTATTTCCGAATCCCAAGAGTAACTTTTATGGCGATTCACGATTTGATTAAAGAAGATAAAAAAATATATACTAAAATGCGAAAATGTATTTCTACCGAAGAACGACTTGCTGTTAAAATAAAACTATCTGTACAAGAACTTAATCTAAACAAAAGTACAACAACTCAAACTGTTGCCTTAATTAAATGAGAACACTCAGACAAGCTCCACCCACCAACTCTTAACTTTTATACAGTTTAACCTTCCACCATCAGCCTACTCACTAAAATAACCGTAAAGAATACAATTATAAATCTTTACGTATCAAAAATATATAAAAAAAATAGTCTTAATTCTAACCGTTGAGGAGTTGTACCTTTTATCACCAGTTCATCATCATGAGATGATCTTTGTTGTGAATTCAATTTTGTTTCCTTTGAAAATATAAGTTGAATGGGCAATATTGATGCTCAAAAGTTGAGACTTGGCTACAGGAGCTCATGAAAGGTATCGTTCCGTACAAAAGAAAAAACAAAAAAAAATCTAACCTAAATATTGATTTTAAAGAAATACCTTGAGATGATTGGTCACTAGGATCAAGTGATCTATCGATAAATATATAAAAGATGTACGAATTGAAGAAAAAGTCCCAGACCCTCAATTAGCACTTCAGACCCACTGTGAGCTTGACCGGGTGGTTCCCTCCCCTCTGGCCTCTGTCTCACCGCAAACAGTCCCTACCCCTACGCATCACCCTGTATTTACATGCAGATAAAATCTGTTTAACTGCAGATGTTATCTGCCGGTATATTTGTATACGCAGATAATTATCTGACCATCTGTTGATATATGTCGGTGCCGACAGATACTGTACGATAAAATATACATTATCTGCGCTGTGTGTGTTAGTTCATATGAAATGTATAGAGAGCGATATTGACAGATATGCGCTCAGATACAGATATCTTATCGTATCTGCGTAGTATGTGACTCGCTATAGGTGCGCCTAGCATGTTTGGGTTCAATGGACAACGGTTCGACGCACCTTACGAAGCTGCGTCGGCTTTTCAGCTTCGGGCGCGCCGCAATGTGACCGTATAAAGGGTGTCGTGAATCGCTGTCCATCTTAGCTCTTTCAGAGGAGCAAGCTACAGCCTGACATCTGGAGAACCATACCAGCTAGTGGGTACAGCAAACTTACGGGGATCGGATTAAGGCAACCCTTAATGATCCGGCAGGTCTCATTTACCCCTAAGACTTCCTCAGTACCAATGTGCCATGCGTCATAGAGCTTGTCACTATTGTAAAGAAGAATTCAATTCTAAGATGCATGAAAAGCGTTATCGCTAATTCGGTATGGTCTTTAACTGCCTTCACGTAGATGTAGAGCGCGATCTATGGCCATTACGTGGCCTTTGATTAAGGCAACTTGGAATCAGTCTTGAATAACCATTCTTTGGAACCAGTTCAAGCTTTGTTACGTTAAAGTTGTGTAACATACTTCAATTACTACCCGCAATTGGTTCACAAACTGGTACCCTATAATAGAACTTGTACCGAACCCAATACTTTTTGAAAGTTTAGGGCCGATTTCGATACCGACAGATAAGTTCTGGATAGCTTATTTGGCAGATTTGACAGTTGTAATATTAAAATAAGTCAAATTATTTTCCAATACCAGCCAAAACTTATTACCCTTAGGGCCTGTTTCATAATGTAAAAGTAAGATCTGAGTAGCTTACTTGATAGATGATTTGACATATTTTTCATATCGAGAATGTCAAATCATCTGTCACGTAAGCTACTCAGAACTTACTTTTAGATTGTGAAACAGGCCCTTAATATTGTAAAACAAGGTATTTCTAAAATATAAAAAAAAAAATCAAAATTTCATACATTTACACCCATATATGTAGCCCAAATTAAGTTACTTAAGAACTACTTGAAACTGGTACCTACTGCTATTTTTAGGATTACTTTGTCTGTAAACGGACGTCTGTCCGTCCGTCCGCCCTCGTTTATCTTGAGAACGCGTGGAGGTATCGAGTTGAAATTAAAACCATATATTCAGGTCAACAATTTGTTGAAGGGGTAAAAAAATTAAACTTGTAAATTAACGTAAAAAAAGATAAGACCGTTTATGTCGCAAAATACGTAGATTTCGATACCCTCAAGGGAATCAAAATTCATAGGGAAAATCCCGTTGACCTATAACTATGAAATTTGCCAAGTAATATCGTCTTTTACTACGAATACAGGAAAAAAACTGAAAACTATACATTTGTAATTAAATCATAAAAATATAGTCGTTAGTTTTGGAAGCTGAATTTCGGGAAAAACTCGGGAACGCGTTTAGGTATAGAGTTGAAATTAAAACCATATATTCACGTTAACAATCTCTTCAAGCTGTGAAAAAAAAAACTTCAAAATTAACGTTAAAAAAGGTAAGGCCATTTATGCCGCAAAAACGTATACTTCGACACTCAAAATTCATTGGATACTTTTCGTTGACCTAGAACTATGAAATTTGCCAAGTAGAGTCGTCTTTTACTACTACTACTACTGGAAATAATCTGAAAACTAGACATATGTTATTAAATTATGAAAAAAATTAAGTCTTAAGTTTTGGAAACTGAATTTTGGGAAACTTCGGAAAAAACTGCAAGACTCAATTTCTCCAAAAAATCTCTCAACTGTATGGCGGATCAATGGGATAGGTTCTAAAGCCGATGGGAATCGGTATGTATGGACCCTTCGCCACTGCTGCACCTACAAATTTGTGCGGAACCGTCGGTGGCCGAGTCCGACTCGCACTTGTTCGTTTTTTTTTGTCCCATTGAGTAATTCAAAAACAAAGAAAGTTGTGCAAATAAAACAACAGCCTAGAATGGTTTTAACAAGATATTATTGTCCACATAATCTTTTAGATTTTTGTAAGTAGTTCCCACTTGTTATAGATAACGTAGGCCAATCATTGAATTGGTCCGATCGAAATCTGCCTGGGTACATCAGGATCCGATATCGTGATTTGACCAATTATTTCATGATGTGTCCAACCTATTTGTCGATTTGCACTAAAACCAAAACTCGGCCACGTCGTAATATAAAATAAAAAATAAAAATGAAAATATTCTTTATTCAATTGAGCATTTACACGCATATTTAAATTGTCATTGTATTGCCCTACCACCCGTTTCAGACACTTTCAACTGACAAGAAAAAACGGGCTCAAAAAATACTTACCAGCTTTATCAAATGTAAGTAATGGTATTTACAAACAATATACCATTACTAAATACAAATCTATCGAAGTATTATTTGATTTGATTTGACTGATGAGTAACATAGAAGACATTAATTTAATAATCAGTTCCATGCATTACAGTCATTTAGATAATTTTGTACCTTGTACCTTTGCTCATGAGCGTTGTTTTTTGAATTTATGCAAAGGTAGTTCAATCACTTTTTTTGGAACTTTATTAAAGAATTTTCAAGTCTAAAGTTTCGAACGGCATGCTTGATCTTATTTCTTGTATTAAATTGATGCACATTGCTATTTTTACCTTAAGAATCTGAATGTTTTCTTACATATACGATGTTCTCATAGATGTATTGTCCTGCCAATGTTAATATATTAATTTCTTTAAACAGGTCTCTTAAAGAATCTGTGCACCTAAGGTTGTAAATGGCGCGCACAGCACGTTTTTGAAGTACAAACACTATCACTATTGGCTGCTGATCAACACAATAACAGGCCATAGGACATAACACAACACTATGAAATAACTAAAGTAAACTAGTCTTGCCGTTTCAATAACCGTTTAAAGCCATATTTTTTTACAGCAAAAGCCGTAGAACTGAGTCTACTCGACAATGCTTCAATATGTGGATCCCATTGTAGTCGTGAATCTAAAGTAATACCAAGAAATTTCGTGCTCTCAGCTAACTCGACTACATCTGCATTCAAATTAATATGCATATCAACCTGCCTTACATTAGGAACAAAGAATTTAACACGTTTCGTTTTCTTATGACAAATTATTAGCATGGAACCAATGTGCAACTTTAGAGAGAGTACTATTTACATCGTCAGAACAATTATTCCCTCTATCAATTTTGAAAAATTAAAGAGGTATCATCTGCAAAAAGCATCGCACATAAATTATTCGCGTAGTAAGGTAGGTCATTTATATAAATCAGAAATAGTAGAGGACCCAAAATTGAACCTTGGGGCACGCCCATAATAATGGGGCTCCAGTAGATGCAGATCACTTTTGATTTCATAAATCATAAATCATTTATTCACGTTGAAACATGGTAAATACAGTTCTTAAATCAAAATAATGTTCAGCATATTTCGCTAATAATAATGGCATGTGAATGTCAAAAACTTTAAATTACAATATTAATTACTTACACATTACATTACATTTATGTCCAAAATACTATATAAAAACACTATTAAATCTATGGTCAACTAAAAACTTTGTCAATCTTGATTTAAATATTTGAAATGTCCGTGATTCTTTTATGTCAATTGGCAAATGATTGTAAATTTTTATAGTCATAAAAAGGCAACTTTTCAAATAAAGTGCTGTTTTTGGTGATGTGACAAGACCAATCTATTACAATTTCTGCTTGAATTTGGATACATCTGTTACATATGATTATGATTGCAAAAGGCTAACTGATTTATTAGAGACACCATAATATTCTAACTTCATTAAAAGTGTTCGGTGATCAACTCAATCAAAAGTTTTAGACAGGTCACAGAATACACCAATTACGTCCTGCATGGCATCAAAAACATGTTAAAGAACTGTAATTTCACCATCGGTAGTATTACTTTTACAAAATCCAAACTGATTTTTATGAAGAATTTGATTAGATGTAAAAAAATTATTTGCTAAATGAGTGTCAATATTTTTTTCACCTCACACGCTCTGAAAAGGAGGTTTTGTCAATCAGATTAGGCGTAGAAAATTAGCTTTTTTTTAATTTAATACCTAAAAATATGTCATAAGCCGTTCCGAATCGGACTATTGACTTTTTTGTTATATTTGATTCTTATTTTAAATAGCATTAAATTATTTATTATACTCCGTTTTGGTTTTATTATATTATTCAGTTCATTGAATCATAAAAACAATAAGAATTAGTTTAAACTATTTGTTATTAGTACATTATTGCAAAGGCCGTGAAATAGGCAATTGCAGGTCGAGTATGAGTTTGAAGGCCGAGCCGTAGGCGAGGACTTTACTAATACGAGACAGGCAATTGCCATTTCCGCCGAGGCATATATAGTGCTTTTCTCAAAAGAATGCAGGGAAATAAAACATACTTTTTATATTATACATTTAATAATTACTAAAAGAAAATCAAATACATTGCAGGAGCGTCTTTTTGAATTTGGAACATTACAGCGCTCCAGCAATGTTGTATGAAACGGCGTCCTGGAGTTGTTAAATACTCTTTGTAATGTTCCAAATATAAAAAAACGCTCCTGCAATAGATTTGATTTTCTTTGTCCGTAAATTCGATACTTCGCGTGTTCTTTTTTCGAAAATAATGACAACATTTCCATGCATGTTTGAGAAAAAGAATTTTATATTATGCTGGGTGAGATTTCACAACCTATAATTGGATTTCGGACTGTGACATAAATCTATATTTTTAAATTGTCTTTGTCTTGTACCTCATGTCAGTGTCAACATTTACGGAATCGTTTTTATTCTTATTAATAAGTAACAATATGGAGTTTCACCCGAGTTCTTTTCGTAATAACACGTGTTGTGAGGCTCCATTTTTAAATCAATCTACCGTACAATTTCTCTAACTACAAAATATTTTGACTTGACATTGGCAAAATTCGCGAATTTTATCGCGAGCACGCCATTAATTAAGAAAGAAGAAGAAGAAGTAACAATATATTCCTACTTTAAATAACTTTGAATTAGTTATAATACACCCTTTTTTATTATTTTAGTTTTTATATCATTAAAACAACGAGTATATTTAGATTAAACTTTATGTTTAAAGAATTTTTTACCGGAAGTTGACCGCGGAAACAACCATAAAATGTTCCTCGCAGTTGTGAGGTGTGTGTGAAAATTTGTGTGTTGCGCTCGGCAGAAAAGTTTTTAGCGTCTTGTACCTTTGAAATCCTCGCTTCGCTCAGGATTCAATCTTTGAATCCTTCACTTGCTCAGATTTCAATAGAGGTAACTCGCCGTTAAATAACCAACTTTCCAGCCTTGCATAACAAATAACTATTTCAACATTATTACTGAGTGCCGATAGTATTGATATCGGCCTAAAGGTTGTGGGACCACTTTTGTTTCCAGATTTAAAAAGCGGAGTTAATTTACTATACTTCATGAGATCGGGGAAAATACCGTCATCTACGCATAAAAGCTAAATAAGGAGCTATTTCAACAATTATTGATTGGATCATACTGGTTGATATGCCCATAAATCTTCAGTTTTTATTGTCTTAAAAGTTTCAAGGATGTCATCACTATTAATATGTTTAAAATTTAAAGCTGTGTAAGTAACACCTATCAATAGATGACTCTAAGAGGGCAGCAACAACGTTTGGACAGGAATTTAAATTTAAATTACTCGTAGTTTCTGAGGGTATTCGAGAAAAGAAATCTTCAAAAACATTTCAGATCAAAACATGTCAGATTTAACAATTTTATTATTTACTTTGAGAGAAGGAATTTTTATAATTTTTAATTTTCCCAGTTTCTAGGTTAAGTCATGTTTCTAGGTTCCAAGTAGCCTTAATTATGTTATCAGCTAATTTGATTTTGTTTGCAATGTAAGTAGACTTAGCAGTAGCACACACTTTTCTAAATGTTATAGAATAATTCCTGACATATTCAATAAAGTCAGAATCACAGGAAGTGTGCTTTATTGCATAGAGCTCATATACGCGTAATTTTCTTCTAATTGTATAAATTCCTGCTGTGGCCCAATCACTAAACTTAATTTTATCAGTATTTCAGTCGATCACTTTTTGTTTGAATGTGTTAAAAAATTCACTGTGTACCACCCCGAATGTCACAATACTTAATATATTTTAATGCTATTATGATTTTATTTAGAGTTTTAATACACATTTACGTATGTAATGTTATAGATTTTAAGGTTTTTAAAGGAGCTGTCATTCATAAGTGTGTTAATTACATTTTATTTGCTTATAATTTGGTCATCTACAGGTCTATCTGGCCAAAACGTGGCTGGGCGAATCGTCAAACGTTATGCTTTGAACGATATGGCGGGTTTAAGGCAGGCAAATCAAGAAATGCCGGCGTATCGTGATGTGCCCAGGCGGTTTTCGGTCCGCGCAGTTGCACGATCAGCCAACGACGCTAATATCAGGTGGAACAGTAAAGTATTAATTTTCTAAGATAGTAATTCATTTTCTAAGATTACATAACATTCACTTATAACGACTTACTTAATTATAAACTTCTGTTAATTAAGAAGTAAATGAAACATTTATTTCGATTTTTACGTTTAATTATTAAATTATAAAATACAATAAGCTAAATTATATTACTTATGATTACACCACTTCACGCTTTCTTCGGAAATTTGTTCTTTTCGAGTGGTTGGCCCTCGTAGTAATTTTCACTGAAAATAAAAATGATATGTTAAAAAAAGACAAATTATTGAACGTAATTGTGTTGTGCAACTATTTCTAATGACAAGAAAAAGAAACAAGAAAAAGCGAGCGTCGCTTTTTAGTTGCAGTTATTTTTTAAAGAAACATATTGAAGTAAAAACGACCGTCGTGTCTTTGTCATAATAGTGCATTTTTTGCGTTTGTAGTAACTACATTTATTTTTGGTAATATGTGAAAATAAAATAAATCAGAGGCGCCCGTGGCGCAGTGGTTCGGGCGTTCGGCCTGCGATTGTTGAGGTTAAACATCTTTCGCAATGGTCGGTCACAGGATTAGCGACCCAAGATTGACTATCTCGAGCTCCTTCGTGCTTCGGAAGGCACGTTAAGCCGTTTGGTCCCGGCTGCATTTATAGTTGTTAAAACCCACCAACCCACATTGAGCCCGCGTGGTGGGTCATGGCCGCGACACGCGGGCTCAATCAACCTCAAAGGTTCCATGGCCCGTTCTCCTTATCCATCCATAAAGAAGGACAGTTCTTGGGGTGATTGATATGATCCTTACCATCCAGGAACCTTCTCGGGCTCATCGCACATGAAGGTGTCTTCATTGTAGACCTTCCCAGCGGCACAGCTGCCCTTCTGGGGCTGGACTCCGTTGCGGCAGATATAGAACTTCTGGCAGTCCTCAGGGTGGGGGAAGGTAGGGTGGGGCAGCGCGCGTCCATTGGGGCCCATCACTTCACCGTCGGGGCAGGTGAAACCGTCGTCTAGGACATCTGCGAATAACAAGGAGATTAAGTCAAAGTCAATATCATTTATTCAGTCTAGGCTGTTATAAGCACTTATGATCGTCAAAGAAGCTACACCATCGGTTCACAAACCCCAGACCTTGTAACCAGAAGAGCAAGTAACTCGTCAAGGGCTGTTTTTTTCTCCCTGTTTTATTTCATACAGAGTCATCAAATTGAAAAATTACCTTAACATATCAGTAAGGTCAATTTCCATAACAAAGTTTAATTAATTAGCTTCTTAAATTAGTAAAATTATATTAATCCTATTCATTGCGTCATACATTATTTTTAACCACACTCATGCATGTAAAATTAGTTAATATTAAAATTTCGCGCATACTTTTTATTAAAAAAAAAAACTAGTTGGTATATCATTAAAATTGCTTATTAATGACACTTTTGGTTTTTAATTACGTGTATTTCATGGTTTTTAGATGTCCCGACGTTTCGACAACTTGTCAGAGGCCGCCCTACGTGGTCAGAGGTTTCCTAGTTTTTTTACCATCTTATACTTACATGTAGTTGAGAAATAATGATAACAAGTTTAGACAGTAAGCTGGCAAATAGGCAATTTATTATCAAAAGATAAAGTTATCAGTTTACGGATAGAACACAGTTCTAACGAAAGCCTCTTACAGATAATATAAATAAAGGAAAAATTGGAAATTATTTTATTTGGCATGTCCCTCGTTTTGATAAAGTTTGAATTGGCACTTTGCAAAAACTATTCTTAACAAGGCCAACGAAAACATGTTGCGTTGCGTCATACTTTTGTGAAAATTCCCTATATCCTGAATCAAAGTATCGAAATAGTGCTCCAGACTAATTAGGCTTTATGATTTAAATGAGAACGTCCACTAACCCTTAGTGATCTGGTCGCAGCGGCGGTTGACGAGCTCCTTCCAGTCGCAGTTGGAGGTTTCCTCGTCGAAGTACAGGCCGGGGGGGCAAGGCAGCTCGTTGGGCACGCCGTCGGAACAATAGTAGAACTTGTCGCAGGCCTGAAATGGTTATATCGCTTTGGTTACTATACTACCTTACAAACTCCATGGTAAAATTATTAGTTGTTTTGAGCTGGGGTCCTATTTCCTACACTATTAATATTATTGGATTATTTTTCAATGCCAATGACCGCTCAAGCGATTTTTTTCCAGGTTCATGCTCACGTATAGCGGCGGTTTTCTCTCACAACCTGAAAGAATCGCCATAAGAGGTCATGGTGGGCAAAAATTATCCCTTTGAATCGTCTATCTACACCGACAAATTGCGAATCATTTACAATTTGTTTGATTTGTTGTGAATGATTTTTAATGTTAGGTGATTATGAATGTATTTTATAATACGAATTTTAAAACAAATGATACAATACAATCATGGGCACAAATGTACAGTCTGTGTATTATCTATGTCTGTACATTTTTATATTTTTTTATAAACGACGGGGAGATTCTTAGCCTTCATCATACCTGATGTTAAGTATTGATAAGGCTGAAGATAAAAGCGAGTCTCTCTCGGAAACATTGTTATTATGGCGTCAGACTTAGCTAAGATGGTGGTAGCTAGCCAGGCGGACTCACAACAAGTCCTACCAACAACCAAACCGAATACAAATTGTACCCCCGCTGGGAATCGAACCCAGGACTCCTGGGTCTCCGGTGGTTGTTACCACTAGACCACAGAGGCGGTTAAAAGACGGTTAATAATACGATAGTGGAACATAATCGCATGGAATCCTATTCCTAATCCTGACATTCCTGACTAATATTATAAATGCGACAGTGTGTTTTTTTGTCCTTCCTTCACGTCCTAACTAAGCAACCAAGCGACTTAATTTTTAGCATAGAGTTAGTAGAAAGTACGGAGAGTAATATAGACTACTTATTATCCCAATATTCCCAAGGTATCAGGAACCTTGCGAGTGAAACCGCGAGCGGAAGCTGGTAAACTTATAATTCTTAGTGACTGTACCAATTTCCACTGCTAGCACGTATTAATGAAAAGTAGTAGCTTATTGATCTAAAACCACTATTTGCGGATTTAAAATGCATTTAATGTACCTAGTGGAAGTAGTAAATAGTTATTTTATTTCCTTGAAAAAATTCTCCGAGTAAATTTAATAGATAAATGACATGACGACAATTTGCCATAAACATACATACGAGTATAATAATAGTGTCCTCAAAATGTTCCGTTAGACATAGTTGAAAGATCTTCTTTATTTGCCTTTAATTTGTTCATAACTTGTTACATGTTTAAATTAGCAGTTTTTATTTAAAGTTGCCCAAAACTTAGTTGTTAACTGGTTATTTTCTTGTCGATGATTCGAAATAGAAATCAGGTTTAATTTTTTTTCTAGTTTAGTCTGACATTGTTCCTATTTAATGATGTTTGTCATATTTGCTTTTTAAGATTTTTAATATTAGTTTACTTAAGACGATTACACTACTACAGAGGGTCTAGTGTGAGTTTGCAAATATCAAAACGTTACCATCGCGTAAGAGTAAAGTTTTGACATATAGCCTTAATACAATATTAACCGTCTCTGTGTTCTAGTGGCAACAACCACCGGTATCAGACCTAGGAGTCCCGGGTTCGATTCCCAGCGGGGGTTACAATTTGTATTCGGTTTGGTTGGTGGTAGGACTTGTTGTAAGTCCGCCTGGCTAGCTACCACCATCTTATCTAAGCCTGACGCCATAACAACAATGTTTGCAGCATTGTTGTGATCCGGCAGTTAGAGATAAGATAGCCAGTTCCACAGTGATGAGGATTCCTGGAGAGGCTCGCTAACATCTTCAGCCTCGTCAATACTTAACGTCAAGTATGATGAAGGCTAAGAGTCTCCCCGTTGTTCATTTAAAAACACTATTTGCAAACATCGGCGTAAGCGAGTTAGGTGAGAAAACTCACACCAAGACTCTGTTTTCGATGAGATTGTGAGTTCCTTTACCTGAGGGTCAGGATGCTTGAAGTATCCGTTCTGTCTAGGGCAGCCTTTAGTAGGCTTCGGTTCCTCTGAAATTGAAAGAATAATTATAAAGCATCTGCAGGACCTCAGCAAAGTTGAAATTCAATCACACGTTGTAATTCAGTGGAGCTCAGTGAAATCGGTGACATAGTAATAGTTATCGTATTCAGCCTGTGATTTTGGTGATTAAGCATGTACGGGATGGGTGACCAAAAAGTTATTGTTTCGAGCTTTTTCGTATTTGGGAGGGCACGTTAAGCCACATATATACATTGAACCCGCGTGGTGACTCATGAGCCATTCTCCTTCAATAAGTTGGGGAGATTAAAGTAAAATAAATAAATAAATATTCCTTACACTCACACCAATTAACCTAGCCCCAAAGTAAGCATTGTAAGGGCCTGCGCAGACAACGGACATTGGAGGACTTTTTGTCCGCGACACGATCTTATAACTAAGAACATAAAGTTGAATATTTAGCGAAGACTATCGCGTAGTTTTCACGGATATACGCGGTCTAAGTTCAATCTTATTTAATTAACAATAAAGACGTGTCGCGGACAAAAAGTCCTCCGTTATCCATCGTCTGCGCAAGCTATTAAGGCTTGTGTTATGAAACTAGGGTAACGGATATAAATACATATACTCAATACTCAATAGTTTATTGCAAAACCATAATGTACTAATAAGTATAAGTATAAGTATTTATGTGTAGAAATATTTTTAAACGTCCATGACTCAGATACAAATGCTCGTATTCATTATACAACCATTTGCCCCTACCGGGATTTGAACCCGGGACCTCAAAGTAGGCGACACCATGAAACCGGTATACGTACCACTCTACCACGGAGGTCATCATAAAATGGCTGATGATGGATGAATGATGTAACACAGGTGTGTTTGTGTTTAAGGTCAATTAACGGTAATGCATGCTCAGTGGGGGTAGCACGAGTAACTTTCGAGTAAGTATCGAGGGAGTAAAGTAAAAATATGTATGACATATTGAGCAGAGTTCCCACCAGACGTAAACGGAACTATATTTTCCTATACATTTTTTGACATTACGTACTCGATACTATTTCGATAGTTATTCGTGCTTGCATTTACTGGGTTTAATTCACATTGTAATACTTACGAAGTTCCTTCCTGTCACCGCAGTCTACATTCGAAGGGATGTCACATCGTTCTTTGTTGGGGTTCTCGTCGACGAACACGAGGCCATCAGGACAGAGCTTTGCTTCTGGCGTACCTGGTATCAGACAAAAAATAGTTATCATAAAGGTTAATCTTCCACGATTTTTATTTTCAATGCCTGCCTGAATGAAGTAACACGACATCTTGTACCATGTTCAGCTATTTGTAGTCCTACTATTGTAGGGTCGCTAAAGTGCGGCTGACTTCTTTTGTTTCAATATGACATTATTCATTTCGAAAAAGTAATGGCTAACCATACTATTCTATCCTCCGTTGAAATTATAGTGATAAGTATAAACAAGTGATAAACATGGTCGCGAGCAGGCTAGACTGCCGGTACATCAACCATTGCTGTATGGTCCATGTACATATAAATGTTTAGTGCTGTGGTGTTGTAAATTGTAATTTGTCATACTAACATTTGGTCTATAAGTATCATTGTTACTAACCATCTGAGCCCAAGAAGCTCGAAATAAATGATTTTATTATTATATTATTATTATTATAAGAGTGTGTTAGAAAGTATGATTTCATGAAAATCAAAAGAAACTATTACAAAAAATATACTAGCCTAAAAAATCTTATAAAAAAGAAATTGCGCTGTATAGTTTCAGTACTACTTATTTCAGATCCAGAAGCAAACAATAGTTTTATAAAATCAAGCATGTAATTAGATTTAGGAAAGATTCATTGTCCTTTAAGCAATCATTATTTTAGAATAAACCTATCCCATCAGCGTGTCTGTAATGGTGCATGTATTTACTTACAATGGAAAATAACAAGTTATGCAACATTCTGGTTTTGTAATTTTACATTCAAAACGACCCGATGAGTAGAAATTTTAACCTTTTAACATGCAACTCACATTTCGAACTGCATTCTCTTTCGAACATTCGACGATTACTAACAAACCTTTTCCTATTTTATGGAACAAAACCATACTATACATATAAAATTTTACTATTTAAAAAGTATTTTAACGTAGAAATAAATAGTGGACTTGCAACTGTTTTGTCAATGAATAGTTTAAGGGAAAATCTAAGCTCTAATACGATTTAGTAAGTTTTTTAGTTTTGAAATAAGATGATTAATAAGGGTCCGACTTTTTAATATTTTCCAGAATGAGTCAAAACATTCATACAAACATAAATGGTATCAATTCTGTATGCTTAAATTACATACAAAGTGGCTATGAAATAACTATGGAAACAAATATTTCCAATACTATAATAAAATTGTTTTAAATTACAATGGTGTAGTTCATTAAAGATCACATTATTGGTTTCATGTGAAAAACTAAGAAGCAATTTTATACTTTATTACTTATTGATAACTTGAGGAGCCCGTAGCGCAGTGGCTCGCGCGCTTGGCCTGCGATGCTTTCACAATGGTAGGTCGCGGGATGGGTGTCCAAAAATTTACTATCTCAAGCTCCTCCGTGCTTTCGAAGGCAAGTTAAGACGTTGGTCCCGGCTGCATTTGTAGTCGTTAAAACCCACTAATCCGCATTAGGCCCGCGTGGTGGGTTATGATGGCCCGCGTTCTACTTCCATCCATAAGGAAGGTCGACAGTCCTCCAGCAGTGAGGACATTAAAAATAGCTGATGACGAACCGACATGACAAGGTGGGTCGACAATCTGATGAAGGTTGTGGGAAGTCGCTGGATGCGGGTAGCTCTGGAACGATCGTCGTGGAGATCATTGTGGGAGGCCTGCCTATACCCAGCAATGGGTGTCATGTCGCTGAGACAACGACGAACCAACATCAAACATTACGGTTATAAACGCCTGCCACTTGTCTAACAATTCGATAATTGGGTCTAAAATTTTTTTAATTATCTTCACTGTCTAACTTACCTACACTTAACGGAGCATTTTTATGATAGCTTATGAATGAGGCTCAAGTTAATTATGATAAAAATAGACTAGTATAATTAACCTGTAAAAAACGTCGATCCTTTCTCTAGTTTTCGGTAACTAGTTGGCAATTTACTAAATAGTTTCATAGACAAAACATTCAATTAACACTAATTGGATTAAAAAAAGCGTGAAATTCGACCACATTTTACGGTTCTTAGTCATAATGGGCTCGGTGGACTAATTTGTGTTAAAAAAAATATTATTTCGTACATTGTACAGTAAAAGCTGAGAATTTTCACACTCTATTTGTTGTTGTAACTGCAGTGGCCTAACGTGGAAAAGTATTTTTAGAATGAAACCAATTATGCGGCGAGTATGAAATTCTTTCAAGAATTTTTGCCATTTTTAGTCGTTAACTTCTCGTTTTATAACATGAATGGACAGTTAAGTACGTAATGCCAAAGTACGTAAACATGCAATATTTTCCAATGTAGGTATTGCTATCTACTTAGATTTTGAATACTTAGGGCCGCTTTTTCAATACTCGGTTAAGAGTATCAGTTAGTTAAATTCATAACCAACTAATAGAAATGACAATCACAAACTAAAAGAGATTATGAATGCCAATTGAAGTGAAAACTTCTATAGCAGCGTTGAACACATCAGAGTTTTAAATTTTTAAGATGGGTAAAAAATGTTAAAGTCGCATCAGGACTAATCGAAAATTCGTAAGACGGAGGGAGAGTAGAGCGCCCAGCACGGCATAGTAGAGGAAATAATATCCTCCTCTCTTTCTACCGCGCGGCGAAAATGTATGCCTGCTCCTGCTGTTTCTCCGGCCGGTACTCCCGGAGTGCAACCCGTTGTATTTTTTGTTTATATAATACGAATAACAGAGGAATAGTTTGTTATCCGAGCATAAAAAAATGTGTTTTAGTAAAGTAACAGACGCAGAGAGACATAGGGTTGTGGTATTTTTTTAAATAGTTTAATGAGGTCCTAGGATTAACCTTGCCAATAATCCAATTCCCAATGATCTTTGCCTTGTTGTGAATTTGTAACCTGCATTGTGCTGTTTTACATAAGTATATGGATTATTCATCGCAAACTGAATTACACAAGTGATTCTCAGACGGGACACAAACCCACGACCTTTGGCTTTCCGGCTCACTGCGCTGCTCTTAAAATCATTAATTAACATTTTATAATATACTACTTATATACGAGTAATATACAGTTGTTAGTCTGCTAAATTACCGGAAGGTAATTTAGCAGACAAGACAGACAGATAACCGCTGTGGTCTAATGGTACAACCACCGGTATCAGACCCAGGGGCCCGGGTTCGATTCCCAGCGGGGATACATATTGTATTCGATTTGGTAGGTGGTAGTAAGTCGTTGTAAGTCCGCCTGGCTTGCTACCACCATTTTATGTAAGCCTGACGCCATAACAACAATGTTTTCAGTATTGTTGTGTTCCGGCAGTTCGAGATAAGATAGCCAGTTCCTCAGTGGCTGAGGATTCCGGGAGAGGCTCGCTTCCATCTTCAGCCTTATCAATACTTAACATCAGGTATGATGGAGGCTAAAAGTCTCCCCGTCGCTAATAAAAAAAAAATAAAAAAAAAGGTAGACTTTCTTTGCTGATCGTCGTCTAGGTAAATAGATTTCACTTTGTTACTTCACCAATCGATTGGTGAGAGAACTTTGCGTCGCTTAAGCATATATTATTTCAGTACATTCACTTACCTAACATAGACAAATAACCTTTAATACTGACCTTTCGAGCACTTGTAATAAAGGTCGCATTGGTATGGGTCTGGGAAGAATCCTGTTTTGTCTGGACATTCGTATTCTTGCGCTGAAACTGAAAAAAAAGTTATAGTAAGATTTAGTATATAAACGGTTCGTTAGAATTTTTAATTATTACTTAATTTCGCCTCTGAATTTTCTTAACACTCGAAATATAATAAATAGTCTTAGTTAAAGGTGTTACAACCAACACCAACTAAACCTAATTGTAATGAAAGGGGTCTAATAAACGTGTCAAAAAGTAAAAAGCTCTCGAAAAAAGCTCTTTCTTTATGAAAATATTTAGGCATTTTGTTACTTCACAAATACCGATCTATTTCAAACTTGTGACACAAAATAATGAATTTTTTCAATGTAGCCTGTTCTTGACCGATTGCATCACTACAGGCAGTGTGGGCATAGTAATGTTGCTACAACGATTTGGCCAAAAAATTTAACTGCCATAATGTGCAATTGAAATCACGGCCATGGCAGTAAATGTGAACTAGTTTCGAGCAATAAACGTTTTACATTTAAACAAATTACCGTTATGAATACTAAAAATTTCAGATTACTTTGGAACTCATTGTGGAAAGTTAATTTTAACTGAACGGTTTTCTCCGAAGTCCCAGAAGTTACTTTCTGGTAAAAAATATTATGTTTCAGGCATAAAAATTTGATAATTTGAAGCGATGTTATAAAACCAATTAATATAATAATATCGTTATTTTATGATCTGCTTTGGTTGCTATTGCCATACAAAATCTAATGTGATATAATTTTTTTTTACGCATAATAAGTGCTCTAAACAATCGTGTCAATTACTTAAACAAAAGGTTTCCACGAAATATAATAAAGTTATAAACTTTAAAGATAATTTCAAGAAACTCAAAGGTAAGTACGCAATTGTTGAAAGTTGTGCAATGCAATTTATGTAATGATAATAGGGACTTTCCATTATACTAATGTTCCTGTTTACGACTTATTTCCGCAGGCCTTGACTATGTTAAATAAAATAAAATTTTAACTTTTGCTTTAGTACGAAATAGCATTATCCAAGTTCAATAGCCGAGAAATTATTTGAGACCAAACTTTCTTTCGAATAAAATTAGTTAAGTACCAATCGGTCCAATCTTTCTCTTCGTAACTTTTTTCAAATCTGGTAGTAAATGATACAGCGTTACAATAAGGATACAATAAGGACAAACAAACATCTTCAAACAACAAAATAATAAAACATATAATAATAATAATAATAATAAAACGCTCTTTTGCACGTAAAAAGAACACATTACACAAAAGGCGACCTTATTGATTAGCAATTTCTTCCAGGCAACCTTGAGTAGAAGAGTAATAAGTGGATAAAGAACAAAAAGAAGGTGCAATTTATGAAGAGAAAGGACAAAATGTATGTAATATAAACTTAACAGGGGGGTATAGTAGGGGGTAGTTATATACTCGTAGGTATATATAATATAATATGGAGAAGAAAATCTTATAATTATATTGGAGAAAGGAAATGCGTTCTGACTTGATCGCCAAAAGATTTCAACATGCGAGCTTTCCTGATACCTTCTGGAAGAGAGTTCCAATTATTTTTTTAGATCCGTGTAATAGACGTCAGCGTAGGGTAGCTTTTGTGTTGGTCGGCAAGAAGTTACGCAAGCGATTAAGTGAGCCATGGGCAGCAAATATTTTTTTCCTAAGTGCTTCGACCTGAGGAATCCATGAGAAGCATTCATCAAATACTACGCCGAGGTTACAAACAGTCTCTGAATATGGAACAACAGTGCTATCAAAGGAGATTGGAGGTAACTGTTCGAAGTCTAGACTACCTACATAACCTACATAATGATGCACTGAGTCTTGGATGAATTAACAGTGAGCCCGATTGACTTACTCCATTTACTAATAATATCAAGATCACTATTGGTAGACGCCATTGCACTTGGGAGTACTGCTAGAGGTAGTATATTTGTAAGTCGTTCCCATAAAGGTGATAGGAACTTGAAAGTGAGTGTGTGATAGAAATTATAAGACTAGAGAAGAGCAGAGGAGATCAGACACCACCATGAGAAACGCCGACGTTAATATCACACAATGCAGAGGAGGTGACTCCAAAGCACATGCGCTGCCTCCACCCTAGGAGGTAACTGCAAAACCAATCATTTGCAGCAGGAGATGAAATATTGTCATATGCTGGAATCGAAAGATTGACACTGCAACCTCTAAACCAAAGATTGTTCACCCATATCTGCACCATGCTGAGGGTAATTTACACGCTGTGACCATCTCGAATTTGGCCTTATCTGGAGCCACAAATCTGTCCGCATAAAAAAAACACAATTTTCGACATTACAGGATTGTCGAAGATCGTCGAGACAGAGAAAGAGTAGAGAGTTCACTTATATTCCATTTGATAATGTCGATTTTGAGATGTCGCAAAGTGAGAATTGTAGGCCAAGCATGAGCGGCTTTTATCGATAACTCGATAGCGTGTCACTGTCCCGCTCATATCATAGCAGAGTAAGCAAGACAGCATGATGTGCTATATCATATCGCGTGATATAGCAGTGTTCATGCTAGGGGGACGGGGCGATTGTGTGCAATATATCCGCTACATACGATATATTTTATATAGAAAAATATTGGAAAAAATCAGCTCGACCACAAGTGAATTCTCAGATAGGACTCGAACCCACGACCTTTGGAAATCCGTTCCAATGCTCTGACCACTGAGTTACCTTTACAGTTTATCACTATCCTACCGGCTTTGTCGGCGTTCACCCTGTACTGCTACGAAGGTCACTAAAGCTCGTTCAAGAACAAAATAGTCCTACAAGCATAGCAAAATAAGTCGATCGGGCACTCAACCGTCCTCCTTTCACTCACGCGTCCCTCCGTTTGTTGCTCCAGTGGATTCGTTTCATGTGTTGCAAGGCCAATTTGGCAGTTGAATACTGTCACGGAAACTCTATGCCTTGTCGAAACCACCCCACGACTGGATTGTGTGTGTTTCGTAAATGTGACAGCTTGTTGGACCACACAGGCTTATTAGCTGATGGATAAGATTGTAGTAGTTGAATTATTTAAGACGGTTGAAAACAAAAAACGATCCTACCATGTATCGTTAATGTGACAGCTTATTGGAAAACAACGGTTATCAGTTGATGATATTGCAAATAGTAGTTAGATTGCTAACAGTTTTTTTTAAGTTAACCCTAAAGAGCACAACTCAACGATAGTGTTTTGTATTTTTCGTCGAATCTGCAATATACCTACTGTCGTCTTATAATAATTCATGTTTAATAATGTAATAATGTTCCTATGAAATGGTAATGATAAAACCAATATAAGAAGAGGCAGAGAGAAGGTACTTTCTGCCAAAAAAAAAATCAGTCTAATTTTTAATGAATTGGAAAATTATAATTGGAGAACAAAAATATATATCTAATAAAAATAAATATGATTAAGTGCTTTGTAACTGACGCGGTATCATAATAGCAGACATGGCATGTTGCAGTAGGAATGCAAGGAAGAGGATTTCCTATACTTTAGCAAGAACTTTTCATGCTCATGGTAAACTACTTAAAACTGGAATTTGAATGTGCATCCAGCATTCAAGGCCTTGCATCTACTTAAAAACACGAATACTTTAATAAGACACTAACATGATGCGTGCCCTATTGTTATTACTGAAGACAATTTTACAATTTTTAATAGTCTTAATCATAGAGTCTTGATCATATGAATATATCTTTGCTAAAATTTTATTACAAATTCCGTTGTAAGATTAAATTCTATCGGTACGAATGTTGACGATAGGCTGGAATCTCAAATTATTATAATGTAAACTACCAGTTCTTTAAACAAAACAGTAATTTTTTTAAATTACTTTAGGATGGTAATGAAAAATACATACATACAATGTAATTCAAAAAATTAATAATGTAAAACTTCGTCAATGTAATTGTGAAATAATAGAAACCAACCCAAATAACAATAAATGTCTAAAACAAATTATTATGTCTATAATTTATGTTTAATCACTCGTCAAAAAATTATGCAGTAAGTATGTCGTTGAGAGGTACCTATGAGACAATCCAAAAAAATTGCATGTTAAATTGTTCATTATTGTTTGCTACAAATTACATGCATAAATTATCCTTTTGAAAGTCTTAAATAACTTACATATTTTTTTTTCAAAACATTATTATCAAATGTTTAATGGAATCTACATTACACAACTTCAACATTCCTAAAGTAAGGGTTAAGTGACAAATAATTTCAAGGTCTCACTCACGAATCACTTGAAATTGACGATTTACTTCTATTCCCTTTTTTATGAATAAATAACTTTAATATTTACCAATCAATTAAGCTTTAAGAAAGCTGGCCTTTAACCTTTTATTTGCTATTTATAAATTAATCAGGAAACTAATAATCCATACTTTCTTCAGAATCGTTCATAAAATAAAGTTTAAAATTAAATAGATTGAAATGACTTACCCAATCCGCATGCTAAGCTGACAACTATTATTAGACTCTTCATGTCGCTAAATTGTATATTATTATAATTATATATAAAACTATTGCACCGTCTGTACGTGCGGTTCCTTTCGAAGGTTGCTCCGTATTGCCGCTGCGCCCATTGTGGTCGATGCGAGCGCAACTTGCTATTCTACGTGCGACCGAGAAGGGTGCGCCGAAAACGGGAAAGGTGACAAAGATGGCTATAGGAATTTTCCCTTGGAATGAAGGTGATTATTTTAATAGCTTTTAGTTTAATAGTAGTTACTCAACTTTATTTAATGCTTTACTATAACCTGTAGCAAAGCTATGTCATATAATTAATAGCAAAATATCAAAATGCTATCAACTTGGTATTCTATGTGCGTACCCTTCTGCGCCGAAACGGGTTGGTCAACTTAATTTAAGAGTTACTTAACCAAAAACTTAATGTGAAAAGATATAAATATATTCGTAGATATAGATAGAGAGAAGAATATAGATATATTCGTAGATATCATAAAATATGTAGAGAAAAAGCTTTGGTATATAGCGAAGCTACGTCATATATTTAATATCAAAATTCTATCACCTTGTTCTGCGACCGAGAAGGGTGGAATGGGAATTTTGCTTTAGTGATTATTTTAATGGCTCTTGTTTATCAGGAGTTGTTCAACTTAAATTGTTTCTATGATAGTAAAATTGTAGGCATAGGTCTATATCGCAAAGCTAAGTTATCTATTTTAATTAGTAAAGCATCACTTGTTGTTTTTTGTTTTTTTTTCTCGAAACATTAGTTTTATTTGTTACCTTTGAGTTTAAGAGACAAGTTAAATATTTCTAGTATATTCCCTTGTTAAAAAAAAATACATATCTCAAATTACATTTTAAAATGTAAAAATTGTATGGAAAAAAACCTTAAATGTATATCCAATCAAAAATTTCATCGAATGTGGTATAAATAACATAAAATTGTACAATGCGAAATCGACGATTTTCTTTTTGCTATTTTTTTGTTTGTTTTCAAAGCTTTATCTGGTTAGCTTCATTCAGTTTAACTTATGAGACAAGTTGATTTTTTCTAGTATATTTTTATAGTTTAATATTAGTTTCGCATGAAGAAAAGAAAAAAAAATACATTGTAAACTCCATCCCTTTTTAATGTGCTTTTTAATAATAATAAAAAAAAAAAATTTCTCTATCGTACAAAATGTTTTTGAGTATTTTATATTGTTTGAATAGCAAAGCAAACTTCTTCATGTGAAAGCTATTGTTTAACGCGTAAAGTGTACTTATAGAAGGATCAGTCTAATCTATATCAGCTCTTTTAACATTTTAATATATGTATTTTTTAAAGCAGTTACCTAAATTAATTTAGCATTAAATTCATGAACTTTGTATACCTACTTACTATAATACTTACTTGTTCTTTGTATCAGTATTAAATTTTTTATTTGCTCTCAATTAATTTGTAATTCATAAAGGCAACTATAGGTCTAATATAAAGTGCAGAAAATTTCTATCATGTATGTGTATGACCGTTTGTTTCTAAACAATAAATAAACAAAAATCACAAGACTTCCTTGTGGCGGTCTCACAACAATGAAATATTTATTTCGTCTCATTTTCCCATACCTGATGAGATATTCCAAAAAATAGTAGGTATTGAGTTTGGTATTACATATGCATTGCAATTCTTTTCTCAGAAATTATAATAACATGAGATATAATATTGATTGTTATGTTTAATGAACTAAAGTTGTATCGATGAAAAAATACACGTCATAGTCAACCCTTAGACTTTAGCGTATTTATTTGAAAAAAACAAATATACATATAAAATGTATTATTGGGGATGACATCATATGAAACACGATATATTTAATAGGTCGCACCTATATTTAGGCTTTGGCCTGCAACAAAAGTCAGCAAGAAAAGTCACGCTGCGACTACGTCACGCGTGTCAGTACCCTTACCAAGAAATTGTCGCGGATGGAGACAATTGTTTTATAACCAAATATAATAATATTACGGGACCTGTAGCATTTATAATGACTTATAAAGAAAGTTGTCTTTTATATCACGCCGGTTGCGTACCTATGTGAATAATAATGCGCACTTTTTTGTACATTGTGACTTGCAAATAAATAGAAAAGAGATGTGTAAACGGTGCATGTCTAAGCAGATAAAAGGTATAAAATTAATAAAGTATAACTAGTTGATCTAGTTGATAACTCTAGTTGTAAACAAAAAATCTGCAAAACAGATCAACTGCAATTTTTAAGAATATATACGAGTATAGTAGGTAGGTATATTAAAATAAGAAGCATAATAATGGGTTTGATAATAATAATAAAAAAACTACGTTAATGAGTAAGAACTTTCTAAAAGTTATTCATTAAAATGTTATGTTAATGTCACATTAAAAAAGAGAAAATATCAATTATTTAACTACTGTCGATAGTAATTACTTGGTAGAGGTCTCATATGTACTCGCGAGCGAGGCCCAAACAGGCTTGCCTCGAAATTACATGGTCAATTTCATGGCTCGAAATGTCTAGATTGTGCTCATTCGATGCATAATTCCTGAAACTCTATATTCGTTGAAGTGACGGGAGTTGAAATTCAACTTTTTTATATAAAAATGCGGAATGCCTTTATTTTAAGTTGACAATCTCTTTTTGATATAAATTATAGTTAATGTGGGTACCTATAATTAAAAATTATCAATACTTTTGTATATATTTTGATACAGTAAGCAAGAAAATACTTCCCCTCTTACTAGTATTTTTTTTTGTAGCAATAAAATTAATCTAATATAACTTAGTTATTTGTCGGAATTTATTATTTATTTAGAATTTATTATATTAAAGCTGGGGATCAGAGCTAGCGAATGGAGCGGATACGACATTATAATTATTGAAGTGCTCATCGCAATGTATCAAGATGTGATAAAAACTATTCAGATTTAAAAAAAAAAACCGTGGCGTGGTCAGTGTCGTCCGTTGCCATTGATTGATAAGATGATTGTTTTACACTCAGCATTCAGTAAGGACTACTGTTCCCGAAGACTATAGGCTTTTAGCACTAAATTTAAGCTTATTGGTCTTTTTTTAGGGTATGCTAATCAGCTAGCATTTTAAAGAGGTTATAGGCCTAAAAAGCCTTTAGGCCATTTTGCGACTGTGGTCTTTTTTCCAGTAATAGGTGTATATTAAGGCTTAAACCTCTTTTAGACTAGGCCTGACTAGGCCGTCATTATTATGAATTATACAACAATTATTTTATATTACATTTATTTAAACAATAACAAAATATGTATTTCTTATGAATTGCCAAAACAATTAAGCCACGACGACAGGCACATAGAAAATCGTATATTATTTATTAGAAAGACGATTTTTTTTCTAATTGATTAAATTTCCTACTTTGACGAACGATTGTTCACTGGGAACACTTGTAGCAGGTATAGATAAAATATCAAACTTTTGTAAATAAAGTAAGTTCCAGCCTTGGCTTTTCCACTATGCTATTACATGTGGTTCATTATTTATTTCATAGTTATATTACAAGGGAAGCTAACATTAGATTGATTAAATCTAATTTTTAGAAATTGTTGGTGTTACCTCTAATAGTTATTATGACACAATCAAACGCTATTTTAATTTTCCCAATACTATTCGTAGATGGAGTGAACTAACTTTCTAAAGTTGATTTTCTTGAATAATAGCCTCAAAGGCCTCGAAGGCTAAGAGGTTCATAACCTTCATAGCCAGTTCAGAGGGTTAGGAGTAACAGTAGTCAGAATAACTTTAAAAAAAGTCTAGTGCTTTTAGATACCTACTAAACAACCAATAATCATATTTATGCTTATTGGTCTAGCGTAAAAGGCTATTTAGGCTTTTAGACTGTCAAAAGTCCAAATTATGTTAATAGCCATACAAAAAGGCTAAAAGCCTATAAGCCTCAGAAACACTAGTAACGACCCCGTATTGATAGGGAAACCCTTGAGAAACATCGAGAACATGATTCAGACACTAGTCATTGCAATATCCAATCAATAGCCATTCAGGTCATAGAGTACATAACCGATTGAATTCACGCATGATATATTAGCATTTAAGCCGAATTGCTGAAACAGATCCAATCATCGATTGATGAGAGCACCATTACACAACTGGCACTTACAAAATTGCTTCACCCTATTAATCTAACGGGTCGTTATCAAATTACCGAAACCCGGGTTTGAGAATTAGAGATCGATAATCGCACGACTCGATTAATCGTTAATCAGATTAGAAGTAGAACAATAGTGACATTTTATTCAAATGCAACAGTTCAACATATCGAAATTAAGCAACATTAGGTCGACAATTAGAATTGAGTAACACAATGCCTACAAAACTGGTCTAGTGGTGACTAGATTAGGGAGCTGGCATTGCGTCGCTGCGTTCACGACTGCGCCTTGCAAATGTAACTCGAAAACCTTATCACTGAATGCAACTTTTTACCTTAACAAAATTGTTTGACATACTATTAGACTTATGTTTTGCCGATATTACATGCGTAAACGTAAGTTCAAAAGTCGGTTCGGAGAGCCCAACGCAGAGCCCAAAAGGCTGAACCGATTAAGCTGAAATTATGCATACAGAATCCTTTAACGATGTAGGAGAGCACTAAGAAAGGATTTATTGATATTCCCACAGGAACGGGAACTACGCGGATGAAACCGCGGGTGGCTGCTAGTCATTAACTAAATAATAAAGTTATAAAAAAAGTAACTGGGTTAAAATATGTAAACAGCTGTAATAAACTTTGCCTAATGTTATTGTAATAAACTCGTCCAAGGGTTTCGCAATTAAATTTCTTTATGACGTGAATGATCATGAGTTTGTTTGTGTGTTTACAGCCTGATTCCTGTGAGCTATGTTTGCAATGTGCATGTCACAACTAACCTTAATCCTTGAACTTGGCCTGTATTCATATAATTATTCAAAAAAGCTACTCACTTGCGGTTTGATTTGTTAGATTTTTTAACGATATTTTATAAAAAAACCGACTTCAAAAAGTAAAAATGTAAAAATAAGCCTTAATTTTGGAGTCGGTGCCAGCCAAGGCAACAAAAATAAAAGAATAGGACCTTAAAGTAAAGGCTCACTTGTTGCTATTTGGTTTTTACAACCTACCCATTTTCAGATTCTTTAGATAAAAAAATCATCAATGTCCTTATGATAATTGTTTAAATAGAAAAATATTGGAAAAAATCAACTCGGTCACAAGTAAATACTCAGATGGGCTCGAACCCACGACCTTTGGAAAGGCGGTCCAATGCTCTAACCACTGAGCTATCGAGACCAATTTCATCAATGTCCTTGGATTTTTTCGTACAGGAGGCAGGTTAAGCAAACAGGATCATTGCAATAATAAAAATTCAAAATAATGGACATTATATATTTTGACGACCTGTTTGGCGCAGGGGTACTAACCCCACCTTCTGCGCTAGAGGTCTCGGGTTCGATCCCCGGACAAGACAAATATTTGTGTGCATGAACATGTCTATTTGTCTTGGTCTGGGTGTTTAATATGTATATTATGTATGTATTTACAAAAAAAAAGTATATAAGTATGTTTATCCGTTATCTAGTATCCATAACACAAGTTCTTGATGATACTTAACGTGGGCTAGATAATTGGTGTGATTTGTATGGAAATATTTATTTTATTTAATATCATGTATTGTAGTTTAAAATGGGCTAGCAAGCTAATTTTCATCTAATAAAATCCAACGATGACCAGCCCATAGCTAAGTGTGTTATACTTAAATCGAGCGACATTATGTTTATGAATTAGTTATTTCTAAACAATATGTTTAATCTTTATACCTATGAATGTATAGATTCTAAACAATATGTAGGTTTATAGAATTTATTCTCATAAAAATACAAAGTTTACTTAAAATGAGAAAACAAGTATTACATATGATTATTTTCTTAGTGGCTATATGTAAACATCGGATACTCGGCACACATACCAATAACAAACTTGAAAACATTTATGAAATTAAGACTCAAAAAATTTATGTTATATAAATAAAAAAATATGTTGATATATGTTGTAAATATATGTTGATAATTATACCTATACGTACCATATTTCTTTATTTTAATCGAAAGTAGAAACTCACTGGACTATCAAGTTCTAGTCGTTAAAATAACTCAAGGAGACAAGACTGATCATCATTGTTTTTTATCATAAATGAAACTAACAAGTCACTTGCAAATAATTAAACGACTAGATTTCTATCATTTTGCCAATCATCCGTCAAAGTTTAGACTTTCTTATTGTTACAAAATCTGACTTTCGATCTTGAAGTATGCGCACGAGTCACCCCTAGGCGATATAGAGAACAAGCTTGGTTAGTCTTGTTAAGCTCATAAAGACATGGTGGTCACCAATCTAAAATAATTATTATTGAACTTGAACAATTTATTATAACTTGGCGTGGTTCAAATTGAACAATCAATTCATATGCTGTTATAGCTTGCATTGTCGTCTGGTTATGAAAAAAAACTTATGCCTTCGAGTCGATGGTAAAAATTTAACTAAATTTTCCCGCCCAGAACTCGGCTACTCGGGCCGCAGACTCAGTAGCAGACCACAGCTCGTCAGGTTTACAGCTGTGAGTGCACGCGGGACAGCATGGAAGATGGGGCATGGTCTGTGGGGAGGCACCACACTCAAATTTTGACGACCTGTTTGGCGCAGGGGTACTAACGCCGCCTTCTGCGCCAGGGGTCCCGGGTTTGATCCCCGGAGAAGACAAATGTCATCGTTACTGTAGCCCCACTTTCACAATTTAATAAATAAAAGCTTTGCCTTCCTGAAATATTGAAATGCGCAAAGAAATGACAAATCCAAAACATTTAATTTAAGTTCAACTTTTAATTTAAGTTTTTATTTGAGCTTAATGTTCATTGTACACGTACACGCTACACGTTTTATCTATGATTATTTCAAAAAGAGTATTAATAACTTAAAAATTGAGTTCATTTTTGTTTGTCGCAGATTTTGCAGTGAGCATTCCTGTTGTAAGTAGTACTTAATAATTCAGGCAGTTGTATATTGCTGTACTATTCATTATGTTTAAGCGAGCCCTTAAGTACAATAGATTTTTTGTAAGTTTCTAAATTGAGGATTTCAAGTTGAGAACGACTCAAAGCACAATATCATGCATAAGTTAGGTTTGTGACGTTCTAAACAATAAATAAGTAGAATATGTGTTCTAAACATAAAAACCTCCCTTCATTCAGATACTATTTTATCGAAAAGCTCAACTTTGGGGTGCTGTTTCAAAATATCAGCGGGTCTGCCAAAGTTTCAAGGCTATTGAAACTTCGGCAGCCTCTCTTCGGAAGATAAGTATTGTTTATATGAATATATAAACAATACTTATCTTCAAAGTTCTTAGACATGAATATGTCTAAGAACTTTGGTAACAAAAATAAACAGCCCAAATTTTAGGCATTCATCAAGTTATACTTAGATTTGAAAGGTCTTCATGATTAGATACTTTGAACACTAGACAGTTTAATAGTTTGAATGATGATATCAGTCAGCCTTTCACCTTAGATAGAAGTGGCTGTAACTGAACTTTCGATATTCGTTTGATATTTATTATAATTACTTTGTTGTTATTACTTTCAGATACATTCATCGCACATGAAAATTAACATAGTCCATAATCCTAACTCAAAAAACGTAGTTTTGAGATATAGCGTTTCAAAGATTTAAAAAATCATAACTCCTGTCAATTACTTATGGCTTGATTGTTATATGGTCAGAAAGCCACATTCTTCTACTTTGTATTACTTTAAAAATAAATGGTCTTATTACAAAACAGTGTTTTTCGTGTGTATAAGTTAGACAGTGTTTAAATGTGACGTTGTCACTTTTTTGACAATATTATTTGAAAAAGACAACATCACATTTAAACACTGATAAGGCTGAAAGTCTTTGGAACTAATATTTAAGGATTTACAAGCTATTTTCCTAAAAACTCTTCGAGTTAATACAAGGCATTCTACATTGCACTACTATTTAATTTTTCTTGCCTTAGCTGGCACCGAATCCAAAAATTTGTTTTTTACTTTATGCAGTCGGTTTTTTTATAAAAATATTTTTATTTCATATTTTTTTGTTACATCATGTGCGTTACTTACAATAAAATCAGCCCATACACAACAATGATGTCATCTAGGTAAACGACTATTTGCCAAAACGTAAATTTTGAAGTTATAATGATAAAACTACTAGGTAGGTCTTTGTAAAAATTATATAGAAGTCACTTGAACTATGATCTTTCATATAAAAAAAGAATTATTAAAATCGGTTGACAACTGACGACGTTATATTAAACATACATAAAGAAAATATATATTCAGTCGACTTGAGAATCTCCTCCTTTTTTGAAGTCGATTAAACCGACATTGAATGGTTATATGCATCGTATGACAGCTGTAAAAAGTAACTGTCACAATTGATATTTTATCGAGAAATCTTAATTGGAAATAAGAGATCTGTCTAATGCCTGTTTTTGTCTGAAATTGAATAGTAGTTAAGTATCCTCTTTTTGTTTGGAAATTTTGTTTTACAGGAGTCGACGTTTGGGGTTTCGTTTGAGAAGATATCAACCACAAATGGTTTTCATATTTTCGTTACCTTAACCCCAAAGCTCTTGTGTTGTGACAATTAGAAATTAAGCCGGTACACCCAAATAACAAACCTAAGTCAAAATAAGTATAAAGTTCCTTTTCTAAATTGACTGAATCAGACTGAAACAGGCATTAAATTAACAAATTTCGTTAAGCCAAGTCAGAGGTCTTATAGACGGCTTGATAAAATCTGACACCAGAGGTGACCACAAATCCTCATACGATAAGAAGAAGAAGTATTAACAGACTATGTATAAGTATTAGTGAAAGATCAGTATCTAAGCATTAGAAAGTATATCAAGACATCTTCATTCTAGCCTCATTTCTTTAAACAGGTTAAATTGACCGTTCATTTGAAGTATCGTGACAAAATAATTTAATCTACATCACGTCTCTCTCAGAAAAAAGTAAACTGCGAGAGAGGTCTTCCAGTTTACAAGGTAAGAGCGTTAGAGGCCAATAAAATGAAAAAGGCGATTTAGACATAGACATTGATTAGTCCAGACCACTATTTGTAGGTCGACGACCTTTGACAGCGTTCGCAAATAGCGTTACTTTCAAAAGTTATTGATTTAAACAGGCTAATTGGTATTTTTGTAAAGTAATAGCAATTGAAATGTAATGACATATAAAACTAACTCAGGTTTGCAAGGCAAAATCAGGACTTTGAAAACTATACATTTTACGTACATCTTATGTTTTGGCGCGCACTGTTCATTGAAATAAAACAACTTTTACGGATATCAAACGCGCTAAATTTCACGAACTAAGTTGTAATTGTCCGTATTTTTAGGTTTTTTAGGGGTTTTTTGATTTTCCCGACGTTTCGGCACCTTTTCAGCTACCGTGGTCACGGGATGACTATATATTTTGTTTTGTTTTGTACATTTACATGATTATTCTTTTATAAAGTAAACATCTTAACACCGATGTTATCATAGTAGGTATTAGGTATACATACAACATAGGTACTTAAAGTACTTCACATAAGCTCATCGAAAGTTGACTTATCTGTAGTTTGTCATCTGTTGACCACCGCTTCTGGAAAGGTCTGAAAATACAACGCCTATTTTGAATCTATAAATGTTATTGGATTCTATAACTTTCCAATATTTGTTTTAAACAAAAAGGTCTTGAGGTTGTGCGAACAATTATTTCAATGTTAGTTTGTAGATAATTATTATTGCTACAGTTACATCACCGCATATCCATTTCCTATCCATAATTTAATAGACAGTGATTAAGCTATTCCGAGTCAAACTTATTTCGGAATAACAAGGATAACTCACAAGTTATATCCTAGTAAAGGTCAAGTAAATGTCATATCGTACGTGGGAACAGATTTTTGAAAGCCATCATTGTTCCTGACACAGATGCATGCTGATCAGTTCACGCCTTTTGTGATGCAACTTTTTTGCATTTTGTCTCCGATTAAAGATGACATTGCAGCTATAATCACGTGTAAAAGTCGTAAGAAAGTGCTTGGATACTGCAAAGACATGCACTTTTTAAAGCTCTGCTAATTTTTAGGCTCGAGATTTTTTTTTATATTTTTTTTTCATATCCTTGCTAGCCTGTTGTTCTTTGATATGCCCGCCATCGCCACTTTAACTGCGTTATGGGTTCTTAAATATATACCTACTTAATCCTCTAGTATATTTGTCCGAATTCGTTCAATTCCATCTAATCCTTCAAATATAAGAACATGTTAAAATTATAGTTAACTATAATTTTAAAATGTTCTTATCTTTAGTGAGTATTGTAGATAAAACTGAAATGGTGATAAAAATCAAAATACCGTCTGCTTATTTTGCATTATAAGTTTTTTGACATGAAACTATGACTACGCTGTCAGAATGATTTTCCTGAATCTATTACGTTACCTAATAGACTAGCTTACTGGAGAAATTCTCGAGAGCTATAAACGCCCACTGCAGAGTTATTACAAGAGCCGAGACCTAGAAAGTGAGTTATGACTATATTCTCTCTTAAATAAAGTCTAGGAAATAGATACGTGTTATTTTGATTAAACAAGATTGACTTTGAATTGCAAAATATAAATAAAACAACTTTTACGGATATCAAACGCGCTATATTTCATAAATATAATTTTGTAATTGTCCGTATTTTTAGGTTTTTTTTTAGGGGTTTTTTTATTTTCCCGACGTTTCGGCACCTTTACAGCTGCCGTTGTCACGGGATGACTGGCTACTTATAAGTCTACCCTCGAAAAGTTAATTTATTTTCGTTCGGATACGGTTAGACATTTACTATGGCACAAATTATTATATATATATATATATATATATATATATATATATATATATATATATATATATATAATCAATAATAATTATACTTAGTTACTGTGACAATCAGGTGGACTTAGTACGTATGGCAAAACTACCTATCGATTTGTCTCTTTCGTATCCATAGACGGCTTTACCGTCATAAGCAGAGCATTTGATAGGGATTGTGATCGGGACACGTTTTGAAAGATATTGAATGAATGAAATTGAACTGTTTAAGCAAAGTGACACACGAAAATATCTTTCAAATGTATGGAGAAGTGTCAAACGAAGTGTCATTTAAGACATCATTAGTTCCGAAAGGGATTGTGACTATGAGATACACAATTCCATAAATCACTATCACAATCACAATACCTTTGAAAGGGATTGTGATAGATTTTTAAATTAGACAATTAGGGTTTAGATTATTTTCAGGTTGTAAGAGTAACACCCATATTCTAAGTCGTTCCTCCAAAACTTACTCGTCCTCGACTTAACGAAACCTCATTGAAAATCTCTTCAAAATACTCCTCCAAATCGGTATTCTAAGTCATAACTCCGTAAGGACCTGGAGGAGCCAAAGAGTACGTAGCCACGCCGTGTTAGGCCTAGCGCACGCTATCATTTTTACCCACGAAAAAGTTTTGGAGGAACGACTTAGAATATGGGGGTTAGACACAGCCATACGCGCCGTATGGGAGCATCCCACTCTCACAACCTAAAAATAACTTATTTAAAAAGAACCGCAAAAAGTTGATGGTAAGGCCCTTCCAGCGGTATCTCGGCTGACTCGTAAAATATACATCGAAATTTTCATGTCAACGTTGTTAAAAATGTATTGAATTTGACAGCTTTTACATGCAAAATGATTTTTTTTTCTCTTCTTCAAATCAACTTTGACAAGCTACACGATATACTTTTTATGAATTCGACAAATGAATTTTGGTGAAACCGGCTGCTAGAGTCCTAGGCATAGGACAAACACGTCATCACATAAATATTTGCCCTAAGTGGTAGACCTAGTCCATGAGCCCTGGCGCAGTAGTTAGGATAAGTCACCGTCATAAGTCTCGATTGGACCCATCAAACTTTATATTCTGTGTGTAATATCTTTTTCAATGAGCCTCCAATACGAGTAGCCACTGCATTGGTTTATATCTCGCTTCCATCTTCAGCCTTATCAATACTTAATATCAGGTATTATGAAGGCTAAGAGTCTAAATAATAATATAAAAATATATCCATGCGGGTTCGAATGCTGTCAGGGCGACATGAGACTAGTTGCGTTTTTCTAGTATATTTTCTTGATTAATATTTATCACATAAACAGAAACGTAAAATGCAAAATTAAAAAGTTATAAAAAATATGATCATAAGTAAGTATTTTGATAGAAAATAACCTTGAAATGTAAATATCTTTCTTTCTTCGCAATAAAAATATGCAGAATACTTTGCACACCTACGAAGAAATGCATATCCACAATGAGGCACACCTTGCACTTCATCAACCGTCACATGCTTCGCCCCCATATGGAGTGGATACTCCATATCGGAAACTTCACATGGGGATCCATATGAAGTTTCCGATATTGCAATTTCCACACCAAAACAATGTAATTTACATTTTACCTGTCTATTCTTTCCATTTTCTTTAAGGCTATATCTAGACTCTGTACTCTAATTAAAATATCGATTATTAAGAGTAGATTTCTTTCCTGTCAGCGTCTTTTGATTTTATAATCACCAAATACCTTTTTAATGCGCTAGTAATTTTATTAATATGTAATGAAATGGTCATGAATAAGCGTCATTATAATTTAACGTGGCATTTACAGTTGGGTTGCGATCGAGATCGAATCAGCTCCCTAATTGGCTAATTTCAAAATCTATCACAATCTCTTTCAAAGGTATTGTGATTGTGATAGTGATTTATGGAATTGTGTTACTTATACTCACATACCCTTTCAGAACGAATGATGTTTTAAATGACTATTCATTTGACACTTCTCCAAACATTTGAAAGATATTTTCGTCTGGCACTTTGCTTAGACAGTTAAATTTCGTTCATTTAATACCATTCAAAACGCGTCCCGATCACGATCCCTTTCAAATGTCAAATAGTGACGGCCTGAAGTATGTAAATATCTTTCAAATGACGAATTGAAAGGGATTGCGATATATTTTATAATCAGACAATTAGCCTCCAGTTATAAAAGTCAGTACTAATTAGGTCTTGTAATAAGTAACTAAACTAAAAAAATGTCTTGTAAAAATAGTAACTTTGTACTATGGAAATCTATAGTAGCGCCAATCAAATCGAATATCAACTCGTCGAGAAACAGTAATAATAACTGTATCACTAGCGGCCGCACGCAGGTTCTGCCGCGTGGTTCCCGTTCCCGTGGTAATAACGGGATAAAAAGTAGCCTATACCTAAAACAGACTATCTTCTATCTGTGTGCTAAATTTCATCAAAATCAGTTCAGTAGTTTTAGCTTTCAAGCAAAAACTACTGAACCGATTTTGATGAAATTTGGAACAAAGAAACAAACAAATAAATAAACAGACTGACATACTTTTGCATTTATAATATTAGTAGGATGACGCTTATTCGATTTGGATCGCTTCTTAATTTCGTCAAGAATATCGACTGGTTTCTGAATTGAGAACATCTCAAACTCAACTCGACGTAAAATTTTCATACAGTTTGAGACATTCTTATTAAGTTTCTTAATACAGAAACAATACTTTATTTTTGTTTACAACTCCATTGATTATACTTATGGTAAATTTTAAATAGAAAAATATTGGAAAAAAATTAACTCGGCCACAAGTGAATTCTCAGACGGGAATCGAACCCGCGACCTTTGGAAATCCGGTCCAATGCTCTCCATTGTTTATCTTGATAACTCAGTAGTTAGGTGTTACAACAAAAGTGGCATAGTTAGACTTAATTTAAAGCTGAAGTTGTCACTTTAATTGGCTTGTAAGAAAACAAAGACAGCTCAGTTTCAAACGGTCTTACTTTAGATAAGACCATATTTTGTAGTAACACCGGTTTTTAGGTATTTATATTTATAATTGGGGTAAATAAAACAGTGAATTAAAGTTGTTTAACTTATGTATTAACTTATCAAGTCTTATGAGTACACTATATTACATGTATCACTAGCGATGCTTAATTTCTCGCTTTGGGGGCCGGCGCCTCTTCGGCGTCCTTGTACCAGTCCTCGCTGAAAATAGAGAAAATATGTTAGTATTATATATGATGGCACCATAAGTAATAAAGGCCTGTCAAAAATCTATGTAATTGTGCATACGAATCTTGAAAACTGTTCAACTAAGTTTAACAATGAGCGTAAACAGTCTCGTAGCAGATGCGTATACAACTACGATTTAACAGCAGTGATGGAATATTTCTGATATCCGTAACACAAGTGATATTATTTGATACTTATTTAGGGGCGCCGTACTTCTGCGACTTCTCGTTGTAGACCAGCCAGCCAAGGTGGCGGAGCCCCACGTCGTTCAGGCACACGTAGAAGCATTGGCAGTCGGTCGGGCTAATAATACAGGTGTACTCACCAGCAGCGGACGTTCTCAGGGGCGTCGCACTTCTGCGTCTCCTCGTTGTAGACTTTTCCGTCCTGGCAGCCCAAGGCACAGGGCTCCACGTCATTCAAGCACACGTAGAAGCTGTCAGTAGTAAACAATAGTACAGTGTACTCACCAGCCGCGGACGTTCTCAGGGGCGTCGCACTTCTGCGTCTCCTCGTTGTAGACCTCTCCGACCTGGCAGCCCAAGTCACGGGGCTCCACGCCGTTCAGGCACACGTAGAAGCGTTGGCAGTCGGTTGGGTGGGGGAACTTGGGGTGAGCGATAGGCTGGCCGGTGCCGTCTACTGGCGCAACTTTGGGGCACTCAAAGCCGTCCTTTAGCTTCTCTGTAAACAGGAATAAGGTTTAAACTTGCTTGAGGTTTATCTATTTTCAAAATGTTAGTGTTAAGATAGCTACGTCAACATACAATTTCCTCTAAAAAAGACAGTATGTCATTAAACTAAGTTCATTCCCGACATATTTCGATGTGAAAAATGAAGTGGGGTTACATTCTACATATTACGTTCAAAGTAAGAAAGCTATCGATCAGTATCAATACTACTGATGGAAGTATAAGGTTTTGATTTGCAGGTTCTTCGTATAATTAATTGCTTATTGCTGGATTTTGAGTTTTTTCAAATGTACGAGTGTTACATAGGCACTTAGTTACTCACTCTCTTGGACGTCGCATCCCTGTCTGCCGGCCGCGTCAGGCCACACGCAGGTGCCAGAGTACTCGTCGAAGTGCAGGCCAGCTGTGCACTTGACCTCAGTGGCTTCTCCCTCAATGCAGTTGTAGAAAACGTTGCACACGGCGGCGTCGGGGTGGGCGAAGAAACCGTTGCGGCGCGGGCATTGGTGGTTGGGCTTAGGAGGTTCTGTAGAAAGAAGGTTTAATTATTATTTTCAAGTGGTTTTGGAAAAGTGTTGATAAACAGTTGGTGGGTAGACAGTAAGATAAGTGGGATATTGTAGCTCGAAAAAATAAAGGCTTGATTGACGATACTGGCACGTTACGAAAACTGACATTATAAAAAGTCCGATTCTACATTATCGTAAAGGACGGTTAAGGATATATTCATCAAGTTTAATGTATTCCAAAGAAGGATAAAACAAGTTCGAATCTTATGGTTAAATGTTCAAGAAAAGGAAAAGCTGGCCTTAGGACGTCGTTTGCCTTGAACTTGAATAACTTACTCGTATGTACAATAAACCAATATTTATTTTGGGCATCCAAACTGGCTTGCGAAAACGAGCATAACAGGCAGTTAAACGAAAAGTTAATCATGTGAAGATGTCCTTCATTAATTATTCGTTGCAAAGTGCATTATTAATAAAGTAGACATATATTGGTAAGCTGTCAGACAGCCTTGAGAAGAATTAAGGTCGTTCATTCTAGGAAATGACAATGCCGACTGAACGGGAAGCAGATTTGTTCTCCTCTCCTACCGTTTAACGAGAAATCTGAAAGTACATACCACTATAAATAGGCCTTTCCGTTTTGGAGTCAATCGCCTTGAAATACGATAGTTGAGAATTATTTTTAAGCGTTTACCTAAAAGAATCGTTTTTGTTGTCTTGCGCTTTGAAATTGTGCGTAATTTAATCGTAAGAATGTTTACATCGCGAGGCCTTATTTTGTCATGATGTACTCTAGAGAGATATTTTTCTACATTGTAATCAATCAATCAATCAATCATTATATATTAACGTAAACGTATTCAATTCTATCTAAAACAAATACAGCAAAATTCCGCTTTAAAAAACCTCTAAAAAGGTTTTATGGAAACAAATGCAAGCCAGTCTATAAAAAGAACCCAAAGGTACCCAAAGACGACACGACATTATTTCATGTCGCTTTGCACAAAAAGATTCTAAACTGGGTAGGTACCTATTTTAAAAACATGTCACGACATGCATGTGAGCATTCCACAGTTTGAGCATGTGTCTGAATTCAATCGTACTCTGTCTTTACTCTGACATGATATTAGCTATACTATACAGCAGGGTCTGTAGTTTTAATGCATTTTTTGGTATTTTTCTTAATTCAGCTTTAATTACAGCTTCTTGCGAATCTCTCTATTGATCTGAAATTATGATGTTGAAACTGCACTCGAAATTAAGGAAAATATTGAACGTAGCACGTTCGTAAAGTGAATGTGTTGACAAATAGCTATTTCAGTATAAGTAGGTATATTGCGTATACCAGTTGACCTAGAAAGGCGATCGCGGGTGTCGGCCGGCGGTCAAAGGTAGTTTATCCACAGGACACATTCACTTATATGGACGACCAACATTCCATATTGTCTCGCTCTGATTGTAAGGAGTCTTGCTCTAGAATACTACTTAACTGCACTCGTATGTTCAATGTGATATTGTTAGTTAACGATGATGGCGCCCTAACCAATAAGGACTCATGTTAGACTCTTATTAGGATTCTGTTACTATTATTATAGAAAAAAATGAGAATTTGAGAAAACACAATGCAGAGAGTTATGAAAGAGAAAAAGCCAGAATTTCAATAAAAATTAAAGGCACTTTAGTATTTTATCACAACAACTAAGATCACGGTATTGAGTAAAAGAATATTGCTTAAATACCGGCCCATTACAATAGATCGTTTTTAAATGACACGGCACTTTTCTCTTGTTAACAAGAGATTGGAGTACTCCAAAAAATAATCTCTTCAGGTGCTTGTAATAAGTATGAATTAAATATTTTTAGAGCATATTCCCTCTGATTATTATTAGCATATTGGGCCGATTCAATGCAAAGTAGGCTGAATTCACGGTTTGGTTTTCAAAGAAGATTGTCATCGACCTTTCTTGCCCATTTAAAATTAGTACTTACGAAGCTCAGTCCTGTCGCCACAGTCAACGTTGAAGGGCTGGTCGCACTTGTTGATCTTCCTGATGAGTTGGTCGAACACCAGACCATCGGGGCACAGCTTCTCAGTCGCCCTGCCGTCGACGCACTCATAGAATTTGTCGCACTGTCTATCGTCTTCGTATTGCCCGTCCTTTGAGGGGCATTTGAATTGGGCACCTAGAAAAGACGAAACGAGACTTTAGATTCTTTCTATAAAGCCTATATAATAAAATAAAACTTTTGTGTCGATAAAAGTAGTGTAAATGAGTAGGTAGTAACCAATTATATATACTTATTTCTGCTAAAGTATGTCGGTTTGTTTGTTTATTACTCTGTCACGTAAAAACTACTGAACGGATTTGGATGAAATTTGGCACACACATAGTAGATAGCCTGGATTCAAATATAGCATATTTTCATGCCGATATTCCCACGGGAATGGGAGCCACGCGGGTGAAACCGCAGACGGCCGCTAATCATACATATACAGAACATGGGTATGCCGAAAATATCTCTATTCGGTGATTACCTAGTAGAGATATTTTCAGCATACCTATATAAGCTTGACGATTAACATTGTTTAAATATATAAGTCTGTTAAATTATTGAATATGTACATAAGTTATATAAACTATATTTATTTTTAAAGTAATGGAGAATAGGCACACAATTTGAAGTTAAGCTTTCATACTTAAACTTTCATTCTTAGTTGAGCTTGCCGAGTATTTGACCTTTTTTAACTACGTAATATTTAGTGATTTAAAATACGTTTATTATTTTGCCCTCAATTTTGGTATAATGTAACTTTAATGTAACTGAATATTACATTGGACACAAAACCAATCCGAGTATTTGCGATTGATATAAAATAGTTTCTTATTTTATTATTGCACGTGTCAACTTTGAATACCAATATAATGACTTATTACGAAGCAACATTGCAAAAGCATTTTTCGCATTACAGTTTGGTAACAAACTTTTACTATTACTTAACGCAATAAATCAAAAACTTATTGTATCCTTAATGACTTATTTTGAATAAGATGACAATTTTTTTTTCTAAATAATACATTAATACACTTAATATTTACTTTTTAATATAATTAAACGTTCTCCCGCGAAAAGGTATGGCATTTTGTATATAAAAAAAAATTTGCTGAAAGAACTAGGTAGTGAAAGTCAATTTAGCAAATAGGCCTGTCTGCTCGGTGATCTAAGGCATCAGGCAGGGCGAATCGAGTTTTTTTCTTGCATAACGATATGTTACATAAGAGTGAACGTGGATATTGTGGGCCGCTGACATGCATTTGCATGTCTGTTGAACATCAACAGCCTTCTTACAACGTTTAACTTGAATAGAGAACAAGAACTAAACGACTACAAGGTACAAAATACTTCGTTGAAATTCATTAATAATTACACAGTGAAAGAAATAACAAAAGGACATAGGTAATTCATTTGGGTCCAAATTTTAAAAGTGCCGGCCAAAAAAATCCAAATTAAGATGGCACCAAAGCTCTTACATGACTGTTATACTAAGGTTTTATTATGCAGTAAGTAAGTAGGTAAAGTTTTATTAGGGTTTGAAATTTCCGACATTTCATACATTTAGCTTAAGTGAAATAAAACAAACGGTTTTTTATTGCCTGCTTTGGTTTTGGTGCTATAATAATAAATGTTATCAAGATTTATCAGAATCAAGCTATATTTTTTTGGAAGGCTCTTTCACATTTTGACCAAACATTAATGATGCCCGAATGATGTCGTTTACGAATTAATTTCAAAGTTAACGCTAACCGTTTATTAACTAGTCATACTGAATGACTGTTACTTAATGAAGTGGAATTTCGTATACTGTTTGACATTTGTTTTAGACATATAAGTGCAATCTTCAACTTAGTACTAGTTTTACAACTAGTTGATGCCTTGTAACTACCATAAATATGCTACATTCTATCTACTTAAATGCTTTACCACATCTGGCTTGTTAACACCTGTTGCTATAGCAAATTTATTAATGTTTAACCTTTTAATTATGTTACTAATCTCATCATTATTTAGATTTTAAGTGAATGTTGACTTGACATTTGATGTTTAACGATCGTCTTTTTTTGCAATTCAAATAAAAGAGTCAAGGTCGTACAATAATGTTATTCTGTTACTATGTTAATTTGTAAATCAGGATTTTTATAGTAATCAGGATAATTAACTACCTATGCATAGCAACCATACACTTTATTAACTGCCCCCTTACGTTGGACGGAATCGAGTTCACATTAGGATCGAATCAACGTCAAAAATCTGTTATTTTGGTACTTTGAAGACGGTTGCTATGGATTCCATAGTACCGTTTTGCCATTTCTTCGATTGATGCGAACTCGATTCCGACGAGGGTTGGATTAAAGATGAGACACAAGGTTTAATACTAATAAGAACAAAAAAGTTCAATAATTTATCACAAATCTGTACATACTTCTTTTTTATCTAATAAGATTTTGATTTATAGACACAATAAAGATATGGAAAATGTACCAATGAGCCTTTTCGTGGCTCCAACTTGTGAACAGTTGTTTCAAGCAATAAACTTATTAGGTAATCTTTAGATCGAACCCATAAAATCATCAATTTACTGACATATGAATGAGAAACCACGTATAGGCGATGAAAGCTGATACCAGGTTCAAAAAACTTTTTATAAAAAAAATTGATTACCTACTTGCCATAACGTAAATTATATTTTTCAGGATTATGAAAAGAACTACTACCCAGATCTTCGTTAAAATATATGGGACTACTATGCACTATGTTCTTGCAGATAAAAAAAGAATTATTAAAATCGGTTGACAACTGACGGCGCTATATTAAAACATACATTAAAAAAATATACAGTCGACTTGAGAACGTCCTCCTTTTTTTGAAAAGTCCGTCGGTTAAAAAGACATTATTTATTACACAACCTCTATAATACCAAAATTAAGAACTCCTTGGCATAACTTAACTTTTTAAATATCTTTGGGTCATACAATGTTACTCTACGCAAAGATAACGTCAACATACCTACCTAGAATAAAACCTCATTAGAATAACCTGACTTTTTAAATATCTCTGGGTCAAACAATTTTTACTCTATGCTCAAAACAGTAGAGTACGATTCTGTAAACTTGACCTAGTTGCTGAATACCGAACGTGGGATCATAGGTAGTGGTGTGATTATCGGCGGAGGCGGGTATCGCAACAGGCCGCGCGATTACGCAACGAAGTGAAAGTGAGGTGCAATTGCGACACGATGCATCACCGATGCATCTGAACCGACCCGAAATTGATGATTAATAATAATAATAAAATGAACTTTATTGCACACGATTAAACATACAGAATTCAGTAAATTACAACAAAGAAAACACACAATTAGGCGGCCTTATTGGTACATAGCAATCTGTTCCAGGCAACCTTGGGTGGGAGAAAGAAATAGATAGATAGAATATTAGGGGAGTGGGTGCATGAAAAGAATAGACAAATATAGATATTATAATGATGGTTAGGTAAATACTTATAGAGAGAGTAATTTGATAATGTTGTAAGGTAGATGAAGAGATTAGATTAGGTGACTAAATTGTATTGGTATTTGGTAATCTATAGAATAATTAAAAGGTGTGTTGTAATAATTCAGCATTTGCTAGCAGACCCCGGTGTCCAGAAAACAATAGAATATCTATTGTGTGTCCAGGGCCTGAACGGTTATATTGTATCGTGGCTGTATTAACATAAAAAAACTAAATATTACGGACTAAAGCGCACACTTTGTTCGTAAGTATAGTTTTTACGTAAGTTCCTGTTAATAACCTTTCAAAGTTAAACAATTAACATATTTTAATAATTATTACTTAGAAACCCAACAAGAAGATAATTAAACTCGAACCAAAAACAATGTGTCGTTTAGGTTTCTAATAAACGGACACACTCCTTTAACTTAAAAAAATAAGTAAAATTTTGCCAGTGTAAAATGTTAGCACTATAGCAATGGTACGGAAGAATCACCTTTTTCTTTAAAACAATAGGTGTCTGATAAATAAACTGGATTTTCTTGGCAGTGGCAGTCATGCAGTTAGTTAGCAGATAATAAAGAAGAGACTAAGAAACATTTAACTATTTTTGTTGTAGGTAACATCTTTGATTTAATTTGACATATGTCTTTTAGTAGTAGAACCTTTAGGCCTAGCACAATTAACTTTTGAGTTATTATATCCTGCCGTACGTAAACGGAACTACATTTTCCTATACATTTGTTGACATTACGTGTTCGATACTTAGTCGATACTATTTCGATAGCTTTTCGTGCAAACCCAACTGTACAGAAGGAAACTTGATCATAACTATACGCAAATTGCAAGTTAATTTGATATTTAGCAACATAGTATCTCTATCAAAATAATTAGCAGTTGCATTATGCAACAAGAAGATAAAATTAGTATATTAATGGTAATTTCGCTTAACATTAACGAAAGAATGTAAATCACCATTTCTTGTATTTAACATTATAATAATGAGTTTGTTACCAAACTTCCTTTGAATGCAAGTGAATAAAACTAAATACATGACTCGTGAAGAAATAGTGGCACTGTAATTGAATTATTTCGAAAAATGTCTTTTTAAATAACGCCCTTTCCTAATCAAACGATGAATACTTAGAAGCTATAAATAAAAATAGCATTTATAATCCACGATAAAATAACATAAGCTTATTAATTTACATATTCTATGTTTAGCATGTTTAGTATTTATACACCATGATGTAAGCCAAATGCACCATTTAAGTATTCTGCCGCCGGTCCCGGTTGTTGTCATCTGATTAAAGTCGGCTTGATAAGCTCTGACACCAGAGACGGCCACTAATCCTCACTCGATAAGAAGAAGAGTATTTTCATCATTACTGGTCTTTGACCGCGTTGATGTCTTTTGTATCGAATAGGTGGATTGTTGGTCGAATTTTGTATCTAAAATCTTGCATCGCTTTAACCTTTTTCCCATTGTGTATTTTTTATTTCGTTTTAGACTATACTTTAGGTTCAGTGGCCTGGCATCTCAAAATACTAGTTTTGTTTATAAGTTTACAGCTGTAGCAAACCTAAATCTATACAGCATGGTTCCAAAGATTAAGTTATATTATTAAATACAATAAAAATATTTTATTTAATAATTTGAATACGACTGAAGCAATTAAGTATGATAAAAGTTCTAAAAGCTACCGTAAAACAATAAAACCACTCCTTATCACAACGTATTTGGTATTTATCCTGTAGCTTTCTCCATTACAGCTCGTAACTCTTACAAAATCACTTAAGTACAAGTACTTATTTATGTAAAATTTAATATCACTGTGTCAACACAATCCTAGGCCGTAGAAATTCTATGTGATTGTGCTTTTCGAAACCACCACACAAACGGTGAATGTCAATGTCGATTACTGAAACTCACTGGACTGTGAACGACTGCATTGTCTGATATTATTCTTATTTTGATAGATGTTGAGATTCTTTTGTTATTTTTTTGACAAGTGAAACCTACTTTCTCATTACCTAGCTTGATTGTTTTTTGTTTTCTGGAAACTTTCCTATTCAGTCAGCTATTGAATTAAAATTTGATTGCGATTTGTTTTGCTTTTAATAAAAGTTTTAAAGATAAAAATAAAAAGATATTCTCTTTTGACTTAAGTACCGATAACATTTTAGGGTGGGTTGCACCATCTTTTTTTTTTAGATACTACGGGGAGACTCTTAACCTCCATCATACCTGATGTTAAGTATTGATAAGGGTGAAGATGGAAGCGAGTCGCTCCCGGAATCCTCAATCATTGAGGAACTGGCTATCTTATCTCTTACTGCCGGAACACAACAATGCTGAAAACATTGTTGTTATGGCGTCAGACTTAGATAAGATGGTGGTAGCTAGCCAGGCGGACTCACAACAAATCCTACCACCAACCAAACCGAATACAATATGTACCCCCGCTGGGAATCGAACCCGGGACCCCTGGGTCTGACACCAGTGGTTGTACCAGTAGACCACAGAAGCAGTGGAAATCTTACTTTAACGATGACTATAACTTTAACGGAGGAAAAATGTTTAGGGTTTGACAGGTTTGACAACCATAAATCCGTTAAAGTTAAATTCAGCCTTAACAATAACACACATTATTCTAAAATTCAATTTTTTTATATCATAAAAACATAGGTATTCTTTGCACATCCACAACATAGTTGCAAGCTATGTCTATTTTTATCTAAAACATGTCATTGATAAAGTTAAATCTGAAATATCTAATACGAAAACAAATTCAGATTCAGAAATATCAAGTATTTAGGTTGGTCATCAACATAATCGTTAAAAAGTTGATTTATTACCTTCCACGTAACTAATAATTAGCTACTTAGTAGATGCTTTTGTAATATCTAAATGATTATTAAAATGCTACCTAGATTGATTACGTTTAGTGTGATAGATATTATTGTTATGGACATAAGATTTCGTTAAAGTTACTGAGTCACTGAGGTCACTCTAATAAAAAATCACAGCTATTATGGTACATATTTCAAACCTTTTACACTTATTTTAAGATAAAACCCAAGGTAAAATAAGAAAAGTTTTTTTTTTATTTGACTAAACCATAATAAAGCTGCGCTGCGGTGCACCATATGACTTTAACAGACCGAATGTCGAAACTGTCAAATCCTATAAATTTTCCGAACTTACAGGGTTACAATCTGATTTTAAAGGTGGTTTTGTTCATCAATTTTATTAAATAATTTTATTGTCAATTACCAAAAGTAGAATAAAAAAAATAAGTCGTTAACTATCTCATAAACATGTCGTTAGGCACAACTGTAGGCCTAGCGCGAAAAACTGATTTAAATCCTTTCACACTATGATGTTGGTAATTGGTATGACTATTTATCGACAACATTTACTATTAATTTTTTTTTACGGAGGAATCTCTTTATGTCACTAGAAGTCATGCTTTTGTTAAATTTGGTCTTTTAATAATTACTTTGCGGACAATGTAGTTGGTATATATTTTACTAATTGGTGGCAATAATGAATGACGTATTTATTATGATCTGCTTTGTGGATCGCTGGGGTAGGAATCTTGAAGTAGAAGCCGATGGGAATCGGTGTGTATGAACCCTTCGCCTCTGGTGGACAGTACATAGATACTTGCGTTGACGCAGACGTGGAGTACGTGGACAGTTAGATACTTGCGTTCACTGAATATCCAAAATGTCACCGAACTTAATATCCACATTTCGATAGGCTTGACCTATAATATCGTAACATGTCTTTTATAAATCTTTCGCAACTATAACTGGAGGCAAGAAGTTGTCACATAACGACTGTTAAGTATAGTTACATAAACATGAACCTACATAACAACACATCTTATATGTATATTGAAAATCATTTAAAACATTATGATGCGTATAGAAATATACCAATAATAATAAGTAAGTAGTTTTCAATACTTTAACTTATTTCCTACAATATTTTGTATGCTAATACTGGTTAATAAATAAAAACAAAAATATATGAAAGGAATAGTATAAAATAGTTATTTATTCGGTTATTAGCATGCTTGAAAAAGTATTAATAAAATAAAATTAATAGGTAACGCGTTGATGTCTTTTGTGTTTAGGAATTTCATTCTACAATAGCACTGATATATGGACTTAATAAATGTAAAATATTAAAGAAATTGTAACAATATTAGTAAATGCAATTATAACCGTTATTATAACTATTAATAATATAAAAAAAACAATACTTACTCGCAAGCGCGGTAACTGCCGCTAGAACGATGAACACTTTCATGATGACCTTTAGTTTTGCGAAACGTCAATAAAAAAATATATAAACTTAATGACTAGATTTCGGTCGTACCCCTCTGGCGACCCTGGCGAGACTGACGGACGCGGTTGCAGCGCGCGCCTTTTCTTTCTCACTAGCGCGCACGCATTTAGAACCGGTACGAAGACTTAGGTGTGATTCAACGAATTCCACCAGTGGAAACAATACTAATTTTCTTGTTTCGCAGTTGCACAGACCTCTAATCGGTTGGGGACTTCATTAAACAGGAATTTTCGCAAAATATTTAGACCGCACTATTTGCTAATCACGGCGTTTCCGCGAATGGTCTTTAGGTGTGACAAATACTTGCTACTGACTATTGTTTGTGTAATTTGGTTTTGATTTCACTGAGCGACAGACATAATTGGTAGTTTTCTTCTTTGAACCATAGCAACAGCGCATCTCATCACATGATCATAAATGTTGGATGGCAAGTGCAATCTTGAAGAATCTTTGTGCTCTTTCTTCTTGCATAGTTCATATAATGAAATTACGAGTGCTTAATAAAATGCGTAAAGTAAAGAGCGTCATAATAACTTCGTACAATAGAAAGTAATAAAAGACTGTCCCTTGACTTGAATTTTTTTTCAATTAAATTGGAACATGGACATGATAGTTTGTGTGAATGTGTGAACCATATTTCCGCTTGAGCGGTGTAAGTAAGGGGAATGAGTAATAAGTTGAGAACTTAACAATTAATTATGGTAAATTTTAAATAGAAACCTTTGGAAATTAAATTTTTAATAAAAACCTTTGGAAAGAATTCCAAAGGTCGCGGGTTCGATTCCCGTTTGAGAATTCACTTATGGGCAAGTTAATTTTTTCCAATATTTTTCTATTTAAAATTTACCATAAGTATAAAAAAAGCATTGAAAAATGCAAAAAAAAAATTACAAAATCATAAATTATTGGCAGTTGCATCTTAATCGATCGTTAAACACCTGAAAAGATGTTTCTTTCGAATGCAAGGATATTCCTAGCATTGATGTGACAACGCTGGCCTACAGCGTATTAAAAATATAAAAGTATTGGAGAATTTCGACGGTGGTTCGCAAGTCTCGGTAGCTCAGCGGTTAGAGCATTGGGCCGGATTTCCAAAGGTCGCGGGTTCGATTCCCGTCTGAGAATTCACTTGTAGCCAAGTTAATTTTTTCCAATATTTTTCTATTTAAAATTTACCATAAGTATAAAAATAGCATTGAAAAATGCAAATAAAAAATTACAAAATCATAAATTAACAATTAATATTTTTGATGCAAAAGCATTAAAAGGCCATTTCTGGTTTTGAGTGATTTTGACTGTTTCGTTAGTTCGTTTTGAGCTGGTTGGGGGCAGGTAACAATGTGTTAAGTGAGATAATTATATTAAGTTGAAGTTTATTTCAATATGGAAAAAGTTGGCGATTACAATTTTTAAAATATATTGATTTTCATTTATTACTTTGTTTAAAACCTGAAAATTGTTTAATTTTTTTTCGATGCGCTCCGTTCGTACTCGGAATTCAAAATATAAAGCTGTTTATAAATTATACAGAAATAAAGACAATGAAAAATCTAAAAAGCGGCCGAGAAGTTTTTAGTACTTTTATTCAGAAATACAAAGAAAATCTTAGTTCAAAATGCTCAAATTTTTAGCAAATATGTCGCAGAGTAAAAATACGCATATGTGAAGATTGACTCATGCATAGCCAAATATTAATAATCTAGCACTATTCTATAAAATTATTAATACAATTTAAGAGCCAGCGTTCTTGATCTTAGTAACAAAAATACATGATTCATTTTGACTTATTGAATAGTGCGGCATAGCTATTGGCAAAGTTCGTAGGGGCCTCGTTTTTTGTAAATTTTGGTTAACTTTTTAACCCAATTAAATCCAAAATTGCAGAAAAAGATTTTCATAAAATGCGCGCAGGCACTTTTTTGAGCACCTGGATTGACTACTGTTTTAAACAATTGAAATAAAAAAAAATAGAACGATATTTCTTATATAGTCGTAAAGTTCGTAGCGGCCTCGGAATTTTGAAATATAATTGAATTAATATAGAAAAAAAAACTTATTCTAAGCCAAAACACTTCGAAAATAGCTTTAAGTTAACTGTGAATTTCTCTTGTGTACGATAATATTAATTTAAGATAATAAGCAAAATTACTACAAAATGCGACGCACCGGTCGTCTGTACTCAGTACTGGTACGCAAGGTGCAGATTTGTAATAGGGTAAGTTCACCAAAATTCACGGCTCAAAAGTCCCACCAAATAACCAAGTAGATATATAGTTGCACACTTCGTTAATAAGGAGAGCGTATTTAACTGCATAATAACGACAGAAAATAAGTTTTTTAATGCTTTTACACAATGCAGACTAAGGGAATGTTACAAAAAATATAAGTCTTCCAAATCCGTTCATGTAAATTAAATATAGAAGGTATGTAATACGTTTATTATAGTATGTACGAATGTTAGAATACCAATTTGTACTTGAAATATTTAAAAACCAAAAGTTACAAAGCATTCAGATGTTGACGCCACTGGCCACTATGTTTAATATTTAAAATGTATTTTAAATATAAAACATAAAACATAGTGGCCTACTGCGCCAGAGGTCCCGGGTTCGATCCCCGGACAAGACAAATATTTGTGTGCATGTCATGTGTCCAAAAAAACTATGTATACTATGATATGTTTATCCGTTATCTAGTATCAATTAATAACACAAGTTCTGGTTCAACTAGTACGCAAGGTGCAGATTTGTAATAGGGTAAGTTCACCGAAATTCACGGCTCAAAAGTCTTACCAAATAACCCTTGACACTCGCGCTTGACAGAGAGGAAGCGCAGTAACTTTAAAAACTAGTCACTGCGCGTCTTTTGCTTCACCGTGCGGGGTTCAAGATATTATGGCCGAGCGAAATGTTTTGAACGGGCTCTTAAAAGTAACCTAAGTTCTAATTCAAGATCCGGCCTAGCTTCTGGGAAAAATCAATAAAAATGGATAATAATGGATTTTTATACTAGAAGAAAAATTGTTCAGTGGACAGTTTCTAGAAATACATTATTTTGAAGTGAAAACTTCTTTAGCGGCGTAGTGCTCATCAGAGTTTTAAATTTTTGGGATGGGTGAAAAATGTTTAAGTCAAGTCAGGACACTTGACCCTGATCGAAAATTCGTAAGACCATTTACCATTGACCTATTTCAAATTACATAAAGTCTCACACTTGAAAGATCTACGTATATTAGTTAATAACAACCATTAGATAAAGATCTCTCATTACTACCAACTTTCATATTTATGCCAGGTCAGTTTTAATGGATTTACCTGCCAAATCAAGTTGGTCTCCGTTTTCATCAACTTTTTATGAAGTTGTGGACAACACATAATGGAATTTGATCGTTATTTTCGTTTTTTAAGCGGTTTTCACTTCTGCCGGCACTCCCAAAGTGCAACCCATTGTTTTTTTTTCTACTACATACTTAAAATTGGTTCGTGGTAAATTCGTCAAAAGGTAACATCACTTTTAAAATGTTTGCACATTTTCTGAAGGTAAAAGGACTTTACAAATTAGTCTCTTCTTGCAATTTGATTCTAAATTGTTTTAATTCATGAAACATGGCCGTGGCCGCCGGCGGTGGCATAACGATGAAAATCTATTGTCTCGTATTCCGTTGCCTGAGAGGCTCCACTGAGAGTATAAACTAAGTAGTATACGAGAAGATATCGCTCGCCATACTACTTCACCACTTTTTTTTTTTTTAAATATACTGTACGATAAGCAAGAAGACCTATCGCAATACTATCGAGTGAGTATCGAGCACGTAATGTCAGAAAATGTAGTTCCGTTTACGTCCGGTTGAAACTGCTCAATATGTGATATATTTTTTTACTTTACTTCCTCGATATTTACTCGAAAGTAATTCGTGCTAGGCGTACAGTAAGTACTATTTCCTAGATCAAGATCCAGTATTTCGCTTTCCTAAAATTCATGACAACATGTCATGAGCCATCGATTCAGTTTTTTATAGGAGTATATCCCCAATATCACAATATCTACGTTTCTTCAATTCATTATAACTTGGCGTAAAAAAGAAAATAACTATCGAGAGAATACCAATTAAAATGGAAGCCTCACCTGCAAACGCTAGTTCCGTTGTGTTGCATAATTTTCAATTCTAAAATATATTTTTATTTAGAATTAAAATAATCAGAAACGGTTCCTAAAATGGGGTTATTATTTTGTTTGTGTTCATAAAAAACGTACAATACGGTATATTTGTGAAAGTAGATAGTTGCACACTTCGTTAATAAGGAGAGCGTATTTAACTGCGTAATAACGACAGAAAATAAGTTTTTTAACGCTTTTACACAATGCAGACTAAGGGAATGTTACAAAAAATATAAGTCTTCCAAATCCGTACATGTAAATTAAATATAGAAGGTATGTAATATGTTTATTATAGTATGTACGAGTGTTAGAATACCAATTTGTACTTGAAATATTTAAAAACCAAAAGTTACAAAGCATTCAGTTGTTGACGCCACTGGCCACTATGTTTAATATTTAAAATGTATTTTAAATATAAAACATAATACATAGTGGCCTTCTGCGCCAGAGGTCCCGGGTTCGATCTCCGTACAAGACAAATATGTATGTGCATGTCATGTGTCCAAAAAAACTATATACATATGTTTAACCGTTATCTAGTATCAATAACACAAGTTCTTCATGAAACTTAACGTGGGCTAGATAATTGGTGTGATTGTATGAAATTATTTATATTTATTTATTATAACTTTCAACGCTATCGCCAACTATAGGATATCGGATGCACTGCTCATGTCGGTAAAACAATCTATAGGTATGAATTAGACAGAGGGATAGACATCGAAAACGAATATGGTTTGACAAACTCGTACTTAGGGTACTGGACAAGAGAAAGACACATAAATAAAAAGTAAATATTTTCATACAATCACACCAATTATCTAGCCCACGTTAAGTATCATGAAGAACTTGCGTTATAGATACAAGTTCGGATAAACATACTTATATACTTTATTTTGCAAATACATATTAAACACCCAGACCAAAACCATGTCTATTGGTTTTGGTCTGGGTGTTTAATATGTATTTTGTTCATGCACACAAATATTTGTCTTGTCCGGGGATCGAAACCGGGACCTCTAGTGCAGAAGGCGGGTTTAGTACCCCTGCGCCAAACAGGGACCTCAAACACATTCTTTTTTTCAATACAAAAAAAAACAAAAAAATAATTTAAAAGAAACTTTAGAAATAACCCGACTTCGACCCGAATGTTTAGGGACTATGACCCATGGAAAATGCATAAAAACGAGATCAAGCACGGAAACGATGCCACAAACAAACTTGTCCAATCTATGTCTTTATTCAAATATGATATTTCTTTATATGATAATAAACCTAAAAAAATAGAAAAAGAGAGAACTTTTAAAATGGGACTCCCTATATTTTTACCCTTTTAACTCTCGATAATACTCAAAGCTTTGAAAAAAAAATACTCGTAAGGGGATTAACAACAGGTTCATTAAATCGCTTGAAACGCAATTACTTAATTCATATTTAATTTATACATTTCCCTAATACGATTCGAGGAAAAGCTTTATATTTCCAGTCAGGCCGTCGACTAACTGTAGTTTCTCAAAAGTGAGCGCTATGTCGCGCATATTGACGTTTAATTTTGGTAAAATAGGTCAAATTCACACAATAGCGACCTCAATATTTATGTCATTATCATTAAAATTCAACATGTACAGTGCGACACAAAAGAGAAGAAAACGGATTTTGGAGGAACTAACCAACTACACTATATGGCAGCCTTTGTAATTCTACTGTCAAACCTTTAATAATTTAATGTTTGATTATGATCATAATAAACAAATCCCAGTCCAGTCTATTACATTCTTATTGCAAGTATTTGATAGAATCAGGCGTTACTTGGCGGAAATCCATATCTTAGTAGAAAACGAAAAATATGTCGCGTAATTCCGCAAGAAAAAATGCAGATGCAGCCCAGTGACACACCTTGCACCTTCACCGACTACTCTACACGTGTTTCGCCCACACACGGAGCATCCTCAGGAGTTGTTAGACCGTGCCAATCTCAGCACCGAGTGAGTAAAATGGCCCCAAACAGCCGTATTTAATGCTTCCCACTCCCCCCCTCCCCGCCCCCCGTGTGACGCATCGCGACTATAAGAGTGAGACAGAGTAATAATTAATGGAATTTTTTATAAAAGTTTACGACTGAACGTGTTGGAACAATTAGAAATTATCAAACATAATGTTGATGGAGCCATACTTAACGATCAGATAAATGTTTCTTCCTCCCCACTTCTGCGTATTTGTAGACAAACAAACAGTGATAGGGATTCATAAAAAAAAAAAAAAAAAAAAAAAAAAAAAAAAAAAAAAAAAACATTACATTTAATTTACATTTATTATAACAATTTCCATTAATTATTACTCTGTCTCACTCTTATAGTCGCGATGCGTCACACGGGGGGCGGGGAGGGGGGGAGTGGGAAGCATTAAATACGGCTGTTTGGGGCCATTTTACTCACTCGGTGCTGAGATTGGCACGGTCTAACAACTCCTGAGGATGCTCCGTGTGTGGGCGAAACACGTGTAGAGTAGTCGGTGAAGGTGCAAGGTGTGTCACTGGGCTGCATCTGCATTTTTTCTTGCGGAATTACGCGACATATTTTTCGTTTTCTACTAAAAAATTCTTATTGCACTTATTGTATTTATTGTGTGAGAGAATAATAAAAATTAAATTGTTCTTATAGGCTGATGAAGACTAGGTGAATGATGAACTTTATGATGAATCACAAATTGACCAAAAATGAAGCAAGCATTAAATAAGGTGCCAGAACATCTCAACAACAGTCGCAAGAATGCAAGGTGTGAAGACCCAACCATGGATTTTGAATCCTTGGATATGTTTAAATAAAGTTTATAACTGTACCAAAGTGTTTTATTTAATCTATCTGAGACAGTTAGATCTGCTAGCAAAAGAGATAATTATTTCTATTTTTTAATATTTAGCATTTATTACGTTAAAAATCTCAATTCAATTGACTAAACTACTTGCAGACAAGTAGATTTTAGATTATGATTGTGTAGGATTTTATACCTACTATTTTCTAAAATTTTAGAGAGAAAATGGGCCTAGAAAACTTTTTATAAAAATATGTATCTGTCAATCTTATTACATTAGTACCTACTTTAGTAGGTACTTCACTGTTTCACCCAGCAACGTAAAACGTTATTTTATGTTTAGGTACTCAAAACTATTAATTAATTGATGAACTCATCATTTCATATATTGTAGCAGACCTTATAACATTTTAGTACTAAATAGCTGTTTTATTTCAGGATTTCTACAAATGATTTTGAGGTTCTACTAACGTATCTAATTTTATGCCCATTTCAAGCATGAAGGAAGTTTTAAATTTACTATAAAATTATGTTCATATTCATTTATTCCGCAATAAATTAGTAGCAGAGTAGATCCATACATTTTCAATGTGTAGCTTAGGTACCTAAGTAAATACTCCAGCTATCTTACGGAAAAAATGTTTGTAAACAAACATTTAAGCATATTTCGTACCTAATTATTTTACAAATACGTTATATTTCAGCTAACTATACCATAATATCAAACTTGGACAACATAAGTAAGCTATATATGAGAAGCACATATTACTAAAATGTGTAATAATAAAGCACTTTTGAGGTTAATTATGGGCGGTTTCTTTACAAACATTCTTTCCTTAAAATGTCTGAAGTATCTTTTCAAGGTATTGTGGTAAGTATTACCAAAGTGACTATAATATGTAGTATTACATATTCATTTTTATTCATATACCTATAGCTAACGAATTATGATAAAAGTTTCCGCTCATGGGGCTAGCACGAAAATTTTGCAAGCAATCATTCATATCGTCACGTTAAGTTACGCCTTACGCCACCAAAAACTATCGAGTAAGTATCAAGCACGTAATGTCAATAAATGTAAAAGAAAAGGATGTAGAGGTCCCGGGTTCGATCCCCGGGCAAAACACATATTTGTGTGAGTGAACATTTCTATTTGTCTTGCCTGGTTGCTTCATATTTATATTATGTATTGACAAAAAAGTAGGTATATAAGTATGTTATATTATGTTAATCTAAGGCATTAGCGCCTCTACGGAGGTACTGCGCATGCGCGGTGGGCACCCGCGTTTTCGCCATGTTCTAAAATGTTTGTATTAAGTCAGTCAGTTTCTAGCAATGAAACAGTTTTATTTAGCTCAGCCCGAGTATTTAACAGTATGTTTATCCGTTATCTGGTATCCATAACACAAGTTCTTTATTATAACTTTAACGTGGGCTAGATAGTGAGGAGCCCGTGGCGCAATGGTTCGCGCGCTCAGCCTGCGATTGTTGAAGTTAAGCAACTTTCGCAATGGTCGGTCACGGGATGGGTGACCAAAAATTTACTATCTCGAGCTCCTCAGTGCTTCGGAAGGCAGGTTAACCGTTGGTCCCGGCTGCGTTTGCAGTCGTTAAAACCCACCAATCCGCATTGGGCCCGCGTGGTGGGTCATGGCACGTTCTCCTTATCCATCCATAAGGAAGGCCAGTGCCCCTGCAGTGGAGACATTAAAAAAACATTTTATAAAAAAAAATCAAACCGACTTCAAAAAGTAAAAAATAAAACTTTTGGAGTCGGTGCCAGCCAGGGCATTCTATATTGAACTTCTATTAACTATATATTTTTTTGGCCTTAGCTAGCTAGCACCGACTCCAAAAGTTTTATTTTTTACTTTTTGAAATCGGTTTGATTTTTTTTTATAAAATGTTTTTATTTCAGATTTTTTAGTTACATCATGTGCCGTTACTTACACTAAAAATCACAACAATGTCATCTAGGTAAACGACTACTTGCCAAAAGGTGATTTATATTTTTCAAGATTATGAAAAAACTACTAGCCAGATCTTCGTAAAAATTATATGGGACCAAATTGACAGTGTACCCGATCGAACGCGTTGAATTGAGTACCTCCCTCCTTTTTTGTTGAAGTCGGTAAAAATGGCTGATGACGACGACGACGATGATGCGTGATTGTACACAATTATTTATTATTTATTCATTATAGATCATAATATTTATGAAATCACTAGATTACCTATCTTCACTCGGTTACATGACTAACCTATGACACGAGATTGAATGCTGTCTGAAAACATTTACTTGATATTATTAGCTAAAAGCTATTGCATAATGCATCTTTACATTTGCACTTTAGGTGTTAGCTTTGAGTCTGCTAACACTGTATAGAAGTCATAACTGTTTAACAGTCGGGGAACATCCCGGTTGACCAGTAGAGATATTTTAGGGAGCTTTATTTAAAAAAGTACAGATATACAGAAAACTTTTTTATCACAAATAATAGAATATTAATAGGTATTTCATTTGAATAATTAATTATTTCTTTAACCTCAAATAATACTTTCCGAGAAAACGTTTCCCAAAAAAAAAAAAAACTGTACTGGTAAACCGGGAAGTTGTACATATTGTACATATTAGACCTATTTATTCACCAACTCTTAGTAGCTGGGTTACTGTTATACTGGGTCCACTGAATAGTGAATAGGTACCTAAAGAAGGATTTCAATAGTAGATACCTAGGACTGTGATAAGTGTGATGCGAGTTATGTACTTATATTGGAAGTCTATACTTACGTAAATATTAAGTTTTGGCGCGCATTGTTAATTGAAATAAAACAACTTTTAATGATATTTAGCGCACTACATTTCAAGAGTAAGATCGATTTAACTGTGTTGTTTTAAGGATATAATGGAAGTATGTTGCTTTTTTATAGAGAATCATCACGTTGGTTTTTTATTTTAGGAGCAAATGTAAATTACTAGACTTATGGTAAATTTTAAATAGAAAAATATTGGAAAAAATTAACTCGGCCACAAAGCTACCGAGACTTGCGAACCACCGTCGAAATTCTCCAATACTTTTATATTTTTAATACGCTGTATGCCAGCGTTGTTACATCAATGCTAGGAATATCCTTGCATTCGAAAGAAACATCTTTTCAGGTGTTTACCGATCGATAAAGATGCAACTGCCAATAATTTATGATTTTGTAATTTTTGCATTTTTCAATGCTATTTTTATACTTATTGTAAATTTTAAATAGAAAAATATTGGAATAAATTAACTCGGCCACAAGTGAATTCTAGACTTACTTATATCGGTTATCGGTTACTCGGTTATCCACTTAAGTTTTCAGAGTTGTGAAGACTCGATATATCAGTTAATTAACAATTTACCAAATCAGTTTTGCAGGAAACAGTCCTCACCACTTTTAAATAAGAATAGATTGGTGCTTATTTATAATTCAAAATAGGTAGGTACAGTCAGCAACGAAACTTGCCGATGAAAAAAAACGTTACAAAAGACACTAGACACATGAATTGTACTTAAGTTACTGAACATAGTTACAAACAAAATTCCATTTACATTATAAATTTCTAAAAGTAGCTATACAGTATATTTCCAAAAGTGGCTGGATCTAGTATCGTTTAAAAGTGATTTGTTAGATCATAACCGGACCAATTTTCGAATTTAGACTGATGACAATCACCGAAAAAAGTACCACACTGTCATATTATAATACATTTGTCTCTTTAATTTTGGTCGTGACATCATTGACATGTCATTTGTTTATGCCAGCGTCTCGCTTCTTACTTTTTTACTATTTTAGATTATAACCGACTTCAAAAAGAGGAGGTTCTCAATTCAATGGTGTTTCACGACATTTATGAATAGATTTTACAAATGATTTTCTTTAATGGATAAGTTACACTCCAAGGGGTTGTAGTGGCTTTATTCAGGATTGTAGAAGTCAGTTTTATTAATTTTAAATTTAATAGTTTTACTTCATACCATACAAGGACTTTACTTGTAGATCGTTCCTATACTTAGCTCCAATTTATACCCACTGAAATTAGTTAAGTTGTTTTGTTTAAGTTTCTCAGAACGTTTCGTTTAGACCCTGTATAATAGGATTAACAAACACCGGATGCCGATCCAGCGAAAAATGTATACATATCAGCGTATTTATGTCAGAAAATTTTGATATTTTATAGATCAGGCTAATTATGTAATTAAACACGTTCAGCTACTTTTGTAAAAATAATGTACATCGACCTTTGGTATTCCCAAATGTCTACAGAGATTTGTACAACAGCCTGTTCAGTTACATATAAAACTTTAAAGTGTGCAGGTGTTTTGAAAATTTGGATGTGTTCATGGAATTTTGTTGCTGACTGCACCTACTTCTATTTACTATTAATTTATGTCACAAAGTATTACCGAGTTTCCTACTCCCAGAATTTGGCAGACTTCCAAGTAATTTCTTCAGCGCACGCGCCTTCTAAGTACATTTACATAGAAACCGGTTCCGGACAGATTGAAAGATTCACAGACAATACACTCTTAGACAATGCCTACTTTCACCTTTGCATTGATATTCTGTAATAAAAGATACTCGATAAGACTTGAGAGAATATTAACTGTACATACTTAGGTAGGTATGTAATTTTTTTCTCTATTTTCCTATCACCATCATACAGCCTATCATCGTCCACTGCTGGACACGACCTCTCCATGTGCGCACCACCGAGCATGATCATCGGCTATACTCCTATCCAGCTCAAGGGGCCTACCGCCATCTCTTACCATGCTATTTCGTACTACGAACCTCTTTCAATTAAAGTTTGTTTTCTGAAGTTTTGTGTCAATCAATCATCAATCAATAGTATCAATATGTGACAACTTTGATAAACAAAACCAAACAAAACGTTCTTATGACAGTATATGATAGTTGAAATGGATGATGGTAGGCCGGCTGTTTACGATACTAACCCTTCCTATTCTTTAAAACCCACTAAATTAGATACTAAGGTAAGATAATTTATTAATTTTTATTATCTAATAATCATCATCATCATCATTATCTTAGCCACATGACTTTAACCCTTACCCCCACGACTGGGGTTATATGCTCAAGGATCCCTCCGACCAACGGCTATTGGTTCTTCACACTACAACAAGGTAGCGCACGCCCACTACAGCTGAACAATCCTTCACGACTTCTCATGTCTCCTCCGGATTTCCTAATTTCTGATTCGATTACGCAGGAAAAGACCAAGAACGGCTCTCCATTACGCGCTGGGTGACGTCGGCCCTTATAGACTATTTTAAATAATTATTATTACCTACTAAAGTAACCAATGATTTCAAAAGGAAGGATGCGCCCATCTGAACATTTGACATAAAACTGTCTCATACCAGTAAAATCAGAGCCATCTGTGAACAACTCTTTCGAACTTTTCGCATCGCATAGGTGTATTAGAGGTGGGCAAAAAAGATTATAGAAGTGAACGATTTCGTTCAATTAGAGCTATCTTATCTATCACTCATCTAGTTTATTTGGGGAGCTAATACTATTTTTAAATGTTTTAATATTGTTTAACTAATTCAAAATAAAAACGCATGTTTCAAATTAAAATTATCTTTTCTCCTCAATCTGACAACACTGCAATTATTGATATAGAAATAAACGAAAAATATTTTTATTTAAAAATAATATTATCATCTTATAGAGGGACTATTGAGTAACTTCTCAATATTTTCCAACAAACTTTGATGTAATACCTATTAGACGTAGGTAATAACACCGTAACCTGTGCAATTGTCTCGTTTCTATACGCGGCGTTCGTAACCTACCTTTATTTTACGATTTACTATCATTTTTTAAGTTAATTAACTATGGAACTTAAGGTCCAGCTTTCCATAGAAAGACTTCACTAAAATGCAGCTGATACAAAGTGAATGAAAAAAAAACTGTATGAGTTGAAAAAATCCTCTAAGTCTAGCCGATTCTTCACAATATGTTTAAAATAGCATCACAAAACATACTTTAAGTTTTACTCTATTGGCTCTTTGGCTATGAAAATATTTCCATAGAAACTAGCGCCATTGGTAGAACGGTGGGAGCAACTGAAAAAAGTAACTCTTTGTCGCTATGAAGGTATTTCTATAAAAACCGGCACCTGGTAATCGGTGATAGCGACTGAGTTTTCATAGTTTCGTTCCGACTAGTCGGCCATTTTTGTAGTCGGCGACTAGTCGGTGACTAGTCGGCTAAAACCACCGACTAGTCGGCCCGCTTCTCACTCATGTTAATATGCTAAAAAAAATAGAGAGGGTGATTGAAATGAAATTGTATCTTTACTGTTGTTATTTTTTATTATAAGAATCAGTCTCACAGTTTCAATTTACTAATAATAGGTTAGAAAATTTAAATAGGAACTCTTCCTTTGATATCACCTTATATTATTCAATCTCGAAATAAAATAATACAATACTTGTAATAAAAACAACTAAGTATAGTAAAGTAAGTATACTTGGTTCAACAAACTCTTTTTTTAGCAAAAAATTAGAAATACGTAGGTATCTTTACTTCACACTACAACTTAGAAATAGAAACTTGTTCTATATAGAACAAGTTCCTATTTCTAATAATGAATTGTACTGAGATCTAGCTTTTACGTAAACAAATAATGAATGATGCAGAATGAATGACGCGATGTAAACAAAAACATGTCCTAACAAGTCCGCGTGGGCACCGCGCCGATGCTACAAGCCGAAAGCGCACTCACGAACATTTCCGATGTCACCCGTATTCTACCGAAAGTAATGGTCGGCCTAGCCGACTAGTCGGCCATTTTGCTGCCGACTAGTCGTCTAGTCGGCTAGTCGGCCAAAGTTATAGTCGGCCCATCTCTAATGACGACCGGTACGTATGTATACCGGTTTTAAGGTGTCGCCTACCTGTGAGGTCCTGAGTTCGAATCCCGGTAGGGGCAAATGTTTGTATGATGAATACGAGCATTTGTACCTGATTCATGGACGTTTATATATATTTCTACTTCATAAATACTTATAATATATATATAAAAAATTGGCTAGCTTTAGAATTTTAATAATTACGTGAGGACATTCGGATTTTTAAGCTTCGCCGATTAATCTCATTATGCCAGCTGCTTATCAAGGGAATTTTGAACCGTCTCCTTTCATACTAGACTATTGATTCATTCATTCAGTTTTTATGAATCGTTCATAATAATGTCCCATCTCTAGTGCTTTGATCTTCTGCCATTAACCCTGCTAGTGGTCGCACGGATTACATATTTGCTCATTCCGGTAGAATAACAGCACAATATCACATTTTTTGCATTACTGCTCAATATACGGGAAAGTGATAAAGTTCTTGAAATTGTTTCATCTACAATAGCTTCAAATCCTATCAATCGAAAACATTATAGTGCTAATCTGTGATCTTTATAATATTCTGAAGATGTTTATTCCTCGAAGTCAACTTTTACTTATAGAAATAATGTGCGCGACTCCTTAAATGCTTTTTCAAATTAATGCGTTATTTACACGAGTGACTGGACTTAGTTTTTCAGAATTACGGACCCAGCAATTGGGTACGTATAGACAAGATCGGGCAGTAGTCTCAGCTGGACAGCACGTCAGTGCTGTCGCGCTCCTGTCCTGTCTCGATAGGAGCTATCAAATATTGCATTCTCTCAGTCGTCGCATTATACGTTTAAATCATATTTTCTTGAAATTGTTTCGGCAGTGGAAACGGCGGGTCCCGTTATTCAAACTTTTATACTTTTTGAATTCAGAACATCGATATTTGCACTTCGTACTTTAGTATGACAATTATCCTCCGGTAGAATAACATATTTTTTCTATTATCATATATATTTGGCAGACCAATCAGGTAATTTTAGTACGCGACCACTCTAGGGTTAAGACTGTCTTCGAACAATTCTTGTAACAGTTAATATCGTTAAAAAAAATTGTTAGACATGCAATAAAAATCATGTAAAGCTATTTACGGGTGATACGATATTCTATGGATCTTGTTAACTATTTAGTCATAATTTTTGCACCATTTTACTACACAAATTCGGCATTTTTATGAAATGACAGCTAACGTCTTTCAACTTCAGTCTCCCGTAAACAACTGAGTCGCCGTTGGCCCTAAACTGATATTTTAGGGCCAACGATTTGGCACGCTTTTTAGCACCGTTGGCCGGGTCCTTACGCTAGTAATATACAAGTCAATGAAAGTAACTAACGATATTAATATTTTGAAAAATAGATTTTATAATTTATAGAAAATATTCATTTCATCATAAAACGGCGAGTAAATAAGTAGGGGAAAATGGGGGAATTGGGAACACTTAATTTCAAACGTTTAAAAATTATAGAAAAAAGTGTCAGACATACTCTATAACATAATCAATATCAATATTTACTTTACAGTGAAGAAAAATCCCAAAAATATAACGTTTTTTTTTTAAAATATGAAGAATGATGACCTATGAGGTAATTGAGAACAGAATTAAGAACGGCTCAATTAAATCTTTTCTCAAACATGCTTGGAAATTTGAGCATTATTTTAACAACCTTCTTCGAGATAAATCGAAATTGCTGTACTGGCCAAATACATTCGAGCTGCGGCCGGCAAAAGTTGTATGATATGTAATTTGTTTATTTCATATTGTGTCGTGTAATTTAAAAATAAAACGATCTTTTACAACCAAGGAGGTAACTTATCAAAGGTTTTATTTAAATATCTTACTGGCTTGCACAATCATAGAAAGCTGTTTATTGAAAAAAAAACAAATGAACACTGACACGGGAATATACTATTTAAATTAAAAGTTCTGACTTAGTACGTACTACTTAGGTAGTATATCCGCACATTATTTGAGAAAAGTATTAAGTATACAAGCCTTGGCCAGAACTAGGCATTGATGGACTTACGTATGTGTGCCGAGGCGATATTATAATAAACTACAGATTTTCTTTGTTGGCACAAATCACAAGCGTACCTACCCTTTGCTAGCCTTGCCGGTTTATGTCTAGAGCCTACAGATGATCCACAGCCAATCCTCTGTCGGGAGGCTTCATACATTTCGTCGCACATTCTGCTACTCAAAAAAACTCCCTTCATTTTCATTTCCTTGTAAAGCTTACTTCAAATTTCTTGTTCCTTTTTTTACTTCGACTTGTAAGCTACAAGTCCTATGGGACCTTTTGTATGGTTTTAATGATCTTTTCAGACTATACTATTTATTCGGATCTTTTTTTTTGCTTTTTGCTCACTTTGTTTTTTCTGTTTTTTCCCCGAGTTGGTTTTTTATTGTTGTGCTGGATAAAATTAGAGTTTAGGAGTGACAGGCATATTAATTTTGGCAAGAAGCACTTGATCACCAAAGGATCTTATTTCCTTACTTACGTAAGGAAATAAGTTAACCTTTCAGGCCCGGATTAAGAGACGCAATAGATTTTCCATTGTTCTCTGGACACCGGTGTCCGGTTCAAGTTTGATGATTAAACTGCATTCACAGGTTATTAAAAATCGCTCCGCTCTCTTTCGTGCTCCGCTCCTATACCTACACATAAAAAAAAATAGGGTAAACTGTATAATTATTGGCACTTTAAGAAAATTATTATTTCTTTAACACACTTAGACAACATTTACTATTTTAAAATTATTCTTTGATGTATACTTCTTAAATTCACAAAACATTTTTGTACCCTCATTTTTCATCAATAAAATGAGAATTTTATCTCGGAATACTTTTGGACCAGCGTTTAACATGGCACCTACCTATGGAGCTCCTAATGACAAGAATCAGAAAATTCAGTTGGCTATTCAAAAATCTAAGAAATCTTGCAACTGCAGATACATTAAAGTATGTATATATTTCTCTGGTTCAACCAATTTTGACGTATTGTATCAGTATATGGGGAGGCGCTACTAAAACCAAATTTTTGGACCTAGACAGAGTACAAAGATCCTTGCTGAAAGTCATTTATTTTAAACCTTACAGATTTCCAACACAAGATCTGTATTTACTATGTCAGCTTCTCTCTGTCCGCAAGTTGTATGTATTGAATTTGACTCTTATATTACATAAGTCCCTTGTATATAACCCTAATTGTGAAAACAGTAGAAGAAATAGAAATGTCGTTAAAAGTGTAGGCGTTAAAACTGCTTTTGCCAGACGGCAACAATCAAATCAATCTTGTTATGTATATAACCACTTAAATAACCAGTTAAATATTTATCCTAAAACTATCAAAGAATGTAAAATACTCATTACCAATTGGGTAAAAGATAAAGATTACAACGAAATTGAAAAACTTATAAAATAATAACTTATACTTTCTCTCTCTCTCTCACACACACACACACACACACACACACACACACACACACACACACACACACACACACGCATGATCGCACACACTAGTGCACACACTTATAGCGTTAGTTAATAATCTTAAAATATTCTTGTACCTCTAAAAATGCAACTCCAAAAGTGTTTATTCTTTTGTAATGTACGATGTGGAAGAGCGAGGTCTCTTGGCACAAGTATATTAATACTTAAAAGGAGATCTCAGTGTAATTGTTTTGTAAAAATTTGATATTACTGTATTTTTTTTTTAAATAGAAAGTGACTAAAAACAACTAAAAGTACAGTAAAGTGCACTTTTAGTACAATCATTGGCAGTCATAAGGTACAATGATTGGCACCTTACCACACTACTTATCTTTTTTTTGTTTTTGTTGTTATCTTTATAGAGTTAACGTGAATAACCTAGGTTATCTAGATCGATTCGAGGGTGTACTTTTAAATAAATAAAAAACCACTTAGTACACGACTGGTATATTGGATAATTCAAGTACTTAAAATATTCCGACACACATGTTTTCTAAGAAGCAACCCAATAGCGAGAGACAGAAATGAACAACGCCATCTAGCGTGATCTATGGTAACTATATTTAATACGTACATTTACCGCCCACTAAGGACAAATTGACGTTTGTCCTTACAGCAAAATACATGGTCTTATTACTAATCAGATTGTTGTAAACACCAATAAAACTTAAATTTATCTTTTAACAACTAAAACTTGTAAATAAATCTTCATAAAACTAAATTCTATTAATAAAAGTTGATTGAAAAAACTTATTTGTTACCCGTGCCCTTTAAAATTAATGTACAATTGTATAGAGGTTAAAAGTTAAACAAACTTTGATTTTGAAACCTTAAAATTAATACATAGGTACTCGTAAACGTTTCTAAAAATATAATATTTTTTTTGTATAAGGAATAGAAAACTTTTATTTTCTAACGTCGAACTCATTTAGTTACAGGTAAAATGCATAATTTATTTGTGGGACGTTTTATTATTGAATTTTTGCATTTCAATGTTACCACCCGCGTGATTCCATCTTTACCGGGGTGTTGCTCAATAATTTTACCATAAAGCCAACGACCTGGGGGAAGACCGTCTTCTTTAATTAGAACGATATCTCCTATTTTAGGTTCTGGCGTCTATCTATAAATATTCTTTTGACCAATTACGCCAGAATGCCTGTGCCATGCGTTGAGTTAACTGCCATCTTTTAAGCGAACCTATGTTGCAATTCTCATAATTATGATCCGGAGCAGATATTAAAGCTTCTCCAATTAAAAAATGTCCTGGAGTCAAAACTTCTGCATTTTCCTTTTCGGCACTTTCATCAAGCCTCGACAAAGGTCGAGAGTTTAGACAAGCTTCGACTTGAGCTAGCATGGTCGACATCTCCTCGTACGTTAAAGTGGAAGACCCTACAACTCTCTTTAGGTGAAACTTGACGGATTTGATCCCGGCCTCCCAAAGGCCACCAAAATTGGGGGCATGTGGTGGTATGAAATGCCATTCTGTGTTATTATTTGCTAGAACTTCAGCAATTTCCGGCCAAATACTATTTTTCTCGTCGACAAATAGTTTTCTTATTTCTCCTGCGGGTCCAACAAAATTAGTGCCATTGTCGCTCCAAATGTTGTCACAATGACCTCTTCTAGCTACAAATCTCTTAAACGCTTGAAGAAAGCCTTGCGCTGTTAGATCGCTAACTGCCTCGATGTGTACCGCCTTTGTAGACATGCATACAAATAGGCAAATATAGCCCTTGTATGACTTGTGACCGCGTCCTTTTGTTGTTCGCAACTGTATGGGCCCCGCAAAGTCTACTCCACTACTTTGGAAAGGACGTGCTGGAGTAACTCTTACTGGAGGAAGTTGTCCCATTAACTGCTGGTAAGTACGACCACTATTTTTCACACAGTGAACACATTTTCGAACGAAAACTTTAATTAATTGTTTGACACCTAGAATATAATATTTGTTCCTTAGGTAATTCAAGGTTAATTGCGGACCTCCGTGTAGGGTTTTATTGTGGGCATCTGCAATTATCAAATTGGTAAGCTTTGATTTCTTTGGCATAATAATTGGATGCTTTCTGTCGTTATTTAAATTAGATTGTTCTAACCTTCCTCCTACTCTCAAAATGCCTTTATTATCTAATATCGGATTAAGTGATTTTAATGGACTATTATTTTTAATAACATTTTTCTTACCTATTGTTTCTTTTTCTTCTATAAAATGTATTTCTTGATTTATCTTTATGCAACACTCTAAAGCTTCTCTTAACTCTTCAGTTTTCAAATATCCTTTATATTTCTTACCGTCTTTTGAATTTTTCATTTGTAAGAACCTCCTGCAATATGCAATAACTCTTATTAATCTTGTTAAAGTAGAGAATCTGTCCCATACGTTTTCTTTTTCTTCTTCTTTCGTCACTATATGTACTTTTATAGCTTCTACTTCCGTATCTAAACCTATAGGCTCTTGGTAATTAATATCTTTTTCCCAGAGAGCTTTTGGACCACTAAACCATAACTGATGACTTTTCAGATCAGCAGGTGATACACCTCTAGATGCACAGTCGGCAGGATTGTCTTTGGTGCTGACGTGTGACCATTGTTGCGGATTCATGACAGTAAGGATCTCCGACACTCGGTTCGCTACAAATACCTTCCATCTACTAGGCAAACTATTCAACCAAGCCAGAACTATCGTCGAGTCCGTCCATGCATGTATGTTAGCGTTTTCTACTTCATACACCTTGGCCACATCCATTAACACTCTACTCAACTGAACGACGCCACACAATTCCAATTTAGGGATTGAGATTTGTTTGATGGGAGCCACTTTTGATCGTGCTGTAATCAGCGACACATGAATTTTTCCTTCAGAATCGATGACTCTAAGATAGACAACCGCAGCGTACGCCGTCTTCGAGGCATCACAATACCCATGCAGCTCTCGTCTGATATCACTTGTCTTCGCACCAACCCATCTTGGTATTGTTACTTCAGTCAAATTATATAATTGTTCGCGGTAAGTACACCATTCACTTATTAATGTTTTAGGTGCTTCCTCATCCCAAGTTACACCCGCTATTCATAATTTTTGTATAATTACTTTGGCTACAATTATGCATGGCGTAATCCAACCTAATGGGTCAAAGAGACGTGATATATCTGCAATTATTTTTCTTTTGGTTACAGGTGGCTGCATGTCGGGGAGTTCAACTTTGTACTTGAACTGGTCTGCGTGTCGTTCCCAGGTAAGTCCTAGAATTTTTATTATTTCGTCTATTTTTATATTAAGCCCTTCTTTATGTAATAGACTTCCTTTCTTCTCTTTATCCTGCCTTTCCATCAAGTCTATACTTTCCAATAATTCTTCATTATTTGTTGACCATTTTTGAAGTTCAATCCCACCACTTTTAAGTAAACCTTTCATCTCAGTATAAATTTTTAAAGATTCTGTTACAGATTCGCAACAGCACATTAAATCGTCCATATAATAACTTTTCGGTACTATTTTAGCAGCAAGAGGATATCTGTCCTTTTCATCCTGTGCAACCTGGTGAAGAGTCCTTACGGCCAGGAATGGAGCTGAGGCTGTCCCAAATGTAACTCTTAAGAGTTTATAATCTATAACTTCCTCTGTTGGGTCTGTCCTCCAAAGCAACCTTTGGAAATCTGTATCCTTTTCAAACACCTTAATTTGCAGGTACATCTTGGATATGTCTGCGGTCATGCATATACACGACAGTCTCCACTGCATAACAAGTTGTCTCAAATCCGGTTGAAAATTTGGCCCTACCATAAGATCATCATTTAGTGATTTACCATTCATGCCGATTTGTGAGGCATTAAATACAATTCTAAATTTCGTTGTATCTTTGTCCTCTCTTATGACTGCATGGTGAGGCAAATAAACAGATTCAGGTTTTTCACTATCGTCTTTCACTACTTCAGTCATATGGTTCATTCGTAAATAATTTCCCATTACCACTTTATAGCTTTCATAGAATTCCTTGTCTTTTGTAAATTTTCTTTCCAGTCCCTTTAATCTTTTCTCTGCTATGAATCTGGTGTTACCCTTTATACTGTCTGGATCGTCAGTTTTAAAAGGTAATCTAACTATATACCTTCCTTCTTCATCTCTAGTGGTTGTCTTTTTATAATATTCTTCACATTTCCGTTCTTCATCAGTAAAGCTTTGTTCCTTAGTTAAACTTGTCCCATTTTCTATTTCCCAAACTTTCTTCACATTTCCCAACGCGAAACTGCAAGCCACAAAAGCTGATTGATTATCAACTAAGCCTGCCTCAATTTTGGGCCCCGATGCCTTTAATGAATTATCTACCTTGTCTGAATCGACCTTAACCACATTAGCCTGCGCATTTTCATTTCTCACTGGATGTAAGAGGGTGTGATGACGACGATGACAAAACTTGCATTTAAAATTTATTTGACATGTCTTCGCCCCATGATTGGATCCCAAACATATAAAACATAAACCGTTGGTTTGGACGAAATCACGTCGTTGATCAACCGTTTGATTTGCAAATTTTCGACAAATACTTATTTTATGATTCTTTTTAGAGTTTTAAACTTTACTGTGCTGTTTTGATTGTAATTCGAAGAATTATTAAAATTTGATTTATTAGCTACTTTTGTATCCAAAAATTCAAGTGCCCCATATCGGTTAGACAAGAAATCTTGGAATTGCTTGAAAGTAGGAAGTTCTTCGGAAGATGTACTATTAGTTATAGTGAACTCCCACTGTTTTCTCGACTCTGCATCAAGTTTTAGACAAAGGATATGAATTACAATTATGTCCCATTTACTAGTGTCAATCCCTAAATTCATTAATCCACTTAAGCAATCATTGGTAGTATCCAGTAATTCCTTAAGGCCATTTGCTGATTCTATTATGATATTTTTCTGACTTAGTAATCTTTTCAAAATAAAATGTGAAAGAAAACGTTTATTGTCATATCTATTTTTAAGTTGTGACCAGCACCTTTCATAATTCGCTTCTGAGATTGGTATTTGCCTAAGTAATTGCTCGGCTTCACCTGCTAAGGAGCTCTTTAAATAATGCATTTTTTGTACATAATCTAAATTCGAGTTATTATGGATCAAAGATACAAACAAATCCCTAAAAGTAATCCATTCCGTATACTTTCCACTAAATGAAGGAATAACGATTTTAGGTAATTTAAACGGTTCTGATTTTGAAACATTTGATTTTTCACTAGATTCAACCTTGTTACCTTTAGATTTCATAAATAAATTTAATACAGATTTAAGTTCAGTTTTATAGTCAGTATACTCTTCTTCCGTTACTTCATAAATATCTTTCTTATAATAATCATGTTCTTTTAGAGCGGTACCATAGCTTTTTACCAGCGTTCTATGAGTGTTACAAAATTCAGACCATAACAATTCCAAAGATTCCAATCTGGTTTGACAATATGCTTCACTAATACGCTCCTTTGGTGATTTCTTATAAATTTTTCTAGCTTTCACAATTTTTTCATAATTATCAACTTGCAAATTGATTTCAGAATCCATGATTAAAGTGAAAGACCAAAATTGTCAAAAACCAACTTGAATTAAATAAATATCAAATGATTTTACTAAGTTAAATTACATAAAATTTTACAAGTCCCTATCTATGATAAGCAAATTTTTCTAAGTGTTTAAGACTCAGTTAAAAATCGGGCATAGGATCCCCGTCTTAACCAATATTCTTAAACTAAAAATTACGCTAAGTTAAAATTACGTACAAATTGCATGCAAAAAAATTCTAAGTTAATATTTACTAAAATTATTCTAAGTCCAAAACTTCTTGAATTTTTCTAAGTCCCAATTTCTTCGTAATTTCACCAACTTAAACTTCTTAACGAAATAGAGTTCATTTTCCTTTAGCATGAAAATAATAAAATTAAAAAACTCACTGTAGCTGTCTCTTTCACTCACTGGTTACGTCCATATGTTGTCGTCCTTGTCCAGTCGCCTGAGCCAGGATCCTGAAGGCACCTCCTCATCAGCACCTCCTTGAGGTCCCAAAGCCGGATTCTCCACCAAGCTCGAACCTCTTCAGCATCAGCTCCAACTCTTGGAGCTGTCCCACTCCTTGCTCCAGGGACCAGTAGTTTCCCCTTATAATCCTCCAAAAAATGCGCCACCGTCGGGACGACTTTTCCTAGTCTAGGTCTGAGCTCAGGGTTCCTAGATCTAGGCTCGAAGGACCATGAATAACCTAGGTTATCTAGATCGATTCGAGGGTGTACTTTTAAATAAATAAAAAACCACTTAGTACACGACAGGTGTATTGGATAATTCAAGTACTTAAAATATTCCGACACACATGTTTTCTAAGAAGCAACCCAATAGCGAGAGACAGAAATGAACAACGCCATCTAGCGTGATCTATGGTAACTATATTTAATACGTACAAACGTCATATTTGGATCCGAAGATAACAATGTTACAATATTACACTTTTAAATGCGTAGAATAAAAGTCTAGACCGTATACACTATTCTAGTTATTATTTCACATCGATCGGTGCAGTATTACCAAAGTTATAAGCGTGGGAAGTTTACGTAGGTTTTGTAAATCTCGTCAGTGTTCGCGAGTACCGTGTGACGTCATCTCGTCCATACGGCACGGCAGGCGACCCCGCCTCATACGTCCGTAGTACATTTCGCGGGTAAGTTGTCTGCTCTCGTGCGCTCTGGTGTTATTTATTGAGTATAAATAATGCTGATTGATTAAGTGTATTGTGTAAATTATTGTTTTAGAACTAAAATGGAAGAAGGATTTAAAAAAGGCCAATCCGACAACCTTCCCATAGACCACGATATTATGATGGTGGCAGAATATTTTATAAAAAATAAAGATTTTGTAGATATTTACACATTCCTTTACAAATAATCAATCATCAACCCCTAAGATCATATTTATAAACATTTTACTGCAAAACTGCTGCATTTTACATTGAATACTGTAGTTTTAAACTTCTAATCAAAGTTTCTTCTTGAAATTATAATCATTAACCTTAGAAACGAAAGGTTCAATACATCGTTAGTTTCAATACACTGTGATCGAGTGCCTACATACCTACTAAAAAGCTTGTTCCTAGTTACTAGCAATAACCAAGTACCTACCTACTACTTAGTATTTCACATGACAAGGTATATGACATGACGACGTGACGTCATGAACGATATCGCGCTCGGTCCGCGGCTTAAGGCCGAAAATGTTAACTTTGCACTTTTATATCTAAACTATAGTGAGTATCCGTTCGTGAGATATAAAACATGGTTTCAATGACCGATTGTAACTTTGCACTTTTATATCTCGGTCAGTTTTAAAGATAGAAAAACAATAAAAACACAGTTATTCTTGTAATTTTTTGTAGATTTTTTTGGCATATAATACAAAAAATGGTTATCTTCTCTATTTAGGTAAGTGCTACATTTGGATCAATAGCTAAATTTGATTGGATTACTGGCGATATTTGGGTAAGGGCCACATTTTGGTCAATGGCCACATCTGGATAAGTTGCCACATTTGGATCAAGGGCTACATTTAATAAGTGCCATATTTGGGTCCATGGCCACATCTGGATGAGTTGCCTTTTTTTATTAGGAAGCACATTTGGATCATTGGCTACATTTGGGTAAGGGTGTCATTTGGGTCAATGGCCACATCTATATAAGTTGCCACATTTGGGTTAAATCAACATTTGGATCAGTGAAAACATTTGGCTCTGTGGCCACATTTGGATCAGTGACCACATTTGGGTAAGTGACGACATTTAGATCAGTGGCCACAATTAGACCAGATCAGTGGTCAAAATTGATCAGTATCAGACGAGTGGCGACTGGAGACATGGTTATCAGCAGCCACAATCAGTTCAGCGGCCACAATTGACCACAATTGGGCCACAAGGCAATATAAAGATAAAACAATAATAAGACTTGCCATAATAATCCTTTTCAAATTGCTATGGATGACATAGGTGCCAATCATTGCACTTCCATATAAGCATTTTACTAATAGTTGGCACACTGATTAATTAATGTTATGATCACAAAATAAATCTAACTATAAATATAATAATTTATAACATATGAACTAATAATAAATTAACTCTTTTTTAATAGTTAAAAGTATAATACTTAACAATAATTTTTGTATACCTCTTTCTTATCAAATCCGTTAAAATTTTCATGAAAAGGCAACAAAAAAATCCTCGCGCTCTTTTTTTCAGTATTGTGTTGCCATTTTAATCTGGTAGAAAAATCTAATATGAAATTTTTACAGTGTTGCAGTGTAAGATTTTAATTATATCAGAAGACGCATTATATTTCCATCAAAATTCCTTAATAATTGCGTTCAAATGTCAGAGTGCCAATGACTGGGGGGTGCCAAGGTTAGTACAGATTACCCCTGTTTTAACTGGCGAAACATTTTAAGGAAAACATGTTGCAAACGTCGGCCACTGAGAGAATGCATTGTTTAACAGCTCGATAGCCAAAATTGAGAGCCATTACATAGGGTCGGTTTCAATAACCTATCCTCAGTAAGAGATAGGCTTACTAGAGCTTTGTTGCCTAGATATTTTTGTTAATCAGCCCAAAATAACCTAAAATAACAGTGGTTGCTAAGTAACGTAACCAAGGTAGGTCTATTTCTTGTTAGGGATATATTATTGAAACCCGCCGTTAGTCATCCTCTCAGCGGCCGCACTATATTTTATAACATGTTTGTATATGTTTTGACAGTCAGTGGAAACGGGGGTTAACAAAGATAGGGTTGCCACCCGTTTCCCTTATAATTACTTTACTCTTTGCCACCCGTACTTTATCATAAGTATTGTACGTTATTTCAGGTAATTGTACTTTATACTTTATGAAAACAATAAAGTACACGAAAATACTTTATTTCGCTTGATTTGATTTCTATAGCACTTTGAAAAGTTTAGTCGTAAGAATCTATGTCGCCACTTGCCAGCGCAGCGCAACGTTAACCAAAGTGCCTACTTTAACTGCAAGAAAAAAAAAGGTGGCAACCCTAGTGATAGACTGAATGCAAGCCTAGCCTATCGGATTACAGTTGCTTCTACAGACTTTATGATAAGCATCCAGTAAGCATCAAGGAAAAGATAAAGGTAAACGAGTAAACAAGTCGCCACAGAAGAGGAAAAGAAGATTATCAAGATTATTTACGGCCGGTTTCAATAATCTATCCCTAACAAGAGCTAGGCCTAACTTGGTTACCCACGTTACTTAGCAACCGCTGTTATTTTGGGTTATTTTAGGCTGATTAACAAAAATATCTAGGCAAAAAAGCTCTAGTACCTAAGCCTATCTCTTACTGAGGATAGGTAATTGAAAACGACCTTTAATAAACTCTTCTTGACAGATAAAACAGGGGTACCAACAACCTCCAATTTATTTTCTCTTTGCTCCACTCAAATTAATCAATCAAACACTGTCTTTCACTGTCAAATCACTGACTGCTGTTTCCGACGAATGTGAGCACTGTCATTCTGCTGTAGCAACTTTAGACCATTTGTTTTTGCATTGTCTTGCCTTAAATATACAAAGATTGTTGCTAGTGGATGGTTTAATGAAGATTGATGAAGACATACCCCGCCTCTTGCCATCACTGCTAGAGAACAAATAAACTTATGAGTGCATATATAAATATTTTTCTTCCACATTTGACTGTATATAAACAAGAAAGAACAAAGAACATGGCGAAAAACACGAAAATATTCACAAGAAAACTTAAATGAAGAACAGGCTGTATGGTACAAACCAAAGCCGTAAAACTTTTAATAAAAAAAAAAACTGACTGCTGTCACACTCACAAAAAAAAAGGTTAGCTCCATAGAGGAATTACTATATAATTTGTGAGATACAACAAGTCAATGGTTAGCAGTGTGACCAATTGTGACAGATTTCTGCCATTTGGGCAAATTTAGCACCTGAATTTTAAGTGTGGCAGATTATGCCGACGATTTCGAAAAGTGCCAGAATTTGGCAGATTTGGAAGAAATCTTTAAAATACTTAAAATTAATAAAGAATTCCTTCAATTTTGCCAAATTTTTTCACTGTATGATTAAAATTTATGACTATGTATGGCAATTAATCTATAATAAGGTTTATTTTTTGTTATTAATGTAACTGATCATTAGTTTCTTAATAAGTAAATTGTCGTTTGAAGTGGAATATTGGTTTTCTGGTGATTTGGCAGATTTGGCAGATTTTTGCTCGTGGTTTGGCAGATTCGCCGTTTCTGAGATGGTCACACTGATGATTAGCTGAGCTTGAGCTCGACCAAACGTTAAAATAAAATCGACAGGACAGGATCAAAGTTTCAAAATATTTTTGTGTACAACATTTTGGAGTTTCTAAATTCTGTATTATTAATATTTTAATTCTACTGAAGTTAAAGTTAATGAAATGTACGTTCCGAAAATCCGTGATAACCTCTCGATTTTTGTTAAAAATAAGAGGGTGCAATAAAATTATAGGATTCAAAGTTTTGGGGTGCAGTGCAGCTATGAAGGTGAAAAGTAAACGCAATTTTCGTTCAGACAGTCGCCTTCTTCATTTTCATGGCGCAGATCTTGCTACAAAGAAAGTAAACAGAACGTGCCCAATCCCTCTTTTTTTCAAATTGTTTAGGAACCACATAATTTCTTAACTAAATATCGTACTCATACTTTATTGTTCTACTTTCAGATATAATAGTCAAATATCATTAAAGAAAGTGTAAAGATATTACAATTACAAATTGAATTTTCTATTAACACACAGTGAGAATACAACTTGTTATCAATATCCCAGATGACGTGCTTACCATTGGAGTTTAACAATGTTGTCCCTGTTAGGGAAAAGACAGTTTTTTTTTTAAAATCTATAAAGTGCTTTGACTTCTGATAATTTCCGAAGAATGTCACTCAAGCAGTCAGCTGACTCTAAAAATGACAGCGCACAGCCAGTATATACAGCAGAGAAAGTTATACAACAAGAAACACCAAAAATTTTAATTCAAAGGTACATATCAAAAAGTTTATAATTACATAATTGATAATAAAAGTTCTTTCCATTATTTACCAAATTTGTGACTTTACAGGGTTTTCCAACAGACTGAAAATCAAACTGTTGAAAAGAAATTAGATTTCGTCATAGCTAACTCAGAAACAGAAATAACTAAACATGTTTTCGGAGGTCTCTTCAATTCGAAGTATTACCGTAAGTAGTTCAAATGATATGACTCTTATTTTTATTTTTAAAAGTATAGTTTTATTTAACCCGCCGTTGGTCATGAGGGGTGAATAAACACCCATCAAAAATGAAAACCCTTAATATTTTTAATACTACTATTTTTATGCTTTTGAATCTCTAGCTACCTTCCTAAAACAGAGCGCCTAGCATACACAAGCTACAGAAGTGTTTTTCGCATGCATTGACCCCACACGACCAACAACGTTATAAAGATGTATTGCTGTAGATACATAAAATGAGTTTGGCACAAGAGCAACGTATTACGAGATGGTTACAAGAAAAATCAGATGAAGATGTGATGGGCGGGGATGCAGATGAGGATGAGGGTGACGAGACAGTGCCTCAAATAAGTGCACAAGAGACGGACATGGAGAAAGAGTGTGATTCTGACTCTAAAACTGTTACGTGAAAACTACTGTTCGTATTTGAATGAAATTTAGTATGTAGGGACTTCAAGTAATGGACTAACACCAGGGCTCCGTCACTCCATGTACTTGCACGCTTTAATTACCTACCGCCCGGTCGAGCGTTCTAGGGCCGTTTGCGGACCAAATTCAGTGCGGTTTTCGCAAACGAAGCGCAAGCACGATCTAATCGTTACATGTCAATTTAATTTTATTGAAGAGGTAGCCCTGCGATTGCCGTGGGATCGCGCGGTGCGAAGCAATCACAACTGTACGCTTGAGCATTGAGGCATTTTAGCATGCAGTGGTTGCTGACGCGACGGAGTAGGCTATTATAGCAATAGGTAATGGAAATTTTCCACTGAGTGAAATATCTGTTAGGTAGTAACTATTTAGTAATCTGTGCTAACACATAGGCTACTTTTTATCCCAATATTCCCACATAAATGGAAACCACGCGGGTGAAACTACTGGCAGCTGCTAATATATTATAATTGTTAATTGTTAGTTAGTTTTTTTTATTTATGAAAACTTATAACTCTTAAGAACTTACACTGTTGATAAGTTCATAAAGATTTTATTTGGTTAAACAAAAGAAGTTTAAGTTCGGTTTTTTAAATATTTTTAGTAATAATTATTGAAGGCTGCGATAAAAGTAGCTCAAAAGATCCTATTTAGTTTTTAAGCTCTCAAAGTGAATTTATATATTTTCTGTGCTATTATTTGTGTTATTATTTTATCTTTCAACACTCCCAAACTTAAAAATAGCCTATATATCACATCAATTATTTTTTGGATTTCTTTAAAAAACTAATTTAATTTTGGGGATACGAGTTGACCCCAGGTGACCAACCTGTTACAAAAGTTGAGCGCGACCTGCGGCGGGTTAATGCAATAAAAAAGCCTTGTATTGATTTGGTATAGGCTATAGCAGCTAAATATTTTAATTCTTTTACCTACTATTTTATTTACCTTTCAGCTTACATACCAGAAAACTATTGCAAAAAACATGCACCTGATTTATTTGAATACGAAAATGAAGAACTGCCTAAAATTGGAGATAAATTTGATTCACACAATAGTTTTAGATTGTATGTTGATGGCAAGGCAAAAGAATGGAAATATTACTTAAAATGTGCTGATTCTCATAGGAAAAAGGGAAAAGATACTTTTGTATACAAATGTGTTTTTGCCAAGCCAAGAAGTGCAGTTAGCAAAGCCAAAGGTTTAAGAAAAAGGTAGAAAGTAATGTTAGTATTATTAATGAAACCGGTGTCCATAAAACAATGGAAAATCTATTGTCTCATAATCTGGGGCCCGAATGGTTAATTATATTAAAACGTTTGTGTTCACTAGAGTAAAAGAATATAACTTAAATTAACTTTCATATCTAGAACTCGTCGAGTACCGCTGCACAATTGTCCATGCCGAGTTTTGCTAAAACCAGTCCCCAGTGGTGCTAAAGATCTCACGGTCATTTATGTATGCAACCATCATGACCATCCATTAACAGATGACTACTTCTACAAGCTTCAACATGGTAGGAGATTACACCCCAGTGTTAAAGAAGAGGTATTTATATAGTTTTATTTATTAGTACTTAATTATCTTCCATACTTAATCATTGCCTTTTAAAATCATTGACATTCTGGCGGCGTCGCTTTGCCGGAATGATTTATGAATACACTGTTACTGTGATACTGTCCAGAGTGTCCAGTAACAACACATATTTGTTAAAAAAAAACAATTCAATTCAAGTATTTAACATGACTTTATCCTTTTCAGCTCATGGATCTTTTGGCGTTAGATGTTGACAAAGAAATAGTAAAAAAATATGTTGAATCAGAGACTGGGTGTTCTATGAGTTACGGCTATTTCGCTAATATAGTGACGTATATGAAGAAAAATAAAATTGAAAGGCAAATTCCAATGCTAAAACTGAAAGAATTATCAAAGAAAATTGATAGTAAGTGCTCTTTTTTTGTTAGAAATTTTATCTGTTTATATCTTTAATATTATCTATGTAATTTAATAAGTAAACTTGACAAATATTCTCTTGCATTGTAGGAATAAAAGAAGAACTTGGAATAACAAAGGAATGTGAGAATGAAGATGATCCAGATGATGACTTTAGTCAGTCTCCAACAGTTTCAAAAAGTAATATTGATTACAAACAGTTTTTGTTTTTTGTTTATTGTAATGCTCCCAGTTATAAACATAATCTTTGACCTTTATTTTTTTCAGATATGCCTTCAAAAATAGCAGAAGTGTTCAATGTGTTAAATTCAGTGACAGCACCAAAAAAGATTTCAAAACGTAATCGAAGTAAGTGAATGTTTCAAGAGAAAGTTGAATGTTGGCTGTTTCAAAGTCTTAATCATCAACAAATGTTACAGATCATTTAGAAGAAGTGGAAGCTTTAGATAGAGAGCCGAAATCTACTAAATCTAGAAAACAAAGTGAAGTTAAGTATTTAGCAACAAGCGTCTGAATAACTTTAGTTTTACTTAATTTACCAACTGCCCTTGATTATAAATGTTTTCACATTTCGTCATATTATTAAATATTACAGATATCACAAAAATTGCTGATATAACTTTAACTAATAAAAGTAGATTAGAAACTCGCCTGCAGCAGCTTACCTATGATCAGGAAACTTTAGAAAATATAAAACATTTGCAAGAAGCGGTTAGAACTGAAAAGAACCCCTGGATTGATGATCATGATGTCAACAGTAAAAGGTAATGAAGCGTTCCATTTCTTTGTTCTTTGTGGTGCTCAATTCATTTATTTCGTTTTTATAATACAAAACGCAAAATAATATAGGTAAATGAATGTTGCAATGTTTTAGGACAACTGAATCTGATACACTGAATAATCATATCCAAAAGAGTCCAGATAAAAATTCTATGGCTGATGTATATTCAGATCAAGAAGTTATTGAAGAATCAGTTGTGCAAACTTATGAAAAAGGAATTGATATATCTGAATATGATAATGATATATTCTGTGAATATGAAGTTACAACAGAAGAAAATAATACAGAAAATGAAATGGAGCATATCACTTGTAAAATTAACGATAGTATTGATTTACTAAACCTCGAAAATGGTGGTGAAGTGAGCTATTGTATTCAATATGAAAATACTGATAATACAAGTGACATACTAGATGGATCCTACATAGTTTTAGACAATCTTGAAAATTTGCCATTAAAAGTTCAAGCCACAGAATTAGCTACTGTTAGAATTACACCTGAAGTTTATGAGGATAAAAATAAATACTCAGATATAGATAATCAGGTTTCATTCCACACAGAAGATGAAGTGGTAGAAGAGCATAAAATAGAAAATTTAGTAGAGTTAGTAGAGCAACCATTGGCAGATGTTTCCTTGAATTCAGGAAAAAGAGATATCTATGAAGTCATAGAAACCAATAATAAAAAAATACTTCCTAATCGTGAAGTGGTACATACTGTTATTTTAAACAAACCAAATATAACAAAATCACGATTTATGGTTAAATCACGTAATAATGAATATAAGGTTGCTAAGAAAAGAACACTAAAATACATGACTCACCAGTTCGACGATGTCAAGCTAGAAACGTAAGTTGTCAGTGTCACAGTCTGTAAATTTATCAAAGTAATCCAAGCCCAAAGTTACGCCAACGGCAAATGTGCAGGCTCATAATTGAGTTTCAAATGTAGGTCTGGCTGGTCCGATTGATCTTATCGTTTCAAGTACAGTCACGCGCAATAATATGTGAACACTATACAATCCTAACACAATGAAACAAAGCTCACTGTGTCAACAAATGACATTAAATTGATACTGTAATGTGATAAAGTTGTATAGTGTTTACATATTTGTTCGTAACTGCATGTTTGTAATAAAATAACGAAAATAAAGAAATGTATTTGTTTCAGTGAACAACTTCTGGGTCAGCTCAGAACACACTATGGTGTAGATTTAAACCAACTGAAAGACGACGATTATTACGTCCTTGTGGTCGATAATACAAAAAAAAGAAGATGAGATTCGTCACACGCTTTTTTGTAATTTATGTACATTTTTTATACCTTTTTTTAATAATTTGTAAATATTGATTATACTGAGTCCCTAGCCCGCGTCGAATCCTGATAATTTTGAATGTTTGTTACTCATGAAATTGGTACTCAACCACGCAAAAACAGCTGACCGGATTTGGATGAAAGGTCCACAGTTTTATACATAGAGCAACGCGGCTTCCTAGTCGGAAGGAATTAACCATACAAAGCATTCCCCTGTGTCATGTTCGCAAGTTCGCTGAGCATATGGGTTTAAAAAAACAAGTTGCGCTCGGATTTCTTCGGCAGACTTAGTCCAATCGCGCAAGCGAACGCTTGCCGATGGGCAACTTAGTGATGTTACGATTCACAATGTTTGTCGATAGGGTGCCCTTTCAGATTTGGTACAAATTCTTTTCGCATAAATTATAATAAGCAGAGTTTTATGAACGCAGAATGGTTTCATAGGCACAATTCTTACTTACTCTAATTTCCTTTAAAATAATTTGAATGACCATAAAATTAAAGGACATAATAGTCTATTTGACAATGCGAAAAATAAAGTGTCAATTACTGTTATCAGTATAAATTATGAGTTTAAAAATGGTTTTTTATTAACGTAAGTTGAAAATAATTATAAATTTATTTAATAATCCGTAAATAAAAATGCATTTTTTAAACGTTTTGTCACGTGACACAAAACGCTCCTGATTCGTCGAGTTTATAAAGACGTCACCTGCTTGTAAACATCGTTTTGATGATGATTTGCAGAATACAGGCAAGTGACGTCACCGAACCCATTGCAGCGCCATATTGTCAAAGTAGCGTTTTGGCGCGCTATTTAAATATTGAATTTTTTATTTGATATTTTTCAGCAAATATGTACCAGAATTAAAAAAAACAACTTTTACTGGGTTCCTTAAACTCCACTACATAATATAAAATGGATTTTCAAAACCTGACAAATAGCCTATTGTTATAGGTCTAAAGGCAATTTATCTCTGGTAAGGTACCTAACTATATCCTCTGTAACCATAAACAATTAAGAGTAAAAGTTAATATTTAAGTTAGCGTGTTTGGTAAGGAATTAGGTCCCGATACCGACCTGCCGTGGTCACCTTGCCGTGCTACTTGTATACCCCAAACTAGAGTGCAAATTAGAGCCCGAAGGCGCGGAGGGAGAGCGCCCCCGCCCGCCGTAGCAAAACTCTGTTACCACGCGATGCGGATTGGCTGATGCTGGTCGCCCAGCAAGCCGAAGCTGCGTAGCCGATCGCGGTGTCTGTGTTTTGGTACGCAAGGGCGAAGGGGCTGCACTTCCCGCAGGGCCGGAGACGTGTATTTCCCATTTGCATGCTTGCATGTGTTTGCATGCTTGCTTGTAAGATGCTTGCTTTGCATGCTTGCTTTGCATGCATGCTTGCTCGTTTGCTTGCATGTTTGCTTTGCCTTTACATGCATTGCATGTACCTGTGCATTGTAGGTAAGAATACTGTTAATTAAAGTATTTCAAATATATTTTGTAATAAAGATTGATATGCGAATAAAGCTTATTATTAGTAATCATTATGGTGAATACATTTATGTAAAAAAATATATACTGAATTATCATTATTACAAAAGAGATTATGGGGGAAAAAAGTATGCGTTAGATTTATTATGTACGAACGTTATGCGAAATGATGAGTATGTCAAAAAACGTTATGCAGCTCTAAAATGTGTTTTTCTGTTTTATGCAACCGAATATGGACCCTTGTCGATAAAGGGTGGGGCGCCAGGCAATGTTATTGATCACATGTCTTAAATAATTATTCAAAATAAATGAAGATATTTTTATATGAGCAAATATATGAGAAATTAATATACTTATATTTATTTCCGCGGTATTTGTTTCCACCTCTTTTTGATACATAATAAATAGTTATTTGTTATGCAAGGCTGGAAAGTTGGTTATTAGCAGCGAGTTACCTGAGCAAGTGAAGGATTCTAGGATTTCAAAGGTACAAGACGCTAAAAACTTTTATATTTTATGGTTGTTTCCGTGGTCAACTTCCGGTAAAAAATTCTTTAAACAAAAAGTTTAAATATACCTTATTCTTGTTGTTTTAATGATATAAAAAAACTAAAATAATAAAAAAGGGAGTATTATAGTTAATTCAAAGTTATTAAAAGTAGGAATATATTGTTACTTTAAATAACAATAAAAACGATGACATTGACATGAAGTACAAGACAAAGACAATTTAAAAATAAAGGTTTATGTTATGCCACGTTCCGAAATCCAATCATAGGTTTAGGTTGTGAAATCTTACCCAGTCTAATATAAATTTCTTAAAACAAATAGTTTAATCTTATTGTTAAAATAAGTAAATGTAAAAAAAACATCAATAGTGCGATTCGGAACGCATTATGACATATTTTTAGGTATTAAATTAAAACGTACCTAGGCCGCAATATGCGATTTTCTACGCGGAAACTGAATGTCAAATCCTTCTTTTCCGAGCGTGTGAGGTGATAGTTATTTGTTGTGCAAGGCTGGAAAGTTGGTTATTTAACGGCGAGTTACCTCTATTGAAAGCTGAGCAAGTGAAGGATTCTAGGATTGAACAAAGATTGAAATTGATTTCAAAGGTACAAGACGCTAAAAACTTTTCTGCCGAGCGCAACACACAATTTTTCACCTCACAACAGCGAGGAACATTTTATGGTTGTTTCCGCGGTCAACTTCCGGTAAAAAAATATTTAAACATAAAGTTTAATCTAAATATACCTTATTCTAGTTGTCACTACCCGCTGCGGAATGAAATACCGCAGTGGAATGCGAATAAGGATTGCCATTTTGAAACTACCTATAGGTTGTAGCGAGAGCGAGCGATACCGCTCGCATACCGCTGCTGCGAAATCGCTGATACGGTATCGCTTTCTTTATAGTCCGGCCGCGAAGAGGATGACCAATAGCTCTCGATAGTCGATAGGATAGGAGCTGTCAAATAATGCATGCAAGCATGCATTCTCTCAGTGGCCGCATAAAACGTTACGTTTTCTTGTAAATATTGTGGGTGGAAACACTACCTATATAATTTGTGGTGGAAACGGGGGTTACATATAAATATACCAAATTATGGAATTAACGAGTCTCTCCGGCGACTGAGCCCGCTACAAACTCGGCCCACGGGCCCACTCGCCCGATCGATTTATTTTAACATTTTTCTTCCGTCAACTTGTCAAGTCCGAGTCTTGTATCTTGTATATTATTGATAACAATGAATTGGAGAATTATGTCTCTGCGTTTTTGAGAATGAAAACAACTATTAGTGTCATGTCGCCCTGACGGGCGACATGAGACTAATAGTTGTTTTCTGTACTACTGACTAGGTAGTTGCTTTTTTCTAGTATATTTTCTTGTTTAATATTTATCACATAAATATAGCATTGTAAAATGCAAAATTAAAAAGTTATAATGAAATAAATAATAAATAAATATTTCTGACACTCACACCAATTAACCTAGCTCCAAAGTAAGCACTGTAAGGCTTGTGTTATGGGATACTAGGGTAACGGATATATAAATAAGTACAATAATTATACATATATAAGTATTTATGTGTAGAAATATATATAAACGTCCATGACTCAGGTACAAATGCTCGTATTCATCACACAAACATTTGCCCCTACCGGGATTCGAACCCGGGACCTCAGAGTAAGCGACACCTTGAAACCGGTGTCCATACCACTATACCACGGAGGTCGTCAAAAAATTAAAACATTTTGTTTTCATTATGTACACAATTTGAAATTTATTTATTTATTCATCGATCAAATTGGCCACCGATGTCCGATAACGCCTGCGGGCTTAATATTATTTTCACCTCACACGCTCTGAAAAGGAGGTTTTGTCAATCAGTTTAGGCGTAGAAAATCGCTTTTTGCGGCCTAGCGCGGCAAAGTACTTTTTTAATTTAATACCTAAAAATATGTCATAATGCGTTCCGAATCGCACTATTGACTTTTTTTGTTATATTTGATTCTTATTTTAAATTAATTATAATACTCCGTTTTTAATTATAATATTTTAGTTTATTGAATCATAAAAACAATAACAATAAGATTAAACTATTTGTTATAAGAATTTTATATTAGGCTGGATGAGATTTCACAACCTATAATTGGATTTCGGACTGTGACATAAATCTTTATTTTTAAATTGTCTTTGTCTTGTACCACATTTCAGTGTCAACATTTACGGAATCGTTTTTATTCTTATTAATAAGTAACAATATATTCTTACTTTAAATAACTTTGAATTAACTATAATACTCCCTTTTTTATTATTTTAGTTTTTATATCATTAAGCCAGCGCGGGGCCTGTAGCAAATTCTATCAAGAGGCCCTTAGACTTTTCTAGGTGAGGTACTTATCGAGTTTATGGTATTAAATAAAACAAAACCCAATGATTTCAAAAGGAAGGATGCGCCCATATGAACATCTGACATAAAACTGTTTCATACCAGTAAAATCAGAGCCATCTGTGAACAACTCACTCGAACTTCTTCCATCGCATAGGTGTATTAGAGGTGGGCAAAAAAGATTACAGAAGTGAACGATTTCGTTCAATTGGAGCTATTTTATCTATCACTCATCCAGTTTATTTAGGGACCTAGTACTATTTTTAAATATTGTTTAATTAATTTAAAATAAAACAGGCTTGTTTCAAATTAAAATTACATTTTTTGTCCAATCTGTCATCACTGCATTTTTTTATATAGAAATAAACGAAAAATATTTTTATAAAGAATATAATCATCTTATAGACGGGCTTTTGGGTAACTTCTCAATATTTTCCATTTAAGTGCATTTTAATGAATAACAACAAACTTTAATGCAATATTAGACGCAGGTAATAGCACCGTAACCCGTGCAATTATCTTGCTATTGATACGCGGCGTTCGTAGCCTACCTATATTTTCGCTTCACTATCGTTTTTTGAGTTAACTAACTATGGAACTAAAGGCGACTATCCAGCCAGCTTTCCATAAAAAGACTTCACTAAAATGCAGCTGTTAAAATGTGAATACTACCGCACAACAAATACTACCGCCACTAGCGCTGCCGTTCTTACGAAAAGTGCAATAACTCGGGTTTTTAGGCAAACTGACTTAAGTACATATCCGTCATCAGGAAAAAGAGCTCTATATTTTCTCTTTAGATGCTTTTTTTGTATTTACAATAGTTTCGGTTCTTTTGTTAATTATAACTGCAATAACTAATATTACCATTTGTAGGTTGCATGTCATAAACGAAATAACTTAAGATATGGCATGGTTAGCTATAATATTTTGGGTTATTACTAAAAAAAACCGCAATAATTTTAGTTATTGCACTTAGTATCAGCACATTTACACAATTTAGGGTAAATTTACTAGTCATTAACGCAACAAGTATGAGTTTTTGCAGATATGTTAGAAGCCTTTATTATTTATAATTGTATGCTTACAAAGTATAATAAAACAAATGAAGTTAGTGCAATTATTTGAAGGAAAAACGGACATAGTTTGAATGGCTAAACAAACTAAATCGCAATTTGTCTTCGAGTTATTGCGGTTATGAGTAGTGAAGAAGGCGCGAGAGGGTGTGAAGGGTAGTGATATTTTGCCTCTCACACGTAGCCAACTGGACCGATTTTGATACGATTTTTTGTATTTGAAAGCTGGCGTGATCGAGATTGTTCTTAGCTATAGTTTATGAAGATCCGTTCAGTTGTTTGAAGATTGTCAGCTCATTTCCTACTTTAATTTTCATTTTAATTGCCTAAATGAACTTATGGACTGATGGCATTCAAACGGCCTAGCAGATCTTTATAAATTTTAAGCTAAGAATATCTTGATTATATCCGCTTTCAAATAAAAAGAACTGCATCAAAATTCGACCATTCGTTTAGGAGCTACGTTGTCTCAAACAGTCATAGATTTATCAACTTTCACAGGACATCGATATTTGCTGATTGAGTTGAAATTTGAAAAATCAAGCAAATCCGGTGCCGTAATTAAAATATGATGGGCTTGCCCCGATGAAGCGACCCGGGCGGTCTGCAGAATACCTAACTCCTCGATGATTTACAGCACACATATCATGTTGAGACGACCATGACAAGGGGATAGCTATACAGTTAGTGAGTTTGACCTGAGTTTGGGCATCGGGCAATTTGATCTTAATAATAACACAGAAAGATAGTTTCATACATTTTGACAGCAAAATACTGAAGCAAAAGAACGCGTTTATATGTGTGTAGGTAATTGACTCAGAGTAATTGTAGGTACCACAGAAACACAGAAAGTCTCTTCTTGTGTTCTGTGGTAGGTACTATTTATTTATTATAATTCTACTCAAATAAAAGTATGTGACACCTAGGCAGACTAATGACTGTTTTGGTGACACATAGTAGCTCGGTCTTAAATAAAGCTGTGTTTAAGAGTCGGGTTCGATCCCCGGGCCGGGCCATGTATTCCCCGGTTTTCTGTAATTAGATTTCAATTATTATATTTTTTTGTGTATTAAAGTGAAGGTTTGCATGATTCGTTACTCAAACACGCAAAAACGGCTAAACGGATTTTGATGTTTGTTTTGGATTAAAACAAACGCATTTGGATGAAATTTTTTTCGTAATAAAATGGACAAATAATTTTGTTGATTTTAAACAATATGACTTACCTAGCTATATACCTAATTGTGCAATTCCAAAGTGATTCTTATTTTGAAGAAGATGAAGTGACTTTTTGTAACATATTTCACAGCAGTTAATTTTATAAATAAACTCACCGGTGCATAGTGATTGATTAAAATATTTTGCTAATGAAAACCGCAATAACTAAGACATTTATTGCACTTATGGTTAGAAGAAAACTAAAGAATATACAGTTTATGCTACTGAAAAGAACAATTTGTTGGTTTACTAACGATAACTGCAATAAGTAGTGTACTTATTGCGGTTATGATTAGTCACGCTCTATCCAAACAATTAATATTCCTAAAGATAAATACATTATAGTATTTTTTATGCTTTTATAAATATAATGTACAAATATAATATACCACATAAAATTCTGCATCATTTTATCTATCGGTCAGTAAAAGTTTCAAGTTAATACCTATCATAGTAACGAAGATACACACAAAACAAAAAGTAAATCTTTAATTGCGATTTGCGCGAAAGTAGCCAAAACCTAGTTATTGCACTCTTCATAAGAAGGGCAGAGCGGTAATCGGTGGAAGCGACAGAGTTTTCATACTTTAGTTACATTTTGGTCTTAGTTTCTTAGTTTTAGTTCCATTGACAGCCTACAAGTTTTTGCACTGGCGTTATGTCAATAATACGTTCGTTTCATAGTAAAATATTATTTTAAAAATTAATATAAAATATTGGCTAGCATTACAAATTCTATAATTATGCGAGGACATTTGGATTTTTAAGCTTTACTGATTACATCTCTCATTATGCCAGCTGCTTGTCAGGGGAATTTTGAACCGACTCCTTTCATACTAGACTAAAATGATTCATTCATTCAGTTCTTTTGCATCGTTTATAATAATGGCCCATCTCTAGTGCCTTCATCTACTGCCATTAACCCTGCCAGTGGTCGCATGGATTACACATTTGCTCATCCCCGTCGAATAACATCACAATATCACAATTTTCGCATTTTTGCTCACTATACGGGAAAATAGATTAACTTCTTGAAAATGCTTTATCTACAATAGCTTCAAATAATATCAATCGAAAACATTTTATGGTGCTACTCTATGATGTTTATAATATTCTAAAGATATTTATTCCTCGAAGTCAATCTACACTGACGTATATAATCCCTTCAAATTAGTGCGTGATTGACACGATGCCAGAGACTGAACTTGGTTTTTCGGAATTTCGGACCCGAAATTCAATCCACTGCCCAATCTTGTCTACACATACCCGGTTGGGTATGTGTAGACAAGATTGGGCAGTAAGTCAGACTGCCCGCACAAATTATATTGACTGCCCGAAAATAGACAGCAAGTCAGTGCTGGACTGGACTGGGTTGTATGAAGTGTCAACACGAGCCCAGTAGCGAGAACATTTACAAGAAAACATGTAAAATAAAATGCGGCTGCTAATGAGATAACCAAGCAATGGCTCTCGATAGGAGCTGTCAAATAATGCATTCTCACAGTGGCCGCTTTATATGTTCACATCATGTTTTCTTGAAAATGTTTCGCCAGTGAAAACGGGGGTCACGTTATTCAAACTTTAATACTTTCTGAATTCAGTACATAGATATTTTGAACTTAGGTTTTTAGTATGACAGTCAATATTATGACAATATCAACTTCGGAAGGATAAGATATTTTTCTCTATTTTCAATTATATTTGGCATATTTACACCTGTATTCCACGCGACCAATCAGGTAGTTTTGTACTCGACCACTCTAGGGTTAAGACTGTCGTCGAACAATTCATAAGCCAGATAATATCGTTTAAATAAAATTGTTAGACATGCAATAAAAATAATGTAAAGCTATTTACGGATGATACGATATTCCACGGACCTTTTTAACTATTGGGTCATAATTTTTTGCACCATTTTACTACACAAATTCGTAATTTTTATGAAATGACAGCCAACGTCTTTCAACTTCAGTCTCCCGTAGACAACTGAATCATCGTTGGCCCTAAACTGATATTTTAGGGCCAACGATTTGGCACGCTTTTTAGCACCGTTGGCCGGGTCCTTACGCTAGTAATATATAAGTCAATGACAAAACCTGACAAACAAACTTCACTTGATTTAATTTGGGCAAATCTATAAATAATGCTGTTGATATCGACTTCTCGGAGTAAATCATTTTCATTTTTAACACGTTTTAATGTTAAGAAAGAACCACCACTGCAGTTGCTGATCATGAGAGACAAATAAATGCGCAAAGCCATTTCAACGTTCGGGAAACAAGATTGTAAAGAATTAATTATCAACAGCTTGTAAACCTGAATTTCCAGAGCCTCATGATTCCAGCTGTCAATAATACTAGCCATATCAGTTTAGAATTGAGCATTGCAGCGAACTGCACTAATTCGTCGCCCAGACTGGGGGGCTATCAAGTAAAAAATATGAATATGGACATGGGCTTCATTTGACAGTTAAATGACCATATAAGGTAATTTTATGAGCTTCAACTGTCAAATGAAGCCCATATCCAAACCCAGATTTTTTACGCGATAGCCCTACTGTCCTCCAAATCATCTGCGGTTACTATGGTTGCAGATTTTTTCAAAATTTCTTCCGGTGGAAGAGATTTTAGCTCTCTGAATATTCCGCAAATGCCAGCAATTTTATAATAACTGTAATTACTTCGAATTATGTAAGAAAACAATACTCAACACAATTACGAAACCACTTTTCTCAAGAATGGTTCATATCGAAAGTACTAGTCAATACACATGCTTATCGGTTCGTAGCTCAAAAACTATTCGAGCTAGAGATTAGAAAAATTTGGAGCTTTCTGCTCCAATTCAACTCAAAAATTTGAGGTATAAAACATAATCATAGCTCAAATAATTACGAAGATTCAGATGTAAGTCAGACACGGGTCTCCAGCTCGCACACACTTTAATGATCGTAGTTTCAACAGTATTTGAGTGTGACGGTTAGTTTTTTTGGTTCTCATTGCTCCTATTGTGCTTTCTGACTATAGTCTAAAGCCCTAACCTCACTGTGGTTTGCCTTAAAACGGCATGTGTCAGCTGGGGACACGTTTCTCTAGCTAACACACACAAAAAAAACTCCTAGTAACGAAGTTATGGTTGCACCTAAAATATCACTGACACGTTTGATTGTCCTAATATGCTCTAAAATATGGCATGCTTAGAATTTATCTGTCTTATGAGGAAGCTGTAGACACACACATTAAAAATCCCTTTGTTGATAAAACAGGGGTACCAACATAACGGCTAGGCAACAATTCCTTGACAACTTGTCATGTCAACTGTTATTACTGCTGTCAGTCAAGATTGTCACTGTCACCTGTTGAGTGAAAAGCTTCTTGTCTTGGTTGGTTCCTTTTTACCAAAATAAACATGTGAACATCATGGGATCGCCGAGTGTCTGATTTCCAGGGATGATTGTTCGAAAAGCGTTAAATCTACAGTCGTGAATTATGATTATTGTTCTACAGACACTAGTTTTCTTCAGGGAATCTCTGGTAGCTGCATTGGAACGTATTTTCTGGCCTTATTTCAAGCATTTTTCATTGACGTTCAATAGAAACAATAATATTTCTGATGATGAAGACTCTGAAGATCACGTATTTGCCGAATTTGATGATGAAAAAGGAGTCGTATTCTGTCCGCCGGTGTATGCTCAAAGATATGCAGCAGTTAGTGACTGCCTTATGGATGAACGATGGAGTGGGAAGTTAGAAAAAGTAAGTTATTGTCTGTATTTTAGTTCCATAATTGTGGCAAAGAAGCATGTAAATGGATGGAATGGATGGAGGAAATAGATAAAATTTCTCAATGTTCAATAAAGCTAGGTAAAAATTTACTAAAAAAATTCACTAGATTTTGGTGTTGGTCATTCCAAAATTTCTTCCTGCAAAATTGCAGGTTTAGGACACTTTTAGTTTTTCAAAAGTATTAGTCTCTTAAACTTGTTTTTTTTTATGGGGGGTTCCCCTGCCTCAAACCCCCACTCCCTTGAATTCTTGGGATTAAATTTTAATCACCTAAATCATGAAAAATAGAACTTTAGGTTATTTTTTCTCGAAAACTTCCAGTGTTCTAAACCTGAAGTTTTGTAGGAAGTCTTATACCTAGACCTTTCTACCATAAAATTTCCAACATCCAAATCGTAGGACGATATACAAAATTTTAAAGGCAAACATTTTGAACAAATTAAAAAATGTATGAGGAAAACTGGTATTAAGTATTATTCACGTGTTTTTGGTTACAATTCTAACCTAACCTAATTAAAAATGTATGAAAATTAAATATGCGTTATGGCGTTTTGGCGTTAAATGGTGGGGTAATGGGGAGATAACCCATTTAATGCGAAAACTAGAGATGTACCAACTAGTTGGAGAAGCTGACTATCCGGCCCCATCTTTAGCCAACTATTCGGCTAAAGCACTGACTAGTCAGCCTCTTACTTTATTCTTATTTTTATACTTAACCCTTTTGCGGACATAGTCATAACAATAAAAGTTCTATTGTGTCTCATTCAGTGTCCGAGAATGTCTTAAAAACATTAAAATAGGGACAATTAACCCTTTCCCGGACACTGAACGGCTATAGCAGTCATAACAATAAAAATTCTATTGTGTCTCGTTCACTGTCCGCGAAAGTGTTAAAACTAAAATTTTTAGTAAATTACTAAAAATTAATAATTTTTATTTTTAATCAATCTGCCAATTTCTCATACAATCTAGGTATAGGAACTTGCGCTTGCTTTATTATTATGAAAATACAATGCATACCTATGTAGATAAATAATAGGCTTACCTACATAGACTTTAGTTAGGACAAAATAGGGGTATAAGTTTTAGCGATTACTCGCGTTCCCTTGGTCATAGGCGGTCAAAACTGGTATCAACAGGTTCGTCTCGCAAACGCGGTGAAGACTGCATAGTTTGATTGCTAGTTATTGTTATACAGGGGTATAAATTTACTGGAAAAAAACTATATAAAACGCTACAACAAACTATTCCTTTTTATTTCCTTTGCTGCCCCTTTTTGGATATTTTTACACTACATCTTGCGCTGAATAAAGTCCTTTGTGTGCCTCTCAAATTTGATTGAAATCTCTCGATAAATAACGCTACAGCTAACTTCCCTAGTTTTCCCCCTGTTTTACCTCCATTCTAAAATCGCGGTCATTAAAAATTGGTTAGTAAAATTAGAAACTTGTGTGCCAATTTTCGTCAAAATCGGTTGAAAAACGCAACCTGTAAACGAGAACAGACTGACAGATAGACAAAAGTAGTACAAAAGCCCAATCTCAAAACTGAGGTGCTTTGGTTGTTCGTACAGTAATTAGATTTAAATTGCATAAATTTAAAATATATGTTAAAAAAACACTCTTAAGCAAAGGTTATTACAAGGTAGATGACTATTTAAAAGACCAAAATGCATGGATGTGATACCAACATTAAACATACTATTGTAAATAGTGTAAGAGGAAAATATTCTAATATGAGTATGAGAAAATTTTCTTCTTTTATTAAATATATTTCAAGATTGTAGATTTGTGTTTGGCAACAACATGTTCCATTGTAAATGTTGTTGTTTCTGCTAAGGCTGATAAGTTTCTTGCGGCCGTTCTTCTTATCAGTTAAAAGATGTCCTGAATGGCTGGTAGGGAAAAAAAATGTTGGACTATTCGAAAGTACTTATCTATGTCTATTTGAATAAAAATCTTTGACTTTGACTTTGAATCAAGAAGTCAAATTACAATTAAACTTTTTTGTATCTGAATTTAGAACATACTGTTACGTAACCTATTGTTTGCTATTTATTAATTATTTGTTTTAGAATCACAGTTTAGGTTTTGTATTACGCTTCCCTAAAAATCTGTACTTGTCAACCAAAAAAATTTAATACTTTATAAAATCAGTAGGTTTGTAGTGTAGGTACAGGTATTATTTAAAAAGTCGTCAACAAAAATGATTGGCCTGATGAGACCATGTGAGTTTAGTTATATAGTTAAGATTAAAATAAAAGGTTTAATGTTTTCTTAATTTACCAACATTCTAAAATATTATTTTTTCGAAAGAGGCAGCCCTTGCGTTAGTCCTTTTGCTTTAAGGTCATGCGACCGCGCAAAGCTGTGAAGCAATAGCAAGTTACGCCCGCTTAATACGGTATATTTTCGCGCGCCGGGGCGCGCAGCTGTAAAGAGTAGGCTATATATAGTATTATAAAATGCAAGTACCAACATTTATATTATAATAGAGTGGTTTATCTATTATCAAGTAACTATTTATTAATCTGAGACTAAAGTCTCTGTTCTGTCTGGCAGCAGTTGGGTAAGCCGACTAGTCAGCTGACTAGTAGGCTGTTTGGCACCGACTAGTCGGCCAGTCGTCTAGTAGGCCAAAGTTTTAGACGGCCCATCTCTAGTGACAACGCACATATTTTTTTCACACCCATTCCCCTATATTCAGACTCAACTAAAGTAAATGTGAGCTTAATAAAATTATACTTAATCAAAATATTACTTTGCTCTATTCAGTTTTCAAGGTATTGTGGAAATAATAATAATTAAGTGAATTATTAACTACAGAGTTTTGAGGATAAAAAGTTATTCATTGTTTTTTCAGGTGGTTGATTTTGGTTACCATGATATGAGTTTTATAAAATACCTAAAAGACGTACCTGGTATTAAACATATCATAGGTGTAGATATTGAGAGCGTAGCTTTGAGATGTTCATCGGACCTCCTGAGGTGCGATGAGTATGTGCCCAAAAGAGAATCGCCGCTACATATTTCGGTGAGTTCATCTTTGCATATCTATGACTTTAATTAGTAATTTTATTCAGTGATTAATAGTTTAAAATCTTCTCAAAAAAGGATAATTGATTTTATAAATACCGTAAAGGAAATATTATGTAGGAGACTGGGTACACTTGATGCCCCCTTTTTATTTAGCTCTGCAAAATCAGCTTATTAGCCTAGATTGGAGATATGTATGTTATAATGTTGGTACATAAACTGTCCACGTTTCCTAAAAAGTAAAACGGCGTTAGTCAATATTCGTAGGTATATAACAAAGGACCAAAACAAAAAACAGAAATTTGCACAGAAAACAGAAAAAACAGAAACTGCTTGTTTGTGATAGTGAGGTTAATTAAATCGAAATATTTTTGAAAGAAACAAAAGCCTTTATCCTTTACTATTACTGGCTGGTATACACTTTGATTAGTCAAGTGCCAAGTGTTTAGTGTTAAGTGTGTAGAGTGCTTAGTGTTAAGTGATTAGTGATGTCCTATACTGTTTAGTAGGCGGTGTTTAGTTCATTTAAAAAAAAATTAGATAACATTTTGTCTGTATACTTTGATTAGTAATAAATGTTTGTTTTTATATTCAGGACATTTTACATTATATAAACACGCATGTTGAACATACAACTCCACAAATTTGTGGGTTACGGATTCGAACCACCTAGTAGACATTTTTTTAAATATTTTTATCAATCACAACAACAGGAGAAACAAACACGAGACTTTGTTGATTTAAACTAAACACTTAACAGTCACGTCCAGACGTGTTAAGTTCGTGTTTAGAGCAAGTGAGGGGTGAAGGCGGGACGCGCGGGAAGTGCTACTCGCAGAAAAAATAGAACGCGCTGTAAATACTGTACTTCGCTAAGCACTATACACTTAACACTAAACAGAAACTGTCCGAACGTGTTTTTTGCTAAACACTTAACACTAAACATTAACTCGCACTAATCACTAATCAAAGTGTATACCAGCCATAACTAAATAATTAACAGTTTTACTAACATGAACATAATCAAAACAAAAGTAGGTATAGTATAGCTCAAGGAGATTAAAAAGTAGTTACGGGTGATTTTGAAAGTAACTTCTTAAAAAACAAAGTGTTTCAAGAGTACTATCTGCTAACCGGCATCTAATATCCGTTGCAATGTAGCCAGCTGCTGAGAATGCCCTCTCCGACTCAACACTGGTTGGCAACAGCGTGACTAAGCAATTATATTCAAACTGCAAAAATCTCCCCCTTGATCCTCCACACTCAAATAAATCCATTCCTTTTTTTATTACTGACTCTAATTTATCTAAGCTTGTGGATCTGGATACACGTGTAAAAGGACTTTTAAACGCTCGCAGAGTTTCTTCTAATTCCTCTTTAAGTGAAGTATTATTTGTGTAGCAGTAGTACTTAAATTTAAATCGCCGCCCAAACCCGTCAATCTCGAACGGGATTTCGTCGTATTATGCTTCGGGATTGATCCCGAAAAATTACACGGGATCTCGCTAGATCGGGATCCCGCGAGATCGGGATTGCATTCCCTAGTACTGATACTAGGGGGTTTGCAAAGTACTCAACTATACTTGTAAACAATATTAAGGAGTACACTTGCTAAAAAAACAATTGTCGATTATCGTTTTTTTTTTATCTTAAGAATCTTAGATCTAATATCTAATATAAGTATCTTTTCATCATATAAATTGTTTAAAAAAATAACAATAACTCAAATGGCACAGTAAGAATTTCAAATTTAAGTCACAAAAAAGAATTTAAAAAAATCTAGATAAATACTTATATGAAATTATCAATACCTACACTTAATATTAAATTTTCTAGCATGAACTACATCATAGACGGCGTTTTTTATTTTCAGAGTGTCAATTTTTTGTCGTTTTTTAGCACCCTGTTTCGTTTTATAAACTCGTGGCATATTGAGATCTAATAATAATAATTTATGACCATTCATCTATCTTCCTTCCAAATTTTATTAAAATCTGTTGTGCCGTAAGACATGAAAGAACAAGAAACCTCACCTATCATATCAAAACAATCAATTTTATTGTGTCATTGTGACTAGTGTGATGTGATAATTATTTATTTTATTTTATACGTGTACATGAATTAAAACAGCTTAAAATTTTACATTAATAAATAAAAAGAACAAATAATAATCACATTCTTAAGGGATACTTGAACCCGGAATTAAATGACGCTTCGCACTATCTGTCCCCAGTAACCGACAAAATGAAAAGGATTATCTAGTTTCTTAGTCTGTGTATTTGAGTTGTTAGCTAGCACAATATTTTTGCATAATTTGCAGATCTTAATAAGACTATTCGAACTCTTTCACATGTTATTCAGTTAATTTATAAACAAATAAAAACTTTGCAAAATTTGGTTTCACCGATCGAAAAACACAAACCGTCCGCCCTAGGACACAAACTGTAAGTTTTGTCATTTATTATTTTTTCGTAAAAGGCTACCATAGACAAGTAGGGTTGCCAGTTAAAAATAGTCAATCACTCGTGGTAGAATAAAAAAAAGCTGTTTACCATGTGTCCCAGAGGGATCAAGTGTACTATGTCTCCCCTAATATAATGGTTCCGATTAGGGAGACTGATCACCCGTCCGGCCTTGCTGGTGTCCCCAAAAGAAAATATTAATAAAAAAAAATACTTTAAAATCAAAAGAGATACTATAAAATGTTTTTATGAGAGAGCAATTTTGCTTACTAACTTAACAATAAAGCTCTCTAGGTGAGTTTTCGTTATTTTGATTTAAAATGATCACACTTACACTTTATTATGTTGAATACGCAAAAACTAGGCAAACTAGAAGCTTCTTCTCAAATCATATATTTAAAATTACATTTCTCATTCCTGTGTGTACCTACCATATTCTATTCTGTTAAGTATCTTGAGCCCATTCTTCTTACCAGTCAAAGATGTCCTGAATGGAAAAAATGCACAGACTTATATCGAGATATAGGTCTGTGAAAATGAGCTAATAATTCCAGAATACTTATATAAAGCATTAAGTTCAGTTAAATAAAGAAGAATGACGAATGAAGCATGGAGTTTGTTTAATTTTGTATGACATTGTGCCCGAACAAAACCCAAACATTTTGTAGTGTTTTGAACTTAGATTCAGTTAGAATAAACACAATTACTCTAATTCGACGGATTCATGAGAAATATGCTTATAAAGTTCATCAATTTATAGGTAATTTTATTGAAAACTGTCTACATGATTTGATTTGACTTTGTCTTATAGTATGCATAATTAAGTTAGACACAATTATTAGTTTCTGTAGTAGGTAGGTATTTAAGGCATTTAGTCAAAATAAAAAACTTATTTTTCGAAAAAGATTTGATACTGATACAAAGCGAAACTATGTTTGACCATTCTCTTTTTATTTTACCAATAAATATAGGGAAAATATTGATTGATGCCAACTAACTTTTTTGATCTGCAGCTTTTTCAAGGAAATGCTGCAGATCCAGATTATAGACTGATTGGTTGCGATGCAGTGATTGCTATAGAGATGATAGAACACATGTACCCCCATGACTTGGAGAGGCTAGTTCATACTATCTTTGGCTTCATTAAACCTTGGATAGCTATAATTACCACACCCAATGGCGACTTCAATCCTTTATTTAAATCTATGGAGAAAAATGGCTTCAGAAGACTTGATCACTTTTTTGAATGGTCAAGAGAACAGTTCCATGATTGGTGAGTGTGTTGAAAAGAACATAATAACATATTTGTTTATCTTATAAAAGTTTCCCTGATTTTATACTATGAAAGTTTGTTGCAAGTTACTGCACAATACTTAGTTTGGATGTCAGGGGGTGGCAGAGATCATATCACAACACAATAAAAAAAACAAAATTAATAAAAAAAAAATTGCATACAAACAAACCAATATCTAGCCCATGTTAAGTTTCTTAAAGAACTCGTGTTATGGTTACTAGATAACGGATAAACATACTTATATATACTTTTTTTTTGTAAATACATACATAATATACATATTAAACAACCAGACCAAGACAAATAGACATGTTCATGCTTACAAATATCTGTCTTGTCCGGGGAACGACCCCGGGCCCTCTGGCGCAGAAGGCAGGCTTAGTACCCCTGCGCCAAACAGGTCGTCAAGCTCGGTACACCCCATATAGTTTTGCTTCAAGCATAAATTTAGTTCATTTTATCTTACTTGAATAATTTGTAAAAACTTTTACCATGTAGAAAATCTACTCTATATCATAATCATAAAGTAGAAAACAGCATAAAATAATTAATATAATCTTTAATTCTTCTAAACATTGGTTACAGGTGCAGCAACATTGTTGTGCGGTACCCACACTATTCAGTTTCTTGTAGAGGTGTGGGGCCAGGTCCACCAGGCACTATACACTTTGGCTGCTGCAGCCAGTTGGCTCTCTTCGTCTCCAAAGACTATCATAAGCAGCAGAACCTCGATCTCAATAGTCTAGCTTTAGTTTCCAGTAAGTATGCTAACGTAATTAATGTATTAATCTGTGTGGTGTTTGGGGAGTGTTGCAAAATGAAGATAAAAATTTAAATGTAATTACAATTTCAGAAAGACCGTCAAATGATGTTTGTGATGAGGTACAAGCAGTAGATATTCCTGAATCCGAAACTGATGGCACATATTCACCAAACAAGTATGTTACTTCTATTTCTTGCAAGAGATGTTTTTTTAGGATCACTTCACAAGTAGCATAGGTACTTAAATAAATCTTAGGTACTTTAATAATTATATTATCATCCTCACCAACCATTTTAATTTCCCTACTGCTGGAGAACTGGCCTTTCTTCCTGGATGGATAAGGAGAATCGGACATGATCGACCAAGCGGCCCTACGAGCGCTTACGCACTACGTCCGATCCAGGATTCCGTCCAAGGCAGGATTACCAATCCATCTTGGGTTGTAACAGCTGCAATTACAGCCAGGACCAACAGCTTAAATTACTTTCCGCAGCATGGTGGTAAAAAAATGTATCGCACCTCAAACAAGCATTTCCTGATCCCTCAGGAAACCCAATTCCATGATGTGGTTTTTCAAAGAAGATTGTTCACAGACCTATATCGAGATAGACGGTAATAGTATACCTACCTTGCGTGTCAAAAGTTTGATCCACGGTCAAAGTTTTACGACCTAAGTCAGTCCGCTTGAGACCATTGCCATGAAAACACGCGTCATTTAGAAACGAAAATGGTTAATTGTGCAGCATCACTAACGCTCGCTCGTGACGTCATTGTAGGTATGAAAAATTCGATACCCTAGGTTTTCATAGTTTGAAGCGCTTTTCCCGTCTATCTCGATATAGGTCGCTGCGATAGTTCCTCAAAATAATCCACTATAGAAAATGTGGCGTTGCGTTGTTGAGATGTAGCTATGACAGTGAAGTTTATACATATCTCCTCAATCAGTTCCTTAAATTCATGGCATGAGGATGTATGTATGTAGAAATAGCTTATCAAATCTGCTTACTTTCAGCAATGAGTCTTACACAGAATTAATGTTTACCAACAAGCAATCCTGTGTTACTATCGTCCTGTCCCCAGTCTTCTCCTTCGAATCTATAGAGTATCGTGACAAAATGTCTCAGTGCAATTTGGATACAGAAATAGGAAAAAACTTTCTCATGGTTAATGAGGATGATATTTGTGGAATAATTGTGCCACGACGCCCGAAGAACAATAATCGCGTTTATGTGATTGAAGACGTTAATAGCAGGTCTAGATAGTATTATTATGTTGAAGAAATAGTTGACTCTAACTTAGTATTATCGTGTCAAAGTTGTCAAAAGAAATTGTCTTTGGCTCAATATATTTTATGTACCTATTAATATTGGTTGTAGTACTGTAGGTGCCGCAAAACCATCATACATTTTTATTTTACCGTCATAATGTTTAATTCTCACTCTCTAGAAGTTAGTATTTACTTGTAACAAAAAAAATAATGTAACTAAATTAATTAAAACGTAGATGTCGCTTAAGTATTTTATTTTACTCAATCAGTCAATATCACTTAGGCCCGTATTCCAGAACGTGACTCAAGCAGTTGAGTACAGTTAGAAAAGGACGTCGCTACATGCGATGAATAAGCGTGTCCTTTTCTAACTGTTCTTATCTGAACTGTTCTGTTCTTTACTAAGCGCGGCGAGACAATATATACGCAGTAATTACAAATACTAGTCACTGAGTATCTCGTTGTCTGTCCTATAATGAAAAATAGATTTAAAATTTGTAATATTGACTTATGATTTCAGATTAAACTGCACAACATTACAAGTGAAGAAATTCTCCAAAAAGACTCGGCACCTCATGGCTAAAAACAGGATAGACACTCTACTCCACACCAAGGAGGTCGTGGACGAGATACGGCATTTGGCGAAGATGCTGAACTTCAGCAACGAGTCTCGGCAGGAGGAAGGCGACTTTATTTGGCGTAACATAAATTGGGGAGAAAACGCGCCATATTGGAACCAGTACTACCAAATTGTTAAGGAATATACATACCCCTTTGAGGTAATATTTGTTGATGTAAATTGATTGAATAGGATATGACTAAAACTTTTGTAGGATACATTTTATGTTTATGCCAAGTCGGCATTACAGTCTGGCATTACTCAAAAGACCGACTCAAAAGGGGATCGGACCTAATGAGTATCATCGACTTTTGTTATCATGGCAGCTTTAATTTTTAAAGGTTGATGAAACCACGAATTAAAGTATAAAATGTATGATAACATTGTTTTAAGTCGTCGTCTCAGCCACATAACACTCACTGCTGGGTATAGGCCTCCCTCAAGAATCTCCACAGCGATCGGTCCTGTGCTGTCCACATCCATCGGCTTCCCGCGACCTTCACCAGATCGTCGGTCTATGTTGTCAGGGGCCTACCCACGGACCCACTTTAGTTCTCCTACGGATCTCCTCATTTCTGATTCGATCACGTAGGGAAACGCCGAGCATAGCCCTCTCCATTGCACGCTGTGTGACCTTGAGCTTTCTGGGTATAGCTAGCGTTGTTTTAAGTAATTGAATAATTTTAATTAAGCGAGGAGCCCGTGGCGCACTCTTTCGCGCGCTCCGCTGCGATTGTTGAGGTTAAGCAACTTTCGAAATAGTCGGTCACGGGATGGGTGACCAAAAATGTACTATCTCGAGCTCCTCTGTGCTTCAGAAGGCACGTTAAGCCGTTGGTCCCGGCTGCATTTGCAGTCGTTAAAACTTACCAATCCGCATTGAGCCCGCGTGGTGGGTCATGGCCCGTTCTCCTTATCCATACATAAGGAAGGCCAGTGCCCCAGCAGTGGGGACATTAAAATCATCAGCCATTTTTTAATGCCGATCACGTTTATTTTAAGTCAGTGAATAAATATTGAAATCGAATTAATGTCATAATATAGAGACCCAATAGGTAAGTTTTCATCGAGGTTTTTTTTCAGACAAAATCGGATGAATGCCGAATTCTAGATATGATATCGGATGAGATCAATAGGTTTGTGGACTTGCAATGTGATGACGACTTCTCTGCCGATATGAATAAGGTCGAAATTCCCTTAGATCACTTGATGCGAGTCGTCAACCATATCACAGACGATGTCGAAAAAGTCAAGTGAGTATCTTGAAGCTATAAATTCTTTAGAAAATAACTGTTAGGATTCTAAAATCTTGAGAGCGAAACCGAAAAGAAGTTCCATTTATCTGCATGTTTGACGAACTACGGAACTTTATACCTATTTTTGCGATGTCAACCAAAGTACAAATAAAAATTTCGCTTAGGTTGGCACCCAGCACCTATGCTTAAATGTTATGCCTGCTCCTTACATGCTGGTCCCAAAATTAGCATATTCCTCATACATTGTCACTATTTTTGACATTATTTCTGTTACTAAAACAAGTATACGATAATGCATTGGTGGATGTACAGGTTACCGGAACGTGAGGAGTTGGTGTAATATGAAGAAGCTTACATTTGAACAATGAATTGTTTATTTATACAGTGGTGGTCACATGATGGCAGGATGACAGAAAAAGTAATTTCGCTTCGTGGAGCCGCTATGTAGACCTGTTAAACGTTGTTTACTTTCGTGCATGTTGGTTTATTTACTTTTGTATAAAAATATATTGCATTCGCTTCCGAAATACAAAAATTTATAGCAAACAAAAAAATGCAATGCAATAACGTTTCTGAGAAAATGACAGATGTACGTGTACACTAGCGCCACCTTATAAAAACACTAAAACTATCTGTCATATTACGACACTAGTCGATTTTCATACAATCGAGGTAACTTTGGAGCCTTGGTTCTCTGCCAAGGATTAACCGATGTGATCATATCAGTTGATCAGCCCTCTAATTGTCTAATTTCAAAATCTATCACAATCCCTTTCAAAGGTATTGTGATCGTGATAGTGATTTATGGAATTGTGTAACTTAAAGTCGCAATCCCTTTCGGAACGAATGATGTTTTAAATGACACTTCACTTGACACTTCTCCATACATTTGAAAGATATTTTCTTGTGTCACTTTGCTTAGACAGTTCAATTTCGTTCATTCAATACCTTTCAAAACGCGTCCCGATCACAATTCCTATCAAATGTCGATTAGTGACGGCCTGAGGTATGTAAATATCTTTCAAATGACAAATTGAAAGGGATTGCAATAGTTTTCAAATTAGACAATTAGCCCTCAGAGTAGTTTGTTGTGTAAAGCAAAGTGTATCTCCTCCATTCACTCCCTGGATGGCCATTATCAGACCACAGCTCGGTCAATTGTTGGCAGAGAATCAAGGCTCCAAAGTTAACTCAATAACAGGATAATATGACAGATAATTTGAGTGTTTTTCTAAGGTGCCACCAGTGTAGATGTACGTACACCTGTCATTTTCTCAAAGACATTGTTTCATTGCATTTTCTTGTTTGCTATTCAATTTTTGATTTTTGAAAGCGGATTAAATGTGTTTTTATATAAAAATATAAAAATATTTATATGCCAGTCGGACTCGCGCACCGGGGGTTCCGTAAAATATTTTTTATTATATGATGTAACAAAAAATTTACGGTTTTCTCAAATTTTCCTTTATCTGTACTATAAGCCGTTACTTCGTACCAAATTTCAAGATTCTAAGTTCACGGGAAGTACCCTGTAGGTTTTGATTCCCGTGCGAGTTTTGAAAATTTGCGGAAAATTGCGACATAAACGGCTGCTCTTTTGATTGCTTTGGCTTAGGAGGTTGATTTTTTCACAGCTCCAAGGGACAGTAGACATGAGTATTAGATATAAATTTCAGTTTGATACCTCCACTCGTTCCTGAGAAAAACGGTCTTGACAGACGGACGGACGAACGACGAAGTGATCCTATAAGGGTTCCGTTTTTTCCTTTTGTGGTACGGAACCCTAATAAATAATAACTCACATGCACGAAAGTACAGGTCTACATCTACAGCAGCGCCACCAAGCGGGATTTTTCTGCCATCCTGCCATTGTATAAAAATCGACTAATGTCGTTAATTATGTGACCACTGTATTTAACCTAGCTTATGATAAATTTTAAATAAAAAAATATTGGAAAAAGTCAACTCGGCCACAAGTGAATTCTCAGATGGGACTCGAACCCAAGACCTTTGGAAATCCGGTCCAATCGATTCGGTAGTTCAGTGGTTAGACCGAGACTTAAGTCTCGGTAGCTCAGTGGTTAGAGCATTGGACCGGATTCACTTGTGGCCGAGTTAACTTTTTCCAATATTTTTCTTTTTTTAAATTTATCTTATGTATATAAATAGCATTAAAAAGCAAAAATTAAAAAATCATAACTTTACCTAACTTTTTAGGGATATATTGGAGTGGAATGGCTATGAGGTTTGCGAGGGCGTGGTGATATACTCCCGTTTGGCGCTGGACACCGCGTCAGCCAACTCGCACGACGACGGGTGGCCTGACAGCGACACTTCTGATGTGAATAGATGGTTTTTAGGACATCCTACTTCTTAATTGTGGCATTTGCAAACTTGTCACCGTATGTTGCGGTCCAATTTGTCTCTAATTTTGTATTTGGCTAAAAAGGAAAATCAGAGGTACTCTCCAGCTGGTTTTGTCTTTTGTGTAAACACGTAATATGTTGTTCTGAGAACATTAACATGTTGCTTGTACTCCATGAATTTGTTAATACTCGAAAGAAGTTAATTACTTAATTGTTTTTAACTGATGAGTAATGCTTAAGGTTTTTATCACACTTATTTTATATGTAACATAATATTTTATTTTTAATTATTAGATCCCACTTATGACAAACGCTAAGATTGCGAAGTATATGATATACTTACGCAAGCCATACATGTAAAATTAAGTCAAAATGCATAGAATAAGTTGTTAATAAAGTAAAATTTCTTATTACCACTTGATTTACATTATTTCTCCTTTTTCAGTGGGATGCCGATATTCATTCCACTTCGCTTTCAAATGGTAGCATTGAGGCTGATTGTAACGGTTAACCTTTTTGAATATTATTACGGTTGTTTTGGTCATATCTTGCTCTACCGTAACTGGTATGGGATCACATAAATTTGATCCTTATTCCAAGTGATGACGTTTGTCTGAATACTTAAGCCATGGCCAAGAACAAAAAGAGCTATTAAGATTGCAGTTTTAAATAGAAGAAATAGACTGTTGGCTATATCAGTTGTTATTATGTAGTTTTACTCATAAGTATTATGGTTTGTTATGTTCACGCATTCTTTATGAGTGCGAAGTTGGATGCACTTTTATGTAATGTACATTTCCGTAATTTATGTAACATTATGTTGAGCTTGTGGTAGCAGTATTGATTGATACAATGAGATTACAAGCTTTCGGGCAGACTTAATTAGATAAATAATATATTGCCTATTTTTATTATATTGACTATTGTAGTTTGGAATTTGGGTAGTGAGGTATCGCTATCTACCTGCAGTAGAAATCAATGTTCTACAAAAGTACTAAAAATTGAACGGTATGTTGGCGTCACTAACTTAAAATCTTGTAACAGGGCGGAATTTATACCGCGCTTTAGACCAGAAAGTGCGGAAACTAAGATCAGTGATGTCCAATAATGAAGATATCAGTGTCGAATTAGACAGAGTTGTGTGTCGTCTCACGAAGTTAGCGCTCCGCACCGCTAGGCAACGCCAGCGGTCTCTGTCTAACCGCTGGATGCAGTACAAACTGCTCGGCCTCCTTAATCTTACTGAAAAGGCGATTGAGAAAAAGAGACAGATGTCTGTTGACATTAACCCGCTGAAGGCTATTTGCTATGGTTTGTAGGATTAACTTTAATCAAATACTCGTCGTTTTATCATAATGAAATCGAGTTAACAATATTCAATGAATATGTTCGATTTACAGAAGATAATCAAGTGAACACACACTCGGATCTTACTAAAATAAAAGGTGACGACACGGGGTAAGTTTAGTTATAATCTTGTTTTCTTTTTCTAAGTTTTGAGGGTACACTGAAACTTGCTAAACTTTTGCCAAAATGTCGTTTACAGAAATGATATTGTGAACAAGTACCAACATTTGATACGGTCAGTGGGTAAGTTACTTAAATTTTTATGTATTTCTAGTTGATGGTAGTGACTTGGTTCGCGTGGACTTAATGTATCAGCTTTTGCATCAGTTGGCATCGAACGTGGTACAGTCAGCATCATATATATATAGACACAACGCACGTGCTCATATAATTAGGAACATCAAGGTGATCAAATATCGGTACAACCATAGTGTTCTTAAAAATGAGAACTCTATAGAGCGTTCTATGTCGTTGTCATCAATTTGAATACTTGAGTTGTAACGATATTATTGATCACTTTGCATGTTACTGAGTATTTGAGCACATTGACTGAGTCTATATATATGATGCTGACCGTACACTGTTACCGTCTTCACCGCGTGTTATTTTTGTATCATGTGTTGTACATAAAAAAAATGTCTCATACCCCTTATTTTTATATGTCAACAGAAAATGACCATTTTTTTATTTTTTTTAATTAAAGACGGGGAGACTCTTAGCCTTCATCATACCTGATGTTAAGTATTGATAAGGCTGAAGATGGAAGCGAGCCTCTCCCGGAATCCTCTACCACTGAGGAACTGGCTATCTTATCTCTAACTGCCGGAACACAACAATGCTGAAAACATTGTTATTATGGCGTCAGACTTAGATAAGATGGTGGTAGCTAGCCAGGCGGACACACAACAAGTCCTACCACCGACCAAACCGAATACAAAATGTACCCCCGCTGGGAATCGAACCCGGGACCCCTGGGTCTCATACCGGTAGTTGTTACCACTAGACCACAGAGGCGGTTAAAATCACACTAAACTACTTTTGCTAAGGCGCGATTTCCATATCTCTTATAGTTTAGTTGGTCTCTTAGCTTCCTGCATCAGGTTTTCCAGATTTCATAATAAATTGTAGCCTAAGTTACAGCCAGACTGAGACCTAGTAAATAAGCTAAATATTACAAAAAGTTTTATTCAAATCCGTTTGGTAGTTAGCGTGTAGTAGATTAGCGTGTACAGACAAACAGACAGACAAAAACTAAAAAATGGTCTCGAACGTCTTTTCTAACTCTTTTAAGTCGTCCCAATTAGTTTTTGGTAAATATATTCAATGTACAGAAGTCAGAGGCCTTATAGGCGGCTTGATAAACTCTGACACCAGAGGTGGCCACTAATCCTCACTCGTTATGAAGAAGAAGACGCTGCTATCGTACTCGTACATTAATACTAACATGTTTTTGTTCTTGTGTTTTACTATAGAAAAAACGGATGTGTCCGAAGGAAGTCGAAGTCGGTTCTATGACGAATCGGAAGATGAATTAGCTAATGACTTCATGAAAGAGAGCATTTCTATGGAATTAAGTAAGCAATTCTATTTTGTGATTTTTGAATTTTTGCATTTTTCAATGCTATTTTTATACTTATGATAAATTTTAAATAGAAAAATATTGGAAAAATTAACTCGGCCACAAGTGAATTCTTAGATGGGAATCGAACCCACGACCTTTGGAAATCCGGTCCAATGCTCGAGAAGTCTCGGTAGCTCAGCGGTTAGATTCACTTGTGGCCGAGTTAATTTTTTCCAATATTTTTATATTTAAAAATTATCATAAGTATAAGCAATTCTAATTTGCGTCTAATTAGTTAATTACTTAAATGCTTAGTAATTTGCGCATTTTTTTTTTTTTTTTTTTTTTTTTTGTATTTTTTTTTGCAATCTGTTTCATAAGAACATTCAGCAAAGGATTAAGAGTTTAATTTGGCTTGAAGAGTAGCTCGTCCAGTGACCAACTCTCATAATGTACTCATTACTACCCTACAAATCTCATTTATTTTTAGATTTTGAAGACATTGTTCGATCACCATCATTGGTTGATATAGAACCAATTGACGCAGTATATCCAAAAATACCGTGGTTTAACTCAAAAGAAACTCCGCTTTTAAGAACTAAAACTTGGATTAACGAAGATGTGAATGTAGTCGTATATTCGCAAAACAGTGGTCAAGGCATCAGTTCTGGCGATACAGATCATAGTGCCTGTAACATAGCTTTTTATAAAAACCAAAAGAACTGCAAGAAACGTAAGAAAGCCCCTTATGATAAAGCTGATCGTGCGGTCAAACACCGTAAAGGAACAGATAGTAAGACGTCACACGGTAGACGTGATAAAAACAAGAAAAATGATAATCCGCAGTGCAAAGAAAGGACAAGTTATTCAAAACTGAAAAATAAATCTAGCTACAACATAATAATTAAAACCAGCAGTAAGAAATTGTCTGCTGTGGATATTGGGAACTATGTTCTGAAAGCTAAGAAGAGCATAAAACGTCATTCGACGTGTTCGAGGCCGGTAAGTGTCGAGTCTGGTATAGTCAATAGCACATTAGGCTTTACCCTTGCTCTACGAAAACAGCCTCTATCACGAGTGATATAAGGACGCTCTCAAGGTCAAAACTGAGCTGCTATTGGCTGTACAATTAAAATTGATTTTTTGTTAATTTAATATAATCGAACGAACAAAAAATATTCTAGATCTCTAAAACTTTATTGGAGCTTTGTTATCCCGTGACTGGGAATGAGCAATACAACTTTCCTGCCGAGGAAAAAATCGCTAACTTCATTGGAATTACAAACGATAATTGTTCTATAGCTGCAACAAAAGAAAGTCTTCATATTGGTATTGTTACGGAAAACACAGAAGAAATTATAGCGTTAAGACGCACAGTTGGTACAGATGCCAATGATGAGTGTACTATATTAGAATTTGAGCAAGATAATATACACGGAAGCATGACTAATGTCATGAACCTTGAAAGTTTCTGTGATAAAACTGATGTAGGATTTGAGAATGTCGATTCGCAAACTTTGTTTCTCAATGGTATGTAGTTAGATCTTCTAGATCTTGTTAGCAAATTTATTAGTATTACCATACTGAAGACTAACATTTTACGTACAATTTACAGACATTAATGAACCAAGCACTTCTAAAGGGGTTAGGCATGTTAGAATGGATGTTCAGTGCGGGCCTGAGACCAATCAGAAATATGCTATGTTATCAACAACGACGTCTCTATCGAAAATGTCTAATATTTTTAATACAGGTTTGAAAATTGAGAACTCCTTCTCTGACGTGCGATATAATATTACAAATTGTGATTTTGGTACTTGTACCAACGATAACATGGATGATTACAAAACAATCAGTCCTAGAGAAATATTTACAGGAATAAAAATAAAAGATTCGCTAACGATCATTACGGAGAAAGTTGAAAGTGCAACTATGACACCAGAAACTGAAAAAGCACATGAAAAGCCATCAGTTCAGAATAATAGTGTAGTTTCTAGCACAGAAACGACAATGTTGAAACCAATATCCAGTCGTTTGAGAGTAGAAGATTCTGGATCGGAATTTTGTGATAGTCTATCTAGCCCCCAGAGAAGCACTGCTCATTTCATGAATTATGCGAAGGACGCAGCCGGATTCCAAATTAATAACGAACGTAAATTTTCACATAAAAATATTCGTCCAAAATTAAGTACTGGTGGAGTATATGTACATAGTTATAAAGAAAGACATGTCAGCGAAGATGTCGTTTATCAAGGAGAATGGCAAAAGCATATTTCTGTCCCCGCCCAGAAAAAGAGAAGTTCTAATGTCGTCAGTAAGAGAACATCAGAAGTAAATAAGAAAATTAAAACTAATTTTAAAGAAATTGTTAGTGACAACAAAATTGTCAGGACAGGCAAATATGCAGCCCCTAAAAACAGTAATCCGAAATGTATAAAAAAAACAAAATTTAGTGATGAAGTTAAGAACTCGTCTACGTTAGGTAGCTTTTCTAAAGTTACAAATTGCAATAAAGATGTTACCAAGGTAAGTCACATCTATCTAATAGACAACATTCACCTACCTAAAGCTTTCTACCATATCCTACTAATATTATAAATGTGAACGTATGTCAGTTTTTTGTTACTCTTTCACACGCAAGACTCTCTCTTCTCACTCTTTCAATTCTAATAATCTTCTTTTGGGTATGATAACTTGCTAAAAGTACGTTAGTTCTAAAAAGCTACTAACAATAGACGTGCCCTTTTTATTGTATTGAAACAGAAGTACAGTTTGTTAGAACTAAATTGTATACATACTGCCAATTTTATTGCAGGTGACTCCAAAATTTACTGTCAGGTATGGTCTATCACGCACTTTAAATCTATTTTCTTATTAATTAGTTATATAAATAAATAAATAAGACCGTCGGTTTATTGCAGACCTGTTTTGGTGAAAAAATCTTCTCATATTTTGAGAAAACCTTCGAAAACAACTAGTATAGCAAAGAAGGACAGTGACGTTGTTTCGAGGATGCGAAAGAAGAATTATATACCATTATATCTAAAACGAAAGTTGGCTGAGAATAATTATCACAGACTTAAGTCAGAAAATGAAAAAGAACAGACTGTGATTAGTAATAAAGAAATGGAATTAAACGTTGGTAAAGAGATTACGAAGAAATATATTAATTTGGCTCCTGCACCACCAGAAAATATAAGCCTTGTTGTTTTTCGAAATGAAATCCAAAGTAATAAGCCTGAAATAAACTGCTCTACCAACGATGACAGTGTGATGAATACAGAAACTCTTATGGATAATAATGTATCCGATGATTGTAATATGAGGTCTCCTAGCCAGCAGTCGTTGAGCTCTGCTGGATCGTCTCCTAATAGTGTAGCTACGGTAAGAATTCGACCAACTACAAATAGGAGACATTCAAGTTCATCAAATAAAAGCACGTCAGGTTTTAGCAAAATGGAGAACGCTGCACTCAAAACTAAAACAGTACCCAGAAAATGTAAAAGTGCGAAAAGATATCAGGATAAAGTATCCGATGACAAAGAAAACTTACCAGAAACCTCGAAGAATAATATTCTTAATGCTAATCGTACTTTTTCAAAAAACAAAAATGTTTTTAGAGCAGAAATAGCAACGGACAATCCACAGTCTAAATCCAGCAACCATATGAATAAGCGTAAATCCACAAATAAATCCAACATCAAGATACCATCGATTCCAAGTTTCACTGAGAAACAATCAACTAGTGGTACTTCTTCCAGACCGTCTGTCAAAAAGCAACGGTCTTATAAATCACGGTCGTCGTTATCATCAGAAAATAAAAGTATCAAGGACTCGGTAACTTCAAATCTTATAACTACATCGACGACGTCTGATGCATCTGATAGAGAAAGAAATAATGTTATCATTAACATTGTTGATCATAATCTTCTCACGGAATGGCTAAATAGCACTCAGAGTAATATTGTTGAAAGTGACGCTGATAGTTTAATTAATGATATGAGAGAGCTTGTAGAAGAAAGATTAGATTTTATAGTAAACATGTCTGATAACAGTGCAAAAATGGATTCTAGATCTATTGCAAATACTGAAAAATGTGATAGTATATCTATTAGTGATAAGACTAGTTTTTATGATGCCACGTCTCTTAACAGTAGTTATGGTACGGTAATGGGATTTGACGACTTTGGCTATTCACAACTGGATTTCGACAATACATTTTTTGATTCAGTTGTGTATAATGAATTTGATCCTATTTTGGGGAATGATTCAATAATAAGTATTGCAAATACAAAACCTAATTTGACAGACTCAGAGACGTTATCGTTTAAGTCAATTATAGCTACTGCTTCTAAGATGTCCGAGTATTTTTTGGCAGAGAGTTCATTGAACAATGCTCACGAGCCACCTAATTTAAATGTACCGACACATAATTCAGTTCGTGATATTTTCGAGAGGAAACCTCAACTTACAATTCAAGTATGTTGACTACATACTAGTATGTGTACTTGACACTTATTTTATAACTGAATGGACGGTAGACTTAATTGTTGAGTCTTTTATTTGTAGAGTCCGGCAGGACCATTGGCGGTACAAGCATTTAGCGGTTTGTCTATGAATGCAGCGCCAGTTACCGGAGACCAACCCGATCATGTGAATTTGGTGGACTCTGAGACAGGCAGCTTAGGACGTGGATATGCAAGACAGACTGTTAGCATATAAAATGTTTCCGATTTAAATTATAAAATTATAAGTACCAGTGCTATTTTCATTCGATTGCTTCTTTTTTTAGACTTCCGAAGAAGTTTTCATATCAGGCAGATCTTCAGACAGTTATCAGTCATGCGTGATAGATGAAGACTCCGTGGTGCCTAATTGGTTGTTTCAAATTATAAGTCATCAGCAATCGGTAATTTTATAGACGTTTTGTCTACTTCTCAATTCTAATAATCTCAAACGCAAGTTAATTAGGGAGGACTTGAGTATTAGATAATTAGGTTTTTGACATATTTTTCATGACAGCACAAAAAATAATTAATGAAAACGTAAGACAATGAATCATTAGAAAAAGTATTACGCGATTTCTTTGCAATGCAATTTAACTATTGTGTATGGACGATCAACTCCAGAGCATTTTGCTGACGTTGAATAAAACTTGGTTTATGTAACGCCCTTTATTTATTGTCAAAAGAGAAGGCCAAAAAAACCCGTAGTCGATTAAAATATTTTATGTACACTAATATACTTCTTAAATACAAGACCTCAAAAACGTATTTCGTGTACCGTAAAATTATCTCCGAACGCCACACGGGGCAGACATATTTAAGCTTGTAAAACGCTAAACTGGTTCTTATTATGCCTAAATAGCAACTTAGGAGAAGTTGTTGAGCCTAATGAGCATTTTCTATTGACGTACAAATATCGAAAGTCTGGTACATCTGATGTGGAACCCTAGCAGCCAAGCTAAACTATAGAAAATACAAATATAGCACCTTGGGATAAGTTGTTTAGCGTGATAAGTATTTTTATTTACTTAACCCTAAAAACGGTTTCGGACTAAACTATTATGAGTAGTGAACTTTGTGTGTTTTTGGTATATATACGAGTATACACGTGTATATACTATACAGAAAAACAGACAAAAATATTTTATGATTTTTGTTTTTTTTTCAGATTTCAATGATAGTTTTATACTTATAATAAATTTTAAATAGAAAAATATTGGAAAAAATTTACTGACTCGAGTCCCATCTGAGAATTCACATGTGGCCGAGTTAATTTTTTCCTATATTTTTCTATTTAAAATTTATCATAAGTATAAGAATATATAAAAATAGCATTAAAAAATGCAAAATAACAAAAATCATAAAATATTTTTGTCTGTTTTCTGTATAGTATATACACGTGTATACTCGTATATATACCGACTCGAGTCGACTCAAGTCGAGTCGAGTCCCATCTGAGAATTCACATGTGGCCAAGTTAATTTATACCAATATTTTTCTATTTAAAATTAAGACAAAAATATTATTAAATATCTATCAAATATATCTCATTAACTTCTGTTAATGAAATACATTTAAAGGGTAATTATTATAATATTATCATATGTAATTGCTCTTTTAATAAATCAGGGTTTCTTAAAGGATCGATCGTCGGTACAGACCGTTAGTTGTGAGAATATTTTTTGTACTTGGAGATTGATTCATCCAAAATAGCTAATGTAAGTTGTTTAAAACATGGTTCCCTTACCATATCCTATAAAAAATATTTTAATCGACTCCAGGTTTTAGGTCCAAACATTCCTGGGCATTCTCCTACGAAAGAGTTTTTCGTGCTGTAGCCAGCAGGCCTGTAGGCGGAAAATTACTTTTAACAAAATTGAGATGAAGAAGAGTATAGTTTTCTAAATAACTCTTCGATTTTATAGGTCCAAGAGGAAGATGAAGATGAAGACGAAGAGGAGGAATCGGATGCAACCAACCAAATGTCGCTCGCCGAATCGGTAACAACAATAGTTACTTACTTTTTATTTATTGTATACTAGCGGCCGCCTGCGGTTCCCGCGTGTTTCCCGTTCCCGTGGGAATACCAAAAATCGTTTTCTTAGTGCTCGCCTACATCATTTAAGGATTCTATATGCAATATTTCAGCTTAATCGGTTCAGCTGTTTGGGTTGTGCGTTGTCTCTCAGTTACGGTATTGTTTTATTAGTATAGAAGACAATGACAAAACATACAGAACAAAAAGTTTTTTTTTTATAATGTAGGTATAGGTTAGCGCTTGACCGCTATCTCGCTCGATGGTAAGCGATGATGCGATCTAGATTTTTTTTTTATGAACAACGGGGTCACTAGCCTTCATCATACCTGATGTAAAGTATTGATAAGGCCGAAGATGGAAGCGAGCCTCTCCCGGAATCCTCATCACTGAGGAACTGGCTATCTTATCTCTTACTGCCGGAACACAACAATGCTGAATACAATGTTGTTATGGCGTCAGGCTTAGATAAGATGGTGGTAGCTAGCGAGACGGATTTGCAACAAGTCCTACCACCAACCAAACCGAATACAATATGTACCCCCGCGGGGAATCAAACCCGGGACCCCTGGGTGTGATACCGGTGGTTGTTACCGCCTATGTGGTCTAAAGGCGGTTAAGATCCATCTTAGGATAAAACGCGCTTGCCTATGCATACACTGGTACTACTGGTAAACTGGGTATAGGTCAAATGAAACTGGCCAGTAAAAACAATAAAGTTGTTTTGGAGAAAAAACAAAAAAGACAAATTATATTCAATATCATTATTTCATAACCACACGCCATAAATCCCTTGCAGGGTTGGTGGAGCTGCATTAAAGGGGCAAATGTATAAACAAACATTTCTATTTACCACACCTAAACGACGCCACATTCGGCATTGGTGGGGTCCTAGATGTCCCGAAAAAAATGTGATAGGTTACCAGCCTATCTATCGCCTATATTAGTTTTCGAATTAGACTGTCCTTTGATGGATTTTTACTTGCACCAAGTATGCTCTTCTTTCACTCCCAGTCCAGCGTAGGAGATTAAGCGCCGTTTTCACCATCTTACAATAAGCTCTGGATAGCGTATCTGGCAGGCGTTTAACCGCCTCTGTGGTCTAGACCACAGAGGCTAGTGGTACAACCACCGGTATTAAGCCCAGGGGTCCCGGGTTCGATTCGCAGCGGGGGTACATATTGTATTCGGATTGGTTGGTGGTAGGACTAGTAGTAAGTCCGCTTGGCTAGCTACTACCATCTTATCTAAGTCTGACGCCATAACAACAATGTTTTCAGCATTGTTGTGTTCCGGCAGTTAGTGATAAGATAGGCAGTTCCTCAGTGATTGAGGATTCCGGTAGAGGCCCGCTTCCATCTTCAGCCTTATCAATACTTAACATCAGGTATGATGAAGGCTAAATGTCTCACCGTCGTCGTACATAAAAAAAAAAAGATAATTTGACATATTTTTCATAGCACAACTGTCAAATTATCTTTCGGTGGTGAAACCGGTTCTGAGGAGCGATATCTTCCAGGTGTACGACGTGAATGGGAATGCTTTGGAGCCTGGCATGGGGGCAAGCGCGGGTGCAGGCGACGGCCGCGGCATTCATAGCGACCACTCGCAAGACAGCTCGGGCCGGGGCACTTCGCTTAGTTCCAGCGCTTCGTCTTCTGATCCTCATAGTGAGGTGAGTTATGATAGAGTTCTTTTAGCGCTCGTTCAGACACGGCGGGAACCACGCAGTTTTAGAATCGCTCGGAAACACGAAGCCAATCTAAAACAGCGTTGTTCCCTTGACGGCCACGGCGGCATTCACAACGACCACTCACAAGACAGCTCGGGCCGGGGCACTTCGCTTAGTTCCAGCGCTTCGTCTTCTGATCCTCATAGGGAGGTGAGTTATTGGATAAAGTTCTTTTAGCGCTCATTCAGACACGGCGGGAACCACGAGTTTTAGAATCGCTCGGAAACACGAAGCCAATCTAAAACAGCGTTGTTCCCTTGACGGCCACGGCGGCATTCACAACGACCACTCACAAGACAGCTCGGGCCGGGGCACTTCGCTTAGTTCCAGCGCTTCGTCTTCTGATCCTCATAGGGAGGTGAGTTATTGGATAAAGTTCTTTTAGCGCTCATTTAGACACGGCGGGAACCACGAGTTTTAGAATCGCTCGGAAACACGAAGCCAATCTAAAACAGCGTTGTTCCCTTGACGGCCACGGCGGCATTCACAACGACCACTCACAAGACAGCTCGGGCCGGTGCACTTCGCTTAGTACCAGCGCTTCCGTGTTCTGATCCTCATAGTGAGGTGAGTTATTGGATAAAGTTCTTTGAGCGCTAGTTTAGACACGGCGGGAACCACGCGGTTTTAGAATCGCTCGGAAACACGAAGCCAATCTAAAACAGATATTTAGCATCGTATTTTTTATTTCTCTTTACTTGCTATAGTTATTCACTTCGAAGTGATTTCGTGGCTTTTTCACCTAATCTGCAAAATCGGTCTCGCTCCCGCGCGCGTCGTTTTCTCATTGCTATCTCGTTTCAGTCGTATAGCCTTAACTGCGGCGACAGCTAAATCAAATTTTATTATAGTGCTTTTCTTAGAACAAATGTCAAAATACGTATACGCATTAGTTTTTTACATTAGTTTTTGACAGCGCATTATTTTGTTTACAGGCCATACTGATAGACCCATCTGCGTATAGAACCCAGTTTGATCTAACCCGTGAGTCGGCCGACAGCTCATCTGTCCTCGCCCATCCACTCCTGCCGATGCGGAGGGAAGTGGCAGACACCTCGCATGCTACTGTTGAAGGTACCTATCGCACTATTTGAATGAGTTTTCTTCATAACAAAAAAAAAAACAATTACTTAATTTATAATTAAAAAAAGCAATTATTCAAATAGCGTAGTGTGTCAACGGGTTAACTTTAAAAAGATACTGTATTTGTTGTATCTCGCGGATGGAACACGAAAAACTATCTCCTACTTTCATTGTCAAATGTGATTGTTCATAATAATAAGCATTTTTAATGACTTTGAAAAATTACATTTGAAGGTTGTCTACCAACAAGACTGTCTTCTTCCATATTACTTTTTTTTATCACTATTGTTTCCAGGCCCAAGGAATACTAGGAACGCTGTAAACTCCAGTGGGGATCCTCAGATAGAACCTACACAGGCTACGAGCGACGTTGACGCGGACATCAGTTCCACAGACACAGATGTACCGGATTCGTCTGACAATTGACAGAAAAAAAAACAATATACTCTCAAACGGAAAAAAGTGACGTTCGAAGACATCAAAACTGCGACTGTGAGTGATAAATTTTATGTATCTAAGTTATTTTGTGACATTTGATTCAGGGATTCGCCTTCGAAATTATAGTTTCACACTGTGTAAATAATTGTTTACATATTCAATAAATTATTGTATTTATTAATGTTACGGTTTTTATTTGAGATAAGTGTCAAGGTCGTTAGATATATTGATAAGAATAAGGACGTAAATGAAGACACGGTGTCGAGGAAATGTCTTTTTTGCATTTATTCATATTGTACAATCTTATAATATGATTCATTCTGCAAAATTTTACAGGCGAGCAAGAATTCATATATAAAACAGTAGCTCTTTCGTATTGTACATAACCATTTTACCAGTATAGTGAAAACATGCGTATAGTTTTTAGTTTTAGGATAATAAATTACTTAAATACTAATTTTAAAGTTTGGTTCTTTATTAATACAATATCATTAGGATTGCACTATCCTGTAAAGTTATTGGAACGTACCAAAAAACATACTATGGTGCTCTCTCGATGCCGATGAACTTTCTATGCTAAATATACAATAATAATAACTTTTAAATATAAAATATGATTGTCGTGAAGCGATTACACAGATACAAGGCAGGCATGACAATATTGGGTTCAGACTTTCTTATCTCACTTCAGTATTATAATTTTAACTCGCCAACCGGTCGGCGAACTCAACTAGCGACTCTCGAAACAAGATATCTAACGTAACAAACGCCTACCACACGCGGCTAACTCTTGTTCCGCTGAGTGACTCGTCCGAAACGTTTCGAAAATTAGGAAGTGAGCTAAGAGAGTAATTACATTATTATAATTATTTAACAATTTCGATCCCTTATTAATTACTGCTGTCGTCTCGGTAGAAGTGTTCGTATGATGGTAACGTATAATGACAACCAAAACCCTATCAGTACCGTATCGTTCGCGGTGACGTGTGTATCGAATGATAAAAAACGTATAAGAATTATTGAGAGGCCACTTATCTGTATTATTAAAAGGTAACGGTTACGTTAATCTCATTATTACTTTAAGGCAGTGAAACACCCAACTTAAATTCAAGGACAGTTGGGGACGAGATTACCTAGCTAACATTAAGATAACTAGTAACATATCACTAGACATTTTCACAGACGACCTCTACACAACGGTCGCGTAATATTTTACAATATTTACACGTCTTATACACGTATGTTAGTGAAACATGTATGTACGAGGGAGTCACAAACACTAAAGCGGGACGCACTCTGTATCTCTATACCACTCAGTCATTGAAAGTCCATCGGCTTATTGTATCATCCTAACACCCCAATTACAAATGACAGAACGAAAATACTCATACGTCTATACAATAACAATATAAATATTCTTCATGAGTCAATATGATAAAAATAATAAACCTACAATAGAAGAAATCTAACACTCTGAGTTTGAGGGCAACAATTCATATTTCTGAGACATGCATTTGTCGGCGAACACATGAAAACAATACAATTTTTATACATAACTAGATTAGTTTTTAATAATAATAATAATTATCAGTTGTCAAAATAATTCAAATACATTTTTAATGTCGACTACAAGTCATGAATCTGAACCGTGGACAGTCCTGCACGTAATTCTAAAAGTCCCTTGCAGCGTAGACAATTTGTACTAGTAACTATAACAGAGGTAAAATATAAAAGCTATACAACCAGCTCCCTCCCTTCGTAACGAGCAACAACAATCAAAATATGAGAATAATAATATCCAATTCGACTAAAGGATTCTACTATTTTTCCGCGCCTCTAGGAATAACTAGCCTCAGACTTTGAGTACTATTACGTATGTTTTCCCTTATATTACAATTTAAATAATTTTACTATTGGTTTAGTATTAGAAAAACGTTACAAACGCATGCTATAAAACTTTTAAACTTGAAATTTCACTGAGTAACTATGTCGTGAAGTCTTAGACAATAGCTTCCCAAAAGCACGGAGTCTCTTAAAAAAAATGAACAGCTTCCCTAGGCAATCACACAGTTTCTAATAATAATATTCTCATTTTTTCCTCATGTTATCACAGAAAATCATGTATTTACAATTTTGTCGTACTAAAGTGTCATACATACGTAACCTACTTGCCTTGCAACAAATGTATTGATGGTGTTGAACGATTGTCTTCCACGCCACTGTGGTACTATGATTATGGTATTTAATTTAATGGAATAATAAACCATAAACACTAATGGCACAAAATAAAGAATATTATGTACTAATTTTAGGTACTTAAAGTTATTTTCATTACCCATCCTTCAATTTCGCAAACTTTATTTTAAATTAGTATTTGCATTGTTTCGTAGTACAACAGTGACGTCGAAAGCAATATCTAACAGGTGACTAAGAATGACGATGGCGTAACATATACCTAGTAGATTCAATAGTGGATATTAACGGGAGTAGGACGATTGTTAACAGATTTTATGTCGACACATTCAATTTCAGAATTGGTTTGCTACTTTATGAACTACTGTTTCGAAATTGGATTGGAAAAAAATTAACAAAACTGCATGTCTGGTAACACTTGAGTTTTTATAATAAAATAAAATAAAGTTGTAAACCGATTCTGTTCCTGAGTGTACATAAAATCTTTTGATTTTGTGCCTGGTTAGTTATTATACAGGATGGAAAAAAGACGGTCATTGGAGGGAAAGTACCCTAAATAGTGATGTGAGCAAATTTTACCCAAAGGAAACATTCCTTCACTTACAAAAATAAATTAAACTGCATTCAAAGATTTCTGAAAAACTGCACCGGGAATCGAACTGGCGGAATGAGAAAAATAACATCGTGTACTTTTATGGTACCAATCGATAGTGTTAATAATAAAGATAAATTTAGTGTGAGTAGAATAGTATCTAAAATTTATAAAAACAACTCTTAAAAAACGTATTTAAAAACTTAATCATCTATTGAACTCCCGTCTTGTCGCCTTTAGTATGGAATTTTGGTGAATATTAGTCAAAAAAGACAACAACGTAATAATTAAAATCAGTGTATTGCTGCATATAGTTCATATTTCGAGTTACTAAGTAAGTTAAAGTGAACTTCATTTTTATTTTAGTAAGAGGTAGATAGAATAATGTATTGAATTATGTAATCTTTTACGAGTATCTTTCCTGGTTTTGTTTAATTACTCTTAAAAAACGTATTTAAAAACTTATTCATCTATTGAACTCCCGTCTTGTCGCCTTTAGTATGGAATTTTGGTGAATATTAGTCAAAAAAGACAACAACGTAATAATTAAAATCAGTGTATTGCTGCATATAGTTCATATTTCGAGTTACTAAGTAAGTTAAAGTGAACTTCATTTTTATTTTAGTAAGAGGTAGATAGAATAATGTATTGAATTATGTAATCTTTTACGAGTATCTTTCCTGGTTTTGTTTAATTTAAGACATTAAGTTACTTAAGCTAAAATGATCTTTATACTTAATACTATCGAATAGTAGCATAAAAGTACACGATGTTTTTTCTCTCTCAAACAAGCCGTTTCGATTCCCGGTGCAGGTATATAATTTTTCAAAAATCTTTTGAAAATGAAGGAATGTTTCCTTTGGGTGAAATTTGCTTACACCAATATTTAGGGTACTTTCGCTCCAGTGCCCGTCTTTTTTTCGACCTGTACAATGGGTTTCGTTATCATGGGACATCGAATATAAACATCAATGACTATGAGAATCGTCAAGTTTAAACATAACAAACAGTATATTCTGAAGTGAGCCTTAGTTTGAATCTGAAGTTGTAGGCAGTGTAACGTGGATATAATATATTATAAACAGAAGGTATTTTCTCTCATTAGGGTCCTAAAACTTGACAAAACCGTGATAGACATTGGCAATACATAAAGATACAATAATTTGGTAATGTGACAGTAATTAAATCGAGATAATATAATTTTTAAGATAATAGAACTTACAAACCCTTCAAATATAAAATATATAAATAAGATAAATTCGACATCCCACGACAACGTGGTTTCCAGAATGTTCATCAACATAACATCTTTTCTTATATCATTTGGATTTTTTATTTCTAGAATAACAACGAAAATAAATTGCTTCTAATGATGTCACATCGATGAACAAAATATTGGTGGAATGTCGATGTAAGATTGATTTTTTTTTCAGTAAAACTGTAATTTAACATTAATTATCCTGTTGCATTGAATACCTTTAGTTGAAATATAGCATTTATAAAAACCACTTTGGATGTTGACTGAGCTCATCTTACATCGATATCTGCATGTTTGTTTTTTTGATACAAGCTGTAATACACAGTATCTGAACCAGGCGGCAAAATCTTTGTAAACAATATCAGTACACGATGTAACAATTTAGATAATCCTTTAATTCTGAGATATACTTTCAAAGTTACATACAATTCATATTTATTTAGTTATAATCGTATTTAAATAACGTAGGTATAAAGCACTTGGGGGAAGGACAGCAAATTCAATAAAAAATGTTTTAATTATTTATTTAGTATATTAACTAAGTAAAAATTATTCGCTATGTAAATATTTTATACAATACTAGTATTAATTTGTTCGACGATGAATCGCTAGTGTTCCTCCAACGTCTAACTGGAGCGCGGAGCGGCGGCGCCCGCGGCCCTCGGCGGACTCGCGCCGAGATACGGTTTCACGACGGACTAGCGGCCTCACGAAATGTAAAAATCCTACGGCAAGCGGGACCTCGCACCGTTCCGCGCTCCGATCACCTTAACCGTAATAAATCAAGGAGTAAAATTTTAGCGAATTAAAAATTAAATTTTCCAAAACTTTGTAAACACTAGAATTTGGATCGAGCTCGCGGAGGCCCGTCGTCGGCGGGGCGACGGGGCGGGAGGCCCGCTCCGGGAGGGACGTCCAAACCGGTGAGCAACGAGAGTCGTCTATGTACACACGTCGGGTAGTATAAAAAGTGCGTGCGAGGCGGCGGCGGGGCGGGCGTCAAAAGGTGTGCGCGGGCGCGCGGGGGCCGGCTCGGGGCGCGCGCACGTCCCGCTGGGAGCGCGCGCGGCGGCGCCGCTAGCACCAGTCGTCCTCGTCGGAGTCGGAGTGGCGCGCGCGCGGCTTGTACCCGTTGGGCAGGCGAGCCCCCGCCCCCGCCCCCGCGCCCGCCCCCGCGCCCGCCCCCGCGCCCGGGCCCGGCCCCGCGGGCGACGGCAGCGCGCGCGCGCCGCCCCCGCGCCCCAGCGCCAGCGCCGCCTCGTAGCTCAGCGGCGCCTCGTACGCTCGCCCGCCCGCGCCGCGCTCCAAATCGTAGCCCCGCCCGCGTCTGCACAATAATCGTTAGGTGTCACATTCACGTTTCAGTACTTTCGCGTTCAATAGAGATTTAATCGTCGAGACGCAGGTTAATGAATTCCATCGTTTTAGCCCATGAGTCCTTCTCTTGAAAACTCATAATTCTTGTTTAGTTTCTGGCATAGCATCAACTTTTATTAAGCTGTCTATTATATGTATTTTATTATATATTTATTTATAAAGTGTCATCTAAGACTTTTTCCAATCCAAGAATTTAAACCATTTCAATAGTTGTTATTGCATCTTAAAACTAAGACGCCGTGTTTTCTTAATTATATTCCATTAGCGCTTACCCACTAGCTCTTTCTGTAAAAACTTCGGGGGCATTCTGTGTAAAAACTTGGGATAAAATTTTACATATAAATTTATTTAAAAAAAGCCTAGGTAGATTTAATTGAGTATGAGTGACTCAATAGAAACCTAGTTTGAAATAGCAGAATTCTTTACACTAGTAGTTGTTACTGACCTCTCTCTAGATCTATAATCTCGGTGTATCAGTCTTTCAACTTCTCGGCCGTACTCATACTCATCGTGTAGAGGCTCTACGGGTTCTCTCACCGTATGCCTCAGTGATAACTGGAACAAATACAAAAATATATCTTCAGACAAGCTTATTCAACACTCCAGTACATCCTGTACATCTTATGTTCACTAACTCCGCTTCGTATATATTTATAACTTAACCATTAAAAGTTACCTATATTTTATAGACTATCTTTGGTCTTGGAGAATGTTCTTAGGAGCTGCATACCGTCTTCCTCTTTCTTCCATGGAACATCTAGACGCAACCTTTCCTTGGTTGCTATTCCTAACTCTCTCCCTAAGCGCTACTAAACATCTCTTATAATGAGCACAGCAAAGAAGTGGGACTCCATCTCGGCGTCTGCTTTTCCGAGTAGTACTTACAATCCGTCTTTAAAGCCAGGGTGAAAAGGCATCTGGGACAGATCGCTACATCGTAGATCCTGTCTTGTCCCTCGGGCTTGAATGGGATCACAAACGAGTATGGTGTAAGTAAGGTCACTTACGTGTGATGGGCTGTGGCTGATTCTCGTAAACGGCGGCTGCGACTTGACTTGTAGCGTGGACGGTTTCGTAGGAGTCGGTGGCAACTGCCGCCCCCGGCCGCGGCGCGCGCCCTCGCGTTCCCACGATCGCTCGCGCCATTCCCGCCACTCGCGATCCCGTTCTCGGTCTCGCTCCCTATCACCACCTATCGGCGCCCAAACTGCTCTTTGAATCACATGGAAGTTCCAAAGTTTACGCATAATGACGTACACAGGGAACATCGAATGATCGAAGGTGAAGCAACATAACAGGGTCGTGATGAAATTATACAGAATTAAACGTCGAACAGATGTGCAAACAATTTTCTTATTGTTAACGCCCCTTTCACTCTACACATCTCCCAAACATCAGCTTACACGCTTTTTCTATCGATATCGAACATCTAACATAAACTTAGCACCAGCAAAGGGTCTTAGTTACCCTTTGGGTGGTTCATTGAAATTCAGTATGATGTGCAATCTTAGACCCTTTGCTTTACAATATAGTATGAAATCGATCAATTCGGTTTTTAGTTACGTACATTTTTTGCCTCCTTAACCTACAGTGTTCAAGTTATGTTTGCATGTGGATGTTTTTCTGACAGTAATAAGTAATGAATTAAACTAAATAAAGAAGAGTAAGAACTGAGTGCCTTTCCCAATATTTGTTTTGTTTATCGGTTTCATATTGATAATTTATCAAGTAACATATTTCCATAAGTAGGTAGGTAATTCGACGTTCAGTGCCTACTCTTGTATAGTTTACGATTTGGTATAAAAGTGGTGAGTATTCCCAACGTGTGTGGCGAGTGGATCTCACCGTAGGTGTGGTGGTGTGGCGGGCTGGGCGACCGCGAGGGCTGGCTCAGGCTGGTCGTGGGGTGCGGCGCCCTCCACTCCTTCCCTGCTGTCAGGAATACCTTCATGTACCTTCCACCACGCTAAAACCTATGCCCGTCGAACTACCGTTCTCTTTTCTACCCACAAAGGTGACTCTAAAAGTTTTGGGGTGTCTTGTTCAAAGTGGTTGGAGTATGAGCTGATGCACACGAAAAAGGCGAGTAAGGGTGGTTTCAAATTTGGTCAATAATTGTGTGTCCAGTGACTATAATTTTTGTATTGAACAGTACTGTAACCCAAAAAATAGATACATTATGTTTGTTAAATCCGTTGAGATTACATTTATTATAAATAAGTATTATGAAATACAGCCGTCTACTGCAGAAAACATAAAAATAAAAATCATTAAGCTTTTGCATGCTGCATGATATAAGTGAGTTGTTTAAGTGCATGCGATATAGGCACCTCTGTTTCGTGAGGAGCCCATGAATGAAGCAGTCAATATGTGCAAATAAGAGCAAAACTGTATTCAAATGGGCACCAAATTTTAGCATGCAGCAGGCAAATTAATTTCATTTTTCATAAACAATATTTCGATTTCGACGTTCACATTATGACCAATGTTTATATAAACAATTTTTTGTCGCTTTTAATATTTATCAAATGCCAATACCTTTTCTTTTCACTTATATCTAAAATGGTGTGGCCTGATAATATAAGTATTTATGGTTTTACTAACAATTTCATATAATGAGCAACACTGTTATTAAGATGAGCAGTTGTAAATATTAGCTAAGTAGCTAGCTACTGTTAGTTACAAAACTAGCTTTGTGGAACTGTTCAATATAGCTAGGATTTACAATCTATACTTCTAATTTATGAGCTCAGTTATGTGTAGAATAACGTCTTAGCTCTTGAAATATCTTAAAACTACAACTACTAAAACATGAATATCTACAACTACTGGTAAGCTAGACTTCCCATCTTCTCACAAAACTTTCAGAGTACCTCCATGAGAAGAAAAATGTTTGCAAAACTGTTTAGGTTCGATTAATCTGAAGCTAAACAAAACGGGTAGGTATGTTGACGGTAATGTTACGGTATGAATACTACAGGAATAAAATAAATATAATAGATAATTATTTAGAGGCAAATAGCTCGTAAGGAAGCTGAATAAAATCAAACGTGACATTACTTTAAGGTTCAGGAACATCATAATGTAATTGATTCTGCAATAGCACTAAGCCAGTGAATGGTAAATCCGATTTGTGGAAATATATTATGGGCTAAATATTTTTAAATTCTATACTAGGTATTTACATAGATGGCTAAATGGATCTGCGTAATAACTATCGACAGATTTACATTTCACTTTTGACTTACATTATTAATTACTTATATGAGATAATATCGTTTATATGTAGCAGTTTTAGCTAGTTTCGGGATAGAATGCCTACCATGTGGATGATAGTGGTGGGGAGCCCGGTGTGTTCGCCCGTGCCTTTGATGTTCATGTTTGACTATCTCGACGACGTTGCTGACGGTGTCGGAGAAACCGATATCGTGATGGTAGCCTCCGTATTGACCTCGTCTTCTTGGACTTGGTGTCCGTCTGAGGATAAAAAAAACATGCACTGTTAGAAAGACACTATGGATAACACATTTGGTAAAGGGACCCCATGCAGCATTCAATAATAAATACTAATAACTATAAGTTGGGGTAAGTTACGGAGGTTTTAGAAGGTACAACAGTTTTGGTTAGTGTAAAAACAAGAAGTAGGTTAGGAATTGGTTTATATTAACGCGTGCATGGCAAACATACCATTTTTCACTACGATTACTTTGAGATCAATTTCTTCTTCGATGACACTACAAAACAAAATAGTAAGGAAATAACAAAAGAAAAACCAAATGATAAATTGTGTACAAATAAAAGTATTCAAAATAATTTTACCTTAAACTAGAAGATCTTCCATGGTGACCATTCTGGTATGTGTGGGGTGCTTGTAACCGCGCCTCATCGAGAGACTCCATTGACGCGTGTTGCGACCCTTGTAGTTCCAATACCTAAAAAGCGATGAAGTAAGAATTTGCTGCACAATAAGACGGTATAGACAAGGGGCCGATTCCATCACCTTTTATAGTTTCTTCGGGCGGTATGTAATAGTTACTGGACTATCTATTACATTTCGCACGTCATTGCGGATAAAAGTAGAAACTGGAGCAACAAAAGCTTCATAAAAAAATTGTGTTAGGATGGTGAAATAGGCCATTATGAGTTAGTTTTTGTATTCTAGTGTTAAAACTATAGTAATAAATCTGTCCCATATTTACAAAAATCCGATTCTTGGGCAAATACATGCACTCCGTGCTATATTGCGAGTCAATCATGCAACAAATTGTGCTTGTGCAATCGTAATTGGTATAATCGCTATACTTACCTTTAGCTATCTACGTGATAAACGCCGAACCATGCTTTATAAAGTCATGCAAGATCTAGATAGGTTTATTGGTTATAATTTGTTTTCGTGTCATGTTAGATATTATGACCGAAGGTTATGTTTGGTATGTAAATGTAATGTTAATGTGCTATGTCTAGAAATATGTAGGAATATCTTTAGAAAACCACCAATATTAGTTTTTTCGAAGGCATTCACTAAATCTATATGTCGAGAAATTTATCAGGACACTAAACATCTCTAAAATATCATCTACTGTAAGATTTAAATCTGTTAGCATCCTATGTTACTGAAAACTTTACCTAAACATCAACAACGATCTGTAACTTTAACTTTTGTACCATTAAATACTGTAACAATTAGTAAAACTAATAAAGCCTAAGGCCCTAAGGTACTTCTTGTATTAACTGTCACATAAAACAACACATGTTAATTTAAGTACATAAATATCTATTAAAATAACGAATACAGTAGTAAACCTATGACTTGTTATAGTCAACACCCAAACAAAGCTCTTAACATAAAATAATTTACAACATCGACCATAGTCTATGAGTAAATGCATCGATGTATAATTTTCTAGAACACCCATTTAATTAGCATATACATAAACAACATCTTAACCCACAACATCACGTTGCTTGTTTCTATTAAGTTTTGCCAATAGTAGGATTTATTATATAAAATGGTGTATCAACAAAATTTTGGTTTGTTTTCTAGTGATATTGGTGGGAACATCGACAGCACTTGACAATAACTATCTTTAGCGTCTGATTGAGGGTAGTACGACATTTAGGTTCGATTTCATTTTCACCCTATTCCGATCGGTATTCACCTTTTTGTTGTTCCTGCAACAAAAGAAACCCATTGTTAATTATATTTAATAGAAGAAAATTATCGCCATCCATCACAAATAAGTGGATTCATTATTTTTGGATCCTAATCCTATGGGAAATAAGAAAATGCTAATCTTCTTGTATGTAGGCAGGAATTCGACTTTTTATTTGAAATGGATCTTTTCCATAAAGCCAATTTTTTTTTCACATTACCATTATTTGGCAGTTAATCTAATTATTTAACCAATTTCATATACGAGGGTGAATCAAAAAGTTCTTAGAATTGCCAATTTAAGCATCAGTTAAATGTAAAAAAAAAACTCTACGTTATCTCCTTATAACTCAATTTATTTGGTATAATGATTCTCCCACTTTTTTATTCCCGCCGGAAATAAAAATCCTTGACTCTCGAAAATTCCTCTACCGCGGTAAATACCGCTTCATTGGCGTGAAATCTTGTTTTATGAACATGCTCTTTCAATAAGTGAAAATCACTAGGGGTCCGGTGAATATGGCGGGTAATCTAAAATTTTAAAGCAATACTAACGCATTGCCTTGAGTGCAACGTCGGAGTGATGAGCTGAAGCGTTACCATGGTGAAACAAGACTCAAAAGTTTTTATGAAAATTGATTGGAAACTACCAAATGAAATCTTTAGGGCCTCTGCAGGTTATTTTAGAGAGCCATCAAGTACCATCCTTTCCATTTTTTTGGCATTTTATTCGTTTAAAGAGAAACGTTCGACCAGAATGAGAATCATCTTCATCTGCATTCATATCTCGACTTGCCTCTTTTAAACTCGGCTACCCAGTAAGCGGCCATGGAATAAAGTACAGCATCAGTTCCTAAAGACTGCTGTATATCCGAATAAATATCCGTAGTTGACAATTTTCTTAAGGCACTGGTATTTATTTTATCACCGCGCGTATCTCGTTTTTATCCTTGTTTGGAAGACTTAATCAATTTGTTTTACAAAAATAATAAAAAACATACAATACAAAACGGAATCAATTAATAATTGGCAAACATACTAAATGATAATGACACTTGAAAATAAAAATAAATAACAAAAAAAGTGTAAGTATCCATTTCTAAGAACTTTTTGATTCACCTTCGTATAAGCACATGAATTTTTATTCTGTTTATCCTTAACTTTTTACACTAGTGAATTTTTTTTGTTATCTGGCTATAAATCTCATTTTTGATCACAATTTGCAAGAAATTAATACTTACTTGAGAGATTTTCTTGTGCTGCGTCTTGCGAGGTTGGCTAGTGTATGTGGATCATCCGTATGGGCTTCTGTAGCAGCTATAGGGGGCCCCTCGTGGCTGAGAGAGCCCGCGCGCGAGCCCCCAGGGCCCAGCCCGGCCGCCACGTCCAGGAGGCAGTTAAAGAACGACGCCTTCTGCACCACGCATTCGGTCACCCACCCGAACACTTGCGCACGCTCATGTCACACAAAGCCCAAACCCCTTGGACTCAACTAACGGCTAAAGCCTACATGAGTTTGCGCAATCCCATACATCATGTCCATGCTGGAGTTCTTTACCGTGTCAACAGTGTGTGTTTGTCATGTGTGAGAATTCCAACAAATGGACACAATTGAAAGCAATGTTTCTGTGTTGTGAAGATGAATGCAGTTTGGAATATCTGAGAAGATAATACTTGTCACATATTAGTTGTAGCATGTAAGTGGAATATTTGTTTAGTATTGTTCGTCGTGGTATTTAGTATTATACATGTTGGTTTAACCGTTATTTATATAAACAAAGAGCTGTAAATTACAAAGCATCTTTTCCAAAATTCAATAATTAAATAGTGCTATAAAATCAAGTGCAAGATTGAAGCCAGAGGCGGAATGTATGTCAGCGAATTCAGTAGTGCATTCACTTTCGAGAATCCAATTTTCATTTTCACCAGCATGCGCAGATCTTAGGGTCAAAATAGTTTCGTTTTCAAGTATGATTAGGCTATGTATGGTACAAAAATATGTATGGTACAGGAAAAGGCAAAAATAACGTAGCGGGTAAGCTTTAACCTTTTATTTTTAGGCTTCTAAAATGGTTTCTTGATTGAGCCAAAATGTACCTAATTTAAACAAAATATTAAATCACACTCAGAAAAAGCCAAAGTACAAATAAAATCGGCTTCAATTTACAGTTGAAAACAATCTCAAGGAAAACCATGCACAATCCTATGAACAGTATGAAAATGGTAGGTACCTAGAATGTTACAAAGTAAAATTCAATGCGGAGTGTAAGGTATCGCTAAAAGACAGCGAGCGGTAAATGGAAAGTTTAGACGACACAAATTGGGAAGACATAAACAAACTACAAAAGGACAAACTTCAAACACTACTAGACAAATCCAATCAAATCCTCAATGCAGACACACTCGTCTAAGTTCTAAATATTTTGCAACTATAGGACAGGTCACTATGTCGTGGTTTACGAAGCCCTGACGGTCACTTGATCGACAAAAATGTGCTAAACACGCACAATTTTGCCAATGCTAATTTACTCATATCAAGTGCGCCATAAAAACTAAATCTAGATTTTTCAAAAGTAGAATTTCTAAACTACGTTAATGATCCTGATCAATTTAAGAAAACTTCTTTAATTGACCATATTATAAACTCACGTTTAGATTACCGCGATTCATTACCATATTTTAATTATCAAAAGATCATTATTTAAACACGATGCGAGAGTTTTATTATAAAACAAAAAAATAATATCTAGAACAGTGCAAGAAAAAAGTAGTCAAAGTTCGATCCGTAAAATATATTAATACTACCGGCTGAATGGCCGTAGGGCTATTCTCGTTGAATGCCTGAAAAGTAAACCACCAATGTAGACGACTCGTTAGAGTCGATTCCATCTAGTGACTCTGTATTGTTGTTCTCTTAGCCGAATGTTTAAACATCGATGAGCCAATTCATAATTTTGACGACAATATTCACCAAATGTTCAGAATTTATAACGTTTAAGGATCGTCAATGAACACAACAATACATCCACAGACAACACAACCAAATCTATTGACTAACTATGATGTTTCAAATTGTAATCTAATGTGGGGGTAAATTATAAGGGGCCATCAACAAACACTACGTTAAACATGTAGTATTACCTACCCACATAATAGTTATGTAGTTACATTTGGCTCAAGTTTTACTTTAAGTATAGGTTTTACTTAGAAACATATTAGGCAGAAAGCCACACGGATTACTCTGGCTTCATTAATAACATAACTACAAGGAATGAGTTTTCAAGATTTGCATTGAACTTGGAGTATAGTGCATAGGGAAAAAAGATGTGTACTTACCGGAACACCTTGTGGTTCAGTCTGGCCAAACCTAGTGGATCTCCAACTCTCTAAAATGAGTAGTCCCGCGTAGATCTTTCCCACGGTCAGTTTCCCTGCATTGAGTACATCGTTTCGAGGCACCAACAAATCTAACATTTTCTTCGCTTGGAGTGGCCATATGTGAGTTATTGTTTCTCTTAGTTCTTCGTCTGCTTGGTCCATTTCTTCGGCTACGAAGGTTAAACAAAATGTTTGTATTAAAACGATTCAACGTTGTGGTAACACTGGTTAATTTCATAGTTCCATCTTACGTGATCTCATCTTAATGTTCAGGTTTTCCCGAATTAAGGCAAATAGTGTTGTTGTAAAATTAACTTTCCCCTCTTCATCTAGCGGCATATTCATTCTAATTAGCTTCTTATACGCTAGTCTATTTGGACATTTATTACCAAACCCCAATGGCGGATCCATATTTTTCAACATATCATACATCTCAGTATAATGGATCTTCCCACTGTAATACATTAAAATGTTACGTGTTTACAAATACTAAAAAAATCTAAATTATTTGACAAAAAGAAAAACATTGATAATACTTACGTAGCGTTTGGATCGTATTCGGCCCATATCCTAACAAATTCATCAAGATGATGGGCGCCAAGAATGGACGAATCCCTTGTTAGATAGTCGAAGTTATCCATAATGACGGCAACGAACAAGTTCAACATCTAAAAAGGGAGATGCAGTTACATTAACATTGTCGAATCTGGTTGACGAGCTGACTTTGACATGGCTAATATCAATAATACTTACAAGAAACGAACAAAAGAATATGAATGACACGAAGTATGCGTAGGCGAGTGTGCTACCGCAGATTTCGTTGGCCGATTTCCCGGGCTGCTCCGGGGTCTTGGCGCACTTGGCAGGTTTGAGACACGCCAGCATGATGTTCGGCCACGACTCACCCGTCGCGCATCTAGACATAAAGTGGCTCACAGCGAATTGTTCATGATCATACATTTCAATAAGTTTTAAGTAAATATACTTTCTTCAAATATTCATTTTATTGAATCTGTCATAGTTAAAGTATATCAGTCAGTGTTCTCTACGTGATAGAAACCATTGTGATTTTCTTAACATGCATTAATTCTAATCTTTATGTTGAAAGCACCTTGCAGAGCTATAATTTTGTAGTTATAAACTATACCTGCGTATTATTTATTAGAATTGCAGTGATCGGTAAAATATTTGTTCCGGAACTTAATGGGTGTACAAATCAAACATTGCTTACCTGAACAGCAGCATAAGTGCTTGGATGAAGCTTTGAAAATTGTTGTGTCTGTTCAAATCTGACTCGGGTGATAACTCTATATTGCCAAACACCTGTGTCCAAGCAGATACAACAGAAAATCAGCATTGTGTGCAAATTAAATGTGTCCCAAACATCCTATGCTCCATACCCCAATGCACATTACTAACTATTAGACTACCTTTATGACGTGTCTATTTCTAGTTCTAGGTTTACGGTATGAAAGCAAAGATTTGGTACAGAGAGATGCATATCCGATGTAAGGTACAGTTAATAAAAAATAATTGACGGCTAAGGGTCCGCTAAAGCTACTTGATAATTTAGTAATGATGTTTCATCCGGGATGTATTGTGATCTATGTGTAGTTGGTACATGTAACACTGATAGTAGAGACAGATTTTCGGCAGTGACCGCGAAATGAATCGAGTTTACAAGATGCAAAATCCGACCAAGTTTCATGTGCCATGCGCTAAAAATTGTAACGGTGAGCGATCCGCTCTTCATACGATTGGTGGCTACGCCGAAATGTGACGTGTTACAGTTATGGTCGGTACTACTACGCGTGAAATACTCTCACCGAAATAGAAGTAAGAGTGCCCCCACGAAAGATCGGAAGTTGTTGTGCCTGTTGATGGCACTGTCTGGATCGTATTGGATGTTTCCGAAAACCTGCCATTAGAAATGTGTCAGTGTCCATACCTTTCAACCTCCATTTCGCTCTGTTGGAAGCCTCGTCATTCATGTTACGTTTGTAGAACTAATTATGAAGGGCCTATTTGAAGTTGAGTGATAACATGGATTATATGGGAATGCTTCAACATTGGGCCGAAGAAGCGTCTACAAAGGCCAGTGTTAGATGTAAGGTTGGATAACGAGCATAAGGAGAGATCTATAAACTATTAGAACCTAACGTTGTCAAGTCCCAGAACTAAGTAATAATCTATCACTAATTTTATGTTCAATCATGAATGTATGTATCTAATGTACTTACACATAAATATGTACTTAATGTACTTACACGTAAATATGTACTTAATTTTCAATATGTCTTGCATTTAGTTTCAAAAGCGATTAAATATCTAATTTCCCCAAAAAGTATCGTTCAACGTCCTTTCATACCTAGTCGGGTAAATGACCCTTTCTAAACAGAAGAAAAGAATTCACAGACCTGCATCCCGATGATGGCGTAGATGAAGAATAACATCGCGATGAGAAGGCACACGTAGGGTAAGGCTTTGAAACTCTGCACGAACGTCCAGAGTAGTATCCGAATGGTGTAGCCCTGTCTGAGCAGCTTGATCAGTCGCGCGGCCCGAAACAGGCGAAGGAAACCGACGTTGAACGTGTTTTCCTGGAATTTTTTTTATTACCACCGTCAGATTTTTTTAACTCAAGATTTGATTCAGGATAATGTAAGGATTTTAAAACATGTCTAGAAAACCTACTTTTAATAACCAAACAAACAGCTGGATGTTTTTTAACTCCAGCACTGACTATGAATTAGCGAATTAGAAAACATATTTTTATATCATTAGCACAATTCTCATCTACAAAAAATGTTGCATATATCAAGTATTTTGAAATTCCATTGACACGATGAGCACAGTAAATACTTTAAAGCATCGAAATAATTAGCCAGACAAAATTGATAAAAAAAACTACAAATATGAAAATGTTTTTCTAATGAAATAATAGTTATTGGTTCGGACTAGTTATAAAAACAGTAATTAACAAAAATGAAATTATAAGATAATTAGTACTATTAAATCTTGTCTACGAAAACACACTTCTATTGATCCATATAATTTTGCATACTGAACATCACACGAAGACTAACGATATTTACGAATAAAATAACGATTAATGTATTCTAACCATTTCGTTTTGTCATAATATCTAACAACTTCAGAATATAGTATCCCTAGCATACCAATTAACCTTTTATTACTACAAAATATCTATGAATCCTAATTCTAATTTTGACTAGCACTACTTTTCGTTTTATTTTCAATATTTACATAATTTCTAGAACCAAGAACAGTTATGTTTCAAAACTTCTAAATTTCCTAGCAATAAAATCTCGTATCGTTACCTGCTGACAGGATATGTCAGCACAGTTTTCAGCGAGGTCGGTCTGCAATCAGGATTGTACCTTTTATGATCATGTTAAAATTAAAAATGATTACGCCAGCAAAGTCGTCTCTTCAACAGGGACCAGAGACAATGTGTCGAAAGCTAAAAGATAAAGTAAGGTACTCACGCCAAATTCCATAATGAGGGCGTCAATAATACTTCCAATGACCGTAATGAAATCAAATGTATTCCAAGGGTCTTTGAAAAAGTTCTGTAAATAAAATACATGTTAGATACATAGACATTCTCGGGGGAGGGGGGCAATTGAATAAGATTCAATTATATAATTAAATCAAAATCGCATCACAGATTGTATACAAATGTACACTTTCTATTTATATCTCTAAGATGCTTGAAGGATTGTCTTTGTATCAGGATAGGACAGGATATTTCTCTCAAATTGATATCTATTTAATGATCAAAGAATATTTTGCATATGAATCTAGAAATTGAATACTAATATAAAAAAAACTATTGAAAACCATTTTTATTCAAAATAAGCATTTAATCTCCTATATTTACGATTTCTAGCGTTAAATATATTCAAGTCAATATTGAATATTATTAGCTAATAATCTAAGTCAAAATTTATAAAAAATGAATGTGTATTGACGGTATTTTATGCAAACATTTTATTTATCGATCTTAATTTATCAATAAAGAAAGAAAAGAAAATCAAGAATCAATCAAGAAAATACAATAATTTAATAAATTTTATAATCAAATCAAAGAATTAAATATAATGCTTGCATAATTTTACACGTTATGAAAGGCATTGTACCAAATGGCTACAAAGTGACAAATGGTACATAATCGTTAATCTTTATGAGTCTGTTAATGTATTACAAAATTGTTCATTCTTACCGCACATCCGAAGGCAATCAGCTTCAAAATGGTCTCAAGTAGAAAGAAGAACGTAAAGACGAGGTTCATGAATGTTAACGTGTCCATGAGTTCTGTTGGACCCTCGTGAAACTACCACAAAATCAATACCATTTTTTTAACCTTAACGCAACACATTATAAATCATGTGGAAACTAAATGCCAGATTTCACTTTTCTGTTTATTAATGCAATTAGTACAGTTGTGACTAATGAATGCAAAACTACTTACTAAGAAATTCTAGCATTTAGCTTCAATTAATCTAGAAAATTAAAATCCTAGCCAATATCTATTTTTTTATACCAAACAAACTCTTATAAAAGTACTATTATGTAACGATGAGTGTGGCGGCCTGTGTGTGTGTCTTGTTTCTTGTCTTCGTTTTGAGCCCAAATAAGATTGTAGTGATCATGTATTGATAGTTGAGTGGCATATAGTGCACGTGCTGCATGCAATTCGACTTACAAACATGCACCGGGGTCACGACAGTCATCTTGATTTATCAGTTGAACAAGCATAATTATCCACTTACTTGGTTTTGATGTCTGTTGTCACGATTTCCATTTGAAGCCAGTTTGTTGGAAAAGCTTTTCTTTTGGCTTACCTATATCTTCGAATTAGTGAGATTGAGAAATAAATTAGGTATGTCACCATAGGCGTTAGTGCTTCATGCAGGAGAAAAAAGCCATGCTTTACAGTTATTTGCAAATAAATTAACGTTTATCATCAACAGTATTAGAGAGAAATCAGTTTTGGATACTTGGGACGGGATTATATTTACTCGACTGGAAATATTCCCATACAGTCATGAAAATAGATAAAATAATCATGTTAATAACAGAAAGAGTACATTTGTACCTGTTTTTATTATCAAACCGTTAGTTAGGAAATTGTAGTGTCAGTCCAAACTGTGTGTTTGTGTACTTACTTTGACACCGTAAGCGACGATTTTCAACACCGTTTCCACAGAAAACATTCCAGTAAACCCCATATTCGAATACTTGAGGACATCCGCGTAGACGTCATTTTGATTATAGTACTGCCATTTTGAGAAGACGTGCCGGGAGTATTGGATAAGCCCATGGCAATGAAAATACATACTCGTTATTTCGTACATAGGTATTGGAAATTAAGAAGTATTGTTGTGATGTAAAGAATGGATATTGTATAGAAATAATGTGGGTACGTAGATAAGTTCAGTGCTTTAAAATTTATTACGTTTTAGTCAATTATTTGAACGGATAAATGAAGAGGAGGATGTATTATGGACTTGGTTAGGACACGTGCTAACATCGTACAGAAGGGTAAAATAAAATACACAGGGTTAAAGTGAAATGAAGAGTTATGTTGCCAATATTTAAGAACTTTTGTCGAGAGAACTTCCAAATTATATAAAGAATTAGCTACCGTAGTAGTAAGTTAAATGAATATAAGATTAAAGGTTGGTTAAGTACTTAGGTTTCTATAGATCATGAAGAGCGAGGCCTCCAATTATTGAATTTCCAATTAAAATACAAAGCAGCTATTAGCCACCAATAGACACGCCTGGCAGTAGGCCATTCCACCAAGCATGCAGAATGTTCACATAAAGACAATTAGGAGTAGATCTTAAATAAGGTCATGCAACACGAACAACATATACTTATGGCCCATGCTACAACAACCTGTTCCCGGAAATGGTGTGCATTCTCAAGCACAAATAACCGATCAAAATTTTGGTGTTTCTTGTGCCGTAAACGTGTAGGAAGGACAGGTATACCGTGCAGTAAACACTGATACACAATCACATGTAATGAATAAACAACAAGCAAGGACTCACATAGGATACTCAACAAAACACAGGATAAACGTAAATAATTTGGCGGTACACTTGATGGGATTGGCTCAGTTTTAGACACGACGCTTTCTAATGTGTGTTGACGCTGTTACCATGTAGTTTATGATTGTATTTGTTTGAGTATGTGTGTAGTGTGTGGTAGATTTTTGATATTATAGGCAGTACTAATAATAATTCGCCAATTATGTAGCACTTGTAGCGTCAGAGTCTTGCTAATTTAGTGTCATGGCGGGATCACAACATACATCGCAGACATTAATTGTGTATCTTATATACTTTATATAGGACTAAAAGTGCTAACATGTAATAAATACAATTACCACAAATAAATTTAAACTTATTTTTACTAGACTTGATCACTTTCAAGGTAGAGAGATTGCTTTGGGTATTACGGACATACATTCTTAACTCTCTAGTGAGGTTCAGTGCAAGCTTCTGTGATGTCATGGATTCGTCCACTATTCTAAATCTTCACTGTTGTGACTGTGATTTCTCAGCTACGATCTCAATTAGTGACCATTTCTACATTCACATTTATGGTGCTATATTTATTTGTATGTATGTTATATTTGTTAGGATCACTTAGAAAACGAGTGTTTACTTTAGTCTGTCTTAACATAATCACGATATTACTTATGTGAATTAATATAACTCTAACACAGATAATTTTGGATATACATACCTTCATCATGAGCAACAAGGTGTTGAGAACGATGAGAGTCATGATAAAGTACTCGAAGGGCGTAGAGACTACTATTCTCCACACTTTGTACTTAAAACTCGCCCTTTTGCTTGGCATATACCTCTCTAGAGGTCGCGCTTCTATCGTGAAGTCTATACATGATTTCTGGAAATAAACATCAATGGTCAAAACCAATATCTAGTAGCCAACTTTTAAGACCCATTGTTGTTAAGCTTACCTGATTCTTATCTATTTCACCGTCTTGCAATTCAGCTTCACCTTGCTCTTGAAATGTGATAATTATCAAAGCTACGAATATGTTAACAAAGAAGAACGGAAACACCACAAAGTAAACGATATAAAATATGGACATTTCTATTCGAAAATTTTGTATGGGTCCCCTGTCTTCGTATGTAGCGGCCATTGAGTTTTGTAATACCCTGAAATTGAAAATGTTAGTGGTGAGATACCGGACATCTCTACTCGATAAAGTATTGTCCCCATTGGGAAGAAAATATTTTGGTTTTTCTTTTGCATTACTTACTGGGGCCACCCTTCTCCCGTTTGCACCGCGAACAGCGTAAGCATCGCCGACGCCACGTTGTCGTAGTGGAAGTGCTGTGTCATCCACTGTCGCGGACATATTCGGGGTAGTAGGGTGTTTGGCTCGTACTCAAAATACGACCCTCTGTAAAATTTAATTGAGTTCAGTATGCAAATACTGATAATTTAATCTGATAAAATAATAGATTGAGGTTTTCCGATATTTGATATGCATGAAAGTGGTAAAGAGTTTTCCATGTACCTAATAAAACAATTAAGGAAAAATTGTAAGTGTAAAATATAAAGATAAAAACAACGTAATACTCACTGGCAGTCTTCAAATGTATTTTTACTGATATCGTTGCAGTGAAAAAATTTACCATTAAATAGTTGAACTGCAATTACAGCGAAAATGAATTGAAACAATATGTACACAATGAGAATGTTGATGACATTTTTCAAAGAGTTCACAACACAGTCAAACACTGCTTTTAACTTTGGAACACGTTTTATAGTTTTCAATGGTCTGAGCACTCTTAACACTCTTAACGACTTTATCGTGGACAGATTCTGCCCTGCCCCTTTCTTCACACCTCTGAAACGAAAAGTAACTTTTAATATTGTTAATAACGGTTCTTTTGAAATGGACGCTAATAGTAACAGAGACGAAGAAGCCTTAGATAGATAGAAAGTATCGAATAACTGGCTTGTCCAAAAAAGAAAAATAAGTCGTCAATACGTTCCTTATATTGTCCCATCAACATATTAATACGCAACAAGTTCTTGATAGCTATTAAAACGTCACTTTGAGATTCCGTCCAGTCGTTTTTTATTTTCGAAACACGAGTTAATAAGGCTTACTGATTTAGCATATGTGTCCAGAAGAATAAATAATCACCATTGATAAAATTACAGAGTCTTAGTATAGTCTTTTGAATAGTTATTTACCTAAGTGACATGTTAACCAAAGGCGCGGAAAATTTAAACAATCAGAATATGGCATATAAAAAATTTACAAATTAGTTTGATCACATGGAAGAACCGTCAACGTACCCGATCTCGAAACCGAAGCTGACTAGGGCGCAGATGACGACCGTCGCGTCCATAATGTTCCACAAGTCGCGCAAGTACGCGCCCGGGTGGAACAGTATGCCCAGATCGACTATCTTCAGCAGCATCTCCACGGTGAACACGCCCGTGAACGCGTAGTCGAACCAGTTTAGCACTTTATTTCTGGAGAGAGAAAAGTACGTGTCAATAGGTTGAAAATTTCGACAACGTGTTCAAATTTTATTGATAGCACTGCTAAAATGCTAAAATATCTAGTTAGGTTAGCATCATTATGTGACTATATTTCCTTTCATCATGATCTGTTAAAGTAAAAAGTAATGTGAAATGAAACTGACCTTTCACTATCTTCATATACTGGATCTTCAGCTGCTAAAGCCGCAGAACTCAAACATATAACTATCATAATAAAAAAATCAAAATATCTTAAATTTACAACCCAGTGTGCGCCTCGCCTAATTCTGTAAATAAAGAAATTTTGTATGTTGTATCCATGACAATATTTGTATGATTAGTTAAAAATATAAATTCATAACTGCTCTTACGGATTAGTAGGTGACAAAATAAACATGGACGAATATGGCAGCATTGGTTTTGGTCCATCTGGTATCTCCTCATCGTCTTCTTTTTTGGCCTCTTCTTTCTTTTTGTTCTGAAACGTGACCGGATCCATTCATATCAGGATTAAAACCACTGTCGGTCAACTAAAGAAAGTTTCGCCCCAGCCACAGCTATTATAATAAAAATTGCGGGTACTTATAACTTTCATCTACAAAATCTATACAATTTTAAAATGGCATCTAATGCGATGATTGACGCTAATTAATTAAAATATGTTGTTGATTGTTAGTATAACTTTGACAACTAACTAGCTTTTCTATTGTTATTACTTTTTTAAATATTTTCTAAGCTATTAGCGTTAGTAAGATCATACACACTGAGTTTTTTTATTAGATATAAAATGTTTAAATAAAAATACTTTCCTCGTAATTTTAGTCACATTGCTCTTGAAATTTAATATTTAATTCACAGTAATAGCAAAATTGTCGGTTACGCCAAAAGTTCTATCTACTTAGCATAATCTTCAAACATGCATAGTAAATTTTGTCGACATAAGTAGCTTCCAAATTAAACCAAATAAATCACAGAAAAACATGAATGATGAGTTTCCTAGCGACGATATAATTGATAATTTCAGCTATAAATAATAAAAATTTGGATTTTTCTAGAAATCACAATTAGCCATCTATGTATAATTAATTACGTTGAGAATGTAATTATAAAATAACACCTATTGGAAACATTTTGCCCACAAAAGCGACATTGAGCAGTTCATCATTAGGTAGACCGATTTTAAAATATTGTTGATTTGTAAGTGAATTTGAAGCACAAATAGGTTTGCAAACATTTGAAGTTAGTATGAATACATTCACAATAAGATAAGTTCACGTGCAAATGCATGCAATGATTTGGGATCGAGCGATGACAATTATGACAGCACATACATAGCAAACTTTGTATCAACAATATTTTAAGTGGTCGACATGAATGCATACAACGAAGCAGAGCTTAGCACCATCGCCGTTGAGGTTTTACCTTCCTACTGGCCGGAGACGAAGGACTTAAGTCTACTCCAGGTGGAGTGCCATCCACCGCATGTAACGCACCCATCTCTTTCTCCAATTCCTAATCAGCCGAAACAGAGGTTGTCGTATGAAATAGTAATTTCAAGCCAGGTAAAGAATGCTTCCAATCTTCCATACAACAACCGCTCGATAGTAAATGCTTGTGGAAGAGTGGTTTCACATGCTATGATATTGAAATCGTGATTCTATCAACTAAAGTCCGAAGCATCAGAGAATGAATTTAACATTCTAGTATACAGCGTGACGAACGAATTGAAGCATACTTACTTGGAGCTGCTTTTCCTTGTCTTCCTCGACTTGTTCCTCCTCTGCCGCTGTCAACTCCTGGAAAGACAGAAATGCAACATTTACACGAGAAGCAGCGTTAGAATTACAAGTGAGCGTCAACACACAACACCGTCTTGCATATTCATCACTTTGTACACAACATTCAGGTTTTGTTTTGAATCATACAAAGATTACACAATCAAGATTATTCTTTCGTCGTTAATTCCAAATAATATGATTCAAAGCAAAACAATGAGGAGTTATAGGGTAAAGTACCTGAGCGTTAGCTAAATTGTCGACAGCGATGGCAAGGAACACGTTCAGCAGAGTGTAGTTGCCGAACAATACTAGGATGACGAAGTACAAAGAGTAAATCATCCCTCTCTGTATGCCTCCTTGAGACTGGATGCCATGATACATCACTTCGTTCCAGTCTTCACCTGTTAGGATCTGTAGATATAAAAATGTAATACACAATACGAATACATGGTTCTCAAGAGAGGTGGTACGACACCAACGGATTACTTAAAATTGTTCATTAACAAAATATATATGATTTCAAAATTCAAGTACCTAGAATTACTAAATTATATTTACTTACCTGGAAGACAGTAAGCAGCGCGATGGGAAAGGTATTGAAGTTGGTGGGTGGCGTGCCCTCTTCGAAATTGAATTGCCCTCCGAAGAGCTGCATGCCGAGCAGCGCGAAAATAAGGATGAACAAGAACAGGAGGAACAGCAGCGAGATGATAGATCTCATAGAGTTAAGGAGTGAGATCACCAGGTTCCTGAGTGAAGACCAGTACTTAGTGACCTGAAACAAAAAGGATAAGTTTTATTTCAGAGTCAACGTTGAATTCGCTTTGCTTACACAAAGCTTACTTCAAGTTTGTGGTACAAACCTTGAATATTCTTAGCAGTCTTAACGCTCTAAGGACAGAGAGGCCGAAGGAGCCACCTTTGACTTCCGACCAAACGACTTCGAAGATGGAGCCCGAGATAACCACACAATCGAATCGATTGAACGAAGATTCGAAGTATATTCGCGGGCCTAGTGCATACATCTTCACCCACATCTCCATCATAAAGAGACCAAGGAACACAAATTCGGCACAGTCTGTAACAACAGAAAATTACATGTCAGGTCAGGGTTCAGGTTATACTTTTAAGACTTAAACATAAGTAACATAAGTACAAAGTAAATATACTTGGTCATGATTGGAATGACGCTCCTGAAAATATTGTAATATTCAACTTATGTCGTAAGAATAAAAATTGTACGAGTATAAAATGAATTTCAAAAAGTAACTTACATAAAAATGAGGTTAGCCACTTAGGTTGTTTATAGTGCTCGACGGCGACACATATCGTGTTGAAGAACACTAAAACGATGACGAACCAGTAGAACCACTGCGTCTTCACCGTGTGACGGATCCAAAACCGGAACCGCTTTTCGGCACGCCAGAAATCCGCGCACTTCCCAGCAGATCTCGATTTGCTTTTCAGGAAACCTGTTGTTAAAACAAATTAATTATTACTTACGACTGTTCTCATAAAAAACATTAACTTTTAAATGCCGTCTCTAAAACAATTTGAAAATCGTTAAGCTGACGGCATTGGATTCTATAGGATTTGGGTGGATTTAGCTAATGTTCTAGCATTTACGCTCATGTAGCTTACTGAAAGTTAGCGCTTAATGTACAGTGTAAATGCTCTGGTGTGGAAATAAGCTGGATGTCGGCTATGTTTCAGTAATTGGACGGTTCCCTCCGAGTGGTGTAGAAATTCAATCGAGATTGCAATTCGATACTTGCACCATTTGAATCTCTAACAACTGTCCTTTGGGACTACTGCGTTACCCCAGAAACATTTTATAAGTCACGTTTCATGGTAACCTTATTAGTTTAAAAGCTTTGGCTGGTCAGGGTCTTTCGATAAGTAGGTTGGGAAGAAGGTATACCTAAAGAAGAAAGAATAGTAAAGGAACTGAGAAGAAAGTATTGTGACGCCCGAACGTTCCATTAATAAAAAAAAATGTATTTAATAATACAAATGATTTTATTTCTGAATCCGACCGTTATTGTAACGAATAACTTCGTTAAACTTATTCCAATATTTGTAAACGTACGGACGTTCTTTAGCGTCGTTTCAGAAAGGAAATACTATGCCTAATCTATGACTAGACTATTTTGACTACAAAGAAGATGAAAAGGAATAATCTACCAGCATCACGTTTGATCCCATACCTTGCTTTTTCTTTGGAACTGTAAACAACCAACACACAAATAGAGTACGAATACTTAATGGAAATGGATGAGAACGAGTGTAAGAATTTACAAAGGTTTACGACACTTATCATGCAACATTCATAAATATATATCAGTGAAATATCTTTAAAAAACATGTAAAGAATGAAAGAAGTAAGGAAACTGTCTGATTTATTAGGCTATAAAAATACGAATACCTAATTGTTTCTTTTGTTATAATAGATTAAATATAATTTAAATGAAACATACACAACAAACTCAATTATAATATAATATGTTGTTAAACACTGAAAACTTTAAAGTTAATATTATAGTCATGCTTCTAAGAACATGCTAGAAAAATGTGAAAATAAACGTTATATACAGTAACTTAATAGACGGTGATGGGTATACAGAACAGAATCACAATCACAATCAAGTTATGAACAGAGGTTTCATGTACTGACCGTCGTCACCGCAGTCTTCGTCTTGCTCCTCTTCTTCAGTGTCGGTGCTTTTACTTTTCCCTAAGTTTTTTAACTTTTTCTTTGCTGCCGCTCTTCTTCGAGCTGTTGAAAATTTGTGATTAGTGATCAAATCATTTCAAGTACTTATCGATTTGGATGACCGTTGAAAACACAGTTACCTTCTATTATGTGCATTTTTTCTTCTTCTGTCGTTCTTTCTTCTGCTAATATGACTTCCTCTGTAAAACAAATTATGTCAATTAAGTCCTTGATTCACCAAAATTTCCTAATTTTGCATTTTTATTATCCGTTTGCTTACCAGCTTTGCATATCCACTCAACGTAACCGTTGAGTTCTCTCTCGAGTTGCTGTTGTCTTCTTAACTTAAGAAATTCTTGTCTATTTTCTACTTTCTCTCTTTCTTTAGCGAATTCACTGTGAACATGATGATAAATAGTGAAATACAAACTAGCCGATACTGAGCATGTTTCAATGAATCAGTCTTATGTTTGATGTGTGATAAATTCTTTAAAACTGATACAAGAAATCAAAATAGCACACAACTAATACAATCAAAACAAAACTCAAACAAAACAAAATCAATCAAACAATTTACTATTGGCAATACTTTGAGAATCGATTTGGCAAAACCATTTGACTAGTCAAGCTTTATTACTGAGCCTTCAGAAACGCTGTTACTGGTGTTGGCTTTATAGGACTCCATAGTCAGACCTGCTTCAGTAATCCAGTTGAGGTAGGCTGTGAAGTCCTGATTGAACATCTGACGAGCTCGTTCTTTTTGGAACTGCTCTCTTCTTTCGACACGTCCTCTCTCATTAGAAAACTCTCTGCGTTGTTCCCAATTTTAATATGATTAAATTACAACCCTTCAAAATATTATTAACCTAGTACTTAATCAGTGAGTAGTATCTACATTCAAGAAGAAAGAAGATTAGCGAATAAATACCACCAAAAGAATAACAAAACAAGAAATTATATAAAACAAAAGTTAATAAGAAACCACTGATGGAATTTAGGTTACATGAAAATGAGACTGACTTACCCGCTAAGGACACCGAGAACTAAGTTGAGCATAAAGAATGAACCCAATACTATGAGAGGCACAAAGTAAACCCAGTTGAACGCACTACCTAACGCGTCGTTCGTCTGTAACAAGATTTTCGTAAATTTTATAATGCTTTGCCTATTTTTCCTGTACCTTTACTCTTATATGTCTTGGTACTAAGAACATTAAAATTAAGAAACACTGAGAAAACAATCTGTAAACAAATCTTTCGAGTTTTTTAACATACTGCTAGTTGAGTAATATTTTATAGGTAACCTAGAAAAGGAACTGTTTATTAATAAATATTATGAAGATCGTAAGATTTCAATTGAAGTTACAACTTACCCAATAGAGGATGGCAGTCCAGCCCTCCATGGTGATGCACTGGAAGACGGTGAGCATGGCGAAGCCGATGTTATCGAAGGACGTGATGCCCTTATTCGGCCCCTCCCACTTCTCGAGGCACGTGCTTTTCTCGTAGTCGCACACGTTGGCCCCGTACGGCGCTAGCGTCACGTTGTCCGCGTTACATGGCGTTGCACTCTCGCCGTCATTTAATATTTCATCTGTTGGGTGTATAAATTATAGTTTTTTTCCATATTGCATTTTTTTAATTTGCTACTTTGTTGAAAGAGAGAATTACTCGATGAGTTATTTATAATGATGAGCATATTAAGTTTCTAGGTCAATTGTAACACTGAAATATGCAACTAGTTCATTATTAACGTAAAATTTGCTTAGTTGATTTATATCAACTAAGAAAACTTTATGGATTTCTTCCGCTAACCGGCAAATCGAATTGGAGTAAATATTACACAAGTTTGAAGAAAGTAATATTGCATTTGAAGTTTGCGGGACGCCGTTAATTCTCGCATGCAAGTTTTACCCAAGTTCTGTGTTGGCAATTAGTTACCGAGGGAATGGAAGTAGGTTATTTAATGTGCCGACTTAAGTCTGTGATTTATCTGCATTAATAATATGTTTGAGCTTACTGATGCTTTTTTAATAAATCGAAAAATCGAGAGACCGAAGAAAAACACTTTGGAACATAGCTAAGTAAAACAAGTCTAAATATTTTGACGTCTACTTAGATGATCTTTTAATCTGCACAAATAAGTTTCGAAAGCGTCTGATGGAAGAGGTAGACTTACTTATATCTTCTAATGTATAACAAGTCTTATGTAACGCCCCCGAGTAGAACTCGAGGCCAATGATGGCGAAGATGACGATCGCGAAAAGCACCAAGAGGCCAATCTGCAGCAACGGAGCCATCGCTTTGATGATGGACTTCAAAACGACTTGCAGACCTATATGGAAAAGTAACATTAGTTTCACGAGACCTTTAGAAGGTAATGGAAGTAAGGGTTGATAGTAAAGCAATGTGGATGAGTAAGTACTTGGATATGGTGCTTGCAATTCATTGGGTGGATAAATAAGCTTTCTTTTCCTTTGTAAGTTCAGCTTAGTTTTGAATCAGGTGAATTTAATATCAACAAGGATCTTTTTCTGTGATATTCAATCTCGAACCACTTGATTACACCAGTTTAGATGCGATTTAAAGTGAAAGGAAACATAATTTTATTTTTTATAGATCGTTTGAGCAATTAGCTTGGACTTTATTATAAATTATAACGAAAATAATAATTCAACATTTATGAAGAAACGGTTTACATAACTTTACCCAATACACCGAGCAGGATCTATATAGAGAAGTAGATAAATAAAATGTACTTTTGCACTATTTACGAGGTCTAAGTAGGTAAAAATTAACTATGATCGAGATGTCAAGATGGATAAAGAAATGAAAGATTTCGTGCATAATGAAGAGATAGCTGTTGCGTAACTTTAAATCTTTGAAAAAAAAAATAGAAAAGTGCGACAGTAGCAAAGTACGAAAATAATTTTGAATTGAATGGTTGCAATGTGTCGAGAGTTTAGATCTACCGTTTACTTCTAGGTAGGCCTAGGTAGGAGTAGAAGTTATTTCATAAGATTAAATTTACACAACAGCCAGTGCTAGTGGAGCTAATTGTGGCTAAAAATTATCTAAAACTCACTAGGAACGCCCGATACTAATTTAAGGGGCCTCAGCACCCTAATGGCACGCAAGGTCCTGAAGTCGACGTCGGGCGCGACCGGCAGCTGCGTGATGATACTGCCAAACACATATCACTCGGTACTATAGCTTGAACTAGCAACTAGCTTAGGAATAAAACCTCTACGTAGGTCTGTGCTCGTCTCCGGTTATAGCTTTTTAATTATCCACCAAAGCAGATCGTGACAAAAAGTTCCCCAACGACAGCACAGACCTAATAAGATTTTAATGAAAATATTTTAAAATGAATCCTCTAGCTTAGTTCTACAGTCTAAATATCGTGTATCTAATTATTCAGATTATTATAAACTAATCACACGTTAAGTATTACGCATTTTAAATCTAAATACACCATATTTATTCACACCTAGAATCATTTCTTTAGCTAAAGTCTTACATTAAACTTTTATGTTGAAATACCTACGCAATACACAATTATAGCAAATCGTTACTATTATGCAACACGCTGTATTCAAATAACATTTAAACATTTTCCATTAATAAAGTCACACATTTTCTAAGCTTTAACGAAACGTCTCATACGTGTGCCGATAATTCGACGCTACGTTTTTACTAAGAAAATTGAAAAGGTCTATTTTTAAAAAACTAGCGACATAATTATTTAATCTACATTCGAAAAAGATTTGAATATCGAAAACATCTAGCGAGAACGTTCTATACAAATAAGGTAGGTATTATGTGAACGGTTCGCCAATTACTGTGAATTACTTGGTATCCGCGAGACGAGCTTGAGCGGGCGGAGCACTCTGAACGAGCGCAGCATCCGCAGGTCAACGTCCACGTTGTATTCGGCGAATATCGTCATCGACCTAGTTTTCGTTATCGAATATTCAATAAAGTAACACACACTTCATTTACTGCCTAATTTGTGCTAAATTTTGCGGTTGTCGATTGTCAAAACCAATTGGCCTGATTGTGACGGATGAATGAGTCGTATGATTGAAGAGACTTTCGAATATGACGTACCTTTTAACATGTACAGCAGCTGTGGGTATTCGTTCCCACAAAAAACTTTAAATTGAAACGGTTTGCAAAATATGGTTAAAAGGTATACCATATTTTTGCAGCTTAGTTCTTTTCCCAAGTTTATGGATGTAAAGAACATTGGTACTTAAAATGAATGCTTTTACTAAAGCTTTCTATTACAATACGATTACAATAACAATGGGACAAAGCCAGCGTTATTGTTATTGTTTTGAACCTAATTATCGATATTTTTATAAGGTAGGTACCAAGCAATATTTGGTGCGAGAAAAAAGTGAAGAAATACACTTTTGCAAATCATACTCAAGGGTTAGTTCTATTGTCATTATAATCGCAAAGTAAAATTCAACAGTTTCATCATAAACTAAATAACTAACATCAATATAGATAATAATACTTACCCAGTTACTACAACGAAAAAATCCATGATGTTCCAAACGTTTCTAAGATACGATCCCCTGTGTAAAACAAAACCTAATGCTAATATTTTTAACGAGGCTTCGACACAAAATATTCCTAAAAAGTACGCCTCGGTTTCTTCCTGTAACAAGATAGAAATAACGACGTTAATAATGGCCGGTCACTCCAATGAAAATATAATGAAATTCGAATCGAATCAGTCGTCGATTTCAAAGTAACAACCCCAGACAATGATTTTTGTTTTTTACATTTAATGGTGATATCTCAACGCTAGTTGTTAAGAGATGTTTTTGTTATGTTAATAGAAACGATTGATTTTGTATATGTCTTGGTCCAGTCATTGAATTGGGCCGATCGAGATCTGCCTGGTCATATCACGATGTGCCGGAATATCGTATTTGGTCAATTTATTTCATGACGTGCCCAATAAAAAGTTGGGCAGATTGATGAGAGCATCCTATTTGTCGATATAGATACTAGTCATTTGGCCACATCGAGATATGGCTGGACCTTGGCTGGGCACATCGTGATATGGCTGGGCGGATCGTAATGTAGTTCCAATGCACGAGGCTTATGGCGCTGCGTGCACACTGTAAGTTGTATTTTACATGAGACAGAATTGGCGGCGTCACACCTGCTGTTTTATTTTAATTATACTAAGATATATTTAGTGTTTTACATTTTACATTTGTGTAAATACTGTTTTAGATTTTCAATTTTTTAAAGGAATCATATACTTTACTTATATTTATAAGTGTGCCAATTACATTGTATTTGGTTATAATTTGCCCAAACATGGCTGGGAATTATCGTCATATTTTATGTTTTGAACAAAGGCGGGCTTAAGACAGGCAAATCAAGATATGCCAGCGTATCGTGATGTACCAAGGCAGATCACGTTCGGCCCAATTTAACGATCAGCCTACGACATATACAACATTTATTGTTGCAATAACGTAAAAAAAGGAAGCGGCGTATTTTAGAAGAAGTTGTATTATTTTGGGAAGTGAACATAAAATGGGACAAAATATATAGCAAGTTTAAGACCCAGTAGTGCGACTTTAAATGACTTATTTTATATGAAAATAAAGGGGTCAGAAAAAAAATGAAAACGGCAAACTTTTTGATTTCACCATAATTCATTTCATTTTCAATAAATAAAGTATTATGGTAGGGAGAGTATATTACAGTGGACTGCAATAGGCTGAATGATGATGGTGATGATTATTATGTAGGGAAGTGTTGTGACCACTGACATGTTTGTGGCTTTAACGCTATTTTTATGAACAACTGCCTTAGTCTTCATCGTTCACATACCAGGGCTCGTAGACAAAGTAACATCGTTATATAGCGAAACGATAATTCGATTCGTTATTGTCTATATTCGCCAATTAACTTGCGATAAGACCACGTGATTTAGCGCGGCTTATGCCAATCCGCCAATCCCATACGTTTAATTCTTTTCGAACTTCGTTATCGTTTTTGAATTGTTACTTTGGCTAAGGGTCCAGGGCCCTTATTCACTATGACCACTTAGCGATTCCTTGGTCAAACCACGCCAATCTCCTACTTGGTTACGACATTTTCAAAATTCGTATTCTCCATGACACTCACAAATTATGTACCTAGTTGTTGTACATTACATGACACTTACAAATTATATGGTTATTGTACAAGTAGAATAACTATAAATTTTGTAAGTATCATAGAGAAAACGAATTTTTAAAATGTCGTTACCACATACCCACGAGATTGATGTAGTTTTAACAAGGAACGCTAAGTGGTCTTACGTCCGAAATTAATAACCTATCTGTAGATATGGATGGGCTATATGAGATAGTTGCCTAGGATATTTTTGTTAATATGACTAAAATAACGACGGTTGCTAGGCAACGACGCCAGCATCCTAGGCAACTATCTCATATAGCCCGATCCACATTTACAGATAGGTTATTAATTTCGGCCGTTAGTGAATACGGGATCTGATGTTAATTAATGATACGGCTGAAACTGGAAGCGCCTCTCCCGTAATCCTCAACCACTGAGGAACTACTATTGCAATTAACTTATATTAATTACTCATTAATTATTTACTTTATTTCAATAAGGATCAAATGAAAGCAGCCACAACAAGGACGTCTACCGTACTTTGTCAATGGAAAACAAACTTAAAGACTAGGTAATACATTATAAATTACCAGATTCTGTGCTAAGACGGTCTTGTCGCCGTTGGGCAAATGCTCCTCCAGCGCCAGCACCACGCAGTTGGCGATGATGGTAAGCAGCACCGCGTACTCGAAGGGCGGCCACTCGATGATGAACTTTGTATACCTGGAAATAAGATTGGAATTAGTTAATAACGTTTAGTTTCGTACATAGAACTGTGAGAGTATTGTTAACAAAATAAAACTTAAATCGAGTATAGGTCGGTTACCGAAAGCTGGCGCGTATCGGTACACACTAATGCAATTTCTAAGGACAAATAGACAAATACAAAAAACTTCATAGCAAAGCGATGTCTTCTTCATACTCGTAAGTTTGACCGCGCGCGAGAGAGACAGACAGACTATTCTTAATGCCCATGCAGTGCAACGTCACGCCGCGCGCTTGTTCACAGACACTACGTGTAAATGTGTAGAACGTGTCAGTTCTAGTTAACCGAGCTGTATTCTTAAATGATCGTTTGTTGGAAGAATTATATCTTGGAGCTTATATCCCAAACGGATCGACTGTTTTCCGATTATCCTAGTTAGGTGTTTTAAGTTGTTCTGACTTTGAATTTCACTGCAACGAATGTGGAGAATCTTTCTTTCCTCTATTAAACTCTCAATTTTACTTATTTGGGGTTATAGCTGCAATGTTGGGGAAACTACGTGGTCAGACAAATATTATCGTAAATTTTCCGCAATTTTTCTATTAATTTGTTTTGTTTTATTAGTTGCTTAGTAAGAATACAGTTAAACCTACTTAAATTATGCAAACTAACTTTTAATCCGAGTCTCTATTGATCAGTTCGTTTGTAACCACGTCACATATATTATGCAAGCAAACCATACTATATTAATATGATTTGCTTGCAGCCAAGGTATACTGATTTTCTATCACCTACCTACGACTATACGCCTTCACTATCTGTGCGAATTTTAACTTCAATATTATTAGGTAGCAGAATAGAAAAGATTCTTAATTTTTGAAATAAAACAACTTTTGCGGATTTTATTGCACTGTTTATTACCCGTATATATTTTTAGTAGTATATTTTAGGGGTTTTTTAGGGTATCCGTAAAAGCTGTTTTATTTCAATGATGCGTGCGTTAATATGTCCCTTAAATTTTGTCTGGAATATGGTATGTGTTGCATCCCGTTTGATTGGACTTTTCATGAAAAACCAAAACAACTTCAAGTTAACTTTGGAAAACTGTTTTCTTTTCCGTTTTTACAGCCCCGTGGGGGTGCAATATCAGTTTCAATATGCACGCCGCTCGCAAGGATAATTTAAAGCGGCACAACGTGTACACGACGATCAAAGTGAATTATTCTGCATATTGCCTATTAAACGCTTCGTAAGAGATAAGTTCACACAATAACACTCCTTAAGGTAGTGAAGATAGGTTCTTAATTCCCATCGCTAACCAGATTAAAGGTATAGATAGTGAGTGGTTTTGAATGTGAGTGGTTATAGGTACCTGTGGGCCTACCATGAGTTTTTCTTTCCGTTTACTGTACAGTAAACGGGAGACATTTTGTATGAGAATCTGTAGTTGTGCTACTGCCCACTAGAGGCGCTGTGCAGATTCGCATACAAAATGCGTCCCGTTTACTGTACAGTAAACGGAACGGAAAACTCATGGTAGGCCCACTGCTATGCTTCACTCGAACAATTTAGTTCTACGATCATACGTCTGCGCTGCACGCACAGCGGCTTCCCGAGATTTCCACATACCAGGGGGGGTACCATGTCCTCTTATGCTATTCATTTTAGGTTATTTTCAGGTTGTGCGTGTAAGACACCGCCATACGGTACTCTTACTACCTGAAAATATCCTGAAGAGAATCGTATAATCATAATCATAATCATAATCATAATATTTTATTTGCAAAGAATGTAGGTAAGTACATACAGTGGTAAAAAAAGATTTTGGTTCCTGTACATTCTGCCAATATTTTAGCATGCAAATAATAAAAAAAACAGCATAAACAGTTGTCAATTAGGCACATATTTAAGCATTTATAAATTAGTAAGGAATTACAAGTTGTCTTTATGTAAAAAAAAAAAAAATATGTTTAGTTATGTCAATATAAAAAAAAAATGGATACAAAAACAAATATAATTATGATATGTCAAAACTTATCAGCTAGATAGTCGGTAATGGAATAGTAACATTTTGCTAATAATATAGATGTCAATTTCTTTTTAAACTTATAACTATTTAATTCCTTAATTTCGTCAGGTAGTTTGTTATAAATTACTGGTCCCATTCCCATTACACTTTTCTTTAGCAACGCTGTATGGTAACTTTCCAAACTTAACATATTTCGGTATTGCGAACGAACTTTTATTGTCCTCTTCCGTGTTTGGGAAACTTTTGTAAATAAATGCTGGTTGGACTTTACAAATACCGCCATCTCCAAAATATATAATGACGGTACAGTCAAAATCTTTAGGGACTTAAACACAGGTACACAGCTGTCGGTCATGTTCAACCCAGACATCGATCTAATGCAGCGCTTCTGAGCTTTGAAAACCATTTCCCTTTCACTGCAGTTACCCCAAAAAATTAAACCGTACCTTAGAACTGAAGCAACGAGACCATGATAAGCCACTATTGTTGTTTTAGAGTTGACTTTTTTAGAGAGATAATATAACACATACGCGCCTTTACTCAGTTTCTTACATATTTCCTCTATATGTGGTTTCCACGTTAGCTGACTGTCAATTAACAATCCCAAGAATTTTGTGGTGTTAACCTCTTCCAACGCATGACCTTGGTAGTTAACATTAAAATTAGATTGGCGCAGTCTTTGAAAGAAATGAACTAATTTTGTCTTCTGTAAATTAATAGTTAAGTCATTATTGTTAAGCCAGTCAATTATGTCTTTTAAAGCGTCATTAATGCTATTTTCATAAATGTTGTAGTCAACACATTTAATTATGGCTGTACTATCATCAGCAAATAGGATCATTTGTTGTTGGACATTGCCGGGTAAATCATTGATATAAATTAGAAACAACAAAGGGCCTAGTACACTGCCTTGTGGTACCCCACATTGAATTTCCCTTTCAGATGACAAATATATTTCTTCTTTCTTTGTTTTTTGGCTTATTCTACTAATTTCTACAATTTGTTTACGACCGTTAAGATATGACTCTAACAGTTTGTACATATTGCCACGAATGCCGTATGCGAAAAGCTTTTCCAACAATATCTTATGATTGACCCGGTCAAAAGCTTTCGTCATATCAGTAAAAATACAACAGACAGGTATTTTCTTATCCATGTTTAACATAATAGCATTAAGTAAGTCATAAATTGCCATGTTAATAGTCTTATTTTTTCTAAATCCCTTTTGTTCGTCACATAAAATATTAAATTTGGTCAAGAAAGAATAAATTGCATTACTTATAATTTTTTCAAATACTTTAGAAAATATAGGTGTCAACGCTATTGGTCTAAAATTAGTCATGTCCAATCTATTGCCCTTCTTAAAAAGCGGTTTCACTACTAGCGGTTTTAATCCATCAGGAAAAATTCCTGTACTGATACAAAAGTTTATTATGTGACACAAATGTGGTGCTATAATTTCGGCAACGAATTTTACAACTATAATTGAGATACCATCATAGCCAACACTTTTTTTATTTTTTAGTGATTTAATACATTTCACGATGCATTGGGATGCGACTGGTGCAATATACATTGAATTGCAGTTACTTTTAATATTTTTCCTTGACCAATTCTTTGTTTCTGTCATGGTTTTTTTTGTTACAAAATGTTCATTAAATGCATCTGCAATTTTTGCGGGATCTGTGATGAGTTTATCATCTTTCTGAATTTCTAAAATGGGCTCTTTTAATAATGGTGTGCGTTTTATAACTTGCCAAGCTGCCTTCGACTTATTCTGAGAATTTGTTATGAAATGGTCATTCTGTGTTTTTTGAGTTAATTTGACAATTTTTCTTAACCTCTGAGAATATGATTTAAATATTTGTTTATTCTTCAATGTTGGTGTATGTCGATATTTCCAAAGCATTTGTCTTTGTTTCCTACTACACGCCTTTATACCTCGTGAGATCCACTTAACGTTTTTTTTAGGTCTTATAGTAATGTACTTAAACGGAAAACACAAATCATATAATAGTCGAAAGTGTTCCAAAAAGCAGTCGTAAGCTAGATTGGGATCCATCGTATTGTAAACGTCTGCAAAAGAAAGACTTTGCAAATGTTCCTTAAATATTTTTAAATTTTCAAAAGACAGGTCTCGACTTTTTTTACGCCAAGAATTCAATTTGCAAGTTTTTTTTACATTTATCTCAATCACTTGTGCTGAATAAGAAAACAACATGGTACGCCCCGCGGATCCATTAATATTAACGTAGGTTATAATGTCGGCACATAGCACTTTTAGTAGTACATGAAAAATAATAAATACTGTGTGTTTTCTTCATTTGAATAAAACAAATACATTTCAGTTTTTATACGTTTAACTATAGGTACTGTAAAAAAGTTTCAAGTGGTTTAATGAACCTGTTGTTAATCCTCATTGTATTGCATTAACAATCGCATCACGATAACAAATAATCAAGTAAAACACATTTGTTATTTAGCTCTTAATGATAAGAACTGTACGAAGAAGCTTTAATATGAGTAAGTAGATTAAGTTGGAAATGAAAATTTACATTCAATTTTCTTTTGTATTTCCACCTATTTCCTTTACAGATTACCGAATAAACAATTGCACGTGAAACGTGCAAGAAAAATCCCAACTCCAGTTCTGAAGTCGTTTTTTCAAAAGCAAATTTATAATCGCGTAGATATAACAATTTACTAGTACTGGCACGATTCCACATTTGTAGAGTTGGTACTGTAAGTAACGCGTCGAGGTTTACACATTGATTCATAATTTTACTTTAAATCGTAGTGATAAAAGTGTGCTTAGAGTGGCGATGTCACAAAAGATATTTCTCCAATTTTGCGTTGTTACAATTTTCCGGTTAATAGTTTGACCTGTATTGTGCTTGTGACTAAATTCTTATCTTTGTTCTACTTTTCGTCTACGAAAAATAGTTTAAGTTTAGGTGCACTAAGAAAGGATTTTTCGAAATTCTACCCCTAAGGGGGTGAAATAGGGGGTGGAAGTTTATATGAAAGTCCGTCAGTTTGGAATTTTGTATTCAGGTTGACGATTGAAAATAAATATTTAGCAGTCTAGACGTTTTTGAAAAACGTTTTGGAAAATTCTTATTTATATAACTAGCTGTGCCCCGGGGCTTCGCTCCCGTGGAATTTCGGGATAAAAAATAGATAGTAGCCGATTCTCAGACCTACTCAATACGCTCACAAAATTTCATGAGAATCGGTCAAGCCGTTTCGGAGGAGTATGGGAACGAAAACTGTGACACGAGAATTTTATATATTAGATATATTCTTCTTTTAATATAGGTATTATTCTTTATTAATATATTCTTATATATTTATTCAAATCTATAGTTAGGATGCAGATTTTGCAGAACTTCTTGAAATTTCAATCCTGCGGTTCTTTAAATCTATTTTTGTAACGCACCTTGATTAACTAAAGCTTAATCGGTCAGTTCATAAGATATTCGGTAAGAATGGTACATATTCTAAATGATAAATGGGTCTTTGAATATTTTATTAAAAGCTTACAGATGATAATTTCATCATCGCGTGCGTCACAGCTATTGAGTTATACGTTAAGACAGCAAGGTATTAATACAAATGATAAAATCGGCGCGAGTGTGTCAAAGGTTAAGGCGTCGAAGGTGAATGCTAAAACCTAACACTAACTATCACAGTATTTTTTATGAGATAATATGATTATATATCCCGTCAGGGCGACATGAGACTAGTTGTTTTTTTCTAGTATATTTTCTTGTTTAATATTTATAACATAAAAATAGCAATGTAAAATGCAAAATTAAAAAGTTATAATTTTTTTTTTTAATTTTTGCATTTTTCAATGCTATTTTTATACTTATGATAAATTTTAAATAGAAAAATATTGGAAAATAATATCAACTCGGCCACAAGTGAATTCTCAGATGGGACTCGAACCCACGACCTTTAGAAATCCGGTCCAATGCTCTAACCACTGAGCTACCGAGACATTTATCACAATCATATTATATACCTAGTACATAAGTAACAATTTATAAAACTGGCGGCCGCCCGCACTTTCACCGGCGTGGTTCCCGATCCCGTTGACTATGTGTTTTAGTATTATTATAAGTGTCTCTACATTCCAAATATCATCTAAATTCAAAATCTCAAACAAACTGAGATGTTTGCACATCCTAATCCTAACTATAATATATAATTATATAATATAGGGGAGGTTAGCTCAAAGCGGCCACCTTAACTTTGACTTAAAAAAATTACACTTTATAATCGATTTTGAAAAAGTATTTTATGTAAATGGATAGGGAAATTAATAAACTTTTATAAAGTGTAATCGCATTTTGCAAAAAGCTTGTAAAGCTTACTATTATTTGAAAATTACGAAAACTTGTCAAAATACCGCTTTGCCCGAGTAAACGCCTAAAGCGGCCATGGGGCTAAGGGCAAAGTGGTCATGCCAAAATTTATCAAGGAATGCAATTTTAAATAACCTAACCTAACCTAACCAAAAAGTAATTATATTTCACTTTATTTACGATAAAAAAGGAATACTGTTCAAGATAGTTTCAAATTAAACAATAAAATCAGTCTTCAAATTGGTCATACGTCATTACTTAAATCAAGGTCCCAAAAAGTCTTCTGCATAAAGTAACATATCCAACAGCTATGTATACTCGGTATTTTAGCATAAGATTCTAATGTAATAAGAACAGATTTCTTCACTAATGAGAATATGGCATAGTACGGTCACTTGGCCATTTTGCCCGGACCGCTATGCCTTTTTACACAATTTTGTTTTAAAAATCATTTCAGCTCACATTATTTATCCCATGTCGGAACAAATAATAAACAACCAAAGCCAAATAGATGAGTAACAATAAACTTGTAATAAAAATATTGAATTCTAAAGTGGTTTCAATAAAACAGGTTGAACTTACAACGGTTTTTTTTAACAAATAGCTCAGAAACCTTGCACACGTCGCCACGGCCACGGGTTTGCTCCTATCACCACCGAATGACTGATCGGTGCAGGGCGGGAGGTTGGTTATAGGACAAAATGGCAAACGTGGCGCTATCGTTTTTAGTTACCATAAAAACATGGTGTGGCCACTTTGCCTTCTATGGCCGCTTTGAGCGGACTTCCCCTACATATAATAATATTATATTTCCGAAAGTGTGTTTATTTGTCCTTCCTTCACGCCCTAACTAAGCAACCAAGCGACTTGATTTTTGGCAAGGAGTTAGTTGAAAAGACGGAGAGTAACATAAGCTATTTTTATCCTGATATTCCCACAGGAACACGAACCACGCGGTGGAAACCGTGGGCGGAAGCTAATTTATAATATAAGTAGGATAATGTCTTCATTTTGGAAACAGCGGTTTTTGCAACAAACGCTTGTACCTAGGAGCTACTTCCCGGTTGATCGGTAGAGCTTTTTTTGGGAAACATTTTTTCGGAAAGTAAGTACTAAGGCTAAAGAAATAATTATTTATTTAAATGAAATACCTGTTAACACTTTCGCGGACAGTGAACGAGACACAATAGAATTTTTATTGTTATCACTGCTGTTGTTGCTGCTGTTGGCGTTGAATGACCGCGAAAGGGTTAATGTTATATTATTTGTGATATAAACGTTTTCTATATAGGTATCTATTACTTTTTTTAATAAAGCTCCCTAAAAAAACTCTACTGGACAACCGGGAAGTTCCCCGATTGTCCCTATCGGTCACTGATAATTTTTTCTCAGTAGGTATTTTTAGGAAGGTAGTAAGGAAGGAAGGTTTTCTAGGTAGGTAGGTAGTCTATGTCGTGTGGTGACGGCCTAAGAATACAAGTGTCACCACTCCCCTACATGCCTGGGATGTCGTAAGAGTCCTGTGCGAGAGAAGGAAAACTTGAAACAAACCCTCTACCAACCCGACTGGCCAGCGTGGTAGCAGTAGGCTAATATCCTCCTATGAACGCCACAATAGGCGTGAGCTAGGAGAGGCCTATGTCCAGCAATGGACGTCCACAGGCTGATGATGAGGTAGTCTATGAATTTTCCATTGAGCATATTTAGTATTTTTCCAGTTGCACTGGAAGCGAAACGATACGAAACGAGGTTCGTTTCACGTCTTCTAATTATAGTGTTCACACCGCAAACTACGGAGCTTTGAGGCCGGCGACCGGGCACTCCCCATACTAATTTAATACCACAATGATTTCAAATTAGAGCATTCTTTTCTGTACTTGTGATGTTATTCGGATTAAGGTAAACCTCTGTGGTCTAGTGGTACAACCACCGGTATCAGACCCAGGGGTCCCGGGTTCGATTCCCAGCGGGGGTACATGTTGTATTGGGTTTGGTTGGTGGTAGGACTTGTTCTAAGCCCGTCTGGCTTGCTACCACCATCTTATCTAAGTCTGACGCTATAACAACAATGTTTTCAGCATTGTTGTGTTCCGGCAGTTAGAGATAAGATAGCCAGTTCCTCAGTGATTGAGGATTCCGGGAGAGGCTCGCTACCATCTTCAGCCTCATCAATACTTAACATCAGGTATGATGAAGGATAAGAGTCTGTTGTCCATAAAAAAAGGCAGTATTTATATAGGTTTCCAAATTTCCCAATAAATTACCGTTACAGTTTACCAAATTAAAAAGTAATGCCAATTGCAGTTTTGTATGAAAAAAATAAGTAATTGGCATTAATTTTTTATTGGGTAACTATCTTTGATTATTTTTATAATAGAAACCTAGCTAAATACTGTCTTAATCCTAATGACATCACAAGTACAGTCAATTATGCTCAAATTTTAAATTATTTTGGTATTACGCTTGTATGGGAGACTGACCAGTCGTCGGCCTCTTAAGAGCTTTTATTTCCAGACAATTTTATGAAGGACCATTAATTTTGTGTAACCTTCTGTTAATTATATTATTTATAGTTAATTGCTATTTTACTTTTAAATTTGCTTAAGCGGTCAAAAGAATAGGAAAACGCCACGTGAGTAGGCTAGGCTGTGTAGGAGGGCAGGCCTTTAAGACCTGCCCACCTACTCATGTGGCGTTTAGCACGCGTTTTAGTTACCCGACGTACTTTTTGTCCACTCAATGTCGCGACATGACTGTTATATTATAAATAACATAGCCAACATTTTAATTTTCATCTTCAACTGAAATACCTCCTTAGCAATAAAGATCCAGAGCGCACAAATCAGTATTCTGCGTAGGCCTCAAGTATGGTTTCTTGTAAAGTGACTGACCTCCGAATAGGATTTTCGTTGGAAAATATAAAGAGCGAGCTGGGCCCCGGAGCAGCGGGCTGGTGCGCGCCGCCCATGGTATCAGCTGGCGCCGCGCGAGCCTGCGCGCCCGCCGCCTCCTGCGCTGCCGCCAACCTGGAATGTACAAAATACACAATTAAAAATAGATAATAATAATTACGGACATTCGGACAACATTACACACATATCAAAAGCGTCTAAGGATCAAGTTAGTTTCAGAGTATCACCGCTATGGAAGAATAACTTTTAATTTTTTTTGGATCGGTAATGATTCTTTTTTGTAAACACTACGTCAATGGGGAAAGAATTAAAGTAAGAAGCCTGTCTGAAATAAAACATGTTATAAATATTCATTAGATAATGTTTATAGTAAAAAAGAACTTGATCCCTAGACACTTGATGTGTATATTTTGATTGATATTTTGACAGCAAGAAAAAGGGATGTTTTTTATTGAGGCCTATCGATCCTGCTCCTCATGAGGATCCAAAGACACCAACTGAGGTACTCATGCCTCAGTTGGTGTCTTAGAGTATTTTTATCAAAATTCTAAAACCGCTAAAACTATTATTACAACTCATTCAGCGATCATCGTCGCACTCGTGGTGTGTATCTCCATCTTCCTGTGGGCCTACCATGATTTTTCTTTTCCGATTACTGTACAGTAAACGGGAGAATTTTGTATGAGAATCTTTAGTTCTGCTACATCCTACTTGAGGTGCTTAGATTCTCGTACAAAATGTCTCCCGTTTACTGTAAAGTAAACGGTAAGAAAAAACACTGTATAGCGTCAGGTGATAATACGATCAGGTTACATTTATCGTTGATGAATATTCGGATTTTTTGATATTGACACAGGAACCACGCGGGTGAAACCGCGGGAGGCAGCAAGTGACGAATATTGACGAATTTGTACACGAATCATTAGCCTTAAAATACGCCTAGATTGTTGCGCATCCGTCCACTGAGATGTTTAGTATACAAATCCACACAAAGGACAAATCAAATGACGTCAAAAATCCTTCTTTAAGTTTTTTACTTTTAATATTAGCAAAAGAAGTTCGAAATCTTCCACCGGACACCCTGTATGTGATAGCTACTACCTAAATGATAATTGTGTGTTCTGTTCTTCACTTGTGCTGTAAGACTGTTTCCTGCCAAACTTCATGATTCTAGGTCACCGGTAGGCTGATTATCTAACGGAAACTAGGTTCAGTTTCACTTTCGTCCTGTCATTAGTGTCACATTTTCATACTGTATGACAGCCACAACAGCGACGAAACTGAAACTGAACCTAGTTTCCGTATAATAGGGTGGCCTACCATCAACTGTAATGCGATTCATTTTAGGTTACTTTTAGGTAGTAAGAGCGGGACGCCGCTAGACGCGCGATATGGCAGCATCCCACTCTCACAACCTACAATGAATTGCATTACAGTTGATGGTAAGGCCCCAGCTCTCGGAAGTCATCAGACAAAACATAAGTTCGATTTATTTTGTGAAAAAATCTATACTTATAAACAATCCGTGACTGTCAGTCACAACGCACAGCCCAAACGGCTGAACCTATTAAGCTAAAATTTTGCATACAGAATCCTTTACCGATGTAAGCAAGAACTAAGAAAGGAATTTTTGATATTCCCACGGGAACAGGAACCATGACCGCTAGTATATTATATAAAGTTTTGGTAATGTTAGCATTTAATTAAAGTCAATTCACACATTTTTTTTATACAATCACACCAATTATCTAGCCCACGTTGTGTTATGGATACTAGATAACGGATAAACATACTTATAAAATTTTTTTTTTTGATAATTGCAATAGACATGTTCATGCACACCAATATTTGTCTTGTCCGGGGATTGAACCCGCGGAAGGCGGATATAGTACCCCTGCGCCAAACAGGTCAGACTTGATTTAAAAATGTTGGTATTTTAAGTCCTAAGAAAATTATGTACCTATACGAACATTATTTTCCGTTTGGAGCAAAATGCTAAAAATAAAACAATGTTTTGAACGTTGACCAAAACATTACAGCACGGTCTCATCGTAGCGTGCCACAGTGGTATAAAAGCAACGTGCATGTTGCCAGGGAGCCTATAACATTATCGCAATTAAGGCTTAATGTCGAAACTAAACGAACAAATTAAGTAAATGTTTAAAATTTTAACACTCGCTTTAATAACGGACATACCGAACTGTATGTACCTATACCCATACCTACTTACAATAATTATTTTGTCATGATACAAGGTTATCATTCTTTATTAATGCTTAAATAAACTAATAATAATTTAATGATAGACCGATACTTTCTCAGTTGGTTTATTAAATAAAAAACTGAAGCAATTTTTCATGGAATTAAAAAGTATTTTTAATTCCATAAAAAATCTGCTCGGTAAAAAGAAACCGCGGTACAACACAACAATACACTTTTTTGTTATTTACAACGGGGAGACTCTTAGCCTTAATCATAATTCATCCATCATTTAGAAACCGTCATGTCGTAAGAACGTTTTGTTTTCCTTTTGTTTCAATACTGTTTAAATTACTTTATTTGACACAAGACGTCGTAGTAGGTTTGATTGATAAAAATCTTGTTTGAGTGAATGATTGAGCGATGACGCCACAAAACTTCCGTCAAAAGACAAGCTTGTTTTAAGAGTTTCGCGGTACGATATGACATATAACAACATTGCGCCGATACAAACTGACATTAAACAATATTGCGTTAAGAGATGGCGGTAGGCCCCCTGATGTTAAGTATTGATAAGGCTGAAGATGGAAGCGAGCCTCTCCCGGAATACTCAACCACTAAGAAACTGGCTATCTTATCTTTAACTGCCGGAACACAACAATGTTGAAAACATTGTTGTTATGACGTAGAATTTAAAAATGTTGGTATTTTAAGTCCTTAGAAAATTATGTACCTATACGAACATTCTTTTCCGTTTGGAGCAAAATGCTAAAAATAAAACAATGTTTTGAACGTTGACCAAAACATTACAGCACGGTCTCATCGTAGCGTGCCACAGTGGTATAAAAGCAACGTGCATGTTGCCAGGGAGCCTATAACATTATCGCAATTAAGGCTTAATGTCGAAACTAAACGAACAAATTAAGTAAATGTTTAAAATTTTAACACTCGCTTTAATAACGGACATACCGAACTGTATGTACCTACCTATACCCATACCTACTTACAATAATTATTTTGTCATGATACAAGGTTATCATTCTTTATTAATGCTTAAATAAACTAATAATAATTTAATGATAGACCGATACTTTCTCAGTTGGTTTATTAAATAAAAAATTGAAGCAATTTTTCATGGAATTAAAAAGTATTTTTAATTCCATAAAAAATCTGCTCGGTAAAAAGAAACCGCGGTACAACACAACAATACACTTTTTTGTTATTTACAACGGGGAGACTCTTAGCCTTAATCATAATTCATCCATCATTTAGAAACCGTCATGTCGTAAGAACGTTTTGTTTTCCTTTTGTTTCAATACTGTTTAAATTACTTTATTTGACACAAGACGTCGTAGTAGGTTTGATTGATAAAAATCTTGTTTGAGTGAATGATTGAGCGATGACGCCACAAAACTTCCGTCAAAAGACAAGCTTGTTTTAAGAGTTTCGCGGTACGATATGACATATAACAACATTGCGCCGATACAAACTGACATTAAACAATATTGCGTTAAGAGATGGCGGTAGGCCCCCTGATGTTAAGTATTGATAAGGCTGAAGATGGAAGCGAGCCTCTCCCGGAATACTCAACCACTAAGAAACTGGCTATCTTATCTTTAACTGCCGGAACACAACAATGTTGAAAACATTGTTGTTATGACGTAGACTTAGATAAGATGGTGGTAGCTAGCCAGGCGACTTACAACAAGTCCTACCACCAACCAAACCGAAGCCAATGATATTTCCTACAAGACACAGTTAAAGAGATACCGATATCAAGGTACATTAACAGCCAATCCCAATAACCTATCTATAGTACCTAATAGATAGGGCTCCTATAGTTTGGTTGCTTAGAGTTATTTCTGTTAAATGACGGGAAATAACAAATATTGCCGGCCGTTAGCAAATAATAAAAGTTATTCAAAACTTTAAATAGGTAGTAAACGTGGTTTGCGATACAAAAACATCTAATCGAAACCTTACTCGGACATTAATAATAAAAATTAAAAGTATTGAAATACAAGTTGAAGTATCATCGTCGAAGGTTCGTCGTATACACAATTTTGTCTATATGACAACATATTGAATACATGTTAAATGTAGGTCATTCCGTCATTGGCCACGTGACGAGTAAGCAAGCTAGGAATGGCTGCATTAGTTAATTAAAACCTACTAGTTTCGTACAAGCATGAACTTATAGATAACCGTTGGTTGTTATAACGTGGAAGTGCACGGATATGCTAAATACTAAAGTGCTTAATAAAATTGTATTAAGCACTTTAGTATTTTATCATAGTCTGGTTTGTGGCAGACCCCAATATTGCTTGTAAATCAAACTTTGAAAAATTCAGGATAGGCGGGTATTGAGATAAAAAAAAATACACACTGTGAGCTGTCTCCACTTCATCCATCCAGTTGTAGTTCTATGAGTAACATCATTGTTGATTTGGCCATCGATGCAAAGTATAGATCCAAGATATTTAAATAGGGTCACGGTTGGTATAAATGTGTCTCCTATTGAGATCTTGCATTTACTTGATTCGGTGACACCATAAAAAATGCATGACATTGATTCTGTTTTCTTCCTACTGATCCTAAGGCCACTCCATGGTTCATCATAAGAATTAATTCCTATTATAGATGCAGGTTCACATACAGTATACTAACAACTAGTTTCATCTAAAAATAGCCTATAAATTGTCTATTTCAACTAGAATGATTCGTGACACTACAAAGTTTATCCGAATCTAATTCGAAGATAATTGGAACTAAAGGATTTTGTCAGTAGTAGAGATTTTACTTACATTTTTAATAAAGAAATTAAGGATATAAAAATGTCGAATTCGAAATATTTCAGTGCGAGAATCGCCCCCCAGAATTGACAACTGTCTCTGTTAATTTGTCGAAAACAGTGAAAAAGTAGATACTTAAAATTTTAAACAAAACAAAACTCAGCGAGTTTTTTGATATCTACTACTAATCAATTGCGTTTGCTGACATTAACATTGACAGCTTAATGTTTTATTTTACACATCAAATACTTTTAATTCTTTAGTATGTTTAAGTTGGATGATATAAGTTACGCTATATTCCACTTGACCGGAATAGTAGTAAAATATATTGTAATTTCTCCAAAAGTAGGTACATTGACTCTTAGAAAAATCGATAGATAAGTCGGTAGGATTTGAATATGGGACATCTCTAGAACTGTCAAACTTGAAACGTCCCAGGAATCATCCTTGTGGAAAAAGACTGTAGCAACACGTGAAAATAATACAAGCAGACTTTTTTAACTTTTGAAAAGTAAAACTTCTTAATTTAATAATATGAGATTTATTGAAAACTAGCGGTCAGTTGGGTAGGTACAGTCAGCAACTCAGCCGATTTTAGAAAACCGTTTAACTTCTCAAACAGCTCACGCGCTTAAGCCTGCGATTGTGGTGCGTAAGCAACTTTCACTTGGTCGGTAACAGGATGGGTGGCCACACATTTTTCTAGAGCTCATCCGTGCCTCTGGAGGCAAGTATAAGGGACTGAAGCGAGATAGTAAAGAGAAAAGGAAGTGCGCGAAAGCGAGATGGATTTTGCAGATTAGGCGAAAAACCACGAAATCGCTTCGTAGTGAATAACTAAAGCGATTAAAGAGAAATTAAACTACACGATGCTATATATTATCGGTGTCCACTAATTAGACCAATTTTCAATAGTATATCACCCCATTTGAGAATAATCAACAATTTTCGAATTTTTAGGGGGTAATTTCGAAAAGAAAAAGAGGCAAAATCATAAAATCGTGTTACTGGTACATTACAAATCTAGATAAAGGTATGAGAAAAGTATATCTTATTAAACAACATATCTAAACATCCTATAGTTTTATATCGACGACCTGTTTGGCGCAGGGGTACTAACCCCACCTTCTGCGCCAGAGGTCCCGGGTTCGATCCCCGGACAAGACAAATATTTGTGTGCATGAACATGTCTATTTGTCTTGGTCTGGATGTTTAATATGTATATTATGTATGTATTTACAAAAAAAAAGTATATAAGTATGTTTATCCGTTATCTAGTATCCATAACACAAGTTCTTCATGATACTTAACGTGGGCTAGATAGTTGGTGTGATTGTATGGAAATATTTATTTATTTATATCAAAAAGTACATACTTTTTCCGTATAGCGTCTTAAAATATTGGTCCCAGCAGTATATTGGCAATAGTTAACACTCAAACCGTATTAGACCGGGGGCTAATTGTCTAATTTTAAAATCTATCGGAATCCCTTTCAATTCGTTATTTGAAAGATATTCACATACTTCAGGCCGTCACTATATGACATTTGATAGGGATTGTGATCGGGACGCGTTTTGAAAGGTATTGAATAAACGAAATTGAACTGTCTAAGCAAAGTGACACGAAAATATTCAAATGTATGGAGAAGTGGCAAATGAAGTGTCATTTAAAACATCATTCGCTCCGAAAGGGGTGGCTACTATATGTTACACAATCCCATAAATCACTATCACAATCACAATACCTATGAAAGGGATTGTGATAGATTTTGAAATTAGACAATTAGGGGGCCTGTCATGGCCCGTTATCCTTGTCCATCCGTTCCGTTGGGATAGGCTAGTGCGTTGGGGACTTTAAAATGACTGACGATGTCACGTCACGACGTCATCAGACGATGATAATAAAGAAAATTCCCCAAATAGGTTTTGATTTAATATGTTACTCGTTGGATTTTCATTAGATTGATGATGAATCTTGACAAATTGTATAATACGCGGTTGCCGACTGTACTCGCCTGCGGTGCCCATGTGCGGTTTTGATAAGCTTTTTCCCTTGGGATGTGACCGTAAAGGATATGGTTGCTTTGCCATCCTTATGATTTGGATGCGAATATGCCTTTTGGGAAATACGATGTTTCTGTCTGATTTTATTTACCTTTTTTTCAGTAATGAAATGTTTTAATTGAAAATGAAGATGACACCACCGAAATTTTCTTTTGAATTTATATGAAATAAACTCGAATTACTTACAGTTTTATGTACCTAATCAGGGGGGTACTTAATTATAACGAATGTCGTATTAATAACGAGAAAACATTGTTTCTTTCTTATTGTAGTGAGAGGAATGCCTTTGCGAAAATGAGCATATTAATCGATGAATATTATACGCTCAGAAAAGGAGGTATTGTCATTCAATTTCTGCGCATTTTGCGGCATAGCGTGGAAAAGTATTTCTTTTAGTTAAGAAAGAAAAATGCGTCATAATACCTTCCGAATCGCACTATTGACTTTTTATGTTACATTTTATTCTTATTTTAAATAACTTTGATATAATTAGTATTATAATTTTGGTTTTATTATATTATTTTAGTTCCTTGAATCATGAAACCTATTTGTTACAAGAATTGTTTAATATACGGCGGATGAGATATCACAACCTATGGTTCCATTTCGGACCGCAGAAAAAACATTAATTTTTAAATTGTCTTGTACCTAAAAAAAACCAAATTGTTTTGATGGTTATTATAAACCCATTTGCAAAAAAAACGGGCACCTAAGCAATGAAAAATTTCATATGTTAATATTGCTTTGTTTGATAATTATAGGTAGTTTTATCGTCACAATTTGGTAAATTAATAAGAAAATAATCGTTTTCATCAGTATTTCATAAAATTTTGATACAATTTATGGGAAATAATGCTAAACCTCGCTAGTAGTGTATGTTCGCTGTAGTGCATATACTCATGAAGTAAAAATAAAAAAGTTTTTTTGTTTGTTTTTCTTTAATAAAGTAAAAGCAGATAAATGTTTAGTATCGAGTGTGACCCCCTCTAGCTATAATCACAGCTTGAATTCGCCTGGGCATGCTAGCGAGTATATCCCGGATACTTGCTTGCGGAATACGTTCCCACTCCGCAGTAATCACATTCTTCAGCTCTTTGATGGTCTGCGGAGCCGGGTGTACTGATCTCACACGCCGTTTCAGAACGTCCCAGACATGCTCTATGGGATTGAGGTCGGGACTTCGAGCTGGCCAATCCAAACGACGCATGCCGACCTCTTGCACATACGCATTAACATCGCGGGATCGATGGGCGCGAGCATTGTCGTCCATAAAAATCGAGTCTTCACCTAGAGCGGCCAATGCGGGTTATGCATGAGGAATTAGAACTTCCGTTATGTATCGATGCCCAGTCAGTGAGCCGTTTTCAATGAAGAGTAACTCTGTACGATCCATTGAATTTATTCCTGCCCAAAGCATAACAGAGCCCCCACCATAAGGTCTTCGAAACATGCCTCTGCAAAGCGTTCTCCTTGTCTTCTTAGCACTCGCCGACGTCGATCTTCACCGATCAGAGATATTCTGGCTTCATCAGAGAACAAAACCCCATTCCAATCTTCTTGAGTCCATGATTCACAATTTCTAGCGAACCTAAGCCTGTGAACTCTGTGCTCACGGAGTAATTTGGGGCCGCGGGCCGGGCGGTGACTGCGTATATTGGCAGCGAGAAGCCTCCTCCTGACCGTCCATAGACTAATATGCACATTTCTTACTTCTTGGAGGTTGTTCTTAAGATCCACATACGAAGATTTGCGATTTCTCAATGCGCGACTCACAAGAAAACGATCATCCCGTGGTTGGGTACATGGTTTTCTTCCAGAACCAGCCTTCTCTCGACGGAACCAGTCTCCTGATATCGCTGCCAGGTCCTTTGGACTGTCGAGCGACTAACATTTAGCCTCCTAGCCACGAAACATTGGCTGTAACCCTCTTCAAGCAGCGCGATAATTTTGGTAGCTTTTACCACTTTATCTACCATTTTGATACAGCCAAACAGCAATAAATAAAGCTTTGACAGTCAAGGATGTGAAATTAATCGATAAAAAATAAATAAAAGTTATGAAAGTCGATGTTAACTTCTGGAACTTCGCGCCAAAAATGTAGGATAAAAAGGGGTTTTCTGTAAAAATGAACATTAAATGAAAATTTGAATTTAGAACGTACTTTTTTAAATACCACAGCATTTTTAAAACCGGCCAGTAACGTGTACAAACGATTGAAACCTTTTTGGTATTGTATCTTTTTAAAGATGAATGAATATCAAAACCGCCCGTTTTTTTTGCAAATGAGTGTATAAGTAACATTTTATTCCTATTTCAAATAACTTTGAATTAACTATATACTCCCTTTTTTAAGAATAAGTTAAAAAAGAATAAAGTTAGTATATTTAGATTAAACTATTTGATCAAAGATTTTTTAACCTGAAGTTGTCCGTGGAAGCAATTTAACAATTTTTCTCGCTGTTGTGAGGTGAAAAATTATGATTCGCTCGGCAGCAAAGTTTTTAGCGACTCGTACCTTTGAAACCTTCACTATGGTCAGGATTCAATCTTTGAACCTTAAAACACTATAGAATCTGATAATCCTAGAGTACTTCGCTTGCTCAGTTTTAAATAGAGGTAACTGGCCGCTTTAGTTTTTTAAAATATATCAGCGGCATAACTTCTTTAACCCTATATTCATCCAAATTATTTGGAAGACATTTTTGTCTTGTTTCTGTACCTAATGGCGAATGTTTAAGTAAAATATTAATTTTAGTAAATGGATTGGTTATTAGAACATTAAATTTTCACAACATCACTTTTTTATTTTTTGTTGAAATACACTGATGAATAGTTGGAAATGCTTTATATCAGTACCGATTAGAATTAATAAAAAATTTTTTTTTTTATAATTCTCTTTCAAAATACTAACCAACCAACAAAAATGTAAGTGTGTCCTAATCAAAAGGAATCAACTTCTATCATTGTTTTAAACTTGTAATCTCTTTAAAATTCAGAGCAATAAAATGGCTTCGCGATGTGAAAAAAGTGAAAAAATTTCAAAGTACGACAAGCACGCACGAAAACGTGGGTAAAGCCACGAAGACCGCGAAAACGGCCAACACCAAAAAATTAAAATAAAGTAAAAAGGATGAAAGATAATTTGGATTTGCGTGAAAAGAATAGATAGAATATTTGAATATTTTTAAATGCAGTCGAACATACGAGGGGTGTTCATTGAGTAGTGAGAATGACTAAGACGCTGAAATATCTGTTATGAAATGTTATTTTATTTTTCAGTATTAGTCACCTTTTAGATACACTTAGCATATCATTTTGTAAACTTAAAATTCCTTAAACTTATGAAAACTACTGGAAAAAATTAACTCGGTCACAAGTGAATTCTCAGATGGGACTCAACCCACGACCTTTGGAAATCCAGTCCAATGCTCTAACCACTGAGCTACCGAGACTTCTCGAGAGAGAGAGATAGTTAATTTTTTCAAATATTTTTCTATTTAAAATTCATCATAACTATAAAAATAGCATTAAAAATGCAAATATTCAAAAATCTTAAAATTCCTTTTTGATTTTTTTTTTTTAAATGCTTAAAAACGTGTACAGCAGCGATCACTGCGTCATCTTCATCGAATTTCTGATCTCAGGTCCTTTAATCGGGGAAACAGATAGAAATCACTAGCAGCAAGGGCCGGTCAATACGGCATGTGCTCCATCAACTCAAACCCTGCATCTTTAATGGCAGCCATCGCAACTTTGGACATGTGCACCGGGGCGTTATCCTGGTGAAACATAACAACTTTTGTGAGTTTACCACGAAACGAAGAAAACAAATGACACCCAAAAAAACAAAAGAGAATCGAAAACTATTTCTTTTTTAATATTATTATTAAATGAGCTATGCCTGCCAGTATTTCTTTTTTTCTTAACAAAGACTATACCTATTCCATTCTCATTACATATTGAACAACCCTCGTAAATTATAATGTTAATGGCAAATATTACACTGATACCAAAGTGTCTAGTCTAGGTCTATAGTATTTCCAGATACAAGGAGCTTTATACAAGGAGGTTGAGTATGAAAGAAACGAGGTCGCATAATGAAATAGATATAATATAGGATGATTGATTAGTGTAATAAAGGTGAAATATAATTGTATATAAATAAGATGGAATATTGAATTATTAAATTCTAATCCTATCCTTCTCCTAATTCTAACTAATATTATAAATGTGAAAGTGTGTTTGTTTGTCCTTTTGCGCCCTAACTAAGAAACCAATCGACTTGATTTTTGGCATAGAGTTAGTTGAAAAGATGTAGAGTGACATAGTCTTCTTTTTATTTCAATATTCCCTGTTAATAATATATGAGAATAAACGTGTTTTTGAAAAAAACACAACGTTACAATATTTTATATCTTATTAAAACGGCAAGATGCGAAACAATTTTTTCGAAAATTAAAAAAAAAAATCACACGCCGACGGTTAAAACGTAAGTTAAAAAAGGATAAAATAATTAAAAAAAACCCCGACTTAATTATCCGTCTGGGGCTGCGATTAAATGAACTAGTTGTATTGTTCTAAAGTAACGTGAATAATTGGAGATATTTTATTGTTATACTTACTTATTATTTATATTGAAATATAAAATATGGCTGCCCCCGACGCGCGACGGATCATTAAGTCGGGGTTTCAACTTACGTTTTAAAGGTCGTAGGTTTAAAAAAATATTGCTTTTTCTTTAAAAAAAATTTACAGAGCACATATGTATAATATGTACATTGTTCTACATAAAACCCATTACTGAAAACCGCAACAAAATCGGACTAGTACTTTTGGTTTTGCACAAACAAATGTTTACTGCAGCGCCCCCTGGTGTGTTGTCATTCTAACACCTATCTAAGAACATGCACCAGTCAAACCCCAAACCCATCACTGAAAACCGCATCAAAATCAGACTATGCTTTTTTTATGCATGTACTAATTCCTACGCTTTTTTAATGGCAGAAAATGTTTGCACTTTATTAATTGTACCATCTTATACAATACCATTTTCAAGGAATAAATGATTCTGATTCTGATTCTGATAGTCTTTGACATAAATGGCAACATTGGTTTGCACAAACAAACAAACATCCTCTTACCCCCAAACGCATATAATATACAGTCTCCGTACCGTCAGTCGCGGGTAAAAACATACAAAACATAATAAAATTGACGTACCTCAGTACAATAATACTTCAATGATTGACATACGATCTTGAATTACGTATGTAAGGAACTCCGTCGTAGGAAATGTCATTATGAGACATTTTGTTTGATATACTACCTAATAAAGTTCGTTACGGATCCCCAAAACGTTCTTTGCATTTACTTATAACGAAGTAAATGCAATCAATGTTGTACAATAAAGATCGAAATTGTAAGTGGTTTGAAGCAATTGAATACAGTTGACAGCAGGTTACGCTTAGCAATAGCTCTGTATAACCCATACTTAGGATGCACGAATACGGGTGCGCTCTGAAAACACAAGAAAGATGCTAAGAGAAGTAAGTTTGCCGTCTTCACCCTTTAGCGCGAAAGACAGAAGCAGTATATAGTACAGACCGTTCATCGTAAGATGTCCCCTGCCGTTTACAACCTTCCTAGTATTTTATCTGTATATTATTTAAAAATATGCAAGTTAAATATACTGGTGTGTACATACAAGTTTAGATAAAGGGGGGTAAAAGGTACATAATATACAAGCTGCACTGTAGGCAATGCAGCTAATTGCCAAGGCAGGGGACATCTTAGGTTGAACGGTCTGTACTTTAACCCTGCGTACGACTTTGAACTTCTTTACGTTGCCATATTATCTAAGCAATACTTCTTTTTACCTATTACGATGAGTAACATGCTTCTTCCAAACACTTTTTAGAGTATTGTGGGCGCTTTAAAATGTTAACTGCACTGATATATGTATACTTACATACTATCTGCAAGTATTATATTGTTATAATAGGTACGTACGTACTTATTAAAACAATATAATAATTATATAATATAATATATATTTATTTCAGCCAAGGTCCATATCATCACATTTATAACTCACAATCAATTTAAATAACATATGACATAAATAAAAATAGAATCATTATTAAAACTATCAAAATGAAATTAAAATTAGAATAAATAAAAAAAAAAATACAAAAAGTCAAAAGTACATTATTAAATTCATTTAAAAATTACATTGTATAAAAAGAAAATTAAATGAAGATTATAAAAGTCTAAAGAAATACCTATAATAACAAAATAATATAACAATATACTCGCAGTATACTACGAGTAGGTATATTGTTTTCCTGTGAGGTTATATAGGATAGGAGATGATCGATGTGGTTGATCGTACTGTTGTAATTATAAAATACTTTTAACTTTTTATGTTTATTTATTCTATCCTGACAACACGTAAGTTACTTCCTTAACCGTGGGCAACTAAGCACGTCTTAGGTTTCTTCACGCAGTCATCATTGAAATAAAACACATTTTACGGATTTCAGTGCACACTGTTTATTACCCGATATTAGGCGGTATATTATATAGGATTTGTTTAAAGAGATTAATATACTAACTTTGGCGGGACAATACATCTATGATAATATAGTATATGTAAGGAAACATCTTGATTTATTTATAAAGCATAGCGATGTCCATAATTTTAATACTAGAAATAAGAATAATCTTGCCGTTCCAAAATTTCGACTTGAAAAATGTAGACACGCGTTTTTAGGGAAAGGTATAGCTTTTTTAAAGTTCCACAACAATAATTGATAGAGCTGCCTTTGCATAAATTTAAAATATATGTTAAAAAGTCACTCTTAAGCAAAGGTTATTACAAGGTAGATGATTATTTAAAAGACCAAAATGCATGGATGTTATACTAACATAAAACATAACTATTATAAATTAGATAAAAGGAAAATATTCTAATAATTGAATATTGGAAAATTTTCCTCTTATATTAAATATAAAAATTTGGACTATTCGAAAGTACTTATCTATAAGTCTATTTGAATAAAAAATATTTGACTTTGACTTTGAGGTTTTTGAAAAGAGTGAGTAACTAATTTATGAATCAAATCTTCTGATAAACTTCAAGTTGAAAGAGTCAATGTCAGAAAAGTTTGCAGGTTCTGTGCTGATATAATCGAACGATATAAATGACCCTCTACACTTTAGATCTAATGTAAACCTTACTATGGAAAATTGCATTTTAAATTATTTGCAAATTTTTGCATTCTTTAGTTAGATTGTCTTTTTAATATATTTTGGTAATTTATTCCATTCTTACAACATTTAAGAACATATCTAACTGTGAAAAACTAATTAAAGCACCAAATCTTCGGTTAAAATTCAAGTTGAAAAAGTGAATGTCAGAAAAGTTACAGTGCACGGTCGTAGTAGAAAAAGCTAACTTTTCTGCAGAAAAAGCAGAAAAAGTGCTGAGCTAATCGAACGATGTAAATGATCTCCACATTAAGATCTAGTATAATATTTATTTCAGAAAATAGTACCTATTTTGAATATTTTTTTATGATTTTATACTCTTTAGATTGTCTTCATTCATTAAATCCTAATAATACCTAGGTAAGTAAGGAAATTACCAGAACAGTACAACGGCATACCTTACCGTCAGAAACGAATTTAAGAACCAAATCTTTAAGTTAAAAGAGTAAATGTCAGAAAAGTTAGCTGTTCCTACTGTGCTGAGCTAATCGAACGATGTAAATGACCCTCCACATTTAGATCTAGGTCAATGGAGCAGTTATGGCATGAATAGTCAAGCCTATTTAGGGAATGTGGCTGTAGATAACAATTAATAGAGCCTTAGGACTGTCTTTTCTTGACAAAAAAAAAAGAAGTATTAGTATTTTCTCCATGGGTCTTTTACATAATATAGTGTAAAATACATCATTTTTTTACAACAATAATAAGGCATTTCAGAAGGTTAAGGGATTTTCAAATAGAAAGCTCCGAATCACTTCAAATGTCTATATGGTGATTTATAACATTTGGAATTTTATGAGCGGTAAGTTTAACCTCGAATACGGCATTATTGTTATCTTTTCAAGGACATTTTTTTCTGATTTCTGGCACACTACAAGGTGCCGCGTCAAAATCAAATGTTAAGGCTTCAACGGCTTATTAAATTATGAGGTTTTTTTTCAGAAAATGTATCATATTATTCCAAAGACAATCAAATATTTTTTATACGAACTGCAAGTCGTTTTCGACATTATAAAAGCCATAGCTACTACTATCAAACATCCGACAATACTATAAATGTGAAAGTTTTGGATGTCTGTTACTAAATCACGCAAGAACTGAACAGATTTGGATGAAATTGGCACATAAATAGTTTATTGCGCGGCCGGGAGGGCTATTATCTATCTTTGCAATAACAACGCGACAGCGATAAGTCACGTATCACTTAGATATTAGTATTAGGTACATATTATCCCGATATTCCCGCGGTAAGGGGAAGCATGCGCGGCTACTAGTAAGTAATTTGCCGCCTCTGTGGTCTAGTGGTCACGCTACCGGTATCAGACCCAGATGGCTCAGTTTGATTCCTAGCGGGAGTACATATTGTACTCGATTTGGTTGGTCGTAGTTCTTATTGTAAGTTAACACCATTTTATATAAGTCTGAGGCTATAACAACAATGTTTTCAGCATTACTCTGATCCGGCAGTTAGTTATAAGATAGCCGGTTCCTCTGTGGTTGAGGATTCCGGGAGAGGCGCGTTTCCACCTTCAGCCTAATCATTACTAACATCAGCTTTATTCAAGGCTAAGCGTTTTCCCTCTGTTCATAAAAAAATGGAAGATCAGCCTTCGCAAAATACCAGTCTATAATCTCTAAACCCCTTATAACATATTGCCATTCAAAAGCGTCGTCCACAAGTTTGTATCGCTCACAATGGCCGAGCCTGGGTTGCAGGGCAGGGCCGGGCGGGGGGGTGATCGGCCCCTCTGAAGGACGCGCATCTTGCCGAGGCTTCATTAGTACAAGGTAGTCTACATTTATTTAGTCTGTGGCGATAATATTATTAAATAATTGCATACAATCACACCAATTATTTAGCCCACGTTAAGTTTCATGAAGAACTTGTGTTATGGATACTAACTGGTTAAACATAGTTACTTAAATACATTTTTTTGTTTGTAAATACATACATAATATACATATTAAACACCCAAACCAAGACAAAATAGATATGTTCATGCACATAAATATTTGTCTTGTCCGGGGATCGAACCCGGGATCTCTGGCGCAGAAGGTGGGCTTAGTACCCCTGCGCCAAAGAGGATAATTGTCTAATTTTAAAAACTATTGCAATCTCTTTGAATTCGTTATTTGAAAGATATTCACTTACTTCAGACCGTCACTATTTGGCATTTGATAGGGATTGTGATCGGGACGCGTTTTGAAAGGAATTGAATGAACGAAATTGAACTGTCTAACTAACCAAAGTGACACGAAAATATCTTTAAAATGTATGGAGTGGAGAAGTGTCAAATGAAGTGTCATCTAAAACATCATTCGTTCCGAAAGGGATTGCGATTATAAGTTACACAGTTCCATAAACCACTATCACAATCACAATACCTTTGAAAGGGATTGTGATAGTTATGATAAATTTTAAATAGAAAAATATTAGAAAAAAACAACTCGGCCACAAGTGAATTCTCAGATGGATTGTGATAGATTTTGAAATTAGACAATTAGAGGGCAGGTCGTCAAATGATGTCAAAACGCGATGATGATGGGAAAATAATAAAAAAATAAAAAGAAGTAGGTATCAGTGGCGAAGGGACCCATACATGCCGAATCCCATTGGCTTCCCTTTTAGAAATCCCATCCTGCCGATTCAATATGCAGATCACCAATTTTTAGAGAATTAATGCGCCTGTTCCAAATACACAAACATTGTTAATTAAAAAAAAAACTATTAAACTCACCATGGTGAAAATTTCTATTATCGATTATAGTCGTAAAGCCACATTATAATGGAAAATTTATTTATTTATTGCTTAGTTGTTGTATTTTTTTCACTTTATACGTTTTTTTTAAATCCTTTGCTTTTCATAAAATTCATTCGTGAAGATTTAAATATTTTTAAGAAATAAGCTCTAATCAAATTTTGGGGAAAACCTAAAAAATATTATTGCATACTCAAGTATAATCAATAATTAAAATCAATTTGAGTGTAGGAATTAATGCAATTTTTTCGAACAAAAACAATTACCTTTACAAGAACTATTAGCGAAGTGTGAACTTCAACTTAAATTTTACCCACTCTATAACACTTTCGTTTCTATTTAAGATATTAAAATAATCGATGCTGTAGGGCTAGCACGAAAAACTTAGGAAATAGTATCGAGGACGTTTAAATTGCATAATATCCTGTTTTAAAAACAAAAGTTGTTTTTTTTTTTAATCATTGGGAAAACTTACTGCTACAATACATAATATAAATGAAAGTACATGGATAACTATGAGCTGTTAACAAGTTTCCACAAAAAGTTTAACATAATCTAGATTCGAGATTAAGCGTGACGAAATTTACCAGTATTGTATTGTTTGTACTAAACTTATAATGAGTTCTTACCTAGGCCTAGGCGTACAGCAACCAGAGGAGGAAATATTAAAAAAGATAAACACAGAAGCTTACAAAAGTAATGATACAAAATAAAATATCTCTGTAATTTATATACATAACTAGCGGCCACCCGTGGTTTCACCCGCGTGTTTCCCGTTCCCGTAGAAATATCGGGATAAAAAGTAGCATATGTGTTAGTCCACTACTTGAAGTCCCTACATACCAAATTTCATCCAAATCCGTTCAGTAGTTTATGCGTGAAAGAGCAACAAACAAGCAAACAAACTGACATACTTTCACATTTCTAATATAAGTAGATTACATATACCTACTTGAAAGTGTGCTGTATTTTGAATGAATAAACATTAAGTACCTAAATATGGACATTTTCATTCGCGCGGCATCCATTACGAAATAAGTATAAAAATTCGTCTAGTTCCTGGAAAAAAATCGATGGACCAATAATGTACAACGTGATGCAAATCAAACGACAAGTACCAAGCTGGACTAGCTAAACTAGTAGGTACCTATGCCGCTAAATACCACTTGTGCTATTACTATAGAAATAAAATCTATTGACATGTTTTGATTTAATCGTGCAAAATTAGCGTGATTGAAACATAAATAAAACTAATATATTGTTTTGAAACTAGTTCAAAAATTACTTGCAAGATTTGACCTAAACAAACTTAAATAGGTACATTAGAAGTTAAAATAAAAGCTTGTGCTCGTAATAATATAAAAATATCACATAACTTCTTCCTTGAAATTGATTTCAACCATCCACTGGAACTACAATTTAGAAACGTGTACTGAATGACCCCAACTCATTTTGTTATGTGACAACTCGCCATGTCTTTCGGCGAGTTGACGCCTACCAATTTGAAAAGTGAGAACTCGCGCTGTGGCGAGTTTTTTTTTGTGCGAGTTGTCACCTTAGTCTATATTCGAGCGACGTTCAAGTCCAGCGATCAGCGATACAATCCTATAAAGCTGGTATCAAAGTTGTTAATTCTACCGGAATAGTTTGAATCATTGCAAAGGTTAGGGTATCGCCTATTTCAAATCTCGCCCACTATTAAGTTATAATTTTAACAGTTCTAATCTTAACTATCCATTGACGATTAGGTTTATAGTGTTTTGTTTGTTATATTAAAAAAAAAAGACGACAAAACCAAGAAGTTGAAACTTTGACTAGATCTAATCTAACGATTGTACGACATGTCACATAATACATTATGCCACATTCAATATATAAAAATATTGACACCAAATGGCTCGAAAACAGTCGCGCATGCACTAGTGTATGACATTATATAACCAATACTCCCATAATCCCTTGTAGTAATACGATAAGAATAATTATTCATTTCGTATTAAATAATAATAAAATACATTTTGAATATTGACAAATCGTGTTATTCCTTCGAATTTGAACCTGGGACCAAATATAGTGATTATTTGCTCAGTGCGTGGGACTTCAAAATTGTCATTTTACAATGCGATCGGTAATAATAAAGCGATTTAATGAAAGATCGACGACTACAAGATGACAGTAATTCAAAGAAAAATAAATGAAGTGTTCAAAACACAAAATATTAAAGAGAAAAGCTGCAATTACTTTGCGTTGGTTAAAGTATATTATTATTATTTAAAAAAAAAACTTCACAACATAACCCCAAACGCTTAGCATGATTAATGAATGAGAGTTAAATTGTACTTACTTAGACATATGGAATGGACATTCATTTGTCAATATTTACAGTTTCTTGACACATTACACACTAAAAGTTTATTTGACAAAGTGTCAAACACTATTTTTCATTTATTTATCTTCAACTTTTTGGCTGTCGTGCTTATTTGTTGGAATATGGTGACACACTGACGTCAAAATTAGTAATATCATAATACCCACACGGTTTTTATTATTCCGAAGCGCCGCGTAACTCGGAGACTAATAATAAATCCATGTTCCGAAACCGAAGTGTCTACTTTGAGCAATTTTGTTATATTTATGAATTGAGTTTCCTACTATATTTTGAAAAGTTGAGTTCATGAAAAGCCTTAAATTTTGTGTTATTTGTGATTTCTTTACTGATTGCATTAATAATATTGGTATTCGCTCAGTGAATTTAATCTGCAACTTTTTACTTTGTTTCTATTTTGCAAAGTTTTATTTTATTCAATTGTACGTTCAATTTTGAAGTTAAATTCGTTTCATTTAATTGCTAACGTCAGGGATGTGGTTGTTACGTAATCCTAAGGTTTATCCTATGATTGCAAATAATTTGTTACTAGTTAAAATAAAGCTTCCAGAGATTCCCTGCCATGCTTGAATTCTCGGCTCCAATGTTTTATGGTGGCATATGAAGGTTCAGACTCCCCAAAAACTGTAGACTTATTTACAAATATTTCTGCCGGCGTTCCTATTTGTGAGGAATTTTATGACAGCTCTGTACTCAAATTTCGTACAATACGCGAATGTCTCAGACATGCTGATGTTTACGGTTCAATTACTAAAATAATAATGAAGCTAATTTTACTCTCTTCTTCTTCTCGCGCGCTGAAAGCGCCCGGGTGGCCCGATTGGCTTAGTTTCTTTACACATCGCCCTCAGCGCGGTCTAGCCCTGCCAGGTGGAACCCGTGTGGGAAACCCAGCGTGCGACCTGCGAGCGGGCGATGGACTTATCTTGAAGGGGGAGTACCTGATGTGGGTAGTTGCGAAGCGATGTTGTAATGAAGCTAATGACATGTACTACCAAGGGTATAAGCAATTAGTGACATGCAGCGCGCGACAATAGTGACACTTAAAGGTACTTAGGCTCAAACATTTTCAGCCTGCCCTCGTATATGTGTACATAGAAAATGCTTATGACGCTCAACAACTTTTCTTAAGTTATTATTATCATATCTCTCATAGTTTAGCTGGACTGCTATATGTGATAAATATCAAACAGACAATAACAAAATACATTATAACAAGAAAGCTATAAACTTGATTGCCAAACTGCAGAGCTTAAAAGCATAAATTGTGCCAAATACCAAATAACCAATAAAATTACAAAAATCTAGTATCTGTATAAAAAAGAAACCTGTCATTCGCGTATCACTTAATCTTTCCTCCTAAAAAATGACCTACGCGTCACTGACAAATTGTAACAGTGGCTACGCCATAGGGTATCTATTAACATAACGGGCGTCGTGACCTCGAAGCCTACATCAGTAGCAAAAAATCCCTGGGCCGGTTCCAAGGAGGCTGCTTGGCCTAGGCAGACAAGACGGCGCCGGCTAGGCGGACTGAGAGGCGCCGGTAGACGCACTGCAATGCATTGGGCAGACTTAGGCCTTCTTCGATTCAAGGATGTTTGGCTGAGTAATGGTGATCCGTTTGTTATTTTTACTTTGAAAGTTATTAATGTGATGTTAGTACCTACTTTATTGAATACGACACAGTGAGGAAGAGTAGGTAATAAAGGATATTAAGATTGGGAATAGTAGTATTATTGCTTGCAATAGTTATCTGCTCCAACCTTGGATAAAATTAAGTACCTACTTTAATACTCATGTGATATTAATGCTTATAAGATTTTCACAAATGTATATTTAATCTAAGTTTTATAGAAGTAAGATATTATGGTATTTTCCATACTTTTAATTAGAGACAAGAATTTTGTACATGTCATTTTCACTATAGATACGCAACTGTACCTACTTATTCTATACATTTTTACCCTCATATAAAAGCGAGTAAATACAAACTATTTGGGTGATAACTTATTTTTTAAAAGACATTACATTATAAAATTCATTTTATTAACCTTTTTTATGAACAACGACGGTGAGACTCTTAGCCTTCATCATACCTTCTTATAAAAGCAATGTTATGAGGCATTTAAAAAGCCTAAAGTCTAAATAAAAAAGACTAGTGTTTATGTGCTTGCTCAATACTTTTCTGTGAAGTCGTGAAGTTTATGACGCACCACGAGTCGTGTGGTGACGTGACGGCGTGGGTGTGGATTCTAGGAACCGGAGAGAGTCATGTGCAGCCAGCATGGTTCGGAGAAGAAAGAAAGTAATTCACTTGATTTTATTGAATGTGTAATCGCATTTTGATATAGTTAGTATTACTTACGCGTGGATTCTGGGAACCGGAGAGAATCGTGTGCAGCCAGCATGGTTCGGAGAAGAAAAGTAAGTAATTCGCTTGATTTTATTGAGTTTTCAATAATTGTATTTTGATACAGTTTGTATGACAAGAATTTTACAGACGTGATACTCATGTGATTAGGTGCAGTTTTCTCAGTTTTTTTTTATTTTAATGTTATACAATGTTATTCTTAATTCATCATTTGCTAGAAAGACGCCGGTATCCAAAGAACAATGGAATATCTATTGTGTCTTATAATCCGGGGCCTGAGAGGACATAAAATACTCCATAAACTTATTTAAAGATAAATGTATGTTTTGCTGTTTTTATTTATTTTTGATATAATTTGACAAGTCACTGTATAAATAATTCTGAAGTTATTGATAATGACTCAACTTAAAGAGATTTATGAGTTTGTTTATCGGATACTTCTCCGACGATTTCCATGACCAACCATCCGTGTGCGTGCATTCAGCGGCTTACCGCAACCTTCACAGTAAGATATTATAGACATTGTATACGGTTTCTAAACAATTATAAAACGTTATCGACTGGCGTTTGAAGTTCAAAGGTACTGTTGATTGTTACTTCGAAAAATGTACCTACCTCTATATGACTTTCTATGGAAAACACTGTTATAATTTAGTCGGACGACGATTTCGCATTAAAATTGTTCGCTTACAAAAATGCCTACCACATTTAGTTAGGGTCACCATTTCACCCGAAACAATTTATTTATTTATTAAATCTTTAATGTACAATAAATACAAAGTTAGGGACAAAATGCGGACTTAATACTTAAATTATTCTCTACCAGTCAACCTTTAGGGAAACAGAGAGCAGCGAAAGCGGTACGAAATGCGATTTGTTAACATTATCAATGTTAACTTATATAAACGTACATCACTTTAATACATATATAAATTTACAAATTACATGACATACATACTATACTTAACCTATATATTATAGATACATAAATAAAGCCAGGATGAAAGAGAGGGGAAGTGAGAAGAGTATTCGCAGAGCGAAGATGGCGGTCATGAGATTCACAGGGATACTGAAAACTGGAATTCAAGTATCCGGGAAAATGAGGAATGTTTAGTCCCAATATTTCGATTAAATTTAACCAACTAGTCATTTGTCGACCTACATTGAATTATTTTGTAGCAATACTATGAATAACACAACGTCAATTGGTTAATTTAGATGAGAACTGTGACCAGCAAAAAATTACTAGATATTGGACGAAATTTCAAATAGGCGATATACCCCTTAATTTTGTTAGTCAACTTTTTTTCAGGAAATCTTGAAAATATTGTATATTTTTTACCCGTGACGGTACGGAGACGGCTTTAAAAGCAAAATCAACGTGATCAAATTTTAGCAAAACTCAAAGACCACAGGAAAACAGTTTTCTTAATAATGATGTGATACAATAAAGATTTATGACTAATTTTCTTATAGTCGATAAAATTTTGTACCTATTAACAATATCAGCGTTTCGGTTTTCCATCAGAAAACGATAGGTACTGATGGAATGTTTAATTTCAAAAGACGAAATAAGCTCAGCAGCATTACCTATTCAGTTCAATTGCAATTCAATAATGCTCTTATGCCTTTGGGGTGATAGGTTGTTTGTGCAAACCAATGTTGCCATTTATCTCCAAAACTTCTAGTATGATTTTGATCCGGTTTTCAGTAATGGCTTTTATGAAGAACAATGTCCATAATACCTATGCTCTCTAAAAAGTTAGAAATAAAAAGCAAATAAAAAAAACAATAACCCCACGACGGTTAAATCCTAATTGAAAAATGATAAAATAATGTAAAACCCTCGATTTAATTACCCGTCGGGGGCTGCCATCACTACATTGAATTTCAACATAAATATAAATATCTCAAATTATTCACGTTACTATGAAACTGCTAAACTATATAGTTCATTTAATGGAAGCTCCCGACGGATAATTAATCGGGGGGATAATTATCCTTTTTCAATTAAGTTTTAAACGTCGTGGAATAAAAAATAAAAATGCTTTTTTCACAACCGTTATACCGTTGCAGTTATAGTTATATAATCGTTATAGCTATATAATATGGACTGACTATTAGTGTAAGATAGTACGGGGCTTACGAGTACTCTTACTTTATAGGCCGATTTTTCAATCCTCGGTTATGGGCTATTTGTCAGTTAAATTCATAACAAAATGTGAATGACAATTCATTTTCAATTTTCCTGTATTACTCGTATTTTACTATTTGCTGTGTGGTGACGGCCTAAGAATACAAGGGTCACCACTCCCTTACATGCCTGGGATGTCGTAAGAGTCGACTAAGAGGCTCGACGCATTGAACACCTGTGCGAGAGAAGGAAAACTTGAAACAAACCCTCTACCAACCCGTCTGGCCAGCGTGGTAGCAGTAGGCTAATAGCCTCCTATGAACCTATGAACGTCACAATAGACGTGAGCTAGGAGAGGCCTATGTCCAGCAGTGGATATCTACAGGCTGATGATGATGATGATGACTCGTACTATACGATATCAGAGAAATAGTTTGTTAGCTGAGCATTGTAGAATCGGCCCCTATTTATAAAAGTCGAAATACAACAAAGCTTATGAACTAGATAAAGTAACTTGGAGTGGAAAAATCCAATCAAATTCATGGAAAGGGGGAAAACATGGCATTCAAACGAGAGAAAAACAAGGTAGTTAAAATTTAGGGTAGTTTGCAACTTTCGCAATGCATAACGGGATTAAGTTCATAAGTTGGATGATCTTACTGGATCACATGGCGAATAATAATTGTAAAAATTTTCTTTTAACCACAATTAAAAGAAAATTTTATAATGTAGGTTTTACAGCGTCTTAAATAATTATTTTATCCTTTTTATTGTTACTAGTGTTTCGTAGGTGTCACTCTGAAGGACCGAAAAACAAACAAGCTCAGAAAGCAGAGTAAGGTCACTGACATAGGCTTTAGAGTGGCGAGACTCAAGTGGGAACGGGCCACATTGCCCGAAGACAAGAAACCTGGTGCAAACGACTCTTAGATTGGAGGCCGTGGGACCAAAAAAGACCACGAGGGAGGTCACAAATGCGATGGAAGAATGCCATCAAAATCGTGGCAGGCAGCAACTGGACTATAACTGCCCAAAACAGAGAAAGATGGAAGTATTTGAAGGAAGCTTACATCAAATCATTGGTTGATGACGGCTAAAGAAGAAAGAAAGATTGTTACTGGAGAAGCTCGGTAGCGCAGTGGTTCGCTCGCTAGGCCTGCGATTGATGAGTTTAAGCAACTTTCGCAACGGTCGATCGCAGGATGGGTGACCAAAAATTCACCATATCGAGTTCCTCCGTGTTTCGGAAGGCACGTTTAACCGTTGGTCTCGGCTGCAAACCCACCAATCCGCACTGGGCCCGCGTGGTGGGTCATGGCCCAATCTCTTTATCCATCCAGTGCCCCAGCAGTGGGGTCATAAAAAATGGCTGATGACGATGACAATTGTTACTGGCCTTACACATTAAGCTCCAGTGTATACAGCGTTATACCTCACACGTTATACTTCACAAGCCAGTGTATCTGTGAATATACACCTTGCAGAACATTTATTTCAATTTTGTAGTCCTGGTCCTCATAAATCGTTCGGTGTATTAGGGGGTATAAAAATGTGGAATATTTTTGAAGTAATTAAATTTTATTTACAAATTTAACTACAGAGTTGTAATTATTTTTTAGATATCTGTAGGACATTATAAAGTATCATCATATTCTGCTAAAATATTGTAATAAAATAACACATCATCGAAAACTTAATCAAAACCAATATAAAATCAAATCAAAAACAATTATAATCTGCGTCAATGAACCTCTACGCGCAAAAAGATGTCGGTACAGTCAACCACACGTCAGAATGAGTACTACCTAACTACGAAAACTGCCGCTATTGAGTGGGCAACTGGGTATGGGCGCGATCAAGGTCAAACTGTAAAGAATGATTTACTGTCGTGTGTAATTCAATTTGTTTGTAATCACACACGACAGTAGCAAATAAAATCATAATTTTATTAATATGTATTTCGACAAAAATAATAAAAAAAGGCAAAATTCATTGCCGTATAATGTGCAAAATCTCAGCATGTGATTTTTTGCTAGGTTAAGCATTTATTAACAATGGATCACGTGTACCAATTAACAATTCAAAAGTATGCAGTGATCAAAACTCGCGCGTAGTGTTGATTAAATAAAATAATTTTCAGGACTTTTATCGTGCAGTCTATTGTGGGCGCAGGGTCGTGGTCAGGGGATGACAGGGGTTGTCATCCGTGATCACCACCCCTGGAAAGGTGTCGGAACGTCGGGAAACCCAAAATACACATAATTTGTAGGTAATTTTAAAAGGAATAATTATGTACATTTGTACAGTCAACAGCACGTACGGTTTTACGTTTTCACTACGAAAACCGCCGCTATTACGTCAAAGTGTAATATAAACCTGTTTTATTCTTCTAAGTCACTTTAGACACTCTTTGAGTTTTAAGGACACTTCTAGAGTGCCTTTGATGCTTTAGAAGAGGTTAGTTTCTTGATTGATATTAATGACTTTGTTCTTATGTTGATTGTCTACAACTCCAGTTTTTTTATACGTTTATTAGTCGCTTTAACTATTCGGCTTTGTTTGCTTAGATTGGCCTTAATTACAGTTTGTGTATTGTATTTTTGATTAAAATTAAAAGAGTAAAAGTTTGGTTATGCAAGGCTCCATACCTTTGCATAACCAAATTTTCGAATAACCAAATTTTTTAATATCTAGGACTTATTAATATATAGGACTTAACAAAATGCCCCAGATGTTCATACTCAGAAGTATTTTATGGGTTATGTGTAGACAACCTAATGTATACATAAAGTCTGTGTATTATGCGCGATTGGAGCGTCGCCAGAATCGCGTCCTACGGTCCTTAGAGATACGAGATGAGACGCGACGATTCGGCGCCGCCCTAAAAACAACCATGCCCGTATTGGAGGTCCCCGCGGGCAACCGTTACGGTTCCCATCCTACTAATATTACATAGGCATACTTAGGCTACTTTTATCCCGATATTTCGGGCAAAGTTCGGCCCGGTCAGGTGTCGGATGGGTGACCGTAAAGTGGCATTATAACTGAGCGCTTCCGTGCTTCGGAGGGTACGTTAAACCGTCGGTCCCGGCTGTTGTCATTTGATTACAGTCGTTAAGCCAAGTCACAGGCCTTATAGGCGGCTTGATAAACTCTGACACCAGAGGTGGCCACTAATCCTTACTCGATAAGAAGAAGAAGATCCCGATATTCCCACGGGAACGGGAACCACGCGGATGAAACCGCGGGCGGCCGTTAGTATACATATAAAAGCTAAACCAGTAATGTAACTACGTACAAAACCTCGAAGTTGCAACTTTGAATTCTCGTCTTTATGAACTCGCAGTTACAAAATTGACCTCTGAGTATTTTTTAAAAAATTGTTGAAGAAAATAACTTTGTGTTTGTGACGTTTGTTTTTGCTGCGACGCAACACTTCTTTACACAAATGAAGTCGCCAGCGTGAGCTAGTAGTAACAACTTACTGAGGTCTAACTGCAATAGCTTCAAAAGGTTACCCTTTTCACAAATTAAGTGATTACACATAATTGTGCAGATTTGATTATGCGCGATTGGATAAAAAAATTATAACATTTTTTACGGATTATATAAACATTTGATTTAATACATTAGGTATACTACTTTGTTTTCTGGCGTTTCATCACCTTTCCAGGGACTAAGCACAAGATGTGCTTAATAGTTAAATAAAAAACGCAGGTTTCAGTATTTTTATGTGATAAAGATTAAACAAGAAAATAGCATTGTAAAATGCAAAATAAAAAAGTTATAATACAGTATTTTTGTTTTTATTTTTGACGACCTGTGTGGCGCAGAGGTACTAAGCCGGCCTTCTGCGCCAGAGGTCTCGGGTTCGATCCCCGGACAAGACAAATATTTGTGTGCATGAACATGTCTATTTGTCTTGGTCTGGGTGTTTAATATGTATATTATGAATGTATTTACAAAAAAAAAAAGTACATAAGTATATTTATCCGTTATCTAGTATCCATAACACAAGTTCTTCATGAAACTTAATGTGGGCTAGATAATTGGTGTGTTTGTATGCAATTATTTATTTATTTATTTTATTTATATTTTTATTGTTATTTTTATATTTTATTGTTTTTTGTTATTTTTGTGTGTCCGCGTCAACCACGCATCACTAGGTCCTGTCAGAATACCAGCGTTGCTATGACACATTTAGTGTCATCGCTATACAAAGCTGAGGCAGGACCTAATTTGACCATTGATGTAATGTGTTTTGTTTTGTTTTCATTCTCGTATTTTTGTAATTGTGTCTTTGGTCATAAAATGTTTCTCTCTCTCTCTCTATTTCTCTCACATATATGTGAATAATTTATTATTATTATTTATAATATACTAATAAAAGAATACCGTGACTGACTGACAGACAGACGCACTGCCACAGAATATATATCGAAATAGTACTAGACGTACAGAAGTTGCACTCCTATGATCTCTAAGAGAACCGCCATTTTAAGAGCCTACAAAATTTGTGTTAGTGTGTGTAGCTATCGTATTTTTAGCTGTTTAATCGCCATGATGTTCGCGGATATCGTGTCTATTAGTAATATGTCATTGGCTATGGCAGGAATCAATCAATTTTATTAAGAAGAGGTATTAAGTAAGATCAATTTTTACTAGCCAAACCTATGTTGTAAAATGGTTACGAGCTATTGGTTAGTTAAGGATTATGTTCCTATATTGTGTGGCTGCATAAACCTATTGAAATGTAACGTAGTTCAGAGAAAATTTCATAGAGGAAATAATATACAAAATAATAAATTTTGATAACAATAGATTTTGTTTTCAGTAATAGTCTTGTCATTGGTTTTAATTCCAACAAAAAGATTCATTCCAACAAAACATTCACTACATATACAATCTATATAATCGTAATACAGAAGTATCAAGTAAGTATATCAAAAAATGTATAGAAAAATGTAGTTCCGTTTACGTCCGGTAGGAACGCTGCTCAATATCTCATACATTTTTTACTTTACTTTCTCGATACACACTCGAAAGTTATCCGTGATAGACCTACAGACATGATAAAAGCTAAACAATACAAACAGCTTCTACGAGCTACGTGCTACGAGAGGCTACGAGAAATGGTCTACGAAGTTACAACTCACTGCTGTCCAGAAATATTCACATGGACTTTTAAAAACATATCCTATGCACTTCGTACATTTGACCGATTTTTAGCTTAAACTTTTTAGGTACAAGTGGCTGCCCATGACTTCGTTCGAGTGAGTTTTACTGTCGGATTACATAATTATACGAAAGCATTACTTGTTTGCTACATATACACTGTGTTCTTGAGGTTATGCATTAAGGTGGTACGACTTCCATACAAACAAACATTACACAATTATTGGTTCATCATACCTTAATAATTCATAAATACATGCGCAACTAACTCGTTTCAGTTATTTGTTTGCGCGAAATAATAAAAAAAAAATTCATTCATACATAAAACACGAATATACTAATATCTTATAATTTCAATAATTCTACGTATGTGTGTGTGACCCATCGCATTTATATAGCTCATGTATGAAAGTACATTTTTTATAATTTGCGCAAACAAATAACTAAAACGAGTTAGTTGCACATGTGTTTATGAATTATTAATGTATGATGAACCAATTAATGTGCAATGTTTGTTTGTATGGAAGTCGTACCACCTTAACTTTGGTTTGTTATTCAGATCATTAAATTGGTCATTTTTCACTATGGTCATTTAATGTTTTTTTTTTAGTTTTCATTTTCGTATAATGCTTTAATGTTAATTACCTAATGAAATGAATAGTGATTAGTTCGAATGAAATGCAAAAGGTACTTTTGATTGATTTGATTGCACTCAACGGCAATATATCGAGGACAAATGACTTATTAAGTAAGAATCGTATACTGTACTTTCTTTGCTAAATATGTTTAGTGCATTTTGCAAAGTTAATGTATATCCTCATCAAATATCAAGGCAAAGGTAATTAAGAAAAAACAAATCAACATGACATAAAAAAAACGAAAATTTGTTGCGACGTCTGCCGCCTTATTCACAAATCTTCGGAAACTTTCCAAGAGCGGAATGTATGTATTTGTCACTGTCACTCTATTCAAAATAGAAAAAGACAAAGCATGGAATTCAAATCCGATTCCGAATCCGATTGTTAAAACAATAAATTTAATTAAAAAAAACAACACTAAAATGTTATTCTCTCGAAAAAAAAATTTTATTTAATAAAAAAACAAAAGAAGTCTTAATAGATTCGTATTAAAGTCCGACTTGATAAAAGTTAAGCTAAATAACGCTAACTTCTACGAGCTACAAACTATGTGCTACGAGCTACGAGAGGCTACGAGAAATGGTCTACGAAGTTACAAGTCTTTGCTGTCCAGAAATATTTATGGACTTTTAAGAGGGTATAACTATGCAGTTTGTGCCTGTTTCATGTCGATAAAAAACACTAAAATGTTGTTCTCTCAAAAATGTTAATCATAAGTGCAAGTGTATTTTAATTAATAAAAAAAAGAAGTCAATAGATTCGTAAGTCAGACTTGATAAAAGCTAAGCTAAACAACGCTAACTTCTACGAGCTATGTGCTACGAGTTACGAGAGGCTACGAGAAATGGTCTACGAAGTTGTTACAAGTTACTGCTGTCCGTATTTCTGGAGAGCAGTGACTTGTAATAATGTTATTGATTTTAATAGGTATTTTATGCAGTTTTTACCTGTTACGTCTTGACCTTTATTTTAGCTTTTAAGCTAAAAGAAGGTCAAGTCTTTCCTCTTATATTAAATATGTTTCAAGATTGTAGATTTGTGTTTGGCAACGACATGTTCCTTTGTAAATGTTGTTGCTTCTGTTAAAGCTGATAAGTTTTTTGCGGCCGTTCTTCTTATCAGTTAAAAGATGTCCTGAATGGCTGGTAGGGAAAAAAAATGGACGATTTGAAAGCAAAGAGTCAATAAAATAAAACGGGTGGAGGCTGATATGTCACATAGGTAATGCATATAATATGGAAAATAAAAAATCGAAATTAAAGACTGAAAAACTACACTCGGGCGGAGTCACGGGCGACTACAAGTAGCTTTCAAAGTCAAAGATTTTTATTCAAAAGTCTATTTGAATAAAAATCTTTGACTTTTACTGTTTTTAATGCCGCAATTATTAGTGACTAGCTTCCGCTCGCGGTTCCACCCGCGTGGTTCCCGTTCCCGTTGGAATATCGGGATAAAAAATTTGCCTATGTTTTTCCCGTCCTTTCAACTAACTCTATACCTAAAATCATTTCTATTGGTTCCTTACTTAGGACGTGAAGGAGGACAAACAAACACACTTTCGCATTTATAATATTAGTTAGGATTAGGATATCTGCCAAATAATTTGTCTGGGAGTTTGATGGTAAAACAAAAAATAATTGTCAGCAACCTTTATCAGGTAGATAGAAATCAACATTGAAGCAGATATCAGCCTGAAAGTTTATCAGTAAGCAGTGAATCAGGCGCTTAGTATTTAAAAATTAAAAAAGTCACAGGATTCGTATTAAAGTCAGACTTGATAAAAGCCAAACAACGCTAACTTCTACGAGCTACGAGAGGCTACGAGAGACTACGAGAAATAGTCTACGAAGTTACAAGTCTCTGCTGTCTAGAAATATTCATGGACATATAAGAAAGTATTAAGTGCAGTTTGTACCTATTTGATGTTTACCAACTTCGTCCCAGTGTATTTTTCAGTCTTTAATTTCGTTTTTTTTATTTTCCATATTATAAGCATTACTAGTACTTATGTGGTATATCGGCATTAACATGTTTTATTTATTATTTTTAATAAATATTTCTTACACTCACACTAACTAACCTAGCCTCGAAGTAAGCACTATAAGGCTTGTGTTATGGGATACTAGAGTAACGGAACGACTGCCGACGGTTCCATCCGGGTATTGTCCGTGCGCAGGTGACGTATGCCTAGGGATGTTCGATAGATAAACATCAATGTTTAGCGGGAAAACATTTGATGTTATATCCTCGAAAATATTCACATTGATGTTATACGAGAATAATATCGCAACTTACTTACAGTAATAATATTATTAATAATTGCATACAATCACACCAATTATCTAGCCCACGTTAAGTTTCATGAAGAACTTGTGTTATTGATAAATATACTTATATTTAACCCTTATATTAAAAACCCTAAATATCGATAGGAATAAAACTGATTTTGACGATGTGAACAAATCACTCTCCCTCAAGTACTCTCTTGGTTTAATTCTAATAATTTGCGGCTTAATGCAAAGAAAACTAAATGAGTTTTATTTTCTTTACCGAACGTACATACAATGCCCAAAGAAACAAAAAAATTAACATTAGATTTACTAGCATCAACTGTATTTTTGGGTGTCACTATAGATTCGAAACTGCAATGGAATCCGCACATTACAATACTAGCTGGCAAGCTTAGTTCTGCAGCCTATGCTGTTAGAAAAATTAGACAGTTAACTGATGTAGGTAGATACTTTATGATTTTGTAATTTTTGCATTTTTCAATGCTATTTTTATACTTATGGTAAATTTTAAAAAGATAAATATTGGAAAAAATTAACTCGGCCACATCGGTCGATCGGTTAGAGCATTGGACCGGATTTCCAAAGGTCACGGGCTCGATTCCCGTCTGAGAATTCACTTGTGGCCGAGTTAATTTTTTCCAATATTTTTCTATTTAAAATTTACCGTAAATGATGTAGATACTGTTAGGACTGCTTATTTTAGTTATTTTCGTAGCTTCATGTCATACGGCATTCTTTTGTGGGGATTAGCAGCTGACATTAATACTATATTTATCTTGCAAAAACGAGCATTATAGGCTATTTATCAGCTAGGTTCCAAAACGTCCCTTTGGGACAAGTTCAAGGAAATAGACAGACAGCTGCATCCCAATTTATATTAAATTGTATTCTAATCGTGCGTCGGAATATTGATTTGTATACCAAACATGACGATTTTCATTATCGCAATACTAAAAAAATAAAAAATAAAATTAAAAAAAAAAAAAAACCATACAATCACACCAATTATCTAGCCCACGTTAAGTATCATGAAGAACTTGTGTTATGGATACTAGATAACGGATAAACATACTTATATACTTTTTTTTTGTAAATACATACATAATATACATATTAAACATACACAACACAACAAATAGACATGTTCATGCACACAAATATTTGTCTTGTCCGGGGATCGAACCCGGGACCTCTGGCGCAGAAGGTGGGGTTAGTACCCCTGCGCCAAACAGGTCGTTAATACTAGGAACAGAAATAAACTTATAATGCCTCTATTCCGCTTAGAGAAGGTACATGGGTCTTTTATGGGTCAAGTTATATACACTTTTTAATAAAATTCCAAGTGATATCTTGGAACTGCCCTTTGAAAAGTTTAAGAATCTCATCTAAAATTGCCTTTTCAAAAAGGGCTACTACACTTTTAATGATTATTTAAACGACAAGACAACTTTGTCATCAGATTAAATACATTGTGTAGTATGTTTTTGTAAAATAATATATGTTAGAATAATTGAAAATTGATAACTTTACTATCCGTTCCGTACCTCAAAAGGAAGAAACGGAACCCTTATAGGATCACTTCGTTGTCCGTCCATCCGTCCGTCCGTCCGTCTCTCAAGACCGTTTTTCCCAGGAACGCGTGGAGGTATCAAACTGAAATTTATATCTAATACTCAGGTCTACTCTCCCTTGGAGCTGTGAAAAAATTAAACTTCTAAGCCAAAGTTATTTCCGCAAATTTTCGAAACTCGCACGGGAATCAAAAATAAACTTAAAATCTTGAAATTTGGTACGAAGTAACGTCTTATAGTACAGATAAAGGAAAATTGCGAAAACCTTAAATTTTTAGTTTCATCATATAATAAAAAATATTTTTGAAAATTTGAAACGACACCCTCGGTGCGCGAGTCCGACTCGCACTTGACCGGTTTTTTTTTATTTGGTTTCATAATTTTCTGCATAATAATTGTGATGGAAAGTAACCTTATTGCAGTTTAAGGTAATTTTTCAATTTGACGACTCTTTATGTACTAAGACAAGGAGAAAAAAACACCCCTTGACGAGTTTCTTGCCGGTTCTTCTCGTTACAAGGTCTCCCGCTGTAGGGCTTGTGAAGCGATGGCGTAGCTTCTTTGTCATTCACACGTGTTTGCCTAGATTGAATAAATAAATGATATTGAGTTTGAGTTTATTCTGCTCTTGTCATCAAACTCGGAATCAGATTTATGTGTGTGCTAGTCTACTTATATTTTTATATTGCATAAGTCAAATTTTATCCCTCTATCTATTTTCTTTCACCCAAGGTTGCTTGGAAGATATTGCTATGTAGCAATAAGGCCGCCTATTATGTGTTTCTTCAGTTTATTCATATATATGTATTTTTGTTTCTTATGTTACTGTGTGCAATAAAGTTCTTATTATTTCAGATTTTCACATTCTAATAAAAAAAGTTTCTTCAACTAGTTATATCATTCTTCAACTCAAATCGCAGTCCCATCATATCATTCCGAACGACTGCTCGTTTCACAGTTCACACCATTGCATTTTCGACTTTAATCACTCACATTTTAAATCTACATTTCCACAACGCGATTTAGGTCACTGCAGTTCTGTGGTATGTCATCTCCTTGAAATTGTAGGTTGTAAAGTTGACTTAGAATAACGTCATTACATACTCTCGTTCTGACGAATATAATATGATTTATAGAGCTTAGAGAGTTTTATTTAGTTATATGTATATTCTACTCAACTATATTTTTATTATTTTAATTTAATACCAATTTAATATTTATGATGTTGATCTTTGTTAAATAATAATTCATTTTATGTACTTACCTATAATTTCAAACACAATGTATATTGTTAATGAATAAATAATCTAATCTAATCTAATCTAGATGGACATGTGTTATTCATGTAAGTCTTCCTTTATTTATTTATATTCGGATGACCAACAGCTATGTTTAACACAAAAGATAACTTATCTACCAACAGAAAGCCAATTATAGGTCATCACAGATAACAACAAAGTTAAAAAAAAACACAATCTCAAATCTAAATTAATAGTACATAATTATGTCTCGTTGACAAAATTTTGCTCATGATTCGCTTGATCGAGGCCTCATTCATTGCAAATAGATCTAACACCCATATTTTAAGTCGTTCCTCCAAAACTTACTCGTCCTCGACTTAACGAAACCTCATTGAAAACCTCTTCGAAATACTCCTCGAAATCGGTATTCTAAGTCATAACTCCGTAAGGACCTGGAGGAGCCAAAGAGTACGTAGCCACTCCGTGTTAGGCCTAGCGCATACTACCATTTTTACCCACGACGAGGTTGAGTGGAGTGTAAAATGTTTTGGAGGAACGACTTAGAATATGGGGGTAAGTCTGCCTGTCGCGATGCTACGTTAAAACTTTAACTCGCACGCCATAAGTATGTATTCTGCCGGTAATTTGACCATGCGGGGGCCCATAGCAGCTGGTTAGATCTAAGTGGTTTAGTGGGTGCTCGCAGTGTCAATTTGGAAAGAAGTTCCGGGCAGTTTACAGCAGAATACCAGATCCGCTATTACGCGACGTCTTTCTAACGGAAAGTGATGCTTCCTGCAGAGATCGAGATAGCGGCTCGCATCATATCGATCCTTTGTACGAAAACATAGATATTTAATGAACCTCCTCTGGATGTTTTCAATACGTGAGATGTTCTAAGGCTCCATATCTGCGACGCACATTCCAGATGGCTACTAATGAGCAATAAAGTATTTTGAGGGTTTTAGCTTGAGTAAAATCCAAGGAAGTGCGCATCAGGAAACCAAGAGCCCTAGACTCTTGAGACGCTATGTTGTCAATATGGATATCAAATAGAACTTATTGTCATGAGACACGCCTAAGTGCCTCACAATACTTCCCTGAGACAGTATCGTACCTTTTAGCATGTAATTAAAATGCACCATGTTATGTTTGTGACTGTAGGTGACGACACTGCACATGGATGGTTTGAGATCGAAACAGTTTTCAGTACAATAGTTGTCAAGCCTTAATTGTGAACTAGCTTCCGTCCGCGGTTTCAATACCGGGATAAAAAATACTCTATGTTACTCTTCGTTTTTCAGCTAACTCTATGCCAAGAACAAGAATCAAGTCGATTGGTCGAAGTTCGCATTTATAATATTAGTTAGGGTTATGATGCCATTTACTTGCAATTCTTCGATAATAACAACAAGGTATTAATAAAAATAAGAATACATTATTGCACACTTTAAAGACAGGTAACACGGGACAGTTAACAATTAGTGAACAAACAATTGGCGCCCTTATTGCTAAATCGCCATCTCTTCCAGGCAACGTTGGGTAATAAAATAAAATGAGAAGGACAATAGGTGAATGGGTGCAGAAAAAATAAATAATAAGTATACATACGAGTATACTAACAGATAAATACCGATAAAGACATATACATATATGTATGATTACATACATACTTTAAACGTCCATTCTTAATTAGGTACTTATAGTCATTAAGTTATTTGTTTTGGCAGTCTGTTCTGTTTCAGTGTGCTCATAAATTGGGAGAAGCCATTGCCTCCTGAGATCCTCCTTGGACAGACAGTCCAGTTAGGTTAGTCCAACTTCGAGAAAGAGTTCTCTCGTCGAATCTAACTCGGATGGGCATTATTCGGGAAGCTCCGTAAAATCTTTGCGTCCGACTTACCTTAGTGTCTCATGACGAAAGTCTATGATGGACAGACAGTCCAGTTAGGTTAGTCCAACTTCGAGAAAGAGTTCTCATAGTGTCAGAGTCTTCATAGGAAGCTGTTAACATATGTCATGTCAATAAATAAATTTTAAATTATAATTATTTATTTCCCTTTCTCTATAATTTATAAATATTATCTTTTTCTGCATTCAGTCCCTATTTATGTTTCTTTCAACCAAGGTGGCCTGGAAGAGATTGCTATGTAGCAATAAGGCTACTCATTGTTTGTTCACTAATTGTTAACTGTCCGGTGTTACCTGTCTTTAGAGTTTGCAATAAAGTATTCTTATTATTAATAATAACTCGTTATTATTACCGAAGAATTGCAAGTAAATTGCATCCTAATTTTCTATCCTAACTTTTTATCGCGATATTGAAACCGCGGGCGAAAGCTAGTTCACAATATAGGAAGATTTACATGAATTACACATGTCCAACTATAAATCATATTATATTCATCAGAACGAGAGCATGTAATGACGTAATTCTAAATCAACTTTTCAACGTACAATTTCTAGGAGATGACATACCAAAGAACTGCAGTGACCTAAATCGCGTTGTGGAAACGTAGGTTAAAAATGTGATTCATTAGAGTTGAAAATGCAATGGTGTAACTGCTGAACGAGCGGTCATTCGTAATGATATGATGGGACTTTGAGTTGGAGAATGATGTAACTAGATGAACAAACTTTTTTTTATTTTAATGTAAAAATCTTTAATTATTATAATATAAAAAAAAAAAATTGTACATATAGTTATTTATTACGAGATGATTTCGTGGTTTTTTCGCCTAATCTGCGAAATCAGTCTCGCTCCCGCGCGCGTCTTTTTCTCATTGCTATCTCGCTTCAGTCGTATTGCGCCTTAAAATTGATAGGTAATAGACAGACAAAGTTACTTTCGGATTTATAACATATTTATAGATTATTACCTATCCTACTATAATATCTATAATAATATTATAAAGAGGAAAGATTTGATTGTTTGTTTGTTTGTTTGCAACGAATAAACTCAAAAACTATTGAACGGTTTTAGATTAAATTTGGTACACATATAGTAGATAGCCTGGTTACAATATTCCTACAGGAATGGGAACCACGCGGGTGCAACCGCGAGCAACCGCTAGTAGTATTATAATTACGAAAGTCTGTCAGTTTGTTTGTTTGTTCCTCTTTCACGCCTGAAAGGTTGAACGGATTTAAATGAAATTTGGTATATAGCCACTTCATGGTAGTGAAATAAGACAAAGTCTACTTTTTATCCCAATATTCTTACGGGAACGGGAACCACGTGCTAAAACCGCAAGCGGCCGCTAGTCTGTAACAACCTTCCCAAACCAATGTCGTCCAGCGGCCAATAGCTTTGCCAGTCAGCTGAGACACTCAGATAAGCATGAGTAACCGGGTTGCTATGGTTAAATGAGTTTATCTCACTATTTATAGATCAGAATGTGGGACTTTGAGCTTTTTTATAGCTCCTTTACCGACCTGATAATGAAGAAAGTTTAGTTTTTTCTATATTATTAGTATTGTGGTTGTTAATTCGTTGAAATGTTTGGCGTAGTGATTCAGATAATAGTTTTATATAAATAAGTAAATAAAATTTATTTCATCAAAAGATTTGCAGTGCATGTACAGATATCAATCAATATTAATTATTTTAAGCACATCTTAGGTTTCATTGTACTACGAATAAGCTTGTTTTTTGACGAAAGTTTTGTGACGTTTTCGCTCAATCATCGCCTCCAAAGTATAAAGTGTGTCAAAATGTGACAACTTCAACAAAAACAAAATGCAAACAAAACGTTCTTAAGACATAATGGTTTCTAATAGACGACGGCAGGCTGGCGGGTCTCCTGAGGCGTGGACCAGTCTTGTGGAAATATTTTCATAATCTTTTTTGTGTCAGACGACCAAGGGCCCATTGTCTCTACTACAAGCGCCGCAAACTCGTGGCTTAGTGAGAGGGACTCATATTTGCGGCGCTTGAGGAGTTGAGCTTGCTCCGCCGCGGCTCCAGCTCTCGAGGACGTACCACGTAGGACCTAAGGATATTTTTGGGTTTTTTATATAAATTATTTTATTACAAATTCGTAAAGTTTTATTTGGTTGCGTTCTCTTCACTTTCCAATACTTATTAATTTAATTTCGAGGCACTAGAATTCTGAATTCGACGCACATGTAGGTATTATTAATTATTAGCAATATTTTGCTTTAACCGATGCTATGGTAAACCGTGTTATCCTCATCATAGTCAAAATCGCGTGTTTTGGTAAACATCATCGGCCTTACTCGGCTTATCGGCCTTAATGAAGTTTTATAATAGATAATTATCTTCAAAGTGATTTGCTTTGAAATCTGTGGCTAAGACTGCTCTCATTGACAATTGACAAGTAGGACCGAAGTCACGAAAAAGCACGGAAATGGAAGAGATAGCAAATTGAATCGGACCTCATATAGTCTTCTCCACTTTCACAATGAGAGCTCGTATGACATAGCTGTTACGTACAAGTCTTTTAAGTACACACATTATAATATCATTGGCCTTTCCACAAAAATGTTTAACTTAGACATTGTTTAAAGTAATACTGTCACTTTTTGACAATATAAGGTACATCTAAATTAACCAGTAGTTTAAAATCTTTTGTGGTAAGGCCAAATATGTTACGATTTGTTGAGGATAACTATTGTCACCAGTTAGCTATATAAATATACGTGGATGATAGGCAGTTGCAAAGTGAACAAATTTTGCATTTTTGAATGCTACTTTTATTCTTATGATAAATTTTATATAGAAAAATATAGGAAAAAATCAACTCCGCCACAAGTGAATTCACATATAGGATTCTCAGATAGTCCCATCGGAGAATTCACTTGTGGCCGAGTTGAATTTTTCCTATATTTTTCTATTTAAAATTTATCAATGAACAAAATGTTTTATTATTCTCTGATTACTGGATTTTTCTTGATCCGGCTTACTTTTCCCATACTTCGACCCCTCACCACTGCTGACCAGTCTTCCTAAACATCTTTTAAAAATTGCTTCCAATACAAGCAAAGTGACAACAACCATAAAAGATTCCACTTGAATTTTTTAAACACATAACGCAATTATCATTAACATTTTCTTGTTAACAGGCGATAATCTAGCCCCGTGACCTTTGTTTACGGAACATTAGCGTTTCATTCTTTCATATCATTTTACAATCAATTATCATCCCGAAATAAAATGGTTTCGGCGATAAAACGCAGGCTTACGCTCGCGCTCGTTACTGAATGGACGGGGGGCGCCGAGTTATGGCGTCCTGGCACGACACACGACGTGTTCCCTCTGTGACACGGGTACAGGTACATGTTGTAACGTAATATTTGTTTTAATTATAACACTAACTTTTTGGAGGTCTTCTGTGGCGCTAGTATGTACTTGCAAAAACTATTCGATTCGTCACGCACGTCACGTCAAAAAATGTATTGAGAAAGTTTTAATCTGAAAATGCAGTTACGGAATTAAGTTGTTGAGGATTCCTCCAGTAGTTAAGGATTCCGGGAGAGGCTCGCTTCCATCTTTAGCGTTAGGTATCAATACTTAACATCAGGTACGATGATGGCTAAGTTTTTTTTCGGCCCAACTTTGTGTGGAGATCTCCTGATGTCCTTTAGTCCCGTTTACGTCTGGGAGGGAGGCAGCTCAATACTCCATACATTTGCAGACGTGACGAATAGTTTTCGCAAGTTTTTCGTGCTAGCCCCACCGTTCATACAAAAAACCAGTGGTATAATTAGCTAATGATTATGTAACGTTTCTATTTTATTATACCTAAATAAATTAAACGCTTACCGATGCGATCTAGGATGAGACGTGCTTGTCTAGAAAACACCTATTCACACGTGACTTGAAGACTCCCAAATTACAAGTGTCAGGCAGGTACAGACTCAGGTAAGGAGTTCCACTCTTTAGCGGTAAAATTCGAATCAAAAGGCTTTGTGCGACTCGTAAGTATATCAACCATTTTATAACACAAATTAAAATTATGATATCTGATTACTCTTTCAAAGAATGAATTCTATACTCTTAAAAAAATATATACATTATAGCATCATAGATTTAATTCTGAGAGAGAATATCAACAAAAATAATAAAATTGATATTAAATATCTCATAAACATCTCAGGTTAGCTGGAAGAGATCTTTTCTAGAGATAAGTCCACCTTTTTACACATGTTTCAAATAAATTGTGAAACTATAAAACCAAAGTTAATTGAAAAGACTTTTGTGTACAAAGTTTTAATACGAAATAACTATATTATTCGGTTAAGACAGAAAATTTTATACGATATCCGTCGTAAAAGTATAGAACTTTTTTTGATCCTTTGTCGCTTGCGACGAAAAGGCTAACTGACAAAAAATGCAACAAAAAGACTGCTGAAGCCCGACAAACAAATGTCGTGCAAAATGCCGTGCGTAAATACCTAAACACAAAGCGACGGTATATTATATTACGGTAAACAGGAAATCAATTATAATAAGGGTTACAATTAACATCACCTAAAACAGGAACCACGACATAATTATTGACGTTAAGTCCACAGGAACGTAAATGAGCAACGTGTGTCGGTGTCGGGTCTGTGACGATTATTTTTGGCGGGAAATTGGTCCATATCCGCCGCCAAGCGGATCGGCGTGGATTCGTTTTTGTTCATCAGCGGCTTTTGGAGATTGAGAGGGTATAGTACATTACTGCAGCGGTCAGCAAAAGAGGTATTGATGGACGAACGTGTTGAATGTGGGCCGAGGCGCACATACGTAAGTCCATCAATGCCTAGTTGTGGCCAAGGCTTTTATAGTACTTTTCTCAAATAATGCGCGGAAATTAAAACTACTTTTCAAAATCAGACGAACAACGAACAACAATATTTTTTCCCGCGTTAAAGTGTTAATTTGTTGTTTTTTTTTAAACTGTTTTCTTTTTGCAAACCTGTAGCTCTATTATGAGTTGTTCCTGTAAACGTAAGTGACGTGACAGCTGCTGTTAACGTAAATACGGTGCTCGAATCGCCGACTATCGTATCGGTATTATGAGTTTTTATAAACGCTACGTTAGCTGGTACGTAAATACGTGAGAAGGCAGCGTCGAGGCATAAATTTGAATACGTAACGTAAAATTGTCACTATCTCTTTCTGTCTATATGATGAGGATAAGGACAGAAAGACACTTTACCATCGAGCCAAAAATAGAGAAATTAAAAGAGTACATTTTTCATGGCGACATATAGCCCTATTAAATTAAGAAATGTGAAGTAAAGCTTCACAGCCTGACTATGTATGACCTTTTACATTTTGTCATATCATCCGAGTCAGTCAAGTGTCAAGTGTCATCACAGACACAGAATAAAATAATAGTACAAGGACACAGTGTATTTATATACACTAAAATGTTTGTTTATAAATAAATAATCGATCTTTATGTAGTTACTCATTATCGGCTGAGAATATTAAATTACTATGCCTACGATAAATTGATATATTTTGCATTAAAACAAAAGACCGCTTACCTAAAAGTTATCCATGAAATTATGGACAATCTAAAATATTGAAAAAATATTTTCATTGCTTAAATAGAAAACTTTCTATAGAGAAAAGAGACATCCCAAGACCCGAAAAGGGCCTTGGTTATCCACAGTTCAATTAATAAGCCCATAGGCGCCGTTTACTAAATAAGTTCCATAATAATTATTACGTGGATTCATTGTAAAATAAATACAGCTATATTATCTTATTTTTTACTTTTTACGACTTCGTTTAATTCTTTACGTCGATTTTAAAGTTGTGTGTTTATTCTATTACATAGTAGGCATAATTTAGCTAAATGCGCTTTTGGAAGGACAAATCAATGTTAGGATTTTTTTCCGTTGTCGATATTTTGCCTCTATACAAATTAGTTAATTCATTGTGTTCTTTGTTTCGTTCAGCCGCGTAAATTATTTTCTATCCTAAAAAATGCCTTGTCATCAATTTGTTTCAAAATATGTCGTGTATTTATTAATTTAAATTGAATAATATACCTTCTCACTAAAAGAAATGCCGTGAGTGCCGTAACAGCTCCTGTGAACGTAAATTACAGGAGCATCTGCCAAATTAGTAACTCATAATACCAAATTGTATGAAAAACGTGAACACGAATCGTGAAGCTTACGTAACAGGAGCTGTTAAGTCACCAAATGTCAACGTTGTCAACTCATAATACCATTTTTAGTTCAGCCACTCAGCGCTTGGGGCTCTGAACAGTTTTTCATACAAATGTCTATACGTTAGACGCTAGCGAGGATCGTTGACAAAACTCGTAATAGAGCTACAGTTCGAAATTTAACTAAAACCTTTGATATGTTACCTCCTTGGTTGCCATATTTCGGAGTAAAAGATCGTTCCAGTTTTAAATTACACGACAGATATGAGTTTACTATGTAATTTATTTGGCCCCTAATTACTTTTGCCGGCCCCTGCTCGCAAGTATGTGGCCAGTACAGCAATATGTATTTATCTAGAAGAAGATTGTCAAAATAATGCTCATATTTCCAAGCATGTTTGTGAGAGAAAAAAGTTTGAGAAAATAGTTTTTATGTTAAAATGCTGAAAGTGATTTTCTATTAGGTACGTCTTTCACGAAATATTATTGATATGTTTCCTACTTATATTGTTGCTTTTTAACACATTTTTTATTATTTATTATCTTGTACACCTTTGCTAGAATTCTTTCGGGGCGATCACGTTGTGGTAGACAAATATTCTTGACTTTTGAATTGTTTCCGTACGTTGACAGCAATTGTAGTAAATTATCTATTGATTTTGTAATAGCATAGGTAATCAATGTTAATTCTTCTAGATACTTTAATATATAATAATTGTGATAAATTTTAAATAAAAAGTATTCGAAAAAATCAACTCGGTCACAAGTGAATTCTCAGATGGGACCATCTGAGAATTCATTTGTGGCCGGTTACCTCTTCATAATATTAGTATGGATTTACGTCTAAATCCGCTTAGACGCACTGTTTTAATGATATTAGCGAAAAACTCAAAAGCGGGACCTTTCCCCCTTCCCCCCAATCCGGCGCACCTCTTAGCAGCGGGGATTTTTTGTATGTTTACTCCCAAAGTACCCTGAACAACTTTCTGAAGAAATCGCTTACGTACTCTACAACTACGTTTTTTTTTATTTTATTTTTTTATAATAACTCGGCATTCATAGGCATTTGACCACCATCGTGCTTAATAAACAGGATGTGGTCCAAGGTGTTGCATGCTTGCCCAGGAAAGTTGTTGGGTGGGCTATTGGATGTTGTATCTTAATCGATCGTTAAACATTTGAAAAAAAGTTTCTTTCGAATGCAAGGATATTTCTTGGTATTGATGTAACGCTGGCCTACAGCGTATAAAAATATAAAATTAATGGAGAAGTTCGACGGTGGTTCGTAAGTCTCGCTAGCTCAGTGGTTTGAGCAGTGGGCCGGATTCCCAAAGGTCGTGGGTTCGTGTCCCATCTGAGAATTCATTTGTGGTGTGTGGAGTTGATAATTTCCAATATTTTTCTTTTTAAAATTTATCATAAATATAAAAAAACAGCATTGAAAATGCAATCATTAAAAATTCATAAAATATAGTATACTTAATTGTTTTAATAAATATTATAATTTGCTTAGATATAAATGTGGCTAGAAAGAAGCTGTGTCGTAGAAATTGAAGACGACTATGGCACATTTCAGAAAGATATTGTTTTTACATTTACCAGGCGGGGTATCAAACATGAGACTTCAGTTATTGAGACAAAACTGGTGTGCAAGGCTTTGATGTCATCAAAGGTTGATAGACATTTACATACATATGAACCAGTGGCGAGAGGTCAAAAATGGCGAAGGTAAGGCAATCCACAAACCTGGCAGTAATCAACACGGAGAATAGTCAATTTTCCACTTTGCATCTGCCTGGCATCCATGTATATTTAACTAATTGATTGCAATAATTAATGTCATAATTATTACGATCTACATGATGGATCGCTGGGGTTGGGATTTCTAAAAGGGAAGCCGATGGGAATCGCTATGTATAGACCCTTCGCCAGTGATATTTACATAAATCCTTACGCTATATGTATATCGCAACCATCTGGTTAATTCAGCCATTTGATTGGAAGGCTAGCCCGCTAATTAAACGCCGGCATTCAGTTGCATCCCTAGCCCGATCGTTGATTGAACTAGCATCACTTAACGTTCAACTAGCTTAGTGTAAGTTAGCCCTCTAATGGTGGCTGAAGTTAATTCGACCACGAGATTCAAATTTAGTTTAATTTTTTGCCACTGGGGCGCTGGTAGTCTCAAACCAAATATGGAGTCAGATAGCACGCATCAGCTAGCAAATTTATATTTTTTTTTTCGTTTCAACATAGTTTACAGTGTTTTATTAATATCAATATTGATGATAAATATTAAACAAGAAAATATATTAGAAAAAAGCAACTAGTCTCATGTCGCCCTGACAGGATCAGTCTTGCGACATGAGACTAGTTGCTTTTTTCTAATATATTTTCTTGTTTAATATTTATCATATCAAATAGCATTGTAAAATGCAAAATTAAAAAGTTATAATCAATATTGATATTATAAAAATGTGTGATAAAAATATGCCTGATATTACACCGCCGGCTACAAGTTTTCACGAATATTTATGGTAAATTTTAAATAGAAAAATATTAGAAAAAATTAACTCGGCCACAAGTGAATTTTCACGAATAGTTTGAATCTATAATGATATCTCATTTAATGAGACAAATTCAGCCAAATCGTTAAAACGTTTCATTCAACGACTTGGCTAGTTGTTCCTTAGCCATTTCATTGAATGCCGGCGTTTAATTAACCAGCTAGCCCTCCAATTGATCGGCTGATTTAACCAGTTGGCTGCGACATGTATATCTCATTCGGCTTGGTAGGGGATCAAAGATGCAGCTTTAGAGTAAAAAAGTATTAACCACTCTTAGTCATACCTCATCGATGCCACGTTTGGCATTGGTTGGGTTTAAAGATGTTGTTTGAATTAATATATTAGAACCATTTGATTAAAGAATCAATAACTTAAACAAAATTACACAAAACCGTCATATAAAATACTTCGTAATAGGCCATGGTGTAATATCAAGTAAATTAATTAACTGCTAAACAATAGATACTGAGCGCCGGCGCCTCGGTGGCATTCGCAACCTACAAAAGGGCTTGGTAATGTAGGTGTTAAAAACTCCTGTCCTGTCTACACAAACGTACGGCATGTTGGTGTCGGTGGCGGTGGCGACTCTGTGACGGTTTCGTGCCGGTCAGTTTTGGCGGGAAATTGTTCCATTAAGTTACATAGGTCTAAGATTGTTAGAATTTATGTACATATTGGAACAAACCTGTGTGAAATATACTCCAAAATTCCGTGGTGTAACGCCAAGAACCTAATTAATTTAACTGCTAAACAATAGATGATGAGCACCGCCGCAGCCGGTGGCATACGCAACGTATCTCCAATTCTCCACAAATGTACGGCGCATTTGTGTCGGTGTCGGTGGCGACTCTGTGACGGTTCCGTGACGGTCATTTTTGGCGGGAAATTGTTCCATATCCGCCGCCTGGGCGATCGCTCCCGATTCGTTTCTGTCTATCAATCGCTTGTTTGCGATACGTGCTTGCAGTCTTATTTAGGAATAATTTTCAGCCTGTTCATAATCATAATCATAATCACAACATTTATTTAGTACAGGCGAAGGACATAGAAGTGATATTAACATAATACAATAAAAAAGATACTTAACAAAAAAGAAAAAAAAACTTAATTTTAAGTTACAGTATTGAATAAATTGTCCCACGGCTGCACTAAAAGGGACCTAGTTCAGCATTGTGTCAGTATTACACTGACGCTGGTTTTCAACTAGACCGCTTTTAGTTTATTGACACCTGGATGTCATATACATAAAAATGTATAAACAATAGTGCAGATGTGCGATTGTGTGTGTGGTTTTACATAGGTATGTTTGAATGAGAATGTTTGTGCGTATATGTGTACGTGTGAATATGTGTATTCATCTCTGTGCGTGCGTGTGAAAGAGTGTTCCGAAGGTACTACATATTTTAAGTGATTTAAAAAGCTTTACTGGTAAGATTTCCTCCAAATGTTAGGTATGATATCCTCTCAATTTTAGTTTTTCTTAACTTATCAACCATTTACACAAAATTACGGAATCGTCCATGAAGTTCCAATTTACTTTTGATTGAAGTATTATGTAAGTATATTTAATTTACAACGGCTACAATTTAAAAAACATTGAGGTACTTGAAATATGGCCTCACACAAGACTCAAAAGAGTTCTTAGTATGCGTTAAATGATTAAGATGGTAAAAATAAGATGTTTTATATTATTTATATTAAACACTGTAAATAATAACGTAAATATTGTACGAGTAACATCATCTCAGGCGTTACCGGTATACGTTGGTGTCGGGCGTTCCAAAGTGGATTATAGAACTAAGCCACTGGCGCATTATGTCATAGCCTTTATTAATATATGGTCATCTGGGTGCCTTGGCTACTACGTTTCGATATAAACAAAATACAGGTGTTACAACATGTGATTGATATGCATAACGGAATTTAGTTAAAGCAAGTGGAGACTTATCATAAGAATTATAATCATATTTTTTTTAAACTGAACGTACAATAATGTGAAAAAATAATGATGCTAGAGATCAATTGGAGAAAAATTTATCGTTTCTTTTATTGAATTGATATTAGAAAAATAACAGTGAATTTTACACTTTAACAGTAAACTTACATTATTATTTTTTATTTTTTTTGCATTTTACATTGCTATTTTTATGTGATAAATTTTAAGACGAAAATCAGATTGCTTTACATGATCGTCTGTAATATCAATATTAATGAAAAACTGAATTTCAAATTAAGATGCAGCAAACTACAGGACTAACACTAGTGACTATGTTACTCAAAAACACGATTGCATAAAATTTTCTCGATAGAAAAAAATTGTGAAGTTGCCTCCAAATCACTATAATTAACACGATAAACTGCTAGTATTCAAGTAATACATTAAAATAAAGCTTGGAACTTTTTAGTATAATTACACTATAGATAAGGCAGGGCTTATGTTATATATTTTATGTAAATAACCTTTAAATATCCTTTAAAATAAGAATTTCCTTCATTTCTTCATTCCGGACCGGCCGAATGGGGCCGGAGAATTATATAGTAAATGCTGCCTTATTTCTCATAGAAATAAGGCAGCATTTACTTTGCAGTTCGCCGTTGCAGTTATTACTTTTGCTTTTGGCCTAGAGCGCGCCTTTAAACAAGAAAATATACTAGAAAAAAGTAACTTGACTCAGGTCCCGTCAGAGCGACATGAGACAAGTTGCTTTTTTCTAGTATATTTTCTTGTTTAAGATTTATCACATCAATAATAATGTTAAATTAGGTAGTCAAAGTGGTGTTTCTAGCTTTAAAAAAAATTGAGCTCAAGTTGAGTAAACAATTGATTATAAAGGTTGCACCTCCCCTTCAGAGTGCTTAGTGTGAGTTGCGAATAGACTTAAACTTTAACTTGAATAGACTTAAAATTCTCAACCTTATTCCCTTTGCATTAAGGCTATCTGTCAAAATTTTACTCTCACGCGATGGTGGCGTTTGGACATTTGCAAACTCACACTAAGCCTTCTGGTATTAATGACTCGAAACTCCTGCTTATTACGACGCTTTGAACGTAAGTTTCTTTTTTCAGAAATAAAGTGAACGCTGACTATTAAGTGCAACTGTAATAAAGACAATAATATTTCTTTTACGATTTTAAATAACTATGTGGTAGTGAATTGCCCTAGACAACATAACTGATGTGATGGCTTTCTGAAATCGACAAAACTAAGTAAGTGAATGAGTGACAAAATTATTGTTTCGCATACCTAAGCAACAGATTCAAAATTTATCTAATAAAGTAAGTAAATAAATAACTTAATGCAGACGATGTGGATTGTTTATCGCACATAACTTTTTATTGGCACAGATTTTTTATTACTAATCTAGTTTATTAGGTATACTTAGTCGTAACTTATTGACGAACCTTGCACAGTTGTGACCCTAAAAACTAAATAACATTTAAGCGAGATGATGCCAGTGACACAACCCCCATTCCTTTAACTTACGAACATTTTGTTTTGGCTATGGACAGTTTTATTTTGACATATTTTATGGGAAATAATCGGAATCGAAAAAAATAGTTGATAGATTGTTATAAATGGCCTAAAACCAACAAACATTTGAAATGTATGTTAATTTGTATTAGATTTTAATACCGTTTTTGAGCATAATAACTGACACTGCTTAATATTTAATAAACTTTTAAAAGTAACTTTAATTCTAAATACCATGAAACCGCCATCTTTAATGACAATTGTCATTTGCATCGATAGTCAGTTCAGTTACCTACTTATTGACATTGAACATGCAAAATATCGATATTGGCGTCAATTTCAACATCGTGTAATAAATTATTACATAGAAAACATTCATGTTGTGCAAGATTTAAGTTTTTAGTTCCTATTTTTTTCTGTAAATGTCAACGGAACCGGAACTAGCTCGCCACACGAAAGTACATAGAGATAAAGAATTGGCGTTTCAACGATGACGCTCGGCGTTCTGCGTGCGCTCTGATTGGCCGTTTTAACTTTACTTTAGTGATGCGGCATCAAGGCGCATTTTAATTGGTGGTTAATAAAAGGTAAATAAAGGAAAGTTAATATGGAATTTTATAAAACATAACCTCAAAATCTGATATTTTTTAATAAAAGTGTTCTTAGCAGCGTCCGTATAAAAACCTCGTAACTACTGTAGAATGGTTTAAAAATGGTATTTTGAAGGCCTTTATTCTAAACTAGCTTTTTAGCTGCCACTTCGTCCATTGAAATTCGATCATATCATGTTCTTCTCCAAGGTCTAATCTATCTTCCCATCAATATTGGTTGACTGGTTTAGGCGTGAAATCACAGACTCATGATATTACATTAAACAGTAGGATTTTTGTTATTATTCTTTTCAGAAACGATTTATAAATGATTATACAAACCTATACAAAGGAGATTATCAACTATAATGCGATTAATTTTAGGTTATTTTCTGTTATTAAGAGTAAGACGCCGCTATACGCGCCGTATCGCAGCATCCCACTCTCAGAACCTAAAAAGAATTGCAAAGATTTGATGGTGAGGCCCCAGGTCATATCTACTCTAACTACATTAGTTTAAATTCAAAATAAAAAAGAGACACTGTATCTACACTATTTATAATAAATGACCGATCGAAGTGAAAATACGAATGGTATCAACGGATACGTGTTAACGACTTAGCGCTCAACTGCTCGTAAGGTTGCTTAATCCCCGGCTTTGCTTAGAAATGTAAGCTTGTAAAATAATAGGAAAGTTAGCGTTGACATTTTATAAGAAGTGGAACGGCGGAGGTATATGCAGGTGATATAGACGCCACAGATTTTTTAGGCTTCGTCTTTAACTTCGTCAGTTATAATTTTTTTCTTTCTACACATTCAGGACGTCTTATGGCTGATAAGTAAGAAAGTTATAAGCTTTGGCAGAATTTGCATGCCTTTTTTACCTTTCATTGCCTTTCATCGTTCATATTTCATTCATTCATTCATTTACCGTTAAAAATTGTAAATAAAAAATATCTTAAAATTCGCACAAGGTTACGATAGAAAAAAGTCATCCACAGTAGTCTCAACACGAACGTCGTATTTTATTTCGTTACACTCTTTGCTTCTGCTAGTAGGTACCGTCGAAGCCTGAGCCGTGATTCTAAATATGCAATATCTTCGGTAGCAGCGGATGTAAAATCGGTGATCACACTATTTTCAATACTATTTGACAGCTGATGTGATAATTGTCATGACAACAGCGTCGATACGTCGCTTAGAGAATCGTATTGCTTATTTCTCGACGATCGATGGTCACGTCTCTTTTTTAGTTGAGGATTCCAATCGAGGGCTTGTTTAGGTATCCTCCGGTCAACTCGTTCCTCAACTTTTGGAGATTCTCGGCAAAGCTAGCAGCTGTGCTCGACAGCGTCTCGAGCCAACAAATACCGAGAATACCACGTAGGCATCCATTGACAAAGATCTAAGACCGGAGGGCTGATTATCTAATGGAAACTCGGTTCAGATCCAATTTCGATGCTGTTGTGGCTGTCATTCAGTATGAAAATATGACAGTAATGACAGAGACGAAACTGGTTGTTCGGTGATTTTTTGTTAGATAATAAGTCTACATAGATATTCTCTAAACAACATTGTAGATCGGCAGATGCAACATCCGTGATTGCACCATTTTCAATATTATTTTACATCTGATTTATCAAATAATAATAATTAATTATTGTCATATGTCCAAGAATATCATAACTGGATTTGACGCGAGATGTCTTTTGTTACCTTTCATTCGATCATCCGTTTAAACAATAAGCCTTATTATACTTCAATGCTTATTACATGCAAAGAGATACGAGTATTAACATTTTTCGCCTCTCTGGTGTGTAAGATTAAAATACACTTACCATCAGAAAAAATCGCACCTTTTAAAAACCCACCTTTAAACTTAGTTAAACCTTTTGAATCAATTTATGGGGGAAATGTTTTATAACATTTGAAAGGAGTACCCAAAACAATTCATGTTTTTTATTTTAATTGGAATAACACTCCATAATTATGCTGTTGTATTAAAACAACTTACCAAATACTTTTTTTAACGGTTAGATAACGAATCAACCCCCATAGAACCTGCATTGCAACCCTTTAACACCCAGAATTTGTAGCACAATTGCTCAACCAGCCAGCGGCCCTTAGAAGGAACAAATTGTTTTTATTTAAATGTCACATTCGTCTTATTTAGGTTTTTTAAATGCACTGAAATGTTGTTAATTAAGTTTATTTATTGGCCTTTCAAACGAGGTTATTATTGAGGCGGTACACGCCGTACACGCATTTGTAAAGTGTTAATTTTTTTTTTTAATGTGCGATTTTTTTTTACTTTGAGTGTCAGTCTAGGCTATTACCTACAAGGCAAGAAACTCGTCAGAGGCTGTTTTTTTCTCCCTGTTTATTTTTTTATACAGAGTCATCAAATTATAAGTGTCCGTAACATATAAGTAAGGTCAATTTCCATCACAAAAAGGAAATACAAATATTACATTTTATGGTTATTTTAATCGTAGCTCATGCTAGTAGTATCATGTTAGGGGGTTTGAGATGTTCTCAACTTGCAATGCTCAATTAAAAAACCGACCATGTGACACCTCATACTGAGTAAAGACCTCTTTTCAAATAGTAAAGTTTGTGATTTTTTAGTTTTTGCATTTTCAATGCTATTTTTATAAATATTATCATGTTTTTTTTTAATAGAAAAATATTCGAAAACTTCGACTCGGCTACAAGTTTTTCTCAGTCAGTTCACATTCACACATTCTCAAACCTGCGACCTTTGGGTATCCGGCCCACTGCTCTAAGCTACCGAGCTAGCAAGGTTTGGTCACGTTTAGTAGATTTCAAAGACGTTGCTCCTGAATTCCTGAAAGTGTGCTCCCCCCCTCAGTAGGCTGTTACGATACCCACGGGTTGAGTTGAGACGCATTGGTGTTGTAGGTAGATGCGTAGACTGACACAACACTTTAATAAATGTTTTATTCATACTTTTTACCTAATTGTGTATTGTTTTCGTAAAGCTTTTATTTTAAGATAGGCGATAAATCTTAATAAAAATTCAAATTTCAATACATTTATGCATTGTATCGATGGGGTTTGGGGCACTTTCAACGAATTAATTGCTGTTTCGTTTTATTATTGCATAAAGGTTTTTTTTTAACTTGTGGTATAAAGTTATTGTCATGTGTAATCTTAGACACATTGTTATTCTAAATTTTTTGTATACCATCTTAATGTCTTTAATCAAGTCAATAATATTTAATATTAGTAGCCGCATGCGATTTTGCGATCGTCAACTTTATCATATTTTAACATTTTCAATGCTTATACGCAAAAGTAGTTAAGGCCATTTTTTTATTGTTTTAATGGTGCATGAGTAAACAGAGACTTTATGCTGACTGACTAACTGATACAGTTAGTATGGAAAACTCGTTAATACTTGGAGGGAAAGCAAATATTTTTAAATAGATTATTCAAGTATTTAAAGTCACGACACCTGCAGCGTTTTCCGTTTAAAAGCATTTTCGTTATATCAGGTTTGAGACAACCTGCGGATCGAAATCCATTTACTTGTACTAAAATCTTGCGAACCTTTTCTAAAAATGAAAAGGTAAATGAGAGGATCACGCGATCCGTGTACATTGCTATCTACGTTTCTGCTACTTCTGAGCAGTTGTATGCGGACGGAGCGATGTAACTAAACTTTAGGTTCATTTCACGCTCCTTTTCATTTTCAGTGTAGGCGTACTGTGCCGAGCTCTCGGCGCCACGTGCTCGCCCGGGCGGCTGCGTTAAAATAAATATTAGTACCGTATTTCGGACCGCTTTCAGTCAGGCACGGAGGCACCGAACCACCACGTGAGAGCGGTACGGCAACAACCAAAAATTCCGAAAGGCTCCGAGGAAAGCCGAACAGAGCCGATCGATAGCCGCAGCCGCAGAGTGAGGCTCGCGTGACGTCACGAGTCCGTCTCGTCATCTTTGACTCTGAAGAAATTGTCACTACATTTTTCTATAGAACACTACTGGAGGCTCTGATCGACTTTCATGTTGGTCGTATTGTTGAAATTGCTTTTTCGTCGTTGAAACGTTTCCTCTGAAATTATATAATCGTTTATAGTATTCATATTTGATACGATCAGCTGATACGTTTATAGCAATTAAGCTACAATGCAAGCCCATTCAGTCATCCATTTATTATACAAATTCCGTGATAAAGCATATACTTTGAACATCAGAAAAATAATATCAAATATAAAATAAACTAATAATAAAATTAGTTTATTAACGATAACATATTATGCCATGAAGTGAAAAGCAAGATTATGTAAACACAAAAATTCAATACGAACGTTTGTCAACTGTTTTTACAGGAGCATGAATGAATAAGTTTGCAAATTATTTGTGTAGAAAACAAACATAATACACTCTTTTTTTGGACAGTCATGTAATAAACAGGTAAATAGGTATTGTAAATAACTTTTGCCCATTTTTACTCTGTTACACTTAGTTCAGTGTTAAATCGAACCTATACATCAAGCGATCGACTTCAACGGCTTACGTCGATCAGTAGAGTTTTTTTGAAGAAAGTTATCTCAAAAAGTAATAGACTTATAGAAAACATTTATATCACAAATAAAAGAGCTTTAATAGGTTTTTCATTTTATAAGTAAATTATTTCTTTAACCTTAATACTTTCCAAAATATCATTTCTAAAAAAATCTCTACTGATCAACCGGGAAGTTTTCCGACTGTACTAAAGACATTATTATCACGTGATAAAATAAACTCGCCAATTATCTAGCCCAAGGTAAGTTTCATTAATAACCGATGATGATAAACACGTATACTAGATAACGGATAAATATACTTCTTGTAATAAATAGCATTGTATAATGCAATTTAAAAAAGAAGTTCTTATACTACTTGTACTTTATTTAAGTTAAATACATTTCATATTATTCCTACACACACAGTGCATCACATGGTAACCTACTTATGATTGGTCAAGTTAAATATATTAGTACTGCAGTGACTGCTTACTATTCAGTAAAATGTTTTGTGAATGTTAAGTTTCTAACGTGAAAGTGTTAGGAGTCAAAACTTTGCTGCAGTAATAAGTTTTCAATAAATACATAAATAACTCGGTAGAATGATTAATAACTTGCTGGAAAAGAGAGTCTCGTATGTAACACCTGTAATATAAACCTATAGTAATTATATAGATTGGGATATTTTTTTGTATTATCCGCGAGTTAGAGGATCTAGGGCTAAATATAATTAACTCTTTTAATTATTATATGTAATATTATAAACACGAAGTGTTTGTTTGTCCTGCCTTCACGCCCTATCGACTTGATTCTTGACATAGTTAAAAAGACGGAGAGTAACGTTGGTTACTTTTTATCCCAATAATCCCACGGGAACGGGAAACATACGGGTGAAATCGCGGGCGGAAGCTAGTAAATCGATTAAACCAAAGTAGACGACACTCACTACTGGGTATAGACGTCCACCAAGGATCTCCACGACAACGATCGGTCCTGCGCTGCCCGCATCTAGCGGCTTCCCACGACCTTCATCAGATCGTTGGCCCTCCTTGTCGGAGGCCTATCCACGGAGCGTCATCCGGTGCGTGGCCGGCATTTCAAAATGTTTCAGGCCCAACGGCCATCGGTTCTTCTCGCTATGTGTCCCGCCCACGGATATCCTCAATTCTGATTCGATCATGCAGAGAAACGTCGAGCATAGCTCTCTCCATTGCACGCTGAGTGACCTTGAGCCTTCTAAAGGGACCCTTAGTTAGCGACCAAGTTTCACAGTCGTAGTCATAACTGGCAACACACACTGGTCATACGTAAACTTCGAGTGTAGTTTTCCCAATATTAACTGGAGCTAGAACAACATGGGAATTCTTACATGATTTTTGTCTTTCCAATGTGTTCCTTGCCTCATTTTTAAAACGACGGTAAATATTGGAAAAAGTCAACTTGGCCACAAGTATTCAAAAGTTATCATAAATTTTTTGCATTTTACAATGCTAGTTTTATGTGATAAAGAATGATAAATTTCTTGTTTAATATTTAATATCATAAAATGTAGCAAACATTCTAAAATCATAATGACTCACAGTACACCGTGCCGGATTCGAGCCAAGCCCGAAGCGAGGTTTCACCAATGCATTTTGCTCGGCCACCACACGGTTGTCCCACAGTGTGTAGCGTGAGCGTGTTCAGACAAAATATAGGGGACACAAGTTGACCGTGCTACGGTCGAAAGTCGGCTCGGACTCGCCACGGTGTATTGTGAGTCATCCTTATGAAGGTAATTGGGTCGTTCTCCGGATTGGCATTCTCCGTGTCACTGTCGTGGCGATTTTGATTATTGAGATTTCTTGATATTTGAGAGGTATATACGGTAAAGCCTTGTTTTACGATCAAAACGATATGTAACACATATTAGTTCTATCACGATATTAGTTCTTTCCAAAAATTAAATTTGAAAAAATATTGACCACGAGTTATGTGGGTTTTCTAGTACATACCGAATACAATAAGTCATTATGATTTGTACAAATGGAAAAATTAGAAATATCTACATTGTAAATTACTTATTTACCACTTCATCGCTAAGTTACACGTTTTAACCACTATGTAACGCTGACTACATTTTGTGATAATAAAATTCATATTATATATATTTTATTGTTGTTGGGTTTTCTATTTATATAAATTAAATAAGGGGTTTTAACGAAACCAATATTTTTTGTATATTTTTACTTTTAAAAATAGCGGCGTGGTTTACCTACGGTTCACCTATGGTTCACGGAAAACCGCTAAGCTACGTTGAATGAAAGAAGAGAATTGGAAGGTAAAATAAATGGGGTTTGTCAGACGATAGAAAACGTGTATGAGGAATGTGATAAGACGTATAGGGGGCCTACCGCCATTTCTTAGCGCAGTATTGTTTCACACTTATCATGCTATTCCGTACTACGAACCTCTCAAAGTAAGATTGTTTTTTGACTGAAGTTTTGTGACGTCTTCGCTCAATCATCGCCTCCAAAGTATGAAGTGTGTCAAAATGTGACAACTTCAATAAAATGACTTTCATATGACATGATGGTTTCTAATAGATTATGGTATGCCCGCAGGAGAATGTGTGAAGATTGTAGCATGGGGAAGAAGGTGATTTCTGCCTAATTTGGCCAAACGAATATTGTCATATCGTTGTATGGGTACGAGTTTGGTGAACTATATTCCTTGTCGAAAACAATCATCTGTCACTTAGGTTGACTGTTTACCCAACATAAACAATTGAACAGTGCCTCCAATAGTTTTCGATAACCTTGACAAAAAAAAACTCATGGTAAATTCACTTGTGGCCGAGTTAATTTTTTCCAATATTTTTCTATTTAAAATTTACCATAAGTATAAAAATAGCATTGAAAAATGCAAAAAATACAAATTCATAAAAAAATAAATACTCGTACTGGAGGTATATGCACCGGAAATTCACATACCGCGCAAAATCCCTTGAAAGACTATCAGTGTGTGATGTTTAATCCTATACCTACGAATACGACTGGCCGAATCGTGTGAACGCTAATATCGCATGAAAGTGATCAACTGGGAACTTCCGCGCTATATGTTGGTTTAGCGAGTGGACTGTATATGAAAATTAAATGCAAAAATTTCAACCGAATCACGGCAAACGAGAAACAAATAAAAGTGGTCGTCAAGTAGCAATCTGCTGGTACTTACGTGGTGGAAATCTGCTGATCTTGTGCAGAATCGCATCGACGAGGAACATCCAAAGGTTTTCCAGCTGGTTAACCAATAAAGTTACCACTCGATGCGATATTTACGTCTCCTCTTGCAGCACCAGTCGATTGATTCCTTGACAGCACTTATTTGTGTATTACGAAAAATACGGTGAAACGATGTATTACGAAAAATATCACGATGAACTAAGGAAAAGCTACATGTGTTGGTAAAGGCGGTAAAATAATAAACCGGAAGTTAAACTTACGAGAAAAATAATGTAGCCAGTAGCACAATGTTGCCTGTCGCACTGCCACACACGCGCCACAGCCAACCAATACCTAATTAATTATTAATTCGACAAAAACTAAATTCGAGCAACGTACAATCGGGAAACTTATCCAGTAGAGCTCTCTTAGAGAATTTTATTTCGAAAAGTAAAAGATTTATGAGTAAAAAATGTTTATATTACAAGTAATAGAACATAAATAAATGATTCATTTGCATAATAGTATAATTACTTTAACCTTATTTACGTACTTTTCGAAAAATCTTTTCCGAAAATTCGTAACCGCTTACCGTTGACCTATTTTAAATTACATAAAGTCTCAGACTTGAAATATCTAAGTATATTAGTTAATAACAACCATTATATAAAGATCTCACATTACTCCCAAATTTCATATTTATGTCAGGTCAGTTTTAATGGATTTACCTTTTTTTTTTTTGCCAAATCAAGTTGGTCTCCGTTTTCATCAACTTTTTATGAAGTTGTGGTCAAGATATAGTGGATTATGATCGTTATTTTCGTTTAAGCGATTTTCACTTCTGCCGGCACTCCCAGAGTGCAACCCGTTGCTTTTTTTGCGTTTACAATGCTGTTTCTATGTGATAAACTTTAAAAAAGAAAGTATTATAAATATTTATTATTTCGTTCAAACGAGTATATATGAAAAACGATTTATAGGGAGTATGGGAATTTAATAACAGGCAATCAAGGAATCCAATTAGGTTAATCAATGATGTTAATGGTTAAACTATTTCTAAAAGGTGCAAACATGGTTGCGAATATCTCGATATTAGCAAAGTGTGCATTAAATTGTTTCATTAGTCTGCCAAGGGCGCTCGCTTTCCAGCGTTAGTCTATTAATTTTTTGTTTATTTATTTATGCATAAAATATACAAAGTTGTTATAATTAGGTTTCCAACACATTCTGTCGAGTGGTTCGACGTGCAAATATTTTGTTAAAGTGATACAAGTTATTACAAATGCTAATAATCCAGTTATACAATTATTATATATACAGTTATCAATAAGTCAATAATTGAATTGTGCATGTCACTGTGATTAAAGTAAAAATGACAGAAATTATATTACAATTGTCAATCATAACTACAAATAGATATTATGGCTCCTTCTAATTTTTTTAATGTCAATGGCTGTATCGTTCAAATAGTCATTTATACAATAATATGTTTTTTTTCAATTAGGACATGAAATAGTTTCTCTTTGAATTTATAAAGGGGCAGTTCCTTAATATTATTATTAGTCTTACAAGGTGTTGGTGCAAATAATATTTATAAAATAATATGTATATGTGTGATAATAAAACGTCTATTCGTTAGTGTACGTAACACTAGTGTTAATTACACTAGATATTTGCTAACTCCCGGCTGAGTAAGCTGAAGACAAGGTTTTGGCAAGGTTGGAGATAAAATTAACCTTTCGGAAAATTTACACCATGGTGAACGCAAAAAAATAATTATCAGTAATTGAAGTATTCTTAAGAACGAACTACACGATTTGTTTATAAAGATTAGACCCAAAACGCACCATTTAGCGTTACCGATTGGTGGAAGGTAATACGCTGCCCTGTCAGCGTCACGACGTCATTGGCTATAAATAGACCGGCCAGTCAAACGCATCGCCTGCGTGACGCGCTCGCCAAGCTTGAATACACTTTATACACCTTGATGTTGCAAATGATACACTTTTTTTGTAAAACTCTTTGCTTATGTCTGTGCCATCGCACAGGGGAGGTTGTGCACTCAACCCCTTACCCGGCCAAGCATTTACGAATGTATACAGGTTGGAAAAAATCTATGGGCCCTGGAGGGGAATTACCTTAAATCCTTTAGTTAGCTCATTCAACTGAAAGGAAACATTCCTTCATTATTTAAAAGAAACAAAACTACATTGAAGTAGAAGAAAGCTAGTGTACCTACACTTTATACACATTGATGTTAGAATTTATACTCTTTTTACACTATTTCCGAAAAAAGGTAAGTGTTTGGGTATGGGTAACATTCACTCTTCAAGTTTAAAATAAACCTGTGGCCCTACCGCGCAAGTGTCGTCGGCATCGACATCGACTTCATTTGACAGATGGATGTGACACATTGCTCTTAGTCTTTGGTAAGTTTTCATTTGTGTCAAAAAGAAGCAACAATGTATCACATCCACCTGTCAAATGAAGCCGATGTCGATGCCGATGACACACGCGCGGTAGGGGCCCTGTTCCGAAACTGGGCAAAACACTATTTATCATACTACGAACTATGTAGCTACGTTTTGTGTAGCCAACTACGCCGTAGCAAGCTACGAAATGATTGTCTCGTTGCAAGGTGTTTTTTTACATATTGGTTCCTTTTACTATGTCACTAAGGACTTGTTTCACAATCTAAAAGTAAGTTCTGAGTAGCTAACTTAACGGATCATTTGACAGTTGTGATATTAAGAACATGTCAAATCCTCTGTCAAGTAAGCTACTTGGAACTTATATGTATATTGTGAAACAGACCCTAAGACTTTCAGTTAATATAAAATGAGTAACTTTATTTACTTGTAAACAAGTACTTAAAATAAACTGTAACTAAATGCTTACGATGACACTCGTCACTCTTCTAAAGTCATACCAATAAGTTTGACTATAAGTTCACATGCCTTTGGGATTTAAAATAACGGTGTCAAGTCGTCCTCTCAGCCACATGACACCCACTGCTGGGTATAGGTGTCAAGTACCTAAATGAAAATATGCTGCATCGAATGATAACCTGAATTTATCATCTTTAGCAATTTTAATGTGCCCACTGGGTTTACATATTATGGATTGGATAAAGGAATGCGCCATGACCAAAGATGTTTTATAATCGACTAGCGGCCGCTCGCGGTTTCACCAGCAGAGTTCCCATTCCCGTGGGAATATCGGGATAAAAAGTATCATATGTTCATAACCAGGCTATCTACTATCTGTGTACCAAATTTCATCCAAATCCGTTCAGTAGTTTCGGAGCCTACTCAATGCAAATAAACAATCAAATCTTTTCTCTTTATAATATTGGTATAGATACCTGCAGTAATTTGCGTTGAAATCTGTGACGCAGACTGCACACATTGACAATTGAAAAGTAGGACAGAAGGCACGAAATAGCACGGCAATGAAAATGATAGCAAATTGAATCGGACCCCATACAGGGTCTCTATCTCCATGTTTCACAATGCGAGATCGTATGACATAATCTGCTTCAAGTACACACTTATAATATCATTGGCCATGACTCATGCCACACCACAAAAGAGTCCAATGCGGATTGGCGGGTTTTAAAACGATTGCAAATACAGCCAAGACCAACGGTTTTACGTGCTTTCTGAAGCATGCTAAGTCGTTGGTACCGTAGGGGTTCTTGGTCACCCATCCCGTGACCGATCACTGCGAAAGTTACTTAACCGCTATAATTGCAAGCCAAGCGCGCGAACTACTGCACTACCGGGCTTCTCAAGTAAATGCATTTGTGATATAAAATAACTACTTAGTCGTCATCGACGACCTCCGTGGTAAAGTGGTACGTACACCGGTTTCAATGTGAGGCAATGTGAGGTCCCGGGTTCGAATCCCGGTAGGGACAAATGTTTAAATGATGAATACGAGCCATTGTACCCTATTCATGGACGTTTTTATATACTTCTACACATAAATATTTATTATATGCATTTTCCTATATCCGTTACCCTAGTATCCCTTATCACAAACTTTACTTTGCTTACTTTGGGGCTAGGTTAATAGGTGTGAGTGTAAGAAATATTTATTTATTCGCGTCACTCGCCACTGTACTTGACCCGTGTAAATCGGGCCTTATAGCTGCACCTTGACGACGCCACATTTGACATTGATTGGGACTTAGTTGTTGTTTGGAAACAATAATGATAGTCTGCCACCCTATTGCTTGTATCATTTTTCGAATATACTTTGTCCATTGATTTTTTATCATTGAGGCTTTTACAAACAGTGCAGATAGCACTGGAGATATAGCAGCTGGCACATTCCATTTCACTCCCAGTCCAGTACCAATAATTATCGAAATAGTATCGCGTAAGTATAGGAAAATGTAGTTCCGTTTACATCCGGTAGGAACGCTGCTCAATATCTCATACATTTTTTTTACTTTACTTTCTCGATACTTAATCAAAAGTTATTCGTGATAACAGGGCCCTTATTGACATGACAACTTAGCAAATCCTTGTTCAAACCACGCCAATGTCGTACTTGGTTACGACATTTTCAAAATTCGTTTTCTCCATCACACTCACAAATTTTATAGTCATTGTACAAGTACATGGCACTCACAAATGATATGGTTATTATACAAGTATAAGAACTTTATATTTTGCAAGTGTTATAGAGAATACGAATTTTGAAAATATCGAAACCAAGTACGACATTCGCGTGGTTTGAGTAAGGAATCGCTACGTGGTCATAGTGAATGCGGGCCCGGCATGGTAGATCTAAAATAACATGCTGCTTCGAATGATAAGAAGAGTCTACACTGTCCTTTTCCTAAAGCCCAAACATGGCTGATTTTTAGTAAACAAATGAGAAGGTAGTAAATCAATGTGAAATGAACATCGATATAGATAAGTTATCACTTTATCAGCACTCGAAACATCTACTTTATTATCTATTATATCGATTACGCGGTATATATTAATAGCAAACTCCTTTTATCAGTGAAATCCGGTTGCATCGCCGACAACTTCATATAAACACTTTTCAAAAATTCATTTATTTAAATCGGTTTTGTTATGACAAAATTATGTATTGTCTTGTTTACGACAATTTTATGACTTTGATGACGATTTGAAGTAAATAGGACGTATCATATGCACATCAAATTATATCAAACGATTTTGAATATAAACAAAGAATTTATATTATTATTAGTAGTAGTAAAAGTGAAAAATTTCGTTATGAAATCGATTGGAAGAAATCAACAGCCCAAATAAAAGTTTAAGTAATTCTGTCTGTCAGTAAGTAAGTCTACATTGGGAACACATAACCTATTCCCACATTACCATTTCACGTGTAAACTGAAGATGGACATACTTAAGGATAACCCTAAATAGCATTGACGCGAACGAAGTCGCAGGCGGAAGGCTAGTGAAATAAATAAAAATGAAAAATTACTGTAATACCCATCTCAAAATATTTGTCCTAAATAGTACGACAGCAATAGCGATAGCGGTAATGTAAATATTAAACAATGTAATTCTTGTAATGTCACTGTGCACATAGGCAGTGTTGTGATTCGAACAAACGGCCGTTAGTGTGTTTACATTTTAACAGTGCGTGATGGTGTAAACTTTTATGTGCCATGGCTGCGTTAGGGTTAGCTGATATCGGTGAGAATATGGCCTATTTATTTTTTTAACTCTTGAATTAATTTTTCACTACACCGGCAAAGGCTTATCTGGTGGTGGTGTAAGGTGGCTTTCTGAATTGAGAACTTTAGTCTTGTGACTCAGTTTAAATCAAAATGTTTGTACAAAATCAGAATGATTTTGTATAAACATTTTGTATAAACACAAACAACAGATATGTGAGGTTTGAGACATTCTCAACTTGATTCTCTTCTCAAATTCAGAAACCGACTGACTGCCTTCATCACATAACTTGGCGAATTTTCTATTTGTTTAAACACAAACTTAAAAATATAATACACGAGCAATACGATTTGCACTAAACTATTTTAAAACATAAATATTAAAAATAACTTAAGCCCAAGCTTGAGGCGCTCGATATTGGGTCCGATACTTAAGATTAGCTTTAGTGGACTTTAATATCGTCTTAAGGTTAGTGCAAACCAATTTTTTTATTAAGATTAAGAAAGATAAGAATAGTCTCAGGCAATTCTGAAGTTTAGTGCAATAAGACTAACAAGTCTTTAAGTAAGTCTATGTAAATTATATAGTAGTCGGTCACAAGACATTGAAATATTGTGTGGGATTGACAAGCTTAAATATTGTATTTTGGTGCTTTTGTCAGCGTAGAAATGGATTAAAAATTGCTTTGCGGAATCTACAACCATGAAGGAACTGGCTATCTTAGCTCGTACCTGATAAATGCCGAAAACATTGTTTTTATGACGACATACTTACAAAAGATGACGGTATCCAACTAGGTGCACTTAAAACAAGTAACCAAACTAACCGAATACAATATGTTCCACCACTGGGAGTATAACCCGAGACCTCTCGATCTACCGGCGGTTTTACCGCTAAACCACAGAGGCGTTTCGAAGTTGTTTACAAGTTTCTTATTACTCCTACTCTACTAAATTTAGGGTTGTGCTTAAGTGTTGATGGCCCAGTTAATAAAGGGTTGACAAACCCAATCGCACTAATTTCAAATGGCATAACTGAAATTGAATCAATAAAGAATCCAAAAAAACGGTTTTTTAAACTAAAGTTCTGCAAAATGATAATTATAATTCTAATTATCATCATATAATTTCTCAGATGAAATACGGCCCCTCTCTCTTCTAGCCCTAATTGCGTGCCCAACCGGGTCCATAACAATGGTCTTACATTATTTTATAACATCTACATGTACATTATGGTTTTGCAATAAACTATTAAGTATTGAGAAAAAAAAAAAAAAAAAAGAATCTTAAGAAGCAAATTGAGACGTTCTTAAACAAAGCTACACGTGAAAGTTTTTCTGGTTTGGTTTATAAAATTAGCAGAATTACAACAAATTTTCAATAACAAGTGATACTACCAAAATATGACGAATAATCTGCCAATGACCGAGTTTCTCAATAAACGAAGTCACACTCCAACTGTGAGTTTGATAAACAAGGAATACGACGTTTTACTCTGGACTTGTTTTATTCTTAAAATATTTGTTGTACGGATAATATTTTTCTTGAATGTTATATTCACTAATTACCCTTAACGCCATGTTAAGGAACAGTAACGAACAGAGGGAACTAAAAAGAGCTTTTTTAAATAAAAAAAAATGCTATGCACACGCAATCGCATGACGGAAAGGCTTTGTTACGAAGTTTGTTTATTTTTTTGACGGATTGTGCGTCGAATTTAAGTTTTAGTATCTTTGGCAATGTTTTAGTATCTTTGATTGATTATTTTTTTTAAATGGGGAAACGGAGCGATTTATTTTTGAATGATGGTATACAATATTATTATATGTGAAGTAAAACGTAATTATTATTTATTTATTTATTCAGACATAAGAATTATAAAAAACCAGTATAAGTGCATAACCAACACCGTTATCCACATATTACTAAATTGTATACATAAAATTAAGAAGGCGCTTACAAATAACACAGTTGCCTACAAAGTTATAATCAATAACAAAATAAAAAAACGGTAACAATAAAATTTTAAAAATAATAAAATGAACTAAATTTATTGAAATTACCAACATAAAAAGTAAACTAAAAACTGAGACCATATTTCTGTCGGAGGATCTCTACTGCAACTTTTTTTTAACTTATTCCTACCTAAAGCAAAAATATCTAGGTCATTGAAGTGATGTGGCAAATTCTCATCAACCTGGATATTGGTGCACGAACACCAGCATTAGTTCGAGTTTTTTTTTATATAAAAAGTGTTTCTAGTGCGCAAGTCTTAGCAACTACAATTTCGGGGTACAGTGTAACTAATATGTTTGGTAAGTTTATACAATACTAGCGGATCCTCGCGGTTTTACCTGCGTGGTGCCCGTTCCCGTGGGAATATCGGGATAAAATATAGCCTATGTCACTCGGGAGAAATGTAGCTTTCTAATGGTCTAAGAATTTTCTTAATCGGTCCAGTAGTTCCTGAGATTAGCGCGTTCAAACAAACAAACTCTTCAGCTTTATAATATTATAGTATAGATTGAAATAAAACAACTTTTACGGATACCAAACGATTCCACGAACTAATTTGTAATTTTTCGTATTTGTAGGTTTTTTAGGGGTTTCTGATTTTCCCGACGTTTCGGCACCATATCTGCTCCGTGGTCACGGGATGACACCAGAGACAGTCAGTGCGCGCCAAAACATAAGATTTACTGATACATCACAATATATTTTATTGTTTAAGATGTAGTACAAAAAAATTGCAGATAGAGTAAGCGTCGTGTTTCACGGCTTAGTAAATTATTCTAATGCAAAAGTTGATTATAAGGCAGGTAACGAGAGAATTTAAACTGCACACGGCGCAGAAACTTACGTTGCACTGACTCAATTATATTTATGTACTTTGAGTAATAGTGACATATTAAAATAAAACAAAAAAGTGATATATTACTCAAGGTACACATACAACAAAATATGAACAACTCATAATTATGCACAACTTTGTACGGAAGCAACCCTGAATTAAAAAAGTAGCAAGTAGTTAATAATAATAATAATAATAATAAAAAACATACAATCACACCAACTGTCTAGCCCATACTTAATTTTTTTTTGTAAATACATACATGATATACATATGAAACACTCAGACCAAGACAAATAGACATGTTCATGCACACAAATATTTGTCTTGTCCGGGGATCGAACCCGGGACCCTAGAAGGCAGGCTACGTACCTGTACGCCAGACAGGTCGTAAAGTTAGTACTGTTTGTCAGAGTTTAAATAAAATATTAAGTAAAACAGGAACTATAATGAAAGAGTATTTTTTTTATGAACGACGGGGAGACTCTTAGCCTGGATGATGTTAAGTATTGATAAGGCTGAAGCGAGCCTCTCCCGGAATCCTCAATCACTGAGGAACTGGCTATCTTATCTCTAAACTGCCCACAACATTGGTGTCAGACTTAGATAAGATAGTGGTAGCCTAGACTTACAATGAGTCCTTCCACCAACCATGCCGAATAGAATATGTACCCCCGCTGGGAATCGAACCCGGGACTCCTGGGTCTGATACCGGTGGTTGCACCACTAGACCACAGACGCGGTTACATATCTTAAAATATAGTAAAAATGTTTTTTGACTTTGAATGACATTAGTTTAAAACGCATACGTTTGAAATACATGAACATCCCAACGAGTCTCCTACGGTTTCAGAAGTAAGTACCTATAACTAGAAGAGCATTGGATTGGACAGCCAAATATAGTGGGTACAAATCCTATCTGACCATTGTTCCCAATAGGCTATTTGACAATGCGAATAATAAAGTTTCAATTACTTTTATCAATATAAATTAAGACCTTAAAAATGGATATTTATTAACGTACGTTGAAAATAATAATAACTTAATTAAAAAAATCCGTAAATAAAAATGCATTTTTTAAACGTTTGTCACACAAAACCAGATTCGTCGAGTTTATGATGACGTCACCTGCTTGTAAACATCGTTTGCACGTATGTGGATGATTATGTCCCACAGATCAGAATACAGGCAAGTGACGTCACCGACCCCATTGCAGCGCCATATTATCAATGTAGCGTTTTAGCGTGATATTTAAATATTGAATTTTTTATTTGATATTTTTCAGCAAATATGTACCAGAATTAAAAAAAAACAACTTTTACTGGGTTCCTTATACTCTACTACATAATATAAAATGGATTTTAAAAACCTGTCAAATAGCCTATTGCTTGATGCTAAACCTCAGAGAGTGCATAAAAACTGTCATCGGATCGAAGAAGTTAAATAAATGTCAGAAAACATCACACACACTGATCGGATATCACCAACTGAGGTTTTACAAATATATTGATATACATATAACACCCAGACATAGGGCAAACACGGGACAAATATGTATGTTCATCACAATAATATTTGTCCCGTGCGGGGATTAAACCTACGATCACTGGCGCAGTAGGCCGGATTAGTTTACAGTCATAATATAATGTTAGTTGGTGTTCAACTGTTATCAAATTAATTATTTTTTTATCACGAGTAGGGCACTTGTTTCACCAATATCGGTGTAAGGGCTTTTGTTTTATTAAATTTCCAAAAGGTTTGTAAATGTAAAAAATCGACATGCGAAGTAATCAAGTTAAAGAATTTTTTGAAAGCAAGTTCAGATCTATTTCCTGCCACGATAGAGCCTTAAAAACAATTGGCTAGTCACACCAAAATATATATTTTTTAATAAAATTAACGAACGATTTAAATGAAAGCGGTGAAGAACAGAGACGCTGAGGCGTGTGCGAGTGTACCCGGGTGCGTACGCGATATACAGGGTGACAAGGAATCTCGACCTAGTCCTTGAAAGGAGTTATACTAGAGGTCATTAGCAACGAATTAAGTCCAGTTAACCAGGGGTCAAAACTGAATAGTTACCGAGTTGTGACGGTACTTCAATTTTTATCAAACGCGCTATATAATATTTCCACGAACTAAGTTGTAATTGTCCGTATTTTTTGGTTTTTTAGGGGTTTTTTGTTTGTTTGTCGCAAGTCGAATACTTTGCGGTCCTACTCTTTTTATTTCTCTTGATTGTTGCATACGTATCGTCCTAGTTTTAGAGTTCCGTTCGTGTCTCTTTCTCAGGACCACGCGGAAGTAACAAGCTAATTAGCTTTAGCGATCTAACTGTTAATAAAATACAAGCCATTAACTACATATCATTCGAATGTAGTGTACACTGAGTGTACATAACAAAATGGCGTGTCCGAAGGATCACTCATTAATTACTTAGAACAATTATAGGGCGGTGTGCCCCACCCAGTTCTTACTCTTTTAGCAAATTGAAACGTAACTATGTGGGTTACGATGTTTTCCTGTTGATTGCACGTACAAATACTACACTATTACTGCAACATTGAAAAATGTACGAGAGGGTTTAGTAGGAATGTAAACTATTGTTTCAGCACATTCTACTTTCTAGTTACAACAATAATTTCAACTTGTGTTATATATTTAACTCTGGGTGTGTCTAGGTGGACATTTAGAACACTTTTGATGCTTAAGATAGCTGTAGTATAGTGTTAAAAATGTAGGTAAATATTACTTCGAATGTTCTGTTAATTTTTTTTTTTTTTACTCTTGATTACCGGAACACGAGAACACAACAACGCTGAAAACATTGATGCCATGGCGACAGGCTCAGATAAGATGGTGGTAGCTACCGTACCGAATACAGTATGTACCCCCACTGAGAATTATTGGTTATTGACGGCAGCTGCAGCGGTGAGATGTAATGTATTAATCCAATTTCCGCTCAATAAAACAGTTGATATCACTACTTCTGGACTTTAATTATCAAGTGTTAAAGTTACTTTTATTGGAATTAGTTAGATCGATGTATGTTTTGTTATCTAGTATTGGTATGATAATTTATAATCAAGTAAATATACTAGAAAAAAGCAACTTGTCTCATGTCGCCCTGACGGGACTCGAACCCGCATCCTTGGGAATCCGGCCCAATGCACTGACCAATTATGTTAAAAAAAAATTAAAAAGTTATTAGTATTACTGCAACATTGAAAAATGTACGAGAGGGTTTAGTAGGAATGTAAACTATTGTTTCAGCACATTCTACTTTCTAGTTACAACAATAATTTCAACTTGTGTTATATATTTAACTCTGGGTGTGTCTAGGTGGACATTTAGAACACTTTTGATGCTTAAGATAGCTGTAGTATAGTGTTAAAAATGTAGGTAAATATTACTTCAAATGTTGTCTGTTAATTTTTTTTTAATTCTTGATTACCGGAACACGAGAACACAACAACGCTGAAAACATTGATGCCATGGCGACAGGCTCAGATAAGATGGTGGTAGCTGGTAGCTGGTAGCTGATGGTGGTAGGATGGTGGTAGCCAGGCGGACTTAGAACAAGTACCATCAACCAAACCGAATACAGTATGTAACCCCACTGAGAATTTTTGGTTGTTGACGGCAGCTGCAGCGGTGAGATGTAATGTATTTATCCAGCTCAATAAAACAGTTGATATCACTACTTCTGAACTTTAATTATCATGTGTTAAAGTTACTTTTATCGGAATTTTAACCGCCTCTGTGGTCTAGTGTTACAACCACCGGTATCAGACCCAGGGGTCCCGGGTTCGATTCCCAGCGGGGGTACATATTGTATTCGGTTTGGTTGGTGGTAGGACTTGTTGTAAGTCCGCCTGGCTAGCTACCACCATCTTATCTAAGTCTGACGCCATAACAAATATGTTTTCAGCATTGTTGTGTTCCGGCAGTTAGAGATAAGATAGCCAGTTCCTCATTGATTGAGGATTCCGGGAGAGGCTCGCTTCCATCTTCAGCCTTATCGATACTTAACATCAGGTATGATGAAGGCTAAGAGTCTCCCCGTACTTCATAAAAAAAATAAAAAAAAAAGAATTAGTTGGATCGATGTATGTTTTGTTATTTAGTATTAAATAACTTGGTATTCTAATTCCAGCGATATTGACTAATATTTATTGTTATTAGCTAACTAGCTCTCAGAATAGTGGAAGGTGTCGCAGTGATGAAATTGCTAAACCACTATAGTCGGAGTGTCGCCGAAGTTTAATTGAAAATAGATTTATGCAAATAGCACGGGCCGGCGGCGTCACACTTGCGGCCCTAATCCCGGATATCGGTCAGTAATTGGAGAATTATAGACACAGGATATTTTTTAACTCTTTAATTTTTAAATTAACCTGAACAGTGCTGGTCTACCCTGCGCAGAATCGCAGATTAGACGACGCGACGGCGACGTAAGATTTTTTATTTATTTAACTTCCTATATATCTACACTTAGCCTTCAACATACCTGATGTTGAGATGTCGAACACTACCATACTGCAAATATTGTTGTTATGGCGACTGACTTGTATAAGATGGTGTTAGCTAGCCAGATGGACTTAGAACCTGCTCCTACCACCAAATACAATGTATAATTACTTTGTTTTTCTTCTTTTTATTATTATGTAGTATTTTTTATGAAGTACGGGGAGACTAGTTTTGGCTGTGGAATAAATTGGTTTAGAAGAGGTTAGATTGTCGATTAAGTCGCTCACCAGTATTTTTCTCGGTAAAAAAAGTATTTTAGTGGAACGGTTAATTACTTACTACCCCATTAAAATTGTTGGTAATAAATAGTGATTGTCTAACCAATATTCATTCGACTTACCACTGACAGCAAGTCCGACTTACTACTGTAATCATTGATAAGTGCAAAAAAGCAGCATATCTTTGCAAGTAATATACGTGTGTATGCATATTTCAACCAATCGCGCTATCTATCCATTGGAAATGGGTCGTCGGGTGAAATAATCAAATTGCATCCGTGTTACCAGCCGCGTAATTGACTGCGTTACGTGATGCATATAAGTACTTTATGTATTACCTGCTTAAATCATATTTTAATATTTTTTATTTATTTTACAATACTTATATGTGTATGTATTTAGGTACACTTTTTTGCATTGTGTTGTTGCTTTGCTTGCGACCAAACGATGACTCGCAGTTGAAAATCAATGTCTGGTTCCTTGGAACCATCAACACTGAGCTGAGTTGCTTTTCAGACTGCAGCTGCTGCACGCTCTGGTATATAACTTTTAAGCTGAATGTCTTAGTTTTAAGTTTTGTTTGTTTTCTCTTTTGTACCTAAGTAATGCCTTAAAAATGTATTTTGGTTATTATGTGTTGTAATGTTTCTGAATAAATGTTTTATCTATCTACTTACTGACCGATATACTCGAGAACTGCTGAACGGATTTAGGTGAATTTAGGATTAAGGTAGTTTATAGACTGGATTAAAACATATGATACTTTTATCCCGATATTCCTACGGGAATAGGAATAACAATAAACTTGTCATTAATAAAGTGCAATTAAGCAGCATATCGGTGCAAGTAATACATGTATGAATGTTCCGACCGTTGGATATGGGTCGTCGGGTGCAATAATCAAATTGCATACACCAGTAAATGCGTTACCAGCCGCATAATTGACTGCACCCTTCTATGCAACTCGGAATATCTACGTTTACGTTACGTTACGTTTTGCACATACTCTTAGTTCGCTGTCAATTTAAACCATAGAATTGAAAATGTATTTTAGATGTCGTCGTATTAGGCTTTACACACGTGGTCTCATGAAAATATCGGGATTAAATCTATAATGTCCTAATTCAGTTAATTGTCTGTACATCCAAATAGACAAAACAAATTACCTTTTACCTTTTTGTTCAATAAATGAATATCGGGTTAAGCAGATGCAGAAGCAAATGGTGAGACGAAGAGCGATAGAAAAACTAAAAATCTTAACTTCTAAGGTTGAATCTATATTTAAACGTCTCATGCATTAACATTTTCTATTAATTTGTATCCAGTCGACAATCGATCTGTGTAAGTTTTGACAGTATTTTCGAAGTTAATAATGAGTTTTTTATCGTTTATTGAATGATAGATGGTAAATTGTTTTTATACTTTTGTATCTTCGCAAAAAGTGTTCTTCTTAGCTCTGCATGTGCAGAGTCTTTACATTACGAACGGTATGCTAGTCAAATGAAATTATGTGTTTACACAAGTAGGTAGTACTCAACCCTTTCCTATACTTCACTATGTATGAAAAACATACATAATATTATTAGAACTACTTAAACTATAGAAAAAACGTTAAACCAATTATAATTATCATCTGTGCATACATGGAATTCTTTATGCTGGATTACCCTGTCTTCTTTTTTGATAAAATCTCTCTCAAAATGGAAAAATCTAATTCCGGTGTTATATTTCTAAACCTCAGCGTACACTCGTACAAAAGTAGGTATCGAGTAACATATCACGTAATAATCGGTGGGGCGTACCAGTGGCGTCGAACCAATGAACTGTAAGTCAGCCGACCTATAGATTGTTTTAGATGCAGCTATGTATACTGACCTAATTTATACATCGAGCACTTGCCGCTAAACGTCGCTGAATTTCAGAAGATGGAAGGAGACTAGGATTGTTTAACTTTTTAGTAGTCATTTTTGATTCACTCGTCTCGAGGATTCTACTGATTTTCGTGCGACGTTTGAGTTTCCGTATTCCGTAAAAGCGACCTTGCTCGCATATACATAGCTTCGCTTTTCGCCTGTAGTACCGCCTCCCAACACGAGCGCGCGAGGGGCAAAGCGAAAAACGTGCTATGCCTAACCTTGCAAGGTCGCCTATCGCCTGATCGCCTCCTCGTTCGCCTCGCCGCTCGCGCGACGAGTGATTCAAAAATAGAGGTCCAGATTTCTTCCGTGTAAATTCTTATTTCACACAACTGTCAAAAAGTATACAGGGATCAAGCACTTTTTAACGATAAAAAAAATCCAATCAATATCACCAAATGTTGTATTTCAGACTGGCTTTTTACTTTAATTCTTTCTTTATTAAAATAGTAATATTTACAAAAACACAATCTTTAAGGGGGACCTCCACCAACTGACACAAAATACTTAAGCGCTAAACATATTAAAAACATCGCACTGTCACTTTTGACTTCACAAATGTCGAAATAAAACAACTTTTACGGATATGAAACGCGCTATATTTCCACGAACTAAGTTGTAATTGTCCGTATTTTTAGGTTTTTTGTTTTTTAGGTGACCACGGCAGCTGTAAAGGTTCCGAAACGTCGGGAAAATCAAAAAACCCTAAAAAACCTAAAAATACGGACAATTACAACTTAGTTCGTGGAAATATAGCGCGTTTGATATCCGTAAAAGTTGTTTTATTTCAATGAACAGTGCGCGCCAAAACATAAGATGTACGTATTCACAAATGTCATTTTAAACATGTTTTGCTCTAAAGTATGCAAGTATGTAAAAGTTAAAATAATAAATACTTAATCCTCTATAGTGGCGATACTCTAAACATGTACTTAATTCCTAGACACTTTTTATGTGTGTCAAGAATAAAAAGTTTAAACATAGTAAGACAGATTAAATTATTTTCGCAATAATAGTAGTGTCTTTAATGGAGTGCTAAAATTTGATTATTATTCAACTTCAAACTTGCAAGCAGAGTTACATCGTTATTACATAATATTTAAACTTCATTACTCATACCACTTTAAAAACCCATTCCAAATGGAAGCTACGTTGCCATAGGCTGACACAGACGTTATAATCCCCTCTTTTGCGGCAGGATTTAAAAGAGCAAAAGATATTTTTTTTAGACACCTTTTGATAGTCAAAGTTAACATTATTACTATTTCGCTATTATGCTAGTCTTAGGGCCCCCGAAGCCGCCAAATGTGACTACATAGTTAATGTAGTGTAAATGATTGGACGCCGCAGGTGTGCGCTAACCTAATTGCATTACATTTAGCAGCATTATTGATTTGATATTGCTTTCAAAAGCTATGCTGAATGTGCTGTTAGTATTTAGATCTATAATTTTCTTTTTTTGAGTCTATGGAAGTTTGGAAAAAGAAATTGCGCGTGCTGCGTGAAAATAATAATAATAATAATAATAAACACTTTATTGCACACAATACAAAAGCAAACACAAAGAGAAAATTACAAACAGAGGAACATACAATAGGCGGCCTTATTGCTACATAGCAATCTCTTCCAGGCAACCTTAGGTGAAAGAGATATATATAATTAATAAGGTAATAGGGGATTGGGTGCAAAAGAGGATGGAGAAACAGATACTTATATACTACAAATAAATATTTGATAATTCTATAAATAATAATTATGACAGAGAAAGGAAATGAATTCTGACTTGATTGAAAATGTAACGATTCGGATGGGCGTTTTTACTCTTGCCGGCACGGCACCGGTACGGCGACGTCGTTTGTTCCCAATGAGTCACACCAAAACAAGTCACACTGTTATTCATTGGAATAAAAACATCTCATCGAGCCACAGTGTTACTCGTTGGGAGAACAATTTATAAAAAATAATTACCAACAAGTCACACCCAGAAGGTATGGAATATTTTGAGGTGAAAGTACCGGAAGCTCTACTTTTGATTTACTTGCCGCGCGTCGAGCACTTCGTTTCTACTGATTTTCGTTCGACTTACGACAACGTTGCAGTCAAGCGCAGTCGAATGCGTGTGACTTATAAGTCATACGAGCGATTCAAAAATAGAGCTCCAGGGTCGCATAGCTAACCAGGAGTTATTTTTGTTGTTTTGAGAAGTTACTAAAAGTCCTTCTTCAAAGTGTAACAGGTTGAGAAGATTTTTTCCCTAACGCCTTATATCCTACCTTCTTGGTGTGACTCGTGGGGAATTATTTTTATAAATTATTCCCCCAACGAGTATCACAGTGACTCGATGGGATTTTTTTCCCAACGAGTAACAGTAAGACACGTTGCGGTGCGGCTCGTTGGGAACAAACGCAGCGACGTCACCGGCATCTGTGCGCCGGCAGTGCGGCTGGTGGAGAAGCAAAAATGTAAGAAATATAAGGCACGTCTTTCTACTTGCCAGCGACGGCAAAACGCCCGATCACTAAACTCTGGTTTTAAGAACTCTGTACACTAACAGTGCTAGTATGAAAATATGAAAATGTTCTAATAAAAGTGTAACATCTTCAACGGTACCTATAGGTCTTACGGCACGATAATTCAACGAATTCCAACTTTGTGAACTGGCTTTAAGAGCGATAACGAGAGTTATCGGCAATAAAAGACCTTTAACACATATTAGGTGTATCAATGTGTTTTATAACTTTTAAATGCCGACATGATAAGCTGAAACTTTGTTTCAATTGACACCTAATTAGTTTTGTTCACAATGTCAACTATTGTAAACCACCTATCAAAATACCGACATGTCGTTCAGTTTATTATCATGTTCTGATAATAATCACAAAGCATTTGTTCATCACAAATAAACAGGGTGGAAAAAATCTATGGACTCTGGACCCGACCTACCTTAAATCCTTTAGTTAGCTCATTTTACTAAAAGGAAATATTACTTAATTTTTTACAAGAAACACAACTGCATCGAAACATTTTAAAAAATACGCTTCCCACACTCGGGAATCGAACCAGCTAAAATCTGTAAAAAATAACATTCTGTACTTTTATACTATCAATCGATAGGGTCAATCAAAAGTATCAACTCTCTCTAACAAACATAGTAAATTAAATTAAAGGAAATACGTGAAAACTCAACTTATAAACACAATGGGACGGATAAAGCACTTTTATTCAAGGCTCTTTTGAAAATTTTACAAAATTCTTTTAAAGCAGTTTTGTTACTTTAAAAAAATAAAAGAATGTCCTATCAGTAAAATGAGCTAACTAAAGGATTTAAGGTAGTTAGTTATCCAGGGCCCATAGATTTTTTTCACCCTGTATACTCGTATAGGTAGTTATTATAACGTATATCACGTACAGGTAATTATAAAAGTAGCGCATACGCGGTACAGGCGCTCTATTTTTGATTCACACGTTGCGCGTCGAGCGCTTTGTTTCTACTGTATTTCGTTCGACATACTTATTTCCATATTTTTTAATCGCTCGACTACAACGAGTACCTAAGAAAAGATGAATCAAACAATTTTATTATTATTATTTTACTATTTAAGTAAGTATCTAACGCTGTCTTTAAAGTACCCTATGCTAGAGTGCTAACAAGCGATAAAGTCCCCGTCTTCTGGTTGGCAGCATAGTTCGACAAACAAATGAAGTAGGTCGTGGTGTAGAGCTTGCATTTATTACGAGGCCTATGATGCAAATTAGATGATGAAGACATTATAATTCAGGAGAAGGTTAATGTGAATTAAATGAACCGGCTTGCCTCCATAATTGACAATGCATAAGCTTACGGTGTTAATTTTAAGTGGAGGTGGATTCTAATTGGCTTAAAATCTACACCAAAACAATTTCTAATCAGGCAATAATTAAAAGTAGTCTGTTAATGTATTGATAAATAAAAATACCTTAGAGTAATGGCACAAAATATTATTGTGTTAATGATATGACATAGGATGTGTACACGTGTTTATAAAATCGTATGAAGAAAACGAAATATTGTTCATTCTTTTTGAGGAATTGTGAACGAACTTCGTAGAACTCGTCCGCGGGCGGGCGACGACATTAGTTCTACACTAAAATGCGTTTTGGTTACGTTTCCTATTTCTTTTTATTGTTCCGTACACAAAGGGTAAAAACAGGACCCTATTACTAAGACTCCGCTGTCCGTCTGTCCGTCTGTCACCAGGCTGTATCTCATGAACCGTGATAGCTAGACAGTTGACATTTTCGCAGATGATGTATTTCTGTTGCCACTATAGTAAAAAAATACAAAAAACAGAATAAAAGAAATATTTAAGTTGGGCTCTCATACAGCAAACGTGATTTTTTTGCCGTTTTTATAGATAATAATACGGAAGCCATCGTGCACAAGTCTGAGTCGCACTTGGGCGGTTTTTATTTTTCCTTAAACTAAAGTTTATTAAAAAAAATAAGGTTATCTATCTTGATAATCCTGCAAAATTCTATCTCTATTTGAATAACTTGGAATGCTTATCATAATGCATGACACGTTACTACTAAGTACGTGATATAAGGTAACCTTTTTTTATATTTCTGCGACACACGTTTTTGCAAAGGCGAATGGTCACGAATGACCCAGAATCGATTAAAATGATTTATAAGTAACTAACTGACATCGCTCGAAGGATTGCTCAGCTGAAGTGGCAGTGGGCGGGACACATAACGAGAAGAACCGATGGCCGTTGGGGCGGAAAGGTTCTGGAATGGCGACCGCGCACAGGACGACGCTCCGTGGGTAGGCCCCCGACAAGGTGGACCGACGATCTGGTGAAGGTCGCGGGAAGCCGCTGGATGCGGACTGCGCAGGACCGATCGTTGTGGAGATCCTTGGGGGAGGCCTATACCCAGCAGTGGGTCTCATGTGGCTGTGACGACGACGACGACGAAATATGTAATTTGTTTCTCCTTAAATGATTACTCAGACAAGAACTGCGCGCTCAAACTGGCATTTCTGCAAGGGTGGCTAAAAGTGTTTCTTTGTTTAAAGGACAGTTACACACACAGTGACAGTTTAAAGAGAAACAGTTAATGTGGATTAATTAGCAGCCAATGAAGACATGTAAAAAGCACACGGCCTGTGATTGTAGATGTTAAGCAACTTTCGCAATGGTCGATCCCAGGATGGGTGACAAAAAATTCTAATCTCGAGCTCCTCCGTCCTTTGAAAGGCACGTCAAGCCTTTGATCCCCGCTGTATTTGCAGTCGTTAAAACCCACCGATCCGCATTGGACCCGCGTGGTGGGTCATGGCCTCTTCTCTTCATCCATTCAAAGGGAGGCTGCTGGGGCACTCCCCAGTGGGAAAGCTAAAACCATCCATGTAACGTCCTCATTGTTACTATGACTATTCGTTTACTGATAAAATAAAAGTCACGGTAAACTGCCACGGTGATGGTTGTCCGCAAAACTAATTGTATATCAGGTACCCACTATTTATGCCATAAAAACCTCATACATCATATCCTGATCGATGCTGGGTTTTTTGGCCATACTTCGCTGACCTTTCTCCTTTATCGCTCTAATTAAATAAAATCTTTAAGAGTTATGTTGTTTGTGTTATTGAGGCATCCGGAAAGGATTTAGTTAACCACATTTTAAATTTTTCAGAAAATTAGGGTATTGATACAGGCATGTTTTAATTTTTTTTGTGGACAATGCATATATTCGATAACTAACATCTATTAAGTAAAGTTTTAATTATAGACATGTGTAAGTTTTTTAGCTTTTAATGTTGGTAATTATCAGTGAATCGTTCTGCAGAACACTTTATGCCGTCTAAGCGTCGAATTGACCGAATCGATAATTCGCAGAATGGCGTGAAATTAACCTAGAATTAACCACGTCTATATGTAGCGACAGAACTAAAATCAGCTTTCAGCTTGTCAAAAGTAGTTAAATTCATGAAAGACCAACTAAAAATAAAACTGGAGCAACTAAATACTATGAAAAGAGAATTTAAAAACTTTGTTCGACCGTAAAAGAACTGTGCTATTAAAGTGTTAGAGTTCATTTTTGTATTTTTTTCTTCATTGACGTGTTATTTAACACAGAGATGTTTGGTCAAAGGGGCTGATAAGGATATCGCGCTTAGTAGTTGCCACTTAAGTTTGAGTCAAAATACGCTGTGAATAAACTTTCATGGTACACTTTTGAATGCTTGAATACCCGGTAGTTTGCGTTTGAATAATTATCGGAATTCGATAAAGTCAGCCACGCATTTATTTACTAGGTCTGTTGATATTAGTACCTAGACTAGATTGCATTTTTATCTGTTGCTCTCCAATAGAGTGTACGAATAAATCTCTCTTTAATATTAGCATTCAGAGATAAACTTCAAAATGAGTTACCTACATACAAGTAAATGGGATAAAGTTTACAGTTATCATCTGTCTCAATCATGTAAGAAGTTTATATTATTATTCTGTTACTTTTTATGTAATAAATAAATGCTTGAGGGGACGCGAGCTGAGATACATTTGTAAAATTGATATTTGAGTTTTGGCCCTCGACGATTTTCTCCTCATTAATTAATTAGATGACAGTACTGTCGTGGAGAGATACCTATCTGATGCAAAAGCCAGCGGTGACGACATGACATGACAGGTTTCAGTTCTCTATAAAGCTCAAGTCCGATCTTGCATGCAATATTGTAGCCACATCTGGGATGGCTCAGCGAAATACCAGCTTGCTGCACTGGATCCAACGCAGACCTGAGCGGGTAATTGGCAACAAAAAATTGGTGAAGAGCAAGCTTCTCATAATAGCTCACCGCCGCAAAGTTGCCTGTCTGTCGGTCTTTACAGACTATACTTTGGAGAGTGTGCTCATGAGCTGCATGAGCTCATACCGCCATCCCGCTTGTACCATCGGACATCTAGACGCACTGCGGGCTACCACTCTTTTTTTGGTTGATATTCCTTAATTTCGCGCCAAGCGCTACTCAACAACTTTTATATTGCGCACAGCAAAGGAGTGGAACTCCCTCCCTGCGTCTGTATTTTCGAGTAGGTACCCGCCTGTTTTTTATTCAAGGGTGAATAGGCACCTTCTGGGTTAGCTCACTCTATCGTAGATCCTGTCTTTAGTCCTCGGGCTAGACCAGGATCAAGAGCGAACCCATTTATAATAAAAAAAAGATCTATGTTAAAATGAATTTCACCAAATAAGTATAATAAGTAGTTTTACTAGGTCTCTATGTTTTTTTGTAAATATTTATTGAATCGCCACACTTGACGACTTTTGTGGTGATAAAAAATAGTTTTTTGGCATTTTAGAGGGCTTCTAGTTGCCTGGAAAAACAAGTTATCGAAAAAAAGAAAGTCATAGGAGCATAGAATATATATGAAATCTATATAGAATATATATATATATATATATATATATATATATATATATATATATATATATAATTTTATGTATGAAAATCAATTCTTTAGTGTTAAAAATTAAAGAGGAATCCATCGAGAACGTTTGGATGGAAAAAGCATAGCCCGCCTCCCCTCATAAGTTTGTTGTGAAAATAGTATAAAAGTTGTAAACTTTATTAAGTTATTAAATGAATGTCAGTTACTTTTCTTAGTAACTCTACTTATTGAGTAGGATTAATTGCGTAAAAAAACAAATGTCATTTAGACAATTGCATGTATTTTGTCCTTTTGCTGAAACTAAATTCATAATAATTTAAAAGAAAATTTACCATCGATGCTGCTGTTTAATGAAAGAAAGAAAAACATTTATTGTCCACATACACAGAGACAAGATATACACACGCATTAGTACAAGGAATAAAGAAATATATCAGAAAGAAGAATAATAATAACAGGCACAACTTACACGAAATACAATTAAATAGGTACATTATCACAAATGAGTAGTGTGTGCATGGGCCAACAAATACCCTAGTCTCAGCATAATGCTACTGTGCCACTAACAGGTGGGCAAAGTGATACAGCAGCGCTGTTATTATGACGGGGCTGCACTAACTAGGACAATGGTGCGATCCGGCGAGAAAATGACATTTCATTTAGTCAAACATTTTGTTAGGCTGTCAAAAATGACAATATATTCAGGCTAGAGAAGCTACGGACGCTGATCTTCAACTAACACGGCGATTATCAAGAAGTATTGCATGTCCTACCTATACGGTTGCATGACAAATAGATATGCCTTTGATGTCAAACTGAATGACACACACGAACGTCTCACTACAAAGACGCCGCCAACGATTTGGGTGTTAAGTCCCCCTCGGCATTTATTGGTAACATCCGGTGGTTGACCCAATTTGTCATTATTGATTCTAAGGATAACTCTTCGGTGATACCGATGCGGATTGGAGCAGTTTCTTTAAAAGAGATATCAACTTTTGTATTTTGCTAAACTTACTACGTAGAAATTTTATAAGGGAATGTTTGTAGATTGGTTTGTATGTCAACTTTGAGTTCAGATAGACCACTGGAGTAGATTTTGTAATAATACAATGATACAAGCACATTCCAGATTATGAAATTTAAGAACGTTTTCTTCAATAATACCTACTTGTCTATGTTCGAAATCCCAATCACGCATTTTTTTATGATAGAAGTGAAATTGACCAACTTAAAAATATATGCTTTTTCATTTTCCTTTGGAAATATTTACTTTGTTGCTTTAGCATAGAGAGTTACAGAATGCCATTCTAAGCAGATGCCACCGAAAATAGTTAAATCGATCACCCCAACTGATCTGATCAAAAAGAACGTTGATCAGAACAGTTGGGTGTGTATAGCAATCTGAATTTCGTCCATTTACTCCCTGGATGGCCCTTATCAAATCACAGCTCGGTCAATCCTTGGCCGAGAACCAAGGCTCCAAAGTTACCTCGATTGTATGTAAATCGACTGGTGTCCTTAATTATGTTACCACAACTGGACATATTTGGTAGATTTAACACAATATCTTCTAGCCCGGAATTAAACAGATTATGTACCAAACATTACATTTACTGCCGCTTCCTACCAATAATTATTACAATTGTTTAATACAATTATAATGGCTATTGGTAGAAAGATAGAAATTAGAATAGCATTCAATAACTCTTAATAGTACTACTAATTTAAATGTAATTATTAAGGTTTAAGGTTACATTAAATCTAGCATCTAATATAGTCCTATCTGACATAATTGTCAAGAATCAAGGAAGAAGGTAAACGACGATGTAAAATATTTTTTCACATTCCATAATAAGAAAATAGACCACCCAAACATCAAACTAGGCCTCAGCATTGTTATGAATTATTTCAGTCTAAGGGGTGTCCAGGAGCAGCCCAAGGACTTAAAGAGAGCTCCAATTATACGGATATCGCAGAGGGCCGAGCTCCACTTGAGATACGTCCATAAAGGACGAAAAACCGCCGAAGTTGCAATTAGATCGCTAGTGTTTTCACTGTGTTGATGAGACGAGGGCTGTTAGGAGGCTGAAAGGCTGTGTTTATGTGTAAGAAAACAAAGGAAATTGAAGGCTTTGACGTCTCTAGACTATAGACAGTAGATAGCTTGTATAACTTGTTATGGCAGCGGTAGTTGAAGTCACTTCAACTTCTATTTGAAGAAGAACTTAAAGAAAAAAACAAAAGAATAACGGGTAAATATAATTTATTTGCAACATCAAAACATACATTAACAAATTCACAATAAAAAAACATAATATTAATAAAAGAAAATTAAAGAATAATAATAAAAAATAACCTAGTTCTTCGAGATAACAGGGACAAAAGTACCCATTACAAAGTAACTAATTAAAATAAAATTTACATTGATTAGAAGATGTCTGTCAACGGTTATATGTGTACAAAAAGTAGCACTTTGGTTTACAAGTAGGTAAAGCGCGTGTTCACCAAATGAATACTCGGCCGATTATTACTAAACGTTATTTTGATTTTCTTTGCAATTCAGTCGTTCTTTTAAAGTTGAAAGGGACAGAACGATGTTGTAAGCCTCAATTATCTGATCAAAAGTGTTGGAACGCAGGTCTTAGTGGTGTATTGACAAAGAACATAACAACCAAACTTGTTAGGCAGAAAATGAATTGAATAAAATTGTCAGTAAGGACAGGAAAATGTGTTGTGATGTTTACATAATGTCAATGTCAATAAGTGATAAAGGTACAAAAGTTTAATACAGTTACTTTATTAAACTTGATCAAACTAAAGAAAACGTTCTGTTTGGTAATTTTACATTCATATTTGAAACATGTGTTCTATGACAATACAGAGACTTATCCAACATATCTTACTTATCTAGGCTACCATATCACTATCAACCATCATTTTATTTATTTATTTATAAAAGTTAAATCCTCCTAATATATAAATGCGTCATTTTTGGTGTTACGCATGCAATAACAGTTGAACGGCGCGGCGGGTTTAAGTAAATGGACTAGTGGCGTCATTTTTTTTCCAGCGGCTACTCAATGTCGTATTACTGTTTTAAAGCAACACAATCAAGAAATATATCTGAGTGATAAACTTTGGCCTAAGTAATATCGGGGCTGAATACAGGGTGTTAAAAGACCCATAACGAAAACTAAAACCACGTATTCTCCCCACCGTGACTATCATTTTCTTGTATGGAGCCAAACCTGGGAAACTGATAGTTAAGGAGTTATTAAGCATTAAAATCATATTTTTGTCTAAAGAGTATCGTTTAAAGTAACAAAACCGCAATGAATATCAAAACCACTCAATGATACGGGGTCCTAGTCAACTACTTGTACTTTATAGATACACGCAAACGTTGTTGCACCCGTTCCATTGCATGTAAAAAAAAACCCATTATTTTTTTACTAAAAATAAAAGTCGTTTCCCATCGAATATTTTTACATAATCTAATTTAGTTTGATGTACACTACGCATATATCACGGCTTCGGTATGGGTCTTTTTACATCCTGTATATTTTTTGTTCCTTTTTTACCTCAATAATACTATATAAATTCGATAAACATCTGAAATTTTAGTTTCGATATAGTTTAGCTATATATGTTTCATAATGAGGTTAGTGCCTTTAATATGTTCTTTTTCAAATTTACTATTTCCATAAGTGGCTGTAATTTAAAATGATGCCAACTTTACCCCTTTAGCAACCAGATAGTGTATAGCTTGGATTCAAACAGCATAGGTAGTTTTAATTCCAGTTTAACGTCCTCTAGGGATGTTCTGAATGTCCATGCGGACGAAGTCGCGGGCGGTAGTATGTGTTCAATATTTTTGTTATGTGAAAAAGTGTATGATAATAACTACTTTTTCATAAACTGTGTCGTCTATAGTAAAAGATTAAACAGCAAAACGTAACGTAGGTACTTGCCTGACCTAATTTCTAAAGGTTGCACCTCGTCCTAATTCTGCGGCCTAAAGTTTGTTTGTACAAGTACCTAACAAAAAAATTAAAAATAAATACAAAGCTCAGGATAAACGACGTCATTACAATAAAAATGGATTAGATTAAAAAGGGTAGACCTTACAGACCACTTGTAAGTATGTTGGTACCCTTGACTCCATTTTTTTTTTATAGTTGATTTGAAGTATTTAGTAATAACAAAAAATACAAGAGGAAGATTTCGTATTATGATGATACCCTCCTAAAGAAAAAACCAGATTAGTTTGAAATTTTGCATAAGTACCCCCAGTTTTTATGACGTAGATATTTAGTACGAGTATGTGAGTATTTAATAAATTTAACCTCAAAGCAATGCGCCCTGCAAGGGTGAACGACTTGTGTGAAAACAAGTTTTTTTTTCCGGTCGAATCATACCTATAAACGAGTAACATATTTGACAATAACAGAAAAAGTATTTAGTGACTACATATATGAAATGGTGAGCTCTGGTTTATATAACGCCGTGGATTTTGAAATAATGAAATAAATAAATAAATAATAATTTTGTGTGTTGAAGCATTGGCTTGATTTCGCTTATTATTACCAAAAAATCCAAAACCAAATTGATTTTTTACGTTTACAAAAAAAGTAGAATCTTAGAGATACCTATTTTGGACGTGGAAGACGTTTAGACCAAACGGAGAGTCTCCTATGGTCCTTGCCTATTTTTCTTAACCTGCTGTGACATACATTTTTTTATTTACTTTTGCCTAACTGGTTAATAATGAAGAATAATAGGATGTCAGTTATTATCATTTATTTACTGTTATGTTACATTCAAGCTATTTTTTATGAATAAAACTCGAATGACATTACAGCTTTGATTTCATCGTCCGCAATCAGCACTATCAGAGTGCCAGCTTCTCATTTTTTTTTATTTAATCCAGAAATACTTGGCAAATTTTGAAACTGATACTGAGACTTACTTAAAAATTAGACACTTCACTTTAGACTATAAAATACCTCACCAATTAAATAGTTTTTTTCAGATAGTAACAAGTGAGTAGCCTAATGACCGTGATAATTGCTGCTACCATACCACAATACAAATTATTTTCTAAAAGCTATTAAATTTTTTGTATTGACAGAACTCTGAGGGGTTATTCTCTAAGCAAACACCGACACTATTGTCATGACTGAACGTCACATCAGCTGTCAAATAGTATTGAAAATGAAGCGGTCTCCTCTGCTGTTTCAGCCGTCAATATGAAGGATGTTTAACCTATCCGTAGTTAAGTATGTATAGCCGCTCTGTAGGGCAAGCACGAAAAACTATCGAAAAAGTATCGAGCACGTAATGTCAAAAATTGTATAGGAAAATATAGTTCCGTTTACGTCCGGTAGGAACTCTGCTCAAAATGTCACACATTTTTTACTTTACTTCCTCGATACTTACTCGAACGTTATTCGTTCTACGCATACTGTACATTAAAAGTAAGCGAAATGTGGGAGTCTTTCCATCACGTTTTTGTCCGCCCGTATGTCCTTTATCTCATGAATGGCAACAAAGATTACCTAAGGGGTTGTAAAAACGAGCTTTTGTTTAAGCATTATTAAATCATACACTTTTATGTGCCGCAATATGAAACAATGGTGCCGCAAACAGTGGAACTTCTTGCCTAAGTCTGTTTTTCCTGACACTTACAATTTGGGGGACTCCAAGTCACGAGTGAATAGGTATCTTATAGGCAAGCGCGTAACATTCTAGATCGCATCTTCACTTACCATCAGGCAAGGTATCGGTCAAGCACTTTACCTATGGTAAATTTTAAATAGAAAAATATTGGAAAAAATTAACTCGGCCACAAGTGAATTCTCAGACGGGAATCGAACCCGCTACCTTTGGAAATCCGGTCCAATGCTCTTGGATTGGACCGGAGAGCATTGGACCGGATTTCCAAAGGTCGCGGGTTCGATTCCCGTCTGAGAATTCACTTGTGGCCGAGTTAATTTTTTCCAATATTTTTCTATTTAAAATTTACCATAAGTATAAAAATAGCATTGAAAAATGCAAAAATTACAAAATCATAAAAACACTTTACCGATCTACTATATAAAAGGTAAGGTGTTTCATAGGTTCCCACTGGGCTAGAATCATGAAATTTGGCAAGAAACAACGTACTTATCACTGAAGTAGTTCATGAAAGTTCTGAATATCGAAAAGTGCAAGAAAATCATTTACTTATATAAAAAAAGTTTCTACGTAACACTGCATATTCTTTTTATAACTTTTTAATTTTCCATTCCACAATGCTATTATTATGAGATAAATATTAAACAAGAAAATATACTAGAAAAAAGCAACTAGTCTCATGTCGCCCTGACGGGATTCGAACCCGCATTCCTAGGAATTGGGCCCAATGCACTAACTAATTATGCTACAGAGACCTATGAGGACATGTCGAACATTAAGATATCTTAATCGATAGTCAAACATTTGTAAACATGTTTCTTTCAAGTGTCAGGATATTTATCTCATTGATGAAACGACGGTGGCCAACATCGTAGAAAGGTGAATATACTAGTGAACTTCGACGTGTCCTCGTAGGTCTCTGTAGCATAATTGGTTAGTGCATTGGGCGGGATTCCCAAGGATGCTGGTTCGAATCCTGTCAGGGCGACATGAGACTAGTTGCTTTTTTCTAGTATATTTTCTTGTTTAATATTCACCTCGATATTCTCTTCAGTCCTTTTCCCTATCCTATACCGACATAGTGCTTTGGGATTGTAAAAAATACAGAATCTTAAGTCTATACATAATATATTATTTAAAACTTTTATACTGATTAAATCAAGAAATACTCTTTAGTATTTCTTACTGACAAGGAAAAGGTATCGTAGTAGGTGTTCATGAAAAATGAATATTGAAATGTGTAATAAAATTGTAGTTTAAGTTTCTGAGGAACCCTCGATTGAGTCTTGACCGTCGATAAACAAAAGAAAAACGGTCAAATAATAGATTTTGTGTAAATTACATCAAAATAAAAAACAATATACAAAAAGCAAGATCATCTTATTGACTCGTTGAATAAAAAAGTCTCATCTAATCCATTGTAAAATATTCAATAATTTGGAAACCTTGTTTGAAACGAGTCGTAATCGACTGCAAACATTCGGTCTTCGCTTTGTTTAAGCCAACCTTAAAAATTCTTACGTATTGATTTCTTATCGTAAACAGCTCTACACATTAGGGCATCAGCTGAGAAATGTAATTCTTGTTAAGCTAACAATATAATCATTTGTTTTGTGTAATTCTTAATATTTGTGTGATAATGTTCATGGTTTTTCCTAATAAGATTTGCTCAGTCAATGGCACGTTACACCACTTGGTGTGAACTCTTATGTAAATCGAGAAACGGGCAGAAACGATCAACATTCGTCTGTATGGTACATGGAAGTTATTGGCTTAAGATACAGGGTACACCTACGCGAGTTCTTGTGAAAATGGCACGCTACGAAGCCTTACAATGTAGCACTCACCACACGAACGGGCATGGGCGCGGCGCGGTGCGCGGCTGGCTCCTTTAACTAAATGAATCCACGAAGCTACATACTCCGATACTCGCCATTTCCTTAATAAATCCACCGAACATTTAACTAAAGACCCGAAAAGATCGTCGCCTCCGCCGCCGCCGACCGTTCTGTTGCTAGGTGGCGGATCAATCGCTAACCCTTGTAGGTTACATGAATGAAATCTACACGAACACCGAGCGTTTTCATTTTTCTTCAACTCATTTAATGTTATATTCACTTTAACCGATTGTTAACGTTGCAAAACTTATTAAACGATGTTTATTGAACCGCTAAAGTCTAGATTTGCAGCGGTTTTGGCACGTAAGAGGGGCGGAGGGTTAGTGGAGGGCCTGACGTGTCAGTGGCGTGTGTCGAGCGAGCCGCAGACAGCGGTGGCGGAAGGTCGGGGAAGCCGGGAGCACGGCTCCGGGCCCGGGCTCCGCTGACGTCAGCGACGGCTCGACGCCGAGCGGCGCTGCTCAACACCGGCCTGCCAATTATTATTTTATGTACACGAACGGCGCGAAACAAAAGGCGGCGACGGCGGGGCGCGGGCGGAGAGACTCGCCGCAGGAGCGACTCGCGGCGCCATCTAACGGGCCGCGCGGCGACCACTCGCGACTACTTCTTTCGGTCTGCGGACAATCGAATCGGGTCGGAACCTCTGCGCTGACCGAGCCTCACTGGAGGGATTCTCCGTAGCACTGTCACAGGTTAAGAACGAGGAGGCGGGAGCGACCGAGGCGCTCGGCGCTGGTTCGGCGCGATCGCCGTTCGCGGGGTTTCAGAACAGCGTACCGTGGTCAGAGCGTGGCTGCGTGTGGTGGTGGCGGTCGGGTAGGCCATGCTGTCAGGCGGCGCGGGAGAGGCGCGGGCCGGGCATGGCGGGCTCCTGCTCGACACTGCGGTGCGGGCGTCCGCGGCGCGCACTGCACGCCACTGAGCGGCGCACCGCCCGCGCGCCCGCGCCCGCCTGCGCGCGCACGCCCGCACCGCTCGCCCGCACCGCGCCTCTCAGCCTTCTGCCTCCGGCCTGCACCGCGTGCACCGGCACCACACCGCCCACGCACCACAACACACACTATCTATCGATTGTGAACCTCACTCTGCACCGCCAAAGGTCGACCGTGCTAAACTGGATTAGGAAGTGCACGCACCAGACTTAGTCGCGACTCAGTTTCACGAAAAGGTTTAAAATTCAGCAGGGATCTTCCGAGCAGCCAGTGAGCTATCGTTTCACGTTAAATTATTCCTGAAAAATTCGTGAATTTATCAAAATTATCTTGGAACATGTTGTGTCTAGTAATTAATTCTGATTAATCGTAACAGGTGGATATTGTATTCCTTGTTTATTGTTCAAAATATTTGGTGACATGACATTGCGTGTTCCGATTAATTATGAAATTAATTTAGGCTCATTTTGAAATGTCGAGGCCGCTTCCTATCAATTTAAAATTTAGAATAGAAAAGAATTAATACTGATAGCGTTATTTTATGTTCACGGTAATTATATAATTGTTTATATTGAGTTACCACAATTGCATTGATTTGTAAAAGCTGTCATTAAATCCATTTAAAGCCTTTCTTTAAAGTAGGTACTGTCTTTACACGTGAAAAGCATTTCAGTTGTATTTCAAATAACATTAATAAAAACTAAATGCAAATGCCACGTAACTTTCTGAACATCAGGAGTTATATCCCGGTCGGGAGGAATCTTAATTCCGGCATTTACAAGCGCCAACTTTCAATTGCCCTCTTTTATTTAATAGTAGTTGCAACAACCTCTCCCATAGTTACGGCTGCATGAAACGGGGGCGCGCTCGCTACAAACAGGTCAGTTATTTCAGCATCGAAATCACATGTCTGCAAGAACAAAAATACTTGGCAATAATTTTTCATAACCGATACTACAAATATATTGGCCGATAAATTGAAAATCTCTCGAATTGAGAATTTTAATTTCAGAACGTCTCAAAATCAATTTAAAGCACAACTAATGTGCTTAGGTAATGCAAGCTAAGAACAAACATAATTAGCGATAATTTTTCATGACCTAGACCACAGGTAAATCTTATTCACAGGTTGGTGTCTGAAAAGAAAATTTGTTTTTTTTTAAGACGCCTGAAAAGCAAAACGCGGTGCTTAAAATGCTTAAAGCGACCGAAAGTGGCAAAATCCTTGGCAATAGGTTATTTAGGATTTTGCATCTTCAATGCTATTTTTTACTTGTGATATTTTTTTTATAGAAAAAATCAACTCAGCCCGCAGGTTATTCACAGAGTCTGAGAATAATTTGTGAGCCGAGTTGATTCTTTCTAATATTTGCCTATAAAAATATCATAGATAGGTAATTTTTCATGACCGAGACCACAGATAAATATCCAAAGGTCGTGGGTTCGAGTCCCATCTGAGAATTCACTTGCGGCCGAGTTGATTTTTTCCAAATTTTTTCTTTTAAAAATTTATCATAAAAGATAAATCTCTTGATTATTAGAAAACATTATTCAAAAGTCAATTTCTGAATAGAAAATTTCAAGTTGGGAACGCCTCAAACTCAATTCAAAGCAAAAGAACAGTGTTTCATTAAACCTAAGAACAAAATACTTGGCATAATTTTGATGATCGAGACAACAGAAAATTATCCGTAGTAAGATAAACACCTAAGTAATACGATTGCTGTACCAATAAAAAAAAATACATCCAACATTTGAAGGTTAAGAAAATAAGCTAGGTTGTACAAGAGTAGCCTTCTGAATAGGGAATTTCAAGTTGAGAACGTCTTAGCAAAATGTTTATAAAACACCATACATGAATAAGGTTTGAAATGTTTCGAAACGAAAAAAATAAGATTTCTCAAATTTATTCTCAATGCAGAAACCGATCATTTACTAATTAGCCTAGCTTATTTTTTTATTTGTTTAATATGTTTTGTATTGGTGTCTATATCATACCCAGAATATGCGACGAGAGTTTTTTTTTTTAATGTACGTACAGATATGTCTTCTCTTATTTTTTATTCATTATAGTAGGACCTAGTCTATATATATTGACGCTATCCTACGGTTGATTGATTGATTTGATTGACAATATGTTACGAACGTTAAGCCAACATTCCTAGCCACAAGCTACGAAGATCGTAGCTTCGTAGTACGAACGTTGACTTGACTATGATAAAAACTTAACCTTTAAATTAGACTAGCAGTCTCTGGTCGATATCAATTGTTCATATATAGAGATGTGACATTCTGAAAATACTTCTATTTGAAATGCAAAATACTAAATACCTATTTCCATTTTGTATTTAAATGCTTTTTTTAGAAAAGCATTTTGTATTTTATTGGAAATACTTATTCGGACATATTTTGTATTTGCAAAATACTTTTCGACAAGTTTTGTCAAACAAAATCAAAACATTTACTTGAAACTGAATTGATATGGTGTGGTACGTATAGAATTCAACTGTTTGTTTGCAAATTGGTTATTACTTGATTAACGGAGTTAACCTAATTAATTATTGAATTTTCATTTCAAGTGCAATTGCAGACGCCAATATTGAAGATATCACATTGATATCATTTCAAACTCAAACTCAAACTGTTTATTTGCAAACTAAGTGTTACATAGGTGTTACATATTGCTCGTACTCAAAACTTAGTTACCTTGAAAAGGTATCGCAAATATAATAAAATTAACATCTGAAAAATTATTTACTGAAAATATTAAAATAAACAATAATAATAATAATATAATAATTTCAACCTTTGAAGGATGATGATGTCTGCCTGCATATATAAAAATAAGGACCGTCTTTAAATATAAGAGCGGTATAACTGCGAGGGTAGAAACGCTTTGTGCTGATAATGGAGACCCCTTGAAGCAACATGAACGACAGTGCCTTTGAACAAATTTATGAACACCGGGAAGACGCTTAGCTTTAAATTTTCATAAAACGGTTTGTTAAGCAATGATAAGGCTGAAGGTGGTACTTCGCGCCCCTTCCGGAATCCACAACCACTAAGGAATTGGCTAATGTTGACAGCTTGAATGTTATGGTGTCAAACTTAGATAGGATGCTGGTAGCTAGCCAGGCGGACTAACAACAAGTTCTACCACCAACTAAACCAAATAAAAATGTTGTACCCCCACTGGGAATGGTTCCCAGGATCTCTAGGTATGATACCAAGGGTGTTACCACTAGATCACAGAGGCGGTTAAAAATCTCGGTTTCTATTTCAAAATTTCGCTATTGAGTTGATAAGGAGCCCATGGCGCAGTGGCTTGCGCGCTCGGCCTGCGATTGTTGTGGTTAAGCAACTTTCTTAATGGTCGGTCACGGAATGGGTGACCAGAAATTCACTATCTCGAGCTCCTCCGTGCTTCGGAAGGCACGTTAAGCCGTTGGCCCCGGCTGAATTTGCAGTCGTTAAAAACTAATTATACATGTTTAAGTATTTATGTGTAGAAATACATATAAACGTCCATGACTCAGGTACAAATGCTTGTATTCATAATACAAACATTCGCCACTACCGGGATTCGAACCCGGGACCTCAGAGTAGGCGACACCTTGAAACCGGTGTACGGACCACTCTACCACGGAGGTCGTCGCTTTTGCTTGGGTTGCTTTAATACCATTGGATATTTTAACTCTGATTGGCTTAATATTTGCTTGCTTGCAAACTCTTATTCTGATTTCTTCACAGAAAGTTTACTACATGTGAGAGAATGGATTGACATTTGAAACGTCAAGTCGTCAACTAATCAGACAAGATGTTGTTTTGGACGGTCCGTCCAGCCAATCAGTGTTCTTATTTCATAATAGCCAGCTATTATTTTCGCAATCTTACTAAGATAAACCGTTTTTTCGCAAAAACCCTATCTTTTTCCAGTTGGATTTAGTCTAGTATCCGTGTTTTTGCAACATCCCTAGGATTTATGCAAAAAATCGATTTATCTAATTAGCATGCAACCACGTATATACTACAAATACTCTTGTGCAATCGGGGAACTTCCTGATTGACCAGTAGATTTTTATTGGGAAACTTTTTCTCTGAAAGTACTAAGGTTAAAGAAATAATTTATTATTCAAATGAAACCTGTTTATGTTCTATTGTTTGTGATATAAACGTTTCCTATCCATTACTTTTTAAATAAATAAAGTTCGAGTCCGTTACGAGTTCATAAGAAGTTGACAATGCGTCGGTACGATTTTTGGTTTATAGATGGCGTTGTGCCTTTCTCGCACACGCTTTAGAGATTGTTTTTATTTTGTATAAGTGCTTTAGAATTTGTAATAATGTTTAACTCCAAGACTCCAAAAGTCTATTATATTATGAGACACCAGTTCAACCTAGGTCAATAAACATTGGTCCTTCCAGCCGGATACTTTTGAATCAGTGTGGTCCGAGGAGTTGGGACTACCTCACCTACTTTGCAGTGGATCGCTGCAGCAAGAGTACGTGACTCTTCATCAGCAGAACAGCACCAGAAGAATAGAACAGCAAAGCAGAGCTATCGATGACGATAATGATGACATCGCAACATTTGATGACGTCGCAACATTTGAGATTCCAGAGTTCAAACAGGTGTGAGTGAAGTGCAAATTGTAAGTACAAATTTTGAACCTTATTTCTTTGGAAGATTAACAACAGCGAATATTGTGAAGTGTTAGCTTGTCAAGTAATTTTGAACTTTATTTACTTAGAGATTTTAACTTTTTTTACAGCTGAAAAATTGGATTAATGAATTAATTGGACTTACAGAAAAGTTAATTTAATAGTTAATTAATTTATCTTACACTCACTAAAAAAAACTTTTCTGGTCAACCGAGAAATTTCCCGACTGAGGAACTTTCCGGAGGGCAATAGAACATTAATATGTAAGTATTTGATAATAAATGATTTATTTAACCTTATTACTTTTCGAAAAAACTTTCCTAAATAAACTCATCTTGTCGACCGGCTTCTCTATGATGATTGCTCCTCCTTGTTATGGTACCACACTACCTAGCTAGAGTATAGCGCCATATTATTACGGATTTTTCAAAAACAACATCACTCATGTATTTACGTACCTACATACAAGTTGGAAAGCGCTTACACCATAATTTCTGTGGAACGAAATGAGCGTCCGTGCGAGGAATATGGCCGGCGGAGCCGAGTGTTTGCTCAATGAGAGAAGTAACGAGCTGTAGCTGTTTGCAAACTCTTTCTCTTAAAATATTTCAATAGTTTTTCGGAGGAGACGGACTAGAAAAAATTACTGAGCTTTAGAGATTCAAAGATTACCTAATAGAGGTAAATATTTTTCTGGAATATCTGCTTGTGTCCAAATCTCAGCCGTATAATTTTTAAGTTGTGAATGTTGTAATATAACAAAATTTAGTGATTCAAAGGGATTCTTTTCGTCATCTGAGTTGTGGATAAGGTGACTTTTTGGTATACACAAAGTATTTCGTTTATTTTATATTATTGACCAAACAATCCCAATATATTTATTTATTTATTTAGAAACTCAACAGCTTTTTTCTACAAAATCGACTAATGAAACTTATAGTTATTAGACTCTTAAGCCAATTACAGAGTTTCGTAGCATTTTTAGAGATTTTTAAAGGCTATACAGAATAAAGTAAAGAAAACTAATAGTAAAAATCTAAGTTATCTAAATAGTGACAAATTGCAAATGTATTTAATTTTTTCTTTAATTTGACATGCATGCTTATAGAATTTATGATCAAACTTGATCATAAACCTATCTAAAATTAACTTATAGTTAATGGATTAATTCGAATTTTTATTCGAAAGATACAAACTGACCGACAATTTAACTAATTAACACAAACAGCATACAGACTTCACAATTTTTCTTTTTTTTTAAGTTTATATTATTAGCATAAACAATACCTATATATACCTATATTCTGAAACGTTCTACAAACAGAAGCAAATAATACGTTAGGTACAACGGGGAACTTCCGGTTGACCAGTAGAGTTTTTTTGGGAAACGTTTTCTCGGAAAGTACTAAGGTTAAAGAAATAATTTATCATTCAAATGAAAAACCTGTTAATGTTCTATTATTATTTTCTATATATCTATTACTTTTTGAAATAAAGCTTCGTAAAAAAACTCGACTAGTCAACCGGGAATTCCCCGACTGTACTAACCTACAAAAAAAAGAAGAATAAAAGGTGTTTCTAACGACAACGTTAGGTTACAGAAATCCTCTTTGAAGCTCACCTCAAACCACTTATGCAACATGTCAGTGAAATGACATTTGCCTAACATGTTGATCACATCACTTCCAGTCGGGATCCTTTGAATACTCAGTATTACTCTTCGAGAGATTTTAAATATTCAATGGAACTGCTATAAAAATGGTGAAGTTCCATTGCTGCGCATGACGGGTACTAATTCCACTACTGAAATCTGTCATTAGATATTGTAAAATCTAATAAATCCATCTTTTATCTTGGACTAATAACTTCTTTACAGGTCCTCTAGAAATGGCAGAATACGGTAAATGTCCTTAAACGGTCAAGGAAGCGTGGTTGGAATTGTCTTTAACAACGGACTTATTGCTAATAGTCAAAGTCAAAGTCAAAGTCAATGTGGTAAATTAAAATGTTTCTTTTTTTTCTACGTGTGCATAAGGTAGTTGTCACTCGTAGCCGCAAACTCGGTAACGAGGCGGCTTACTCCCATCGCAGCCATGTTTGTGCGATTAAAAAGGCTCCCACCTAAGCTTCCATACATTAAACCATAAAACTTCCTGTGCTGTTTTTTACATTTGATTCATGTATTTGGCAGTAATCGGGCCTACTGTACCGCGGGTTGTGAGTCCAATCCCTTTTTTAACTATTTATGCCCGAGTTCACTAGCTATTAACGTTTCAGTCGTTACTTTGAAGTTAAATTAATGAACACAGACCTCCCCTGAAACTCAGGTTGCACCATCGTTTATCAGATGAATTGCTTCAAATATCAAGCTTTTTAAGAAATGCCGCTACTCTTTATCTGAAGTTTGCATATATGACAGACCTACACCCAAATAATTTAATTTATTTCCTTTTAAAATCATGTAACTTTATTTATACCTAAAAAAAATGCTGTTTTTTAAGTCCATAAAGTTCAAAAGAGTACGAAAAAATCTGGGCGTTATTACAAATGAACAGAAAAAGTTATACAACAACAATTTTACAGTTGATCTTCATATGTTCAACAAACCGAATTATAAACTAAAGTATCATAAAGCCAGTTAAACGGAACAGCAATAAATTAATACATACACACCACACGCCGCCTGTTCTCGCGCTAATACTAACTAATCCCGTACAATATATTCGAAATTTGGTTTAATGCAGAATCATTTGGACGCAATCCAAAGTGCATTTCGATGCCGCATCCACTTTTTTTACTTCACATAACTAGTCTGCGAATATTGCACTCTACAACAAACTCTTTGTTCGTGTAGGCCTGGGTATAGCGCTGGCTGTTTTTAAGTATTTTTTTCGTTTTCAGTCTGTCTTCGCGTAAAGTATTTCAACGTATACGTCGGTCGCACCGAGCACTTTTTTATTAACCTACTTTGTTCAAGTTGGCTTCAATGTGTTTGCCAAGTAGCCAAAAACTTTGTTAGTGTTTATTATAGTACATGCTGCATTAAAAGGCTTAATCAAATAATTTAATCATATCAGTCTCTCTCACCAGATTTAGACACAAAAATGGTAATAAAATAGAATTTGAATCGAACACATTTTAAAAGTACGTATAAAACTCCTTAAACTCTAATATCCGTAAGATTATAAAACTTACGTGAACTTTCCTGTATCTTAGAACCAGAAAAAAAACCGCGTTTGACTTGTAGTTTAGTACTTACAAATGCAGTGAGCGATGTTCAAGGATTTCGGCAAGCGAAGACTTGTTCATGAAATACTAGATGGCTATTTGATCACATTGCCTACACGTTTATCTTCTTTTCTGATTTGCTGATTGATTAATAAAAATTAAATATCTAGTAATCAAACAAAGTTGTTCTAATTAAATTTTGGATGAAAGACGTGATTCAATGATTTACGCAAGTTCAGGGTTCAAACAAAGAGTTGTTCGTTACGACTAATGAAGAATACAAATAGTTTTAAGGTTTCGAATGAAATCATTTATGAAATAGTAAACCCTTAGAAGAAATTCTAGCTGGTGATGACTCAACAGAAAAAAGATGTAATTTTGCCAAGTTTCTTTGCCAGGATGACTGTTAGCAGTTTTTATTCTCAATTTTATTCTATTTTACCAAAATATTTAGTAAATCTCAGAAGAAGCCCTAGTGCCTAGTAGAGAATCCAGTATGGCGCAAAAAAAGGTTAGACCTTTCTGAAGCAATAGAGAAACCTGGCTGGCGCAAGCAGAAAAAAAACATTAGCCCTTTAGTTGCCTACATTTCTTTTAAGTTTCTTCGCTAAGCTGACTATTAACCATGGAGTTTTTATTTCCAATTATAAAGTTCAAGTGTAGGCTGCAGCTGCGGGGCGCGGGGCTGCGGCGCGGCGTCGACCCACTGACCGGGGGCGACGACCGATGCACCCTGGCTGCCTGCACCTAGGGTTGGTGAGTGCTACCTTTTGGAAGGCAAGTGTGGGCAACACGTGAAGATGGATGGTCTAAATGATGCTGGCCAATCACTTCGAACGAATTATTCCCCCGAAATACACTTTACCCGTAAATATACTTTTAATAAAACTACGCTTTTATGCCCCAGAGATACACTTTCGACTAGTGCATTTAAATAAAACTGTTTTTTATATGAAAAGGAGGAAAACTAAATAATTCATAATTAAACAAAACTAAAGCTTTTATTCCTCAGTAAGTACCCATACAAAAATAACGAAAACACGAATTATATTGTATATTTAAGAAAAACCGTTTTACACCCCGTAGAGCCACTGCACAAGAAATGTCCTACTCGACAGAAAAAACTAACTAAAAATATAACTTATTAAATGAAAATATAATTAGCTGTCTGTAATCTTAAACGATACAAAAACAGTAATTATTTTTCTTTACGGAATTTTATTAAGACATCTAGGAATTCTCGACGTTTTGACCAATTGTACAGCTTAAACTGCCTTATAAAGAATAAAGAAAGAATGAGAATTTTAAAGGTACAGTTGTTTCGACTAAAAAGGAGTAATAAACAAAACACAATATTTACACATCCATCGTGAATATAGCTAGCTTATGTAATGGGGCCACGGGCAACCCTGTGCAATTGACCCAGGGACCTAGAAACGAGAGCAGCGACGCCTTACAACTGCGCCCGCCGCGCGCCGGTACGCTGCGTTAACGTGTTTACAAAGAGTTGAAAACCCTGAGAAATTATTTTATAGACGAAGTAGACCAAGCATTGTATTGTGCAATGTACAAAATGTATGAACTAAAAAGGTAAATGGTATTAGTTGTAAAAGTATAAAATATTATGATCAAATGTGTACATACTAGGCGTTGCTTGCTCTAACGTACAGTCACGTGCAGTGACATAGAAACACTAAGCAACCTTGTCACATTAATATATTAAATGCCAATTTTGTGGACAAAGAGTGCTTTGTTTTTTTGTGCGTCAATGCGATAAGGTTGTAAAGTGTATACTACATGTCATTGCACGCGACTGGACCTATGGATGTTGTTGCAGCTACGTATGACAAACCCAAGACATTTTTTATACCTAATATCTTTAGACATTGCAATATGGAAATAACTCATCTCTTCATACTACTGTGTGATGTGTATAATTCAAAGACATTTAGTTTAATGCATACAACTGCCCTCAGCGCCAACTGCCGCCTGGACATTCGTGAAAAAGGAAGAAATGCTCTTTCTGGCTAAATCAATTAAATTTTAAGATAGATAAATGCATAAAAAATTAAACAAAATTGGCAAAGAAACACTGAAAACGCATCCAGTACATGGTACCGGTGCCCATAAAAAGCGATTGACCTATGTCAGTTATCCTACAATGCGTTTAAGCGTTCTTAATCCAAGATTTCAGCTTTTTACATTTAACTAAACAAACATTGAAAGAAGCAACATTTTGACCTTACAGTGAGTAATACATCTGAAATGACAAGACCACTGTACTTATATATATGAAAAACTTTTTATAAAAAACTTAAAACCGACTTCAAACACTAAAAAGCAAAAAATAAACCTTTTGGAGTTGGTGCAAGCCAAGGCAAGAAAAATAAAATAGTAGGACCGCAAAGTAGAATGCTTTGGCTGGCACCGACTACAAAAGGTTTTTTTTTTAGTGTTTTGAAGTCGGTTTTCATTTTTTTAATAAAAAGTTTTTATTTGACAGTTTTTAAAGGTAGATATATCATGTCATCCAAGTAACAAATATGAAATGAAATATATAAAAATGCTCAAAACATAAAAAGTACTAAGTCAAACTAAACCAAATTTTTATGGGACCAATTGGCAACTATTCTGCATCGAACAAAAAAAGAATCACGGAAATCGGTTCAAAAATCTCGGCGTAATCGGTGTACATATAAAAATAAAAATATAAAAATATACCAACCTAATTGAGAACCTCCTCCTTTTTTGAAGTCGGTTAAAAACCTGAAAAGTTTTTAGAACGACGACAGTATAAACAAAACGAATAGCATAAAAAGATTAAATTTGTGTTTTCATAATCAACAGTACCTGTGAAATCTGAGCATCATATTTCATTCAGAATCAGGACATCCCTCACTGTCCAATTACTACAGCCCGTATGCATCGAGTGCTACTATTATTTCGATGAATACGTCTTGCATTTCCTGGAATCGTCAGGATCAAGGTCACTATAAATACGATACAAATATTTAAACGTCACCATCGCGTGAGAGTAAAATTTTGACTAGCCTTAATGCAATGGGAATAATGTTGAGAATTAAACTCTATTCGCAAACTGCGGCGTAAGCGAGTAGGTGAGAAAACTCACTCTAAGCACTCTGATCGTCAATCAAATTGGAAATGCTAGGAAACTCTACGTTTACGTTACGTTTACGTTTTAATCTTTGCTTTTATTTTAATTAGTAATCAAGCTGTTATGGCGTTTTGGTTTACAATAAAGAGATACTTAGAAGATTGTGTATGTAAAGTCAACAACACGTTATGTTTTACACTTGCTGAAATAAAATAACTTTTATGGATTTTAAGCGCACTGTTACACGAGTTAAGATCTAATTTTCCGTGTTTTTTATTTGTCATCCCGTGACTACGGCAGTTGAAATATCAGAAAAACCAAAAAATCTTAAAAAGCACGGACAGTGCGCTTAGGAACCGTTAAAGTTGTTTTATTTCAATGAACTGTCTGCGCCAAAACTTAAGATGTGCACTTGCGTTAAGAAAACCGCCGTTATTATGAACAACGTAGGTATAGCCGCTCTGTAGGATTAGCACGAGAAACTATCGAAATAGTATCGAGTAAGTATCGAGCACGTAATGTCAAAAAAGATATAGGAAAATGTAATCCCGTTTACATCCGGAAGAAACGCTGCACAATATCTCATACATTTTATTCCTTTACTTTCTCGATACTTACTCGAAAGTCATTCGTGCTAGGTCTGCTGAATTCAATATGTCAAAGTTTGACTCTTTCGTGTGTATGTTGTATATGTATTGTGTATTGTATATCTAGGGCAAGTTTCACCACTGACAGATAAGTTGAGTTATAGCTTATCTGATAGCTAATTTTACAGTTGTAATAAAAAAATAATGACAAATTATCAAAGTCAAAGTCAATGTCAAAGATTTTTATTCAAATAGACTTATAGATAAGTACTGTCGAATAGTCCAAATTTTTTTTTTCCCTACCAGCCATTCAGGACATCTTTTAACTGATAAAAAGAACGGCCGCAAGAAACTTATCAGCTTTAACAGAAACAACAACATTTACAATGGAACATGTTGTTGCCAAGCACAAATTTACAATTTTGAAATATATTTAATATAAGAGGAAAATATTCCCATATTCAATTATTAGAATATTTTCCTTTTATCCAATTTATAATAGTTATGTTTTATGTTAGTATCACATCCATGCATTTTGGTCTTTTAAATAATCATCTACCTTGTATTGTAACCTTTGCTTAAGAGTGACTTTTTAACATATATTTTAAATTTATGCAAAGGCAGCTCTATCAATTGTTGTGGAACTTTATTAAAAAAAGCTATACCTTTCCCCAAAAACGAGCGTCTACATTTTTCAAGTCGGAATTTTGTCGAAAAAATATCTGCCATTAACCTATCTTATTATTTTAACTTATATGTCGGTGGTGAAAGCGGCCCTTAGTGTACTACACTGGACCGCAAAGAAAAGGATCGGTTAGAAAATCTTCAATACCTTCAAAATACGCATTTTTATTTATTTTATGTTTATGAAAACTCAAAAGCTTGAACTAATTTGTTTCATTTTCAATTAAGCACATTAAAATGTCCTTTAATTTAGATTTTCTATACTAATAGTATAATGAGGAAATATTTGTTTGTTTGTTTGTTTGTTTGTTTGCATTGAATAGGCTCCGAAACTACTGAACGGATTTGGATGAAATTTGGTACACGGATAGTAGATAGCCTGGTTATGAACATAGGACGATATTTATCCCGATATTCCCACGGGAACGGGAATATTCACGGTAATATCCCGATATTCACGCGGGTGAAACCGCGAGCTGTCGCTAGTATTTCATAAAGCTATGTCAGGTACTTTGAAGATATTGAAGATTTTCTAACCGACCCTTTTTTGCGATATAGTCTATATTTAGTGACATACGATATTTGGTTGATACGACGGCAAAATCATTAATACCTATTTTTTTTGTTTGTATATGTAGTTTCCTTTAAATACTATCGTGTACAATCGAGAAAGCTGCCAGTAGATCAGTAAAGTTTTTGGAAACGTTTTCTCGCAAAGTAATAAGGTAACAGCAATAATGTACTATTCAAATTAAATTATTAGTAATCTAATAAATTCTATTATATGTGATTCTACTTTTTCTATAAATAAAATCTTTTTTAAAACAGAAATCCCTAAAAACTCTCCTGTTCTACCGGGAAGTTATACAATTGTACATACACTGCATAAATTTTCGTCATCAAAATGCCTCAAAATTTAAAATCGCTACAGTATTTTTTGCCAAAAAAATTCAGTCGTTGAAAATCTAGGTAAAAACTATATAATGTCAATGTTGATTGCCCGCAGTTCCTGGAGTTCCGAGAACTAGGTCACTTACTCACTGTTTATTTCTACGAATATTGCGTTATTTCCTAGAATTGAACTGAGTAACTTTGTAAGAGTTTAGCTACAATTAAAATCGGTGACACTGAGAGGGGGCTACTAACTTATACAATATAGTGCCGAGCAAAATAACCAGTCACTTACATCACAGAAGTTATTTCTTTGCCTAGTTATATAAATTCATTAAATATAAATATGATATTTTTTTATAGAAAAATACTAGAAAAAATCGACTCGGGTCACAAGTGATTCTCGATTCGAACTCGCAACCTTTGGTATATGCGTTACAAAATATAAGATGGTATTGAAAAAAAAACATAAATATAAACTAGTGGCCGCCCGCGGTTGCACCCGCGTGGTTCCGGTTCCCGTGGGAGTATCGGGATGAAAAATAGCCTATGTGTTAGCCCACTACTTAAAGACCCTACATTACCAAATTTCATCCAAATCAGTTAAGTACTTTTTGCGTGAAAGAGGAACAAACAAACAAACTGACATACTTTCGCATTTATAATATTAACTACTAACTACTACTAGGGCACTTTCAAAATCCACGTGAGCGAAGTCGCAGTCAGCTACTAGTAAATCATGATTCTTGTGGAAAATTTTCAAATTGCATCACATCGTTGAATGTTATCGAGTTACCAGATCAATCATCTATTCTGCAAACATTTGCTAGTTCATAAAACATATTGATTTCTCATCACCGCGCTGTGAAGGGTCTATCGAAGGCTACTCTGAACAAGAGACTCGCTCGCGGGGGTCAGTGTGTCACCGCCGACATTATTTCAAGGTGAAACATGATAGTTTTATCTATGGGTATCAGTGGCGAGGGTCGAAATGAAAGTATGGTAAAGGAAAGCGCAACAAAAAAATTCTCGTAAATTTTTCCTAAATTTCTCCTAACTGTGTAGTGGATTGATACCGCGGGATTCCTAAATGGGAAGCCGATGGAAATCGTTTTGTATGGACCATTCGCCACTGATGGGTATTTATGTGAGTTGTACCTAAATATAAAGTGGAATAATAAACATATATATTTTTTGCATCGTATCTTTATTCTTCTTCGTGATCCAACGCACAAAACTTAAGGAATAGAACAGGGGCTGCCATCAAATGTATTACGATTCATTTTAGGTTATTTTCAGGTAGTAAAATGAGACGCCGCTATAATGATAATAATACGCCGTATGGCAGCATCCGACTCTCACAACCTAAAAATAACAAAAGAATAGCAAAGAGTTGATGGTAAGGCCCCTGTAAGTCAGCTGTAATTTTCCTTTAAATAATTTAAATTTAGGTTTAATCACATACCTATATCGAGATAGACGGTAAAAGTATACCTACCTTGCGCAAAAAGTTTGATCCACAGTCAAAGCCAGTCCGCTTGAGACCATTGCCATGAAAATACGTGTCATTCAGAAACGAAAATCGATTATTATGCAGTGCTTTCTTGCAAGAGCTCGTCAATAACATTTCCACATCACTAAATCTCACTCGTGACGTCATAGTAGGTACGAAAAATTCGACACGCTAGCTTCTCATACAGTTTGAAGCGCTCTTTTCGTCTATCTCGATATGGGTCTGTAGGTTTAATTTTGTAATTTTATAATGGCCACGTGCCTGTTTTCGAACGCAATATGGTTCTTTGAACTTCTTTTTTTGTGTTCTGAAACCTGTGTGCTTAGTGCGAGTTTTTTCTACTCACGGTCGATAGTGAGCGCGTTAGGTTTTTGTATGGCCTTGGAGTAATCCGTGGCGTAATCCGCTAGATGGCGAGCCTCTTCATGCAAAATCAAATATTCATGCAAAAATCGACGCGTTCACGTTCCACCGTGAGAAGAAAAGACTCGCACTAAGCACTCTGACGTTAGTACAAAAATTAATCAAAATTAGTTTAGTAGTACAGGCGTAAAAAGGCAACTTACAAACTCTACCACAATATGAACATAAGTACATTTTTATTTCAACGTAATAATTACATGTTCAAAATGACTATTCGGTCGGTGTATTCAATACTTTCCGAACTCATCATTCTACAAACCATTCACCTTAGGATGTCCTCTGCCTTGGGAGTTAGCAGCATTGCCTACGCTGCTGCCAACAATATGTAACTAGTACATTTTACCCCCATTATATAAACTTGTATAATCACCACAGATGTAAAATTGAATATTTTTTAAATAATATACAAATGTAAGACCAGACAGGTTGTAAACTGCAGGGGACATTTTACGGTGAACGGCCTCTAGGTACCCTTAGGTTGGGTGGTCACCTTACCCAAGCCAACTATCGCAAAATAGCTGGAAAGCTGTGACCATGGCACCATCTTCCTCAACTTCATGAGTTTAGTCAATGCAATATCCATTTCTAACATATACCTACCTACTACTATGTATATCAGTTCCACACAGTCGTGTGAAGAGTGCATTTGCACCCTTCGCCGTCACAAAGCGACGACTTGATGGCCCACAAACTGAGTGCACTATTGTTCGTCGCCTTTTTATTGTTGTTTATTTTTGTGCAGCTCCAGAAGAACCTGCAGTCAAGATTTCTTATTTCTTTTATTACTTTTGCCGGTGATAAATTCAACCAAATTCCAAATTGTTATTTACGTACAAGTTACAAAAGCCACGGAAAGTAAAAAGTTTGGGAAATAACTCTCATTATTCGGCCAGCACCAATACTCTTTAGCTCTGAATAACTATTATAAAACTAGCGGTTTTACCCGCGTGGTTATAAAAAAATAGCGTATGTTTTAATCCAGGCTATTTTCTATCTGTGTAGCAAATTTCATTCAAATCGGTTCATTAGTTTTTGCGTGAAAGAGTAACAAACAAACAAATAAATAAACAGACATACTTTCGCATTTATAATATTATTAGGATCACGATGTCGTCACATATCCATCATCAGCCTGTGGACGTCCACTGCTGGACATAGGCCTCTCCTAGCTCACGCCTATTGTGGCGTTCATAGGAGGCTATTTGCCTACTGCTACCACGCTGGCCAGACGGGTTGGTAGAGTGTTTGTTCAAGTTTTCCTTCTCTGTCGTCACATAGTGGTCACATAATGACGACATACACGATTAATATACTGTTTCTAAGTGTAAAATACCATGTCGTGTGGTACAGATGCGTCATAAGTAGAAACTAGCTTATATTACCTGTCTTTGCAACAGCAGAGCGACAGCAACCGATAAGTCACGGATTACCATAGCAACCGCACATATCACCATAGTAACCGTGCTATTGCTATGGTGATACGTGACTTATCGCTGTCGCGTTGCTGTCGCTCTGCTGTTGCAAATATAGGTAATAGCCCCGCGGAGCTTAATAGAAATATTTTTATTTCGTTAGTAATAGTTAGTAATATTTAGCTCTAGTGACAGCTTTTAGTCACTGGTTTACAAGACCGATTAGTTGACACTAGTCTTACCAAACTATAGCTTTATAACTTGAATACTGATTCATGTATCTAAACTGGGTTCATCAATATAACAAAATCTTATAAAAGAATTTTCTACTAGATAAAACAACTTTTCCGGATATTGATTTATTTCAATGAACGTGCGCGTCAAAACTTAATAATTCTATTAGATGTTAAATCGTTGCTTAAGCGTCAATTCCGAAACGTGTTTATATTGATCGCACTAACAATGCTATTTTCTAATATATCTTAAAAAGCAATCGTCGTTTTCTTTCTAAAATTTATTTATCGTAAAAGCTCTAATTATTTCTTTGCTCGTATTCGCTGCACAAAGCCCCGCAATGTGGCGTCTGCAGGTGGCTCGCCGCACTTAGTCGGACACTTAATCCGCTATTTATCACTTTATGCAATTCACAATTTGTCCTATGCATTTATTGGTGGAACAGATTTTACTTGTTTTATTTCACCCACGAATACTGAAATGACAATATTCGTATTTTTTCATCTTTCTCAGTAATAGCAAAAATTATGTTATTTTTCATAGTTAATAAATGTTTTGACATAAAGTTTGTGTTATTAATAATAAACAATTTTTTTTTTATAATAATATGTGCATATAAATAAATATTTATATTTCGGGTATGATTATTTACTTCTGGTTTAATTTAAAAAAGAAACAAACCTTTAATGACACACCTAAATTATAGAGTAATTTCATTCAAACTTAATCGGACTTTGTGAAAGTGCCCTAAAGTGTCCGAGTTAACCAACTGTCGATTAGATGATCGTGGTTTAAACCAACGTTCACCCTACAAACTTGAATCAAACGATTGAAAGCCAATGACATTTTTAAAGCAAGTATAGCTTTGACCGGTCGGTCAATCATAATAAGGAGAAAAAAACAACAATTCATATCATATTTCAATTTCGTTATTCATTCACGTTAAAGTGCCGTAAACGTAATATATATTAATGAGTGGAGCTTCGATGGGAAGCGTGGTTGTTTGTACAGTTTCACAGAACTGAAAACAAGATCGTTCGCAGTGTTCATCGTGGAATTCAGGTAGATCGGTTTAGCAAACATTTGTGGTTGCAGCAAACACTAGGAAACGCTACTGCCTAGATGTAAGTTAGCTAGTTGGATCTAAATGTTTAGTCAGTTCAATATACAATAGTGAGCTTGGAAAATTATAGTGCAGTTCAGTCTGTTCTGGTCTTGTGCTCTGTATGTATACCTATGTATACCTACGTACACAGATAGGTAGACTGGTAGAGAATCCCTAAGGGCCATTAAGTCCGCCATTTGCTGTATATGTGCAATAAAGTTTAAATAAATAAATAGGTACGAATGGTATAGTTACAAGACACATACTACATAAACAGTGTGTTTGGTTACAGGTTCAATATACAATAGGGAAATAGAAACCTTGCTTTAGTGCAGATGATTATTTATTTATAGGAAAAGCCGTGAAAGCCAATGTCTTTTGGATAGCAAATATTGTAAAACAATTAAAAAACAACAATTAACGACTTTAACTAAAGACTGCGAACTATTATTTTATTATGAGTTGCTGTAATTGTACTTAAGAACTGATGACGCCAAGATCAAAATTTAAATCAATACCTAGTTGGTTTACAATAATAGACTAGACTTTGAACATCGCTTAAATTATGAATTGTTGGAGTTAAGTGGTTTTTGTCTCTATTTAGCTGAAGTTGATTTCGTCTGTTCTCTTTGATGATCCTTTGTTTTCAAATGTGATATTAATTTACCCCAGAATATGTGCCTAACTGGTTTAAAATATAATAACAGATTATGTTATTACCTCAATACCCTTTTTCAAGTTCCATATGACTTTTCCTACTTTTCAAATAAACTCACAGTATCTAAGATGATAGTAGCAAGTCATTTTCATATTTACGATATTCATTTAAACTAATATTATGTCGAGGCAAGATTTGATTGCTTGTTTGTTTGCATTAAATAGGCTCCAAAACTACTGAACGGATTTAGATGAAATTTGGTACACAGATAATAGATAGCCTGGTTATGAACATAGGATTTTTATCCCGATATTCCCACGGGAACGGGAACCACGCGGGTAAGACCGCGAGCGGCCAGTAGTTAAAAATAATAATTGATTGTTACCTTGTATATTTTAGGGTGTGTACAGACGCAGAATCCGCTTTACTAGGTAAAGGTAAGGTAAAGGCTATGCGTGCCACACTTGCACTACAGAGGCAATGCTTCGTACAATCATTGCCTGTATGCAGTCAACCTGCTTACTCATTCAATAGAGTACAAGATCCTCCGATCCGAGATCTACATCGCACTCTACACCTCTTTACGTCAGTAATTTGTCAGTAATAGGTACCATTGAACAGTACCATTGGTGGTACACGCTCTTCCTGTGACTTCTTATTAACATTTTAGACTCGTGCAATGGTTTGCAAAGCGTTTGAACTGCACAAACCAGATATTCACATACCTATCTTTATAATTAATCACTGTACCTACTGCGTAAATTACACCATAAATAAAAAAGAAGTTGAATAACAAATTAATAAACAATACCTGTAGTCATTATTATCTGCATAAAAGCTATATATCCAATAATTCGCGTAATGGTAAGTACAGTTCGTCTCAAAAGTAGTTAAATATTTTAGTACTTTGGCTTAGTAGTTAGTTTTTCAATGAGATCCTTCTATTATGAACGCAATGATTGTTATGACATAGTATGTATTTGTTCCTTAATAATTCGGCTATTTCTGAGGATGTGTAAATACAACGTAAGAATGACATACAATGCTACACGTACTTTGTCGCAGCAGCCTTTTCCCAGCACTCTGTACAAAATTTTACCTTATTACATCGCCCATAAGTTTCATTTTCGCGACAACAAAAAAATGCCCTTATCTTAATATGTTCTCTATAAGTACCAAATGAAATCTATGAGAATTTCAAAATTCATCCAAAATGGTTCATTGGTTCCTGAGTAAAAAAGCAAGCCGGAGAATTACTTTAGCTGTGAGTATTGTATGTAAGTATATTAATATTTCCAAATATTTACAGCACTCCTTATTTATTGTTTAGTTAGACATATCTATAGAAATAATACACTGGGAATAATCATTATACTGCAAAATGGGATCAGCAATTATTATTGAATAGTAAAAATATTTTTCCGTCTCTGAAATCAGTAAATCTTACAAGAGATTAAACAAATCTCTTGAACCAATATACCTAAGTATTCTAAAGAGGTATCTTTCAACATCACATAATTGCTACTGGTTACCAAACCTTGCCATTCGCGAATTAATTATTAAAGCTACCAAAACCAAGCCATCCTTCCACACTTAAAACAAACTAACAAAACAAAATATAGATTAGCCGAACTTTCCACCTAATTACTAAGGTTGTATTAATATAGGGAAAGCGGCATAAAAATAGGTCATATATTGGCGAAAGAGAGGGACGGAAAATAGTGCAACAAATTGTGGTATGGCGCCATCTCTTTCTCGCGCCGGAAATCAATAATGGCGGAGAGCCACGTGGAGGCAGGAAGCTTGCTCCGTTTGCATCGGGCGAACAGAGAGGACGGTTGGATTTGGCCGAATTGAAATTGTATTTGAATGCCTTGTCTGCTTGATTGTCCAATGAGATTGGAAAGTAAGATGAGTCATACCTAAGCAGAGAACTCTGAGACCTATACGTTGGTATAATGATATACCTATACCGCTACTTATATAAAAAGCTAAAATGCTTTTCGCATCAAAATATTCAACCGAGTTCTTATTTAATTCTTCGAAAGTTAACTATTACCTAATTACTAAAAGACATTTTCTTTATTAATTTCTATTTGATGGCTAGTTTTCAAATAGTCATCAAGATGTTGTTATAGCTAACTAAACATATTTAACACTTCATTATTCGTGAACTTCATTATCAATTAAATCTATACGCAACTTAAACTTACGATGTAAGTAGCGACATCTATTGACAGTTAAGGAAGATGCGCAAGTCGCAATTACCGCGATACTCTCGCTTCCTTCATTCACTTCATGTTTTATGTCATAGATGGCGTAACAATCGCGCAATGTGTAGTTCACATTTTCCCCGCTGCTACGTATAGCGCTTGTGTCGGCCGTAGTACACCGTAGTACCGTAGCATGTCGTAGTAGCGCTACGTCGCCTACGGCGCGTCGTAGTCTGTTCATGTTGCCGTTTAAACTAGATGGCGCTCTACTGGGATAGATTTCTATTTTAAAACGAAAGTACGTACTAGAAAAATATTTTGCAATAACACATACGTCCGCCGTTTACAGAATGATATCAACACTATTGCAAAAAAAATAATCAAAAAATAAAATAAAAACACTTGCAAAATGTGTTCTTGGCTTGTTCGTGCTAATCTTGACTAAACTAAAACTAATATAGGTTAGTAATTAGTATTAATTATCTAACATCAACCGAAAAATCCCGACTTCAAAAAGTTACAAATAAGCCTTTTGGTAGCCAAGCCATTGATGATGCATTCTTCAAATTCAACATTGCACGTCTATACTGTAAAACTTGTGTTAGCTTTAACAATAAATACACAAAGCAAACTCACTTGCGAGGCAGTTGATGGTAGCAAATAAATAGTTCTTTCAGTGTTTTTATTGACTACGTTCTCAAACACGGCAGTAATTTTTCAAACAGACAAACGACGACATGCTAATATAACAGTGTCGTTTCTTTTTTTTACTCATATACCAAAGAGTTTAGATACACCTTACTATTAAGAGGCCTGCTACACGTCAGTCTCCCATACAAACATAATACCAAAATAGTTTAAAATTTGAGCATGATTACGATTTGATTATGATACTTGTGATGTTATCTGGATTAAGACAATTATTTATTTAGGTTTCTATTAAAAAAATTAACTAAAATATCTACCTAATAAAAAAATAATGCCAATTATATTTTTTCATACAAAACTGCAATTTGCATTTATTATTAATTGATTAAGTATTTCTGGAAACCTAGATAAATACTGACGTAATCCGAACAATATCACAAGTACAGAAAATAATGCTCTAATTTCAAATCATTTTAATCTTACGTTAGTATGGGGAGCAGCCCGGTCGCCGGTCTCAGTAATTAAAAACCAAGAGTTTTTATACAGTTTTAATATACAGGTTGGAACAAAAAGACGGCCACTCTCCAGTAGGAAAGTAGCCTAAATATTGATGTAAACAAATTTTAACCAAAGCAAACATTACTTCGTTTTCAAAAATAAGTTAAACTGAATTCAATGATTTGTGAAAAATTACATACCTCCACCGGGAATCGAACCGGCTTGTTTGAGAAAAAAAACATCGTGTACTTTTATGGTACTATTCGATAGTGTTAAATATAAAGATCAATTTAGCTTAAGTAACTTAATGTCTTGAATTGAAGACAGAGCCAGGAAAGATAAGAGATTACATAGTTCAATACATTATTCTACCTACCTCTTACTCACACTAACTAAAATAAAAATGAAGTTCACTTTAACTTACTTAGTAGCTCGAAATATGAACCACATGCAGCAATACACCGATTTTAATTATTAGGTTATTGACTTTTTTGACTGAAATTCACCATAATTTCATTCTAAAGGCGACAAGACGCGAGTTCAATCAATAAATAAGTTTTTTAAATAGGTTCTTTAAGAGTTGCTTTTAATATTAGATAATATTCTACGCACACTAAATTGATCTTTATGATTAGCACCATCGATTGGTACCTTAAAAGTACACGATGTGATTTTTCTTATTCCGCCAGGTTGATTCCCGGTGCAGGTTAATGATTTTTCAAAAATCTTTAAATCCAGTTTTTTTTTTATTTTTGTTTTTGTTATTTATTTTTGAAATTAAAGGAATGTTTTCTTTAAGTAAAATTTACTCACATCAATATTTAGGGTACTTTCCCTCCATAGACCGTCTTTTTTTCCATCCTGTTTACTAATCAAATGACAAAATTTGATAAATTGATTATTTTCCTATGAAAATAATTGGCTAAAAATGTCACTTTGAGAAAAAGGTAAACCAATAGGGCAATTATTTTTTTTCGCACTTTTTTAGTACCGTGTATTCTCCTGTTTTAAAACATTCTTGGACCCTGGAGGATACACTTTGAGCCAGGTTGCACTTTTAATGAGGAATCGTCGTACTGCCGCATGCTGAACTCTGACGTTAATTGACTAATTAACTAATATCATAGTTGTGTATTACAACCGATCGTGACTCACATAATGTCCCCCAACTTGAGGCGTGTGTGTATAAGCGCACACGTCTTGTGGTCGGAGGCGGCGAGCGCAGCGCGGCGGCGGCGCACGGGCCGCGGGGACGCCGGCGGGGACTCGCCCGCGCCGGCGCCGTACCGCCGCACGCCCGGCGAGCTGCCGCGCCGGCGCACCGACGCGTGCCGCCCTCCCACGCCGCCCAGCATCCTGGTAACAATGGAAACGAAAATTTTAATTATTTCTAAAATTTTCGAACGAATGTAGTCGTATTAGTTTTTTTGGTTTTGATACGCGCTTAAAACACCTATAAGTAATACTTAGGATACTTATTAAGTATCCTAATATACCGATCGCGCTGAGTTATTTTGTAGGCAAAACCTTCAAAAATTCTAAAGTTTATAAAAACTTGCCTGTGGATGTATTTGCATATAAAAAGCTTATTTTTGAGTTTTGTGTCATTTCTTGCCTATGCATCTATAGAAATTCGAATATTTGTGGTGGATATAAATAATTCAAAATAAAACTTACAAAATTGATTTCAAGTAAAAAAACGCAATGGTATTGAATTTAAGATAGCCTGCGTAGTGTACAAACCAAGTTTGTGTCACATTCGTCCAGGGGAAAGTGACTTAAAGTCAGTACATTAATAACCAAAGCAAAAAAAAATTAGAGTTTAAATGACTAGTACCATAATCTGCAGATTACTTATATAAACCCATGAAATAAATTTGTGCCAGATTCAGGCATGGGATTTTAGTATTTTCAATTTTTTTGTTTATCCGAGCTATAAGTGCTTTAAAATAATATTACAATTATTAGAATTTACTTATTTGATATTAAAAATGCGTGATTGATGGACAGTGTGAAATTGTGTCATATTAATGCACGGCATTATTATTTAAGAAAAAAATACAAAAAAGCGCACGAAGTTAGTAGGTACATAGCGCGCGATATGCGAACGAAGCGCAGGCGGCAAGCCCGGCGCGGTCGACCTACCTATACGCGTGGACCGTGTGACATCGCGGCGTCGACCGTCTCAGTCGTGTTATATTCGGTACCTACTATAATAGGTAATTAGATTATCCCGTGATTAGATCAGATTAGGTAAGGATTGAATTGATGAACGAAAGAACACACGCCGTCGTTCGGTTATGTAGAGATTATCATCACAGTCTACATTAAGCGTTAATCTACTATGCAGACGCAGGTCACATCTAATTTTCAATACTGTTACTTTTATGCAAGTGAAAGAATGACAGGGTGTCCCTGTCCGGGTCGTCGGTCGCATAGCAGAGCAGATATTATACCTATATGAGTTATTTAGTAGATTTTCACTTTTACGGTATCGTTTTTCGATAGTTTTTATTTTTTTATTTATCATATAAAAAAAGTATTCTGCTTTAAGTAGAGTCAGCAAAACAAAATGTATAGCTTGTACTTACTAAATACGGCATAGTCGTAGATTTACAGGAACCGGGTCCGATACTCTGTTAAGAGAACCGGGAATATCGCTACTCCCGGTACTGAGAAACCCCTAAAGCTTTTTTGTATTATTGAGCTGTTTAAAATGTGTGCATAAATGAAAATGTTAGACGCAAGATGAAAGAACCATAGAAAGTGCTGCTGCTGTGAAACTATTTTTTGGTAGTTCCCCGCGTAACACACACAAAATTCAGCTTTTATACTATAACGTAGTATTGAAATACGCTCATATTACTGTCTGGCTATTGCTGTCTCACTCTGATAAATAGGTCACTGCCCTGTTATACCGCCTAATGATAAGCTAGGAGTATCATACAATCAACGATGAGCCTAGAAGGAATTCATTAGGGATTTAGAATCCCCGGGTTTGTAAGTATTCGGAAACACAAGAACAGGTAAAAAGTTACACTCTAGCGCGGTACAGAAGATAAAATAATCAAAACGCTGAGCCGATTTCGACGCATTGAACGCCAGTCTTTGGAATATATTGTGAAGTACATATTCGTATTTATGCTTGTCTAATGGCAGGGGAAGAGTATCGCTGCCCATTTCAGACCGAAATATATCAGATAATAAAGCGTTAAGCTCGCAACAACGCTACTTTCTGTCTCTGCTCAAGGGGTTTGCGTTCAAGCTTATAACAAAAATATCTTTTGTGCGGCGTCGGTACCGCCACAAAAATAGATAGATACCGACGCCGCACTGTAACCGCACTGCGCGCTTTGTATGGAAACAAACGACCGTCCGTGCGCAAAACGACAAATGCACTGCTTCGGCACCGCAGCGATCCGACAAGAAACGTCTAAACTGAAAGCGCCCTTAAAGATGTTTGGATCTAAACTTCGATCATCAAGTCGTGGTCATCGTTTAAGCCACATGACACCCACTGCTAGGTATAAGACTCCCCCAAGGATCTCCACAACGATCGGTCCTGCGCTGCCCGCATCCAGCGACTTCCTTTGACCTTCACCAGACCGTCGGTCCACCTTGTCGGAGGCTTACCCACGTAGCGTCGTCCCGTGCGCGGTCGCCATTCCAGAACCTTTCCGCCCCAGCGGCCATCGGTTCTTCTCTATGTGCCCCGCCCAGAGCCATATCAGCCGAGTAATCCTTCAAGCGATGTCAGTTGCTTTGATCAGTTTAGTTCTCCTACGGATCTCCTCATATCAGATTCGATCACGTAGGGAAACACACACTGGTCATAGACTTTCGTCTTGAGACACTCCGGTAAGTTGGACGCGATGATTTTACGGAGCTTCCTGAATGCTGCCCATCCGAGTGTGATTCGACGGGAGATCTCTTTCTCGAAGTTGGACTTACCTAACTGGATTGTCTGTCCAAGGTAAACGTAGTGGTCAACATTTCGAGTGTAGGGTTCCCAACGTGAACTGAAGTGGGTATAACATGGGAATTTGACATGATTTTCGCCTTTTCCATGTTCATCTTAAGACCCAATGTTTGGGAAGCACTACGGAGATCTTCGAGCATTGTGTTCAGATCTTCCAAGGTCTCAGCCGCAAGGACTATATCATTGGCTAAACGAAGATGTGTCAGATACTGGCCATTAATGTTGATGCCGAGTCCTTTCAAGTCCAAGAGCTTAAAGATATCCTTCGACGCAGCTGTGAACAGTTTCCGAGAAATGACGTCTCCCTGTCTTACACCTCGCTGAAGTTGGATGGGATTTGTGTTCTGGTTCTGTAATCGGTCCGACATGGTGGCATGTTCGTATAAGTACCTCAACACCTCGAAATACCTATAGTCCACTTGGCACCTCTGGAGAGAATGCGGCACCGCCCAGGTCTCTATCGTATCGATGGCTTTCTTATAGTCCGCAAACGCCAAGCAAAGTAGCAAATTATACTCCTCGGTCTTCTGTATAACCTGCCGAAGCGCATGGATGTGGTCTTTGGTGCTAAAGCCTTTTCAGAACCCGGCTTGTTCGTGAGGAAGTCGTCGAAACTGTGAGCAAGACGACTCGTTATGACTCTCGAAAACAACTGAGTTTGCGTTTGGTATAGTTGGTGGAACCATTTCAGCGTAAAAAACCTTTGCCAGTAAAGCAAAGCTTTTTTCATGCTAATTAAAATTTTAATGAAATATAAAAAATTTAAACTCAATGAAAATGACACGCATGATCAGCAAGCATATCCCTCAAAGTAGGATTCAGGTTGAAAGGACTGACCTGTTTCTTTTCCTGCTAATCTTACAGCCTTAGTGGACAACCAAATTAGGGAATTAGGGACAAGATGTAAGTTAGCATTGGCTTGGCTATTTCACTAAAGGCCAGGGCGAAAAAAATTAACTATTCTACATCTATATCAATAAAAGCTATAGACTTGCTCGGTCGTCAACTGAAGCTTTTTGGGTTACATGACAAGGGGGCAGAGTTATATTGCACTATTAAGTCTGCCTGCGGAGACAGGTTCATGAACCAGTTCAGTAGGGGCTCGCGCATCAAATTTAAATTCAAATTCAATATCATTTATTCAGTCTATGCTGTTACAAGCACTTATGAACGTCAAAGAAGCTACGCCATCGGCTCACAAACCCTACGGCTGGATACTGGATTTTCTTTGCTAGCAAGGCATTGAATGATGACCCGTTATTCTATTTTCTCCATACTTGTGAACAACGATAAGATGCTTAATTAGTAGCTACCTGGGCAAATGAAGCTGTCTCCACAATCTCCCCAAAACCGGAAAGTTTCCGATCTCAGGAGATTGCAATGCAAATATGGCTAGCCAAAGGAAAGGTCAGAAGTCAGATAATGTTTATTTAACATCGATAAATAATCCCAGGAACTCCTGGTTACGAATTTTCTCGAGATTCCCGATACGGTACTTACTGGGGCACATTAACTGGCACCGGTTTTAACATGGTACCGCAGAACCTCTATATTCTCTCATTAATAGTAAACTTCAATATAAATATATTCAAACGAATGAGTTCGAGATAGGGAAAAGTACCGGGAATTCAAAGTTCAATTTTTTTCCCGGGACTCCCAGTACTGACGCAAATTAACTGACACCGGTACCATCGTATAGAAGAACCAGTATACTTGGTTCTCATTAATAATAATGAATGCAAAACTATAAAACAAAATGTATTAAACGAGTGATTGACAGTGGGTGCATGATTTCTAATTTAAATTTTAACAATCAGAAAGGCTGTCATTTAGAATAGTGGCACTTGAGGTGGTATAAAGTAAAAACAAATTATACTTACTTACTTGCCTAGATCAGATATATATCCTGTTTTCTTTTTTTGCTTTTTATTTAATGTTTACCTACTTCTAAAAAACATCTTAGTCTGGTCATCAACTTACATAAAAATCATGTAGGTACCTTCTTGACTAGCAATGTAGGTACCATCAACAGCACGTACGGCTTTACATTTGCACTACGAAAACCACCGACGAGCGACGACGTAAGGGCGCTCTCAAGGTCACACACACCGCTCACGTGTCGCGTCGCGTCGCGTCCCATGCGCTTGCTCTTAGCGGCAAATTTCAATATGTTCCGGATTTAAACTGAATCTAATAATATAAGATTCCATGGATAAAAACGACACAAATTTTGAATAGTGTTTCGTTATATCATAAAGATAATAAAAACATAAACTCTAATAACTTGAATTTTCTTTTGTGACTTTTACAGCGTTTTGAACAAGAAAAGGAAAGTTTCTGAAAATGCCATGGAGGAATCTGACACAAAACATTATAAACAAAAGATACCATTGATCTAAAACTTATAACACTTATTTCACCAACTCTAATATTCTTTTGAGCTACTGAGGCGACATCTTAGGTAATGGTTAAATAACAGTATTCCCGTGGAGAGAGATGACACAAAAACCTCGTGTACATCGTTTACGACTTTCTAATCCCCATGAAAGTAAAATTATCGTCTCTAATTTTCTTTCCGGCCGATAATGTCAGAAAAGACAAAAACGTCAATATATACTTATCCCTGCACCTAAGATGACACAAAATCATATATTAGGTTAAATAAATGGTCCTGGAACTGTATACCAAAAATCAAAAACTTTAATATTTTTGAAACCTCAAAACTTATCCCTATCGGTCTATAAACACTACACATGGATACAAAAAACGATACTTGCCTAAAGCTTGACTGGCACAGACTACGTGCACCTTTTGTATTTTACTTGTGTATTCTTACAAAAAGTTAAATAAATTAAAAATCTTAAACGAATTGACTTTATCCCAGATGAAATGGATCTTTGATTTTTTTTTCAAAACGACGGACCGGGGACGAGGCCAAAAGGTAAATCAAAGCATTAAGTATAGACATTATCATAAAAACAAAGTTTTTATCGTTTCAATTAGAATTTGTTTCGGAAAGATTGATCTAAGATCTCCGAGATAAAGTATATACCCACAACATAAAACATCTTGTACGCTAACAGTATAGAACTTTTCTTATTAAGGAATTCCGTGCGAGCGTGTCGCATACTGATACGGAACTCAGAACAGGCGAAGCAAGTTCGGCAGGCAAGTTGATCAAGGTAGTAAACTAAGTGACAGCGATTTATCGCAAGTTTAACTCTTGGTAGTAAACTGTTTGAGCTTTCTCACAACTACTTGTATTTATTTCTAGATAGGCCAAGATAACATGTTGCTGTTAAATAGCTCAGCCTCCGTATTACGACCTCTTACATAGCTGGTAATAGAGGTCACAATTTATACTGCTGAGCAAAAATAACTTGTCAATGAACGACGATGATATTTCATATTACTGAAGAAAATTTCACATGACCAGTCTATTAGAAAAAGTCTCATACATTTACATGTCTACTGTATTTTCTTAAAGGTGTTTTTGGAATTTTTAAGCTAAAAAGTAGTTTAGGCAACTATATCTTAATTAAGGTACTCGTACGTTAATATAATATGTAGTTATTATTCATTAGTTTGAGTAAGTGACTAGTTATTTTTGAACGAGAATGGATTTTCCTAACTATAATATCTCTGTTAAGTTTTTGCCTTTTCACCACTCAACGCGTTACGATGAGTTTAAACTTAGATTAAACATAAACAGAAAACTAGCTTCCGCCCGCGGTTTCACCGGCGTGGTTCCCGTTCCCGGGGGACAACGGGGTATGTTAGTCTTCGTCCATTCAACTAACTCTATGCCAAACATCTTGTCGATCTTAGTTAGTGCGTGAAAGAAGGACAAACAAAACACTTTCGCATTAAAATATATATTAGTTAGGATTATACTCGTACTTTGAATAAAAATCATACGGCGCTGGATATGAATATTAAAGTAGTTAACGAACAAAACGAAGGATTTGTTAACGATTTTGATCTCATGATAAATTTTAAATAGAAAAATAATGGATAAAATCAACTCGGCCACAAGTGAATTCTTATATGGGAATTCACTTGTGGCTGAGTTTTTTTTCCAAAAAAAATCTATTAGAAGTATAAAAATAGCATTGAAAAATGCAAATATTCAAAAATCATAGATTTTGATCTCTTTTATCCCTATTAAAAGCTAGCTGCCGTGGTAAGCAATTTTGATCTATCTTAAGGATGTGTATAACTTTAAATAAATACGCAGGAAAGTACAACAAAATGTTTGAAATTCCCAATCCACTTCACTTCGTAAAACTGCGTGGGTTCCAGTTTGTTTTAACGAAAATAATTACAGTTTCTATTAAACGATATCGTTTTCGATCCGTTAATGGGTGGGTGTAATAACCGCCAGTTAAAGTCTCGGCAAGGCTTAACAAAGAGTTTGCTTTTGACTTGATTGAGTAATCACTTTGTAAACAATTAAGCCAGATAATATCAGCTTATTGGCTTTAGATTCTTAGGCTTTTAAATACGTTTTAAATTTTTGCGGCAATGATAAATTATATACTAGCAAAAATCAACACGACTGACAAGATTATCATACGAGATTGTTAATTCATTAAAAAAAATGGTTAAGAAATGAAAACTCATAAACCTTTCCTGCAAAATAATAATTTTTTTTTTATAATAATGTACTCTTAAACCAAAAAATACTAACTAATTTACCCAATTTTAAAAGAAAAGGTTACTTATAAGTACTAGAACTTTGCAGCACTTCAAAACACTCGTCTGGGTTGCGAAGAATACAAATTCATTCCCGCATAAAATATATCAGCAGGAAACTTTTCCCCACTACAGTAGTACTAAGTAGTAATATTCATTTTATTTACAATAAATAGGCTTGCTCTTGGCCTTATTCTGAATCGTTGAGTCGATAAGAGGCCGAAGATGGAGCGAGCTTGCCTAGAAAAAATACTTTTTAACCGACTTCAAAAAAAGCAGGTTCTTTTACATTTTTTTTTTATGTATGTTTTACCATAACTTCGCCAGTTGTTAACAGATTTTTATAATTCTTTTTTATCTAAAAGAAAATGGTTTATGTGTGGTCCCATATAATTTTTACGAAGATCTAGTTTGTAGTTTTTTCATAATCCTGAAAAATATCAATCACGTTTTGGCAAGTAGTCGTTTTCCTAGATGACATCATTGTTGTGTATGGGCTGATTTTTTATGTAAGTAACGGCCCATGATGTAACTAAACAATCTGAAATAAAAACATTTTATAAAAAAAAATCAAACCGACTTCATAAAGTAAAAACTAAAACTTTTGGAGTCGGTGCTAGCTAGCTAAGGCCAAAAAAATATATAGTTAATAGAAGTGCAATGTAGAATGCCTTGGCTGGCACCGACTCCAAAAGTTTTAGTTTTTACTTTTTGAAGTCGGTTTGATTTTTTTTTTATAAAATGTTTTCACTATTATACACCAAATTACTACTTTTACTTCACTATTATACTCTATTATACTTCTAGTTTATTATACTCCAAACCTTGATTCACAAATCGTTCCTTCTTCCAAACGTGTCATTATATTGTAGTACATCCCCAAATCTTGTAAGGGTCTGTTAGGAGCTACTCAAAACAGAAGTCTTTCAATAAATAAAACATAAACAATCGTAGGGAGCTCAACAGGTGAGTCCGTAATAAAGTTGAGCGAAATTGGGGCTTAGCCCCGGGCTCCCTCTGTCGGCAAAACTTATCCTTACACGGAACTACTAAGCTGGGGAGACGCTTCCAAAGTTTTGATTTTAAGAGCTAAGTTCAATAATATTGTGATATTTTTTCTTAATGAAAAATGTTTGTGTATTTTTGTATTATCAAAATGTTAATGCTTGAAATTAACGCTAACTACCTCACCGATCCTACGAACAAGAGCCGATCATCTGCTCTTTATGTTCTGTAGTTCGGAGCGAATTGAGCCCAAAATGTATTAACCTGTATAACTATATTTCAAAATAATTTCAAATTGCTTCGCTCTTCAAACCAGACACTAAAGACACTACAAGCGATATTAATACCTACACAATTAACGTATTTTTACCATTTTATCATTGCGATCCCAGCAGCATCGGTAAACTATTCTTTATGGTACAATAACGACTCCAATATTAAAAACAAACGAAAATCATCACAGCTATGACTAAAACGACTATCATAAGCTATACTGATATGTTAATCATTGTAGTCGAAAACATACTACAACGGTGTTCGCTGCTATTCGACGAAGTACCTACGTGAGTTTTTTATTTTGTATCTAATTCTGGACTATATCGAGTCTTCCATAAATCTGTAAACAAAACTCTTTTTAAAGGAAGGGTTATGATTTTCGCATATTCTTTATTACATCTTATCTTTTAAACGGCTGAACGGCTTTTCATAAGATATCATTAGATTTGTCTTGCTAACCCAAGTATTTTTAGGTAAGTGATGTTTGAAAAAAAAAACACAAAACAGCTGTGAGGTGCTATTATTTAAAGTAAAAAGAAAATAATAATAGAATAATTCAATATGGGTATCAAATTAAACGGCTGATCTTAAGGATTGCAAAAAGGTGACTGATAAATAACTAAAAAATATAATTGAAAAATATGTAATTATAAAAAAATTATACCCGTCTGTATCCCAAGACAAGCCAACTGAAAAGATGGAACAAGTTTCCATGTTATAAGTGGGCTTGTCTTTTGAAAGCAAGCGGGATTTTAATTTTTAAATTTTTTACAATTAATATACGCCTCGCATTGAGGTATTATCTACTCACGAACGTACATAAAAGGTACCTCAATGATGCCTCATCCACAATTCACACATATACGTCATCATTGTGCAATACGAACTAGGACCTCTGCGGTGAGTGCTACCCGCTGATAGCTATTGTTACATGCAACGACGAAATTAGAGCGGAGGTTTTGTTCTGGGCCCGCTTGGTCCGATCGGTGCTGGAGACAGATTTGTAATGGACTTTTAGTACTACACTGGCCTCGAAAGCTTAGTAGCAATAAAATTGCAATTTCCCCTAAACTGCAGAAGGTACAGTTTTCAAACAAAAAAACCCTTTTCACTGGCTAACAAACGCCTCGTCCACGATTAACACGAGTTCGCAGACCTCTGCGGCGAGTGCTACCCGCTGCATTAACTAATGTTGCGTGCACCGACGAAATTGGAGCGGTTTTGTTAAAGGACCAAAGCGTTTGGTCCAATCGGTGCTGGAGACAGATTTGTAATGAGCTGTAGAACATTGACCTTCAAAACTGAGATTAATAACAAAAATCTAATTCATTGGAGGTGTTGTTAATTTTTAACCCTATTACTAAGCTCCGCTGTCCGTCCGTCCATCTGTCCGTCTGTCACCAGGCTGTATCTCATGAACCGTGATAGTTAGACAGTTGAAAATTTCACAGATGTTGTATTTCTGTTGCCACTATAACAACAAATACTAAAAAACAGAATAAACTTAATATTCATACAACAAACGTGTTTTTTTTGTTTTTTTTAATAGATTATGGTACGAAACCCTTCGTGCGCGAGTCTGACTCGCTCGTGGTTTCACTCGCGTGGTTACCGTTCCCGTGGGAATATCGGGATAAAAAGTTGATATGTTCATAACCAGGCTATCCACTACCTGTGTAAAAAAATTGATCCAAATCTGTTCTGTACTTTCTGAGTTTATTCTTTGCAAACAAAAAATCAAATTTTTCCTCTTTATAATATTATTATAGATTCAGTTGCGTAATAAGTTCTTCAAAGTAAATAAGTTCGCCTTATGAAGCTAATTACATAATTACAAAATATTAAACTTTTTTAATCCATAAATAGTCGAAGTTCCTATAGTATTTGTTATTTAAAGTTCCACAGATTGACATTATCTCATTGAATTTAATTTTGTCTTGCAAACATACACTCATTCTAATAAAATTCATTTTTTTTTTGGCGAAACCTTTACGTGACTTTCTAATACGACGTTAAATTGATACCATGGGAGGGAAAGCAGCTGCCGCAGATACGGGTATATCCCAGTAAAAAAAAGAAAAGGTAGTAGTTTGTACTGCTATTGATATAAGCAACTTAAAAATTATATACTTTATTTTTTTTTTAAATTTTGTCAATTGTTTTATTCAACTTAGTTTTTGGCGGTACCTACATTTTTTTTGTTACTAAAACATTTCTGTTATTTCTGTTATCCATCGTCGTTGGAAGCGTCAGTATATTGTCATGTCAAATTTTATAAGTTACCAAGTTATATTTTATGTGTATGGTATGTACTATGAGCCCGTGCGCGTGTGGCGCAGTGGTTCGCGCGCTCGGCCTGTGATTGTTGAAGTTAAGCAACTTTCGCAATGGTTGGTAACGGGATGGGTGACCAGAAATTTACCATCTCGAGCCCCTCCCAAGCTTCGGAAAGTACGCAAAGCATTTGGTCCCGGCAGTCGTTAAAACTCACCAATCTGCATTGGGCCCCCGTGGTGGGTCATGGCCCGTTCTCCTTATCCATCCATAGGGCCAGTGTCCCAGCAGTAAGGACAATAAAAATGACTGATGACAACGAATTGGTATGTGCAAATAAAACTTGCTTAATTATAATATGAGTAGGAGCGGTTGAATGACAGGAATATACAGCGACAGGCCGTCGAGTCACGCAGTCACGTCGATTTGCCAACGTCATACGCAACGCAAACGCAAAAGCCACATTATTTTAAACCAAAAATGCAAATAAGTTACAAATTAACTAAATTGTAAAAAAAGACACTTTGAATCTCTTGTCAGAGGACTCTTAATAAACTGATTTAAAATTACTCAAGAAAACGGAAACAAGGAAAAAGATATCACTACAAATTCGTTGTTCCTGATCCTTTTGTGCAGAAATAATCAAATCTGAGATTTTCCATTATTAAAATCTTACTTGATTTTCATTCGAAATTCATCTCTTGTTGATCAGGATTACTATTCACAATTATCATTACTGACAAATTAATGGTGTTGTTTTTTTCACAACACATGCAAATGTCAATGTGTGGAAGACAGTAAATTTATTTATAAATATTTTATAAATAACCGAATGATTCAAATTTCATGATTCAATAAAATATAACAAACAAAAGACTTAAAACTGTGTTTTCTATTAAATTTAATTCTTGCGTTATTTTTGGGACAGCCTATATAATATCCGACTATCCGATGACTAAACTCATTGCCAGCATCTTAATTGATAAAAAAAAACTACCAATATAATTTTTTTTTTATTTTATTTTATTACGGACTTCGGTTTGGACCACCGATATCTGTACCCCTATTACGAGTTTGCTTAACATGACATTTACATGACTCCTGAGCGTAGACTATCGGATACAGTGCTCATGTCGGTAAAACAGTCGCTAAATATGAAAGAGACAGAGCTACATTTTACATTAACGTTTACTGTAACGTCGAGTTTGCCAAACTCGTAATAAGCCTACAGTTATAAATATAAAGGGCAAATCATTTGGTATACTCACAGACCTATATCGAGATAGACGTTAAAAGTTTACCTTGCGTGTCAAAAGTTTGATCCACGACCAAAGTTTTACGACATAAGTCAGTCCACTTGAGACCATTGCCATGAAAATACGCGTCACACAGAAACGAAAATGGTTGATGGTGCAATGCTTTCTTGCATGACGGCATCGGAGGTACAAAAAATTTGACAAGATAAGCCTGACAGCTTGGAGCGCTCTTTCTGTCTATCTGTGGGTTTTTGTATCTGTGCTAAATCAGGAGGCTAATTGTCGAATTTTAAAATCTATCGCAATCCCTTTCAATTCGTCATTTGAAAGATAATTACATACTTCAGGCCGTCACTATTTGACATTTGAAAGGGATTGTGATCGGGACGCGTTTTGAAAGGTATTGAATGAAAATTGAGCTGTCTAAGCAAAGTGACAGATGAAAATATCTTTCAAATGTATGGAGAAGTATCATATGAAGTGTCATTTAATACATCATTGGTTCTGAAAGGGATTGCGACTATAAGTTACACAATTCCATTAATTTCTACCACAATAACAATATCTTTGAAAGGGATTGTGATAGATTTTGAAATTAGACAATTAGGAGGCTGATTTGACATACTAGCTATTTCTCATAGTTTCAATAATGATCGAGTTGGAACAAACATACTTATTTCTCTATTTATAATATTAACTCCCGTATTCAGAGACGGCATTATGATATGACTATTGTTATTTGTACTTGTATACAAAAACATGCAAAGAAGGAATATGAATGTAACTTTCTTGTGTATGACATTATGTAGTAAAGACGGGCATAAATTACCTTTAAATGACAGTTTCATATAACTGTCATTTAAAGGTAAATTATGCCCTGAATACGTCCGAAAATTACATTAACTAACTAGCCTCGGTAGCTCAGTGGTAAGAGCATTAGACCGGATTTCCAAAGGTCGTGGGTTCGAGTCCCATCTGAGAATTCACTTGTGGCCGAGTTAATTTATTCCAATATTTTTCTATTTAAAAATGTATCACAAGTACATTAACTTATTTCAAAAACACCTTTTTCTAAAGAGTTAAAGGACCCATCAATTTGAGTATCCTTACATTTTGATCGGAAGATTGTATGCGGTTTCGTCTCATATTTATTTATAGGTCCTTCAGGATGGTATAAACATGTCAGGGGCTAGGCCCTTGTCGCCGGGGATCAAAGTCCCATCAACCGCCGATCTATTCAATTAGTGACCGCTATCCCGCGTGAACTGATTACGACCCTCGACCACGGACCTACTGTAATACAATTCTATAAATGATTTTGTATTCCGAGAACGATAAGAATTGAAATTCCCGAATTCAAATTACATCTTGTCCCAGTTCTCCTAATGTTAACCTCAAAATTCGTGTCTCAATATTTCACATATGGTAAAGTCAAAGTCAAAGATTTTTATTCAAATAGACTTATAGATAAATGCTTTCGAATCGTCCAATATTTTTTTCCTACCAGCCATTCAGGACATCTTTTAACGGCCGCAAGAAACTTATCAGCTTTAACAGAAGCAACAACATTTACAAATGAACGTGTCGTTGCCAAACACAAATCTACAATCTTGAAACATATTTAATATAAGAGGAAAATTTTCTTATACTCAGTTATTAGAATATTTTCCTTTTATACAATTACAATAGTCATGTTTTATGTTAGTATCACTTCCATGCATTTTGGTCTTTCAAATAATCATCTACTTTGTAATAACCTTTGTTTAATAGCGTTTTTTTAACATATATTTTAAATTTATGCAAAGGCAGCTCAATCACTTGTTGTGGAACTTTATTAAAAAAGGCTATGCCTTTCCCCTAAAACGAGCGACTGCATTTTTCAAGCCGAAATCTTGGAACGGCAAGCTTATTCTTGTTTCTAGTATAAAAATTATGAACATCGCTATGCTTAATAAATAAATCGTGATGTTTCATTACATATACTATATTATCATAAATGTATTGGCCCGCCAAAGTTAGTATATTAATATCTTTAAACAATTCTTTAAGAGAATCTCTCTGTCGAAGGTTGTAAATAGCGCGTACAGCTCTTTTTGAAGTAAAAACATTTTCTATATTGGCTGCTGAGCCCCACAACAACAGGCCATAGGACATTACACTATGAAAATAACTAAGTCTAGTCTTGCCGTTTCAATATCAGTTAAGAGCCTTATTTTCCTTATTTATTGCGAAAGCCGCAGAACTAAGTCTACTCGACAAGGTTTCAATATGTGGATCCCATTATAGTTTTGAATCTAATGTAATGCCAAGAAATTTAGTACTCTCAACTAACTCTACTACATCCCCATTCAAATTTATATGCATGTCGGTAATGTGAATTTAACAAATTTCGTTTTGGTAGGGTTAAGAGAAATTATTACTGTTGAACCAGTGTGCGACTTGAGAGAGAGCACTATTTACTTCTTCAGAACAATTGTTTCCTCTATCAATTTTAAAAATTAAAGACGTATCATCCGCAAATAGTACTGTCTTACATAAATTACTCGCGTAGTTAGGGAGATCGTTAATATATATTAAAAACAGCAGAGGGCCCAATACTGAACCTTGGGGCACGCCCATAATAATGGGGGCTCCAGTAGAATTAGTATAGCGGTAGGTACTGTTCTGCCTTCAACTTTGCTCGGGTGCAATAAGACTATTTTAAAAGATGACTAAATGGAGTTTCTTACACGTGTATGATATTAGGATAATTTCATGATTACATCTTGCAAGTACCGAAATACATCAGCGTAACCGTTACTTTGGAACTCAATGTAAGAAACATCCGATATCGGTTTCACTTCCATGCCCAGTGTAAAAAAATCCATAGCAAACTGCACTGACTAGTATTTAAAAAAGAAACAGAAAAATTGCATATTTTTAACTTGTTCGATACTTGGAATGAATAGGTTACGTTGTGCCTATTATTTCCAAGGTTCGATATTCATGACTACAGTTTTTCCACATTACTGTGTTTGCATTTTCAAAACCAAAGTGGATACCACTTTTTCAGCTGCTTGCGTAAACATAAACGATTCCAATATTTAATAACGTTTCTTCCGAATGTACTGACCAGAGACAATAAACGCTTTGACGCTACATTCCCAAACTCAAATAAAAGTGATATATTTCAACAAAATTCGAAATTTCTAGAATCGAGATGTTTATAAAGGCCTACCACCTATTGTTATTTTTATTCCCTGAGTAATATTCCAGTTGTCTCGCCAATATCGTAAGAATAAAGCCGTACTCCCACAGGAGTACGCAGCACGTCACTGATCGAAGCGTCCGTCTGGCTCAGGGGACTCTAGCCCATCAGGCTGGGTCTATTCAATTAGAGACCGTTGTCTATCCGGTCTTAGAGGGACTTCTTATTTATGCTTGTCTTAACGTTGTTTAATGAAACAAAGTATTGGTAAAGTATTCAGAATACTTCTAAAATAATTTTGAAACAGATAAAGTTTGAATTGGTCATACAATGATTATTGAAGACGGAAATTAACATCTAGTTTAAATTTCCGTAAAAGGTATAAAAAGTCATCTTTTAACTAAATTAACAAAAGTTTATGTTGTTTATAATAATAATAAATAATTAACACACACCAATTAACCTAGCCCCAATGTAAGCACTGTAAGGTTTGTGTTATGGGATACTAGGGTAACGGATATAAATACATATAACTATACAAATCTAAGTATGTATGTGTAGAAATACATATAAACGTCCATGACTCAGGTACAAATGCTCGTATTCATCATAAATACATTTGCCCCTACCGGGATTCGAACCCGGGACCTCAGAGTAGGCGACACCTTGAAACCGGTGTACGTACCACTCTACCACGGAGGTCGACAATTCAATAATCAAAATATTGCAGTGTTAAAAACTTATAAGATTATTAGTTTGATTAGGTGCAACAACCAACAATAATTAGGAAAACTCTTTTAAAAAAAAATATTACTTTTGGCGTTTCTAGGGAAATAGGGAATATTCCCTGAAGAACAGAATTACTAAGTACGATTTTGAAGAAGAAGAAGAAGAAGAAAACCATTTATTAACAACACACACAAAAAACAGTTATACAATGAGACAAGTAGGTACTTAATTAAGACAAAAAGAAGAATTGTTACTAGACAGAAAAACAAAATGACGAAAAAGAACAATAAGTGTGCTGCTAATAGGCCCTGTCTCAGCAAAATTAACTTCAGTGATGGTCAGAATAACCCAGAAGCACTGATATTCTGACAGGGCCAAATGAGTGAGTGGACACAACACAACAAAAGCACAAAAATAAAACACTAAACGATACATAAATTAAACAACAATAAAAACAATAACATGCAAATAAAAAAAAATACAAATAATAAAAACTAAAACGGGACATTATAAAAAAAATAAAAAAATAAAAATAAAGTTGTTAGGCACTAAAAATTACGCGTCTCCTTTGCCGAAACCGAATACATAAAAAAAAAAGAAAAAAAGGAAACAGTAGTTTGATTGCTTGACCTTTGACTTGACATTGTATTTGATTGACTGACACAACATGACTTATTACATGACATTTAATTTTATTTGGCATTCACCAATTATTTTTTTAAAAGTTTCACAACAAAAGAAAAGTAATGCGAAGGATCAAGGTGTGGAATTCTTCTCGATGATTGATGACGTGGCGTAAACGTGCAAGCGCATGTGTTACTTCACCACATGGATGGACGGACCGGTATACACCTTCTTAACTGGTGGCGGCGTGTCGGCGGCTGGACCCTCAAAAAACTACGACAAGCGCGTCGTGAAAACCCAAGAGTGAGTATTATTATATTATTATAGTGTGATAAATATGATAAGTATAGAGAAAAATTAGGTAAATAATCGCATACGATTGTAATTTATAATACATTATTCAAGACGCTTTTGTTGTTCGATTAAATGGTATTTTACATGTTTCTTAAAGGTATTTTTCGTTTTTAGTATTATTTTGGTATTAGCGCGGACATTTCCAAATCTTCTGTTTCTGTACACAATAAAACACCTCACATTTTAACGATATTATAATCGTTAACAAAGTTTGGAGATGTTTTTTCCAGAAGGCTCTAAAAACGATTTATGTAAAGCTCTCTGCGAAGTTTTTGACTTCTCTAGTCGTGTTTCTTTTTCTTTGTTTTTATTAAAGCGATTAAGTTACAGAAAGCACTGCTTTCTGCTTTTTCGCAGTTTAAACTATTAGTTTATCTATAAAGTAGTACCTAATCCAAAAAAAGAGTCGTCATATAAATGTTACGCTATGAGTACCAAATTCTGTACTTATTTTATTTTTATTTGTTTGTATAATTTACTGCATACACTTGTGATGGAAAGTAACGTATTTTCAATTCGACGACAATGCAAAAAATAGAGAAAGAAAAAACAGCCCTTGACAAATTTCTTGCTGGTTTTTCTCGTGGTCTCCCGCCGTAGGGTTTGTGAACAGTGGTATAGCTTCTTTGATATTCTTCAGAGTTTGAACCAATGGTGTTGTCCTACTTGTCAGTAAACATGACAGTTGTTTTGGTCACAGATTTCAACACAAATTGCTATGAAGGTAACTGGTCCACTGTTGGACATAGGCCTCTCCTAGCTCACGCCTATTTTGGCGTTCATAGAAGGCTATTAGCCTACTGCTACCACGGTGGCCAGACGGGTTGGCAGAGAATCTGTTTCAAGTTTTCCTTCTTTCGCACAGGTGTTCAATGCGTCGAGCCTCTTAGTCGACTCTTACGACATCCCAGGCATGTAAGGGAGTGGTGACACTTGTATTCTTAGGCCGTCACCACACGGCGGAAGGTAACATATCTAGTATAAAATATCATTGGTGCCTTTAAGCTGCCACTCAAACTGCTGCACAACGTGGATGAAATGAACTACTTTCTAAGAAATTCGTAATAACATTTCCAACTTGATCGAGATTCCTATTAAGGATGTAGATATCGGAACTTTGTCACGTTTTAAACGAGAGCGTGATCAGCCTCGAGTTTATTTTTAATTGAAAAGTTGTAAGTGATATCCATAATTCTTATTAGCTAAAAACGTTCATAACCAACTATAGTTTAATGTTTAAGTGTAGTTGAAATTATTATTGGCTAATAGTCATAATCTGTGTTTAAAACTTACTCTTTACTTTATGATTTTAGAATATTTGCATTTTTTAATGCTATTTTTATACTTATGATAAATATGAAATAGAAAAACATTGGATAAAATCAACTCGCCCACAAGTAAATTCTCAGATGGGACTCGAAACCACAACCTTTGGAAATCCGGTCCAATGCTCTAACCACTGAGCTACCGAGACTTGCGGACCACCGTTGAAATTCTCCATTACTTTTATATTTTTAATACGCTGTAGGCCAGCGTTGTCACATCCATGCTAGGAACTTACTCTTTACTTACTGGCATATCATGTTTGATAACATCTATGCAGGGTAGACAACACTTTTAAGGCCATTCTAAGCCCCAGCTATGGCCACTTTAATTTAATTCTTAGATAAATAGAGTTCAGTGTGTAACTACAACAACGCAGGGCTGATTATCTATCCAGGTGAGTCCAACATTTCGAATCGCCTCTGCACCTGGGGGCGAGGGATGCGTAAAAGCATTTCTCCTAGTATAAAAAAAAAAAAAAAAAAAAAAAAAAAAAGGGGCTGATTATCTAATGAGGAGGGGTAACCGGGTAACCGGGCCACGGACACCTGGTCTTAGGGTTTACTGCGAACCTACCCCCGCCGTAACCAATGGCGGCCTGGAGGGCAAGAACTAGCATTTCTCCTAGTATATAAAAAAAACAAGGCTGATTATATAACGGAGACACGGTTCAGTTCGTCGTTGTTGTGGCTGTCATACAGTATGAAAATGTGACAGTAATGACAGCGACGAAACTAAGCCTGAACCGAGTTTCCGTTAGATAATCAGTCTGCGGGTCAACAACCCAAAAATATCAAGTATGTAACCAACAAACGACTCTTCACGCAATCACATATCGTCGTAGAAAAACTACAGTAATTATTTTTTACAATAGCAATAAAACAGGCCCTCAGCACACCGGCATCCTTTATCCTTCTCAATAATTCTCGACACGATCGATTTATAGGCAAGAAATGGATAGAGATGGGCTTAATTTCTTTATTTGACATGATTATTTAGTTGGTATTCCGCTGATAAGAACGTACTTATATATTTATTTATTCAAGCGTCGTAACAGTTTCACTTTCACATAAAAAACGATGTAAGTAACAAAGTGTGTGATGGACTGAATGCAACCCTGGTGTTGCTCATTTATACTTACAGACTATAAAATATATTTATACTTACAACAATTTAGTGAAAAATTTTGGCATAAAAGAAGTGTTATGGAGTTTGATACCCATTCACTGTTGATTTGATTTTAGTTGTCAATTCATCTGGAAAGTCATGTTTCATAAATTTAAACTTTAAATTTCAATAGTAATTCTGACCTAAAATAATCTGATCAACCATTTTTGGTGTTATTAGAAAGAAAGAATGTTATATTTAACATTATAGAACATCGAGAGTGAATCCTACTAATATCATGAATGTGAAAATATGTCCGTTTGTTTATTTGTTCCTCTTTCACGCAAAATCTTCTGAACAGATTTGGATGAAATTTGCTGCAGAGATAGTAAATAGCCTGGAATGAAACATACCATACTTTTTTATCCCGATATTCCCCCGGAAACGGGATCAAGTGGGTGGGAGCGCGGGCGGCTGCTAGTAGTTAATACGACGTTTAAAAATGTATGTAGCTATTTAGCTACGAGTTTCGTAGCAAATTTGTAGCACTGCTACGGATATCGTAGCTGTTGATCACTTTATGTGAGTGCTAAACATGGACTTATTAAGTGAATGATCGGTGACAAGGTAATCCTAATACGGATCATCATATCATCCTCCATCACCACTTTCATAATCTACAATAATATTTTAAAAACTAATAGCCGCGCGCGACTTTTCGTAACAGTTCATTAGGAAAATCCGTAATCTATAAACTACCTGTACGCCAAATTTTAATTTCATCTAAATTTTGCATATCATTTTTGTGTGTTTAAAACATCAAATTTTTTAATAAAACAACTTTTGCAGATTTTATGTGTAATTCCTACCTTCCTTTACGTTTATTTTAGTTGTTTCGTTTTAATTATGAGTGCGCGAAGAAAATGAAGATTTGCTTATCCAAATTTTACATTTTGAATATTATTAGGACAAAACAATTGTTTTATAATTAATAAACTTTAGTTTATGAATTAAAATAAGTTATTACGTATTTTCAATACATAAATATTTCATTAATAAAATTTATTGCAACACAACTTTGCGGAAAAAGAATTCGCAGTATTCAATTCTCTTTTCTATTCTATGGTGAATTTCTAGCTTTTAATATAATTTAAATTTTATCCGACAAAATGTTTAACAATAAGAAGAATTTCACGTGTAACAATAAGAGAAAGAAACAAAATAGTACAGCGTGCCTCTTGTTGCGGACCCATATTGTTTACATCCATAACATATCAATCAAACCAGGCACCCTCTTCAAATACCCTCTTCCTACCTGCGCCATTGATATTCTAGACATATTCAATTCGGTTCCCGAATTATATTGCTATAGCAGTGCCTTCTCTTTTGTTTATTTTCTGATATAAACAGTGATTTACATGTTTTATTTTTGGGATATGTTTCAAATTGTAGCTAAGTTAACTCAAAGAGTAAAGCAATTATAAGGGGAAGATAACTTAATGTGCTACTGACGATAGTTCTTTTTTCTTTATTTAAAAAACTAACAGCTGTGTCCATAAATATAAAATTACTTATGTAAAACTATAGTTAACCAATAACAGGCTTCCCTCAAATAACTAATAATTCTGTGACAAACGAGTTTTGGTCAAGTAAGCCATGAGCAAAATTGATCCTTACTTAAAACAGCGCTTTTTTGCGCAAATAAAATGTCGTTTGAAGATAGTGGAACATGGCAGCCCGAGAGCATTATGTGCAATATGTCAATGTGCAAATGTGAATATGATTTGTAAGTTACAATAATTTAACATTAACATTTTAGTCCCGGCGAAGAATAACTTGTGAGCCGAGTCGATTTTTCTAATATGTTTATAGTTTATAGTTTTTATTTGTATGCCAATCCTTCCTCATACTTAATGTTAGATAATGATAAGGCTGATGGTGGAATCGCACATCTCGTGGAATCCTCAACGACTGAGGTGCAGGGACACGATTCTGAAATTCGACATTTTATGGAGCCAAAAATCAGTTTAAACTCTCACTGAAAACAATCTTTAACATTATAGGATTGTCAAAGATCATTGAAACTAAAGGATTTTGACAGCAGTCGAGATTTAATTTATATTTTTAATAAATAAATTAAGGATAGAAAAATGTTGAACTCGACATATTTCAGCGCGAGAATCGCCCTCCTGGACAACATATCTTTACTGCCATAATAAAACAACGTTGCAAACATTGTTGCTATGGCAACAGCGACGGAATGGTTAAAATATGCTCTAGTATTAAAGATCTTTTTGTTTATATTAAAGATCATTTTTGCATGCGTTTAAAATATAAAATAAGAACAGAATTCCAATGTCAAATCATTAAAATTTTATTTTGTTATACACTTTTTTCAGAGTTTGATCATTTGGATATGCTGCCCCAATTAAAAATACTTAAGTACATCCTACACACCTATAAGCGAGTAAATAGGTGACGACATGGTATGACGTTCATGCTACGTACGAGATGTAAGCTACAAATATATAAACGTAAGCTGTAGTTCTAGTTGAAATTTTGTGCTGGTTGTACGAAACGCCCACCAGTTCTCTAAGAAGATACCATTCACACCCACGTCAGTCGGTAAGATGCCGCAAAGGTCATACGTATTTTCAGGTTTATAATGAGAAGGCGTCACGTACATACTAATAAGCAATGCCCTCGTAAAGTACGATACCGATTCAATTTAAGATTTTTTTTATTTTTTTTATGTCATAATATAAAAAACTTTTTTAAAGGCAAATTAATAATAATGATAAATCACTTTATTGCACATAAATGGAACACTTACCCCCATATTCTAAGTCGTTCCTCCAAAACTTTTTACACTCCAATCAACCTCGTCGTGGGTAAAAATGGTAGTGAGCGCTAGGCCTAACACGGAGTGGCTACGTACTCTTTGGTCCTCCAGGTCCTTACGGAGTTATGACTTAGAATACCGATTTCGAGGAGTATTTCGAAGAGGTTTTCAATGAGGTTACGTTAAGTCGAGGACGAGTAAATTTTGGAGGAACGACTTAGAATATGGGTGTTAGACACATAAAAGACAGTAGAAGGAAAACACACAAAAGGCGGCCTTATTGCTAAGTAGCAATTTCTTCCAGTCAACCTGAGTAGAAGAGTAGTAAGGGGATAAAGATAAAAAAGGGGGGCAGCGGGTGCAATTTATGATGAGAAAGGAACAAAATGTAAGTAATATAAAGTTATACTAAAAAGATAGGAGGTAGGTAATAGATATATATAATATATGATTTGGAAAAGGAAACGTGATAATTGTGTTTGGGAAAGGGAATGCGTTCTGACCTAATCGCTAAAAGATTTAAACGTGTGAGCTTTCCTGGTACCTTCTGGAAGGGAGTTCCTTAATCAGTGGAAGTGGAGAGGAAATCAGTGGAATTACGAGAAATGCTAAGAGTAAGGTTATAGGAAAAGCGCAGGGTGCATTGGGTGGTGATATTGGAAATATTCTTTATTAGCAAGATAGATAGCAAGGAGTAGTTGGATGGAAGAGGATCGAATAAAGAAGCGTAAGGGTGTGTTAGTCCCTGCTGCGGCGAATCGGGAGCCAATTAAGTTTGGAACGGAATTACGATTGATTATTTATTTGAGTTTGCCCAAATTCAACTTTGGTTACTATTTTTTAAAAACTTCACGCTTGCTTTTAGTGTTATTAAAGAAACGTGATAGTCAAAACTTATTTATAAAATCTACATTTAAAATACTTTGACCTAAGTTTTCGGTGGTTTCATAAAGCTGACCAGCCCACCTAGGTAGACAATGTAAAGGGAAATGAAACCTTAAAACCAACTAAATAATAGTTTTACAAATACACTTCTCTAATAGAATATTTCTATTTGTAATCAAATAGTAAAATTATGCATATACTTACATTATTATATGCGTGCATTGAGGGAACAATATCGACAGTATACTCCAAAGTGTTCTATCATTTTAAGCTTCCATTAGAAATCAATTTCCTTATCCTTTTGCTTTCATACCACGAATTACTTGTTCTCGAGCTCCTTAATGTGATTTCACGTCGATAAAATGTGACCGACCCTAGTCGGACACAAAAGAAGTCAATTGCCACTTACTTTCCAACCTTCGGACATTTGCATCCGTCACTCGGGTTTCCATTTGAAAGAGTCCATTATCATGCCTCTGCTATATTTATTCGTATTACAAATTGTTGTTATGATTCTCAGAAATTCCAATACAAAGTGAAATGGAACACAACTTTTACGGATTAAAACACGCGTCTATTTAAATTTTGTGTTTGTTATTTTGTTTCTTTAATATTTTTTTATCAGAAAATTTAAGGCTGCGTCTACACACTCGCGCGAGTGGCAAGGCGAACGGGAAGGCAAATAACGACCTTCCGCGTGCAGTCAAAAAGCTATTCACTTTGCACTCGCGAGTGGCAGGAGTGACAAAGCGATTTTTTTTTATTAGATTTTAATCTTGCTAATAAAAATAAACCAAAATGTCTTCTAATTAGTTAAAAATGTATTCAATTAACTTACTTATAAAATTCCAACGCATAAGAAGAACTTACTGCCGTTATATTTTAGTAGATCGCGACGACAGCAGTCAGCCATTTAAGACAGGAGTGCGCACACTGTGTGCTTCATTATAAAATAAATAGGTTCATTCTGGATGTTTCGGAAGTTCTCACTGTGTTTGTTAATGTTACTTGTTCCCGTTGTTGTAGTTATTGTTTTCGTTGTTATTTCGTTATTATTTGTTTTGTTACTGTTAGACGGTTTTTGTTAATTATTAATCATTTTCCAAATGTAACGACTACGGTACGAACTATTCTTTTTACAAATTATAAAATATACCCATTAAGATATTCACTGAGCTGTCATCGTACAGAGTTGACATCGTACGGCGTCGTAAGTACATTGATTAATCATATTGTATGTGCCAAATAAATGTATTTTCTTTGTTATTTTCTGTATATACAGTATGGGGCCTAGAACGGATATAATATAAAAAACGGGGGGTATATAGGTCACTTATTTCCAATTTGGGAAATAGTGACCTATATATTTTTTCCCAATTAATTAAAACTAAATCTTTAGTTTTGTTTTTTTCTAACAATCAATGTAATGCAAACAACAGTTCCGCTCAACTCGATAGTTCATTCTGCATAGTACTTATTTAGAGCTACTCGGAACGTCTTTTTGACAATGAATTCGCTAGGAGCTGTCAATCGGGTATAATAAAAAAAAAACGTGGTCGTCAGAATTCGGTCTACAGTCGTTAGTTTTTTTTTCGTAAGCGCCGGCCACTTGACACCGCTCGTGATTTTTTATCGCTGAGATCTGCCTTGCGGGATTGTTTTTGTTTCAGGCCGAAGGTAGTCTTATTTTTAAAATAATAGCGAATATAATCGAGTGCGATTCGACGACAGCCCGGGCTGTCGTTCGGACGTCTTTGGAGCACGCCATGGCAGCCCGGGCTGTCGTCCGGATGTCCAAAGGTTAAGACATTTTTGCATTGTAAATAATATTCTATTTTTTTATTTATAATTCGTACAAAGGTTTGTAACTCAGGGTAACTCAGGTGAGAATTTCGAGTTAAGGACGACTTTCCTTTGTTTACCACCACGTTTCCTTTTTTTACCTGTGTTGAGCGATACGCTTCATAGATTTATATCGCTCGTTTTGAGTAAATTGGTTACATTGGTACAGAGGGGGCAAAAACTTTCCTTGCACACTTATCTAGCACGTACTAGAGGTAAGTCTACTCTCGGAAGATTGAGATTTGCCTGACCCCTCTACACTCCAACGCAATGTACCTTTGTACTTATATACCTATCTGCGTATTCATCCATTCCATTTTCTATTTGTAAAGGGTGGCTATAGTAAGTAACAAAACAAATGTTAAGTACAGTCAACAGCAGGCAGCAGCAGTATTTGCACTTGCACGAAAACCGCCGCTATTAAGAGCAACATAAAGGAGGTCCCAATATAATGATATACTTTTGATGAAAGGCATTTGTCGTGAAAAAAAACGAACACCGGGCGTAGGCCCGCTTTTAGAAACCATCATGTTTTAAGAACATTTTGTTTACGTTTAGTTTTTATTTTCGAGATTGTCACATTTCGACACTTGGAGGCGATTGTTGAGCGTCAAAACAAAACTTCCGTCAAAAACAAGTTTACTTTATAAGATTCGTAGTACGAAATTGCATGGTAAGATTGAACCAATACTGCGCGAGGAGATGGCGGTAGGCCTGCTGAACCTTTACAGGAAAATCAAATAGAAGTCGTATTTTAATTCGGAATTAGAATCAAATGTTTTTCTCGTGTAATTTTCTGCGTTCATTACACGCTCATTATAATTTGACGGGTCAATAAGCGGCTTTCAGGAGTTTCAGGTCACGCAGCAACGAGACGGACGTCGGGAATTTTTTTCTGATATTGAATCCCTGCTTTTTTCGTAAAGTTTTTTAACAAAGCTGACTTATCATTTAGCCTAACGCGAAGTTTAGTCGTATTTATAGCTCACGCATTAATTAAAAGTTAACGTTTAGCTATATATTGCTATCGATAATCAGTTAATTTCTAAAGTGGAAATCAAGCTGCTTTCCGAATAGCACTCAACATCACAAAGATTGATCTGATAATCCGAACTATCAATGGTATTACAATTCTACTTATGTATTATATTATAACTTACACATATAAATTATTCATTAAATTACATATCTATTACATAAAATTTACAGTTTAAATACATCACAATTTACATTTTAAACCTAGCGGTTATAAAAGACACACACACACCCTCTCCACATACATCCATACATCTACATGATTACTCATCGAGAGGACTAACTAACACTCTTCACTCTTTTACTTAATTAAATATTTTAGTAAGTACTTGTTTCATACTTTCTAAGTAGTTATTTTTTATGAGTAAATTCCTCGGGGTGAGACCTGGGGGCTAATTGTCTAATTTAAAATCTATCGCAATCCCTTTCAATTCGTCATTTGAAAGATATTCAGGCCGTCACTATTTGACTTTTTAAAAGGGATTGTGATGGGGACGCGTTTTAAAAGGTATGGAATAAACGAAATTGAACTGTCTAAGCAATATGACAGACGCAAATATCACAATCACAATACCTCTGAAAGGGATTGTGATAGATTTTAAATTAGACAATTAGGGGGCAGGTGACCCGTACCACAAGTTTATTTCAAACTTTTTTCGGGCTCCAGATCTCATACTAAACAATGTCTAGTTATGTTAAGCCTTGAAATGGTGTTTATTAGTATGAGATGAATAAAGATTATTTTTATTATTATTTTATTTATTTATTATATAAAAATAAGATTATACTCGTAAAAAGCTCAAGGGATTTTTTTCTATGTTATTATTTCTGGTAGTTCAAGAAATAATAACATAGAAAAAAATCCCTTTAGCAGTCAGAATTTATTGAAATAAAACAACTTTTACGAATTTTAAGCGCACTGTATTACACGTCATCCCGTGACCACGGCAGCTTTTAATTGTATAAAATAAAGATACTGGATAGTAACGACCTACGTGACATCCCAATAACGCCATGTCAGCACTTTAGAAGATACGAGTTTAATATTATAAAACGTAACGCCCTTCCACGTGAAGTACATGCTTGAGAATAAGTTAAGAGCTTCAGAACTTGTAATGGAAGTCTCAAATTTAAATTGCAAGTTTTAAAATGTTGGTGGTAGTACTTTATGCAGGACAACAAAGGAGTTCTAGTCTCCTAAAGCCTTATTACTGCTTTACAAGTCTCTAGTTCTTAGTCAACTTGAGTATGCTTCGCCAGTCACCACAGTACAATATACACATTGACAGGCTAGAGTCTACGGAAAAGTATTAACACTCAGATGCGGTCTGTGTGAACTTACTTCGCATGCAGTGGGCCTACCATGAGTTTTTCTTTTCGTTTGCTGTACAGTAAACGAGAGACATTTTGTATGAGAATCTGTAGTTCTGCTACTGCCCACTAGAAGCGATGTACAGTCTCCCATTTACTGTACAGTAAACGGGAAGGGAAACTTATGGTAGGCCCACTGATCGGTTTCATTACTTACGGTTACAGAGTCTCGAGCACCGTCGTAAGCTGCAGAAACTTACTTATTAACATAAAATTATAAACGGATCGGTTTCCACTACCCTTTTGTCGAATATTCATATAAACATTCCTTATAAATCGTCGAGGCGTGAACGTCCTTTTAGTGTGACGCAAAGAGTATGTAATCACTACGTTTTAGTGTGACGTTCTGTAATAATAATGTGACATTTCACAATCCTGGAGACGTATTTTTGAATCATTCGAATTCCTATTCGCATACGGAATCGCAAGATTCGCAAGCGAATGCTAAAAACCGTATTTCTGAAATTCCGATTCGCATGCGAATCTGTATCGAGTGGGTGTCCAGCCACACTTTTTTCAATCGAGAAATATTTTTTTTTACGTTTGGCAATAAATGTAATTGAAATTGATGGATAGTTTGACAAACTGAAACGTTTTATTTCACATGATTCAAGTCCAATGAGGAATTTTCCAAGGTAAAATTTTTAAAAATCTCATAGATGGCGCTGTCCATCTCCTTTGACCTTTGCTAAGACAAAAACAATAAAAAGTAAAAATATGCATGTCATGCACATCGCACATTTGTGCATAACATGCTTATTTTTTACTTTTTTAAATATACAAAAGGATCAACGCACCGAAAAAAATATTAACGAATTCAGCGAAATAAAAAATAGAATTTATATATGGTGCCAGTGTTGCCAGATGGCCAGATCGATATGTCGCAGAAAAACGATCCTCAGGTAGCCCAAAATCGCGCAGAAACAATGATCACAAACTTCCCTTATTTTAGGTGCTGACCAAATAGCTTTTTAAAGTTGATGTTTATTGATAATAATAATTGAATTGAATAGTTTTATGACCGGTGGACACTAGTCTTTATTGAATTAAAATTTAGCAGTCAGAAAATTATATAACTTATAATCAATATTTTGAGTGCGAGCTTATAGTAAACGATGCTAAATAGGGATTTACTTTACTCGAGCGTCATAGTGACCTATTGGGTTGCAAAGCCTAGATGATACGAAGAAACAAAATCTATTTAATGTATTACCATATTCATCGGTGGGGGGGAGCGGCTTTAGATTTTCAAATATGTAAAAAAATACTGTTGCATGGACATACTCGAGCGCGTCAGATATTGATAGCATCAATGTCCTACATATTTTTAATAATATACGTATGTTAATCTGATCCTTTGCATGATGCGTGTGGACGTACTTAAGGGTTGAAAATGAAAAAAAATATCGAGCGCGTCTGTATTTCTAAGGGGATGTTAAGTGAACCTAAAAAGCTCTCATTCAATAATCTGACGATTTCGATGTGCTGTGCTGTCTCATAATCTGACGATTATCTAGAGGGTTTCGCCTTATCTGAAAAAATAATAATAATAAATCATTGAACTTAATTAATTGAAAAGCTCAGGAAATAGCGTACAAATAAAAGAGTGTATATTTTTTATGTAGAATACTTGTATTTATAAGAAAATAATAAAAAAAATCATTAAAATATTTAAGTTTTTTTTATGAATAACGTGTATATTTAATTATTTGAGAAGGTATACCTGATTCTGGAGTATCCTCAAGAATATCCGGTTTTACGACTACATCTTCATACGCTTTGAGCAAATATTAAACAAGAAAATATACTAGAAAAAAGCAACTAATCTCATGTCGCCCTGACGATATTCGAACCTGCATCTTGGGAATCTGGCCCAATGCACTAAGCAATAATGCTACAGAGACCTATGAGGACACGTCGAATTTTTCTAGTATATTCACCTTTCTACGGTGATGGCCACCATATTTTTCATTATCCTTGAATTATTTCCTTCAAAATTAAAAATAAATTAGCCACGCTCGATAATGTCGAGATGACGTTTTTCTTACAACTTTGTAGCCCACCCATTTCTTGACACTGACACTCTCAAATAGTCAAATTAGTGGAATATACACTTTTTAGCATGTAATTAACTCACTCTACCTTAATCTGACGCGCTCGAGAATTTCTGATGATCATTTTTTTCTTACTAATCTAATCCTATATCCTCGACGGGCGGCCTCATATATGGGGCTCATATTTGGTGGAGGTACTTAACCGGGTACAAGTTTTCCCCCTGTATATTAATCTGCCGCGCTTTAGTAAATCCCGAAATCCCCGCTTGGGCTCCCTATATAACTAATACAGAAACGCAACAACTTTCAATTAACTGTCTTTTATAATTTTGTTGTTACCAGTGAAGTCAAGTAGCCCAAAAATCGCGAAAAAAATTGTCCAACTAGCCCAAATTGCGACCATCGCAAAAAACGTAAAACTGGTCGCAATTTCGGTCGCTAGGTAGCCCAAAATACGACATATCGCCCAATCTGGCAACCCTGATCACAACAAACAAGAAGCAATGTTGTAGCTTTTCTCTTTTTTTCTGTCAGAACAGAACAAAGGGCTATGCACATGCAGCCCGTAAGTAAATAATTTAGTTAAAATTACAGGAGATGGACAGCGCCATCTATGAGATTTTAAAAGAACGTACCTTGGTAAATTCCTCATTCAGTATCAGTTTTTGAAAATCTATGAAGAGTTTATACTGTTAGAAAGGGATGCAAATACACGCAACGAATACATTCATCCCTTGCTAACTATACTTGAGAAAAGATCTCTACTTGAGTGTCGTTCTAGAATACGGGCCTTACTTTCCGTACGGGCCAACACCTTATTCGAGTGATTAAAAATGCGACAAAATGGAAGTAGGTGATTTTCAATACGAATGCAAAAATACGTCTCCTGTACATGGAATGTGTCGAGAATACAACACCATAGTTGATAAAGACACTGTTTTACCTAACATCACAATTCTACCCTTAATAAATGGAAGTCAGGGCTTGAATATTGGCTTATCTTAATCTTAATAAAAAATTTGAAAATTGAATTTTTAAATTTTTGTAATGATTTTATTTGGGAATAAAACATTTAGAAGGATTAAATTTGATCAAATTAAATAAGAATTGCATTATGAAATTATATCTGTTTCAAATGATTTATGATATTTCTCTTTCTGATTTGGTTTTATTATTATTCTTTTTTGATAGTATTAAATTTTATGTTTTAGTGTGCGAATTTTGATGTTAAATGCTTTTCATGCTGAGTTGAGTTACGGCCTAAAATAATTATTTCACATTCTGTCACTCTGTTTTGTGTACCTAAATAAGAAAATAAAAATAAAATAGCTGCCTATATTTCCTTAGTTAAAGTGCCTTTTGTTATCTAAAAATTTTTTTTCAATAAACACGTTTTCTATATTTTGGGTTTCGTACCTATAAGAAGTAATTTTTGCCTCGTATAAAACTACCTTAGCAAAAGAGATAGAAGGACTCTCATTGTGTCGTGTCATTTATTTCAATTCAGCAAAATAACGACAGATACAGTGTCGGCTTTGTGTAATGACACACATTTTTCCAACTCCGCCGCGTCACATTCATATCCTGTAAATGTACGTGTGCCTTTATGGCATGAATGGATGACTCATGAATTGATAAACGCCATAATTTTTACGCCTGCAATATTAATGCAAGAGCTGGATCTTTCAGCGTCATCTTAGAATTTCATCTTCTAAAGAAAAGGATATAAAAAATATTTCAAAGGGCATACAAACTGAGATCAGCGAGCCTAACCAACATCTTTTAGAAACCATCATGTCTTAGGAACGTTTTGTTTTTTGAAGTTATCAAGTTTAGACTCACTCTACACTTTGAAGGAAATGATTGAGTGAAGACATCACAAACTTCCGTCAAAAAACTAGCTTACTTGGCTCGTGGGACGAAATAGCATGGCAAGATTGAAATAATACTGCGCTAAAAGATGGCGGTAGGCCCCCAGATGTCGAGATAGTAGCGTTTGCACACAATTATGTTACGGAAATCATTCACAACAAAGGTTTGAAAAATAAAATAAATAGTCAGTATTGCAGCCACTGAACAAACAACTATTTTCCTAGGTTGCGTATCAAACCCATATCTCTCGGTGCAGTGTGCAGGATTACTACCGAAGATTCCACCATAGAGCTAGACATAATGCATTGCATCTAGAACTTATTTTATTTAACCCAGTAATAGAATATTTGAATGGAAACCACATGCTAATGTGGCTGCGCATACGTTAAGAGAACAGTAAGTAGGTGATGGACTGGGAGAAAGGTCTCAGAAAAAAGATTGTATGCGAAGTTACAGGAATGACAAAAGAATAATGAGAAGATGAAGGGTGACAGAGTGGGAATAGAGAGAGGGACGTACAGCAACCCCAAATAGAATTGGGATAAGGTCAGAAAGATCATGAAGATCCAATAAAAAAGTGTTTTTTAATTTGAATGATAAGCTAGATCTCCTTTCGAAAAATTACGACACAGTTTCTTAGTAGCGTCGCGCGCGATTACCCCCACTTTTTTGTGTTTTACCCGCACCCGTGTAAGTGGGGCATTCCATTCACGAGCCTGCAGCCATTACAAATGAGCGTCTGCAACTTTGATGAGTTTCGACTGGCCTGGCATTGTTTGCAATCGGCTAGCTCAATCATATCTCCTAGTTATCTAAATAGGTATGTATGGTAATTTGATTCCATTTTTTACTACAGAGAATGAGTCTTGTTTGTTACTTTCGCTTTGGTTCTTTATGGAATAGGAGACTGATAATTTAGGTACTATCCCGAGATTTACCATGCCTCAAGGGCACGTCACTCCGTTCGCTTCAGAAGCATTCGCAGACACTTTTTAACACCTTGCTAACCGCATTGGATCTTAGCGGAAGAGGTCTTCCTTATTAAGGAATAAATATTTTGATCTGCAAGATATCTATTTGGTCAGCAGTTTAAGCCAAAGCTTTCTTAGTACTTACTGATCAAATAGGTTTTTTTGCTGACCACTCAATTATTGGTTAGGTTAGGTCCTTATTCATCAACTAAAGAACGATTGTGCCTCAGCAATGAGGACGTTAAAAATACCTGTATGATGATAAAGCTTTGAACAAGAAGCCATAATACCTATGTATTAACTTGGCCATGTAGTTGTAAGTTTTTAGAAGCGCTCATGGCCGTGCTTGACAGACTGATCGTATTCGATCACGTTTGTTAAGCAAAGCTCGGCACGGTCAGGTGTCGGATGGGTGACCGTAAAGTGGCATTATAACTGAGCGCTTCCGTGCTTCGGAGGGCACGTTAAACCGTCGGTCCCGGCTGTTGTCATTTGATTACAGTCGTTAAGCCAAGTCAGAGGCCTTATAGGCGGCTTGATAAACTCTGACACCAAAGGTGGCCACTAATCCTCACTCGATAGAAGAAGAAGAAGTTGTAAGTTTTTCCAAGGCGTTACAATCCACAAACATATGACGATTTTATGCTCTTATTTACTGTATAAATTGGTTATCTGATGTTATCTACACGTGGGTAGATAACGTTCTCGACGGTATTAATTTCATCTGTAATTTATTCATTGCGGTATCCTCGTAAGGGTCGAATCTGAGGTTGACCGGTACCCAATATCACTAATACCACGTTATAATACTATGCAAATTAATTCCAACATAGTTCTACATGAATTAAGAATGATGTGTTTACTGATAATATTAGAAATGAATTTGAATTAACTAGTGACCTGGCGCAGCTTAGCACGTTTAGAAGTGAACATTTGACATGTGACGACAGCACAATATCTTCGTTACATGTCACATTTATTGATATTTTTATTTAGTGTACTGATTTTAACATAATACAATAATTGTTACTAAGCAACGTGTTTAAAATTATGACGAATTAGGATTAAAATAAAACAATTTTTCCGTATATTAAACGCGCCATGTTTCATGAACTAAGATTTAATTAATTATCCGTATTCTTTGGTTTTTTAGGTGCCGAAACGTCGGAAAAATAAAAAAACCCTAAAAAAAAAAAAAAAACTGACAAGTAGATAGCGAGAATATAGCGCTAAACGTTGTTTTATTTCAATGTTCAACAGTGCGCGCCAAAACTTAAGATGTACGTAGAATTAGAATTAGTTTGATACGAATGTAAATTGTTTGCTTCTTCACTACTGTTTGTGTTTTTTTTACTATTGTCCTAGTTATTGGTTTTTCTTATCAGTTTTTTTATAAAAAATCAATATGGGCTCCAAACTTAATGGAAGCACTGAACGTTAAATGAGATATTTTCCATATGAACTGTTCCCTTCAATTGCAATTTTATACAACTTTTTATACCCTCAATTTATATCCCAAATTAATTAACGTAACTAAGAAATTTTGTTCACAACATTAAGCACGGTAGCCGGCAACACTACTTTATTAAGACTGTATCCCACCTATATACAAATCGTTTCTAATTTCACACTGGAATTAAACTAATTAATTACAAAACAAAGGAACTTATTCATTTGCGTTAAGAGTGTCTTGTTTACTCACATTGTTGTTCGCCGTTGGTTACTTAAATTATTATAGGACGGAATGGAGAACTTTTTGATTCATTATGGACGGGTAAAAAGCTTTCGGCGAAGTTATCGTTTTGCGGTTTTAAAACATTAAGGAAAAATTTTCGACATCAAAATTATTTTGTTGCGTTCGGTCCTTTATTTCTTTTTAATAACTTACTTTTAATTTAATGAAATGTTAAAGTTTGAATGTTTCACTCGATCACGCAAAAACAGCTGAACGGATTTGGACAATTAGTGCCTGGATTGCCTGTAAAACAATGGATTAATTTTATCCCAATATTCCCACTGGAACGGGAATCATGTTGGAGAAACCAGGCGGCGACTAGGCCATAATATTATTAAAAACGATGATACTACGACGAAACTATGCCTAAAGTCTACCTAGGTCTCAGGCCCCGGGTTATGAGACACAATAGATTTTCCATTTTTTGTTTTTTTTTTTTTTAATTGCATTTTTCAATGCTATTTTTATACTTATGATAAACTTTAAATAGAAAAATATTGGAAAAAATTAACTCGGCCACAAGTGAATTCTCAGATGGGATTTAGATTTTCCATTGTTCTCTGGACACTGCTGGCCGGTTCAACTAGAATGTCTTGTCTGTGCCGGCGCGTGTCTGCACGTGTCTGTACTTGGAGATATAAACTAACTATAAACACTATATAACGTTGTAGGTGAGTCGTGTCTGTAACTCGCCACCCGCGGTGCGAACCGGGTACCCTATTTTATTTAAACAATAGATGTTACAATCGCCTTTACATGTCATTTAGGTATTGTGATACGGCAGCTGTGATAATCTTCATATATTGGTACGCTAGTATCAAAAGAGCTGTCCCATATAGGAGTTTATGTAGCTTTTCTATTAACGTCAACGGTTTTTTTATTTTATTTAGAAATTACATTTGTATTTATAATTCGGTATACTTAGTAATAGTATTACTCCCATAGTTCAAAACTTACTTAAATATTGACACTGGTCATAATATATACCCGGCGTATTCGTTGAACAACAGTAGAATTATCTGGATTCTCTTCTTCTTTTTCTTTCCAGACTTTATCCCATTTACTTGGGGTCGGCCCTCCCTGTCCTTTTCTTTCACTCGGTACGATTAAAAGCTATATCTGGATCCAGATCAGAGGCTTTAAGGTCTTTTTGAACCGTCGTCAAACAAGTGGTGCTGGCTTCCGCGTCTCCGCGGTGTCATAGGAATGTCAAAATATATGAGGGCACCTCTGAATATGTCCAAACTATCTCAGGCGCCGTTCCACCAGCTTGTCTGATATGGTTGCTATTTTAAAACTGCCTCTGATAAACTTTTTTTGTATGGACCTTATTCAGATGATTTATGGTTGTGGCCCAGCATTCCAAGCCATATAGCATAGCCGGTTTTATTGCGGTTTTGTAAATCTTCCCTTTTATTTTAAGAGGCAAATTTTTTGTCGCTTATTACGCCTGTCAGTTCTTTCCATTTTGCATCGACTAAATTAATTTAGGCAAACTTATACTGAAACACATAAAATCATAATTTCACCCATAATTAAAGTTAACACCAATTACTCACTTATTTGTAAACACAAATAACGGCTGCGATTAAGGTTTGAATTTATCGTAAAAAGCGTGATTAAAGTCCTTTTTAAACGATATACTTGAAAATCAAAACAATCAAATGAAGCTTCGAATAAAAAAGCTCTTCACGTTATTTTATGATGGATAATGATCCTTGCGAAGTGTAACGAAGCATTCACAAAGGTTTGATGATGTAATTGGCCCTGCTGAGCTTAATGAGAGCCATTTGATGTCCCGCTATGAAACAAAATTAGATAATTGATTGAATTATAATGGCCGTTGTTAATTAAAATTACTTAGCATTTTGTTGGATTGAGAGTTTCTGTTGGTTATTAATGATAAGTGAATTATAGTCTTAATTATAAGCTTTTCTAAATAAATCATTGCTTCAATAAAGAGTTTGAATACTTTAACTAAGTTTAAAAAATATAGTTGTAAAACTGTCGAGTTATTATTACATTCGATTTTAAGTGTTTTTTGTTTGAAGACGTGTTTTTTCATATGGTTGTCAGTAACATCTGTAAACATAACTTATTCAAATAATTCTAACACGCATTTCTTTTAAACTGCGTTTCATTTTCACTAACAAGTCTCTGTAATAGAATCTCCTTAACTATCGCTCTCCACACAGGTATCTTACTAGACTGAAACATGGACATAACGACCCCGTGGGTATAAAATAAAGCCAGCCGGTCGCTCATTAACCTAGGGGGTTGTTTGCCGAACGGCTAATATGTCGGGATAGCGCCACTCAATGTCAGCCATTTGGTAGTGGATAAAACTGGGAACAGTGTGTTTACAAACGGGGTACTACCTACGTTATTTTATTAGATAAAATAAAAGACGCTTTTTATTTTATTTTTTTCAGTCGATTTTGAATTGCGTGTTATTTTATGGGTTTTCAATTTCCTGACATTTCAACTTTTTTTATTATTAATGACGGGGAGTTTCTTAGCCTTCATCATGCCTGATGTTAAGTATTGATAAAACTGAAGATGAAGAAAGCGAGCCTCTCCCGGAATCCTCAGCCACTGAGGAACTAGCTATCTTATCTCGAACTGCCGGAACAAAACAATGCTGAAAACATTGTTGTTAAGGCGTCAGGCTTAGATAATATGGTGGTAGCTAGCCAGGCGGGCTTACAACAAGTCCTACCACCAACCAAACCGAATACAATATGTACCCCCGCTGGGAATCGAACCTGGGACCCCTGGGTCTGATACCGGTGGTTGTACCACTGGACCACAGAGGCGGTTAATGCTAATAATAAACTGCATTTTAAGGTATTTTTTATTCATTTAAATTAACATTTGATATTTTTCGTGATTACGTAGTTTCCATATAAAATTATTCGTGATGATGAGTTCTACAAATTGTTTTGAGGTTTTTAATAAAGATATAATAACGTTGTAGATATGTCGCAGCCATATCGTATAACACGCCGTATTACAAAATGGCGCGCTGGATTAAAAAACATCACTTTGTAATGCGGTTACTTCACGTTCAGCCGGATTGCTGTCGGGATGCGTTCTACAAAATTCCAATAAGGTTACAAAAAAACAATTTCTGCAACTGCCTTTTTTGGAAAAGTTGCAGTGATACTGGCAAAGCCGTGATATTACAATATCACTAGTAATTATATATTTTTTTAAGTAATTAGATATTATCCCAATGGGAATGTCTATCTCCACTGCAATGGTGCATTCTAATAGACGAAATAGTAGGAAAGATGACCGCTATGAAGATATACATCCAAGCGTACTCGGATGATGGCCTTTTACTTATGAGAGGGAAAGTACTAAGCGTGGTCAGAGACATAATGAAAAGAGGAATTATGACAACATTAAGATGGTGTAGGAACAAGGGACAGAACCTCAACCGTACAAAAACCAATCTGATGCTGTTCACAAATAAGAGATAGGTTGTTAGAATGATCCCAATAATCATTGATGACGAAGAGCTTGAAACGGTAAAGGAATTCAAATACCTAGGGGTGATCCTGGACAGCACCCTCAGTTTTAGAAACCACATAAAAGATATAAGCAACGAGGCGATGACAGCCCTCATGCAATGCAGAAGAGCCGTTGGCAGGAACTGGGGCATGAAACCCGAAGTAATCCAATGGATGTATAGGTCAATCATACTACCAAGACTTTTGCTCGATGCCCTGGTATGGTGGCACAATGCGCAATTAGAATACAACAGGAGAGAACTCACGAACGTACAGAGATAGCCAGCATCATGATATTAGGAGCTATCAGAATAACTCCCACGGCCGCCCTAGAAGTGATACTAGGCCTTAGTCCAATAGACTTAGAAATAAAAAAGAGAGCTACAGAACAATGGTTTAAGCTGAAAAACACAAATCTATGGAAAGGAAGAAACAATGACAAAGGTCACGCTGAAATGGGCAAAAAATGCGGAGAAAACCTTGCTATGATATTGGCTAACAACGCCCTAATAAATAAGGAAAAGATCATCGACAAAACGTACAGGGTAAGCATGAGATCCAGAGAAGACTGGAAGTCAGAACAAAACGATCTGGATTGCATTGCAATATAATACACCGATGGGTCTAGAAAAGAGTCAACTAAGCTATCGGGAGCTGGAGTGTACATAGCTAAACCCGACACAAGAAGAGCCACTTTCAATATTGGAAAATAAACTTTAGCGTATTTCAAGCGGAAGCATTTTCGATAATGCAATGCGCGCACATGATGCCGCCATGACGAGGCTTAAGTCTAGATATATGATATTAACTGTGTGTTATATTGAAATATGGGATATTAGCTACTTAGTAGTAACTAGGACTAGTATTAGCAATTTGGGTGATAAGTTTTATACTTGTATATAGTTACTAGCAATGAATAATGATATCTCAGTAATAAGTGAAAAAATTAAAAATGTTCTATAGAAAACATAGGATAATGCAATGCGCGCACATGATGCCGCCCGATCAAAGCCCCTGACAAAACGAAGACTACCTCACCCCTGGTAAAGGATTGTTATCAAACCATTCAGGAACTTGCAAACCTGTTTGAGGTAGAAATTGCCTGGGTACCTGGACACGACGGTAACATTGGCAATGAGGAAGCCGAAGCATTGGCTCGGAAGGGGGCTGATGAAACGTTCATCGGGCTGGAACCAAGACTTCCAATCTCACACAGAATCTCCAAAAACATCATCAAGATCAGGACAATCAACGAAACTAACCAAAGATATATGGATGAACAGAAAGGACTATAGACAGTTCAAGATCTTCATCAAATCAGTGGACAAGAAGAAAACGAAGGACAAGATTGAAATCCGGCTAGCCGCATTACATAACAGCGACTTTTTAAATCCGGCGCGCCGTTTTGTAATACGAGGTATTATACAATATGGCTGCGATAGATAGGTATAACACATTCCAGATGAAAAAATCGTATGAAGCAGTGAAAATTAACGATAAGTATAGCTGTAGGTAAGTAGTTATCTTATTTAGTCGCATCTGATGGCTTTAAGTTTTAACGCTATTTAACTAAGTTTAAGGCGGACTTTCACCAACTGATATTAAATACGTTTAGCGCTAAACATGTTTAAAATATGGCTCTGTCACTTTTGACTTCAAACGAATGACTGAAAAGCAATGTCATTTTAATTATGTTTGGCGGTAAATGTCCCTTAGTGATTATTTTACGTTAATATAAACGAAACGAATATAAGAATGTTGAAGTTTTATTTTTCTTTAAACTTGGGCTTCATAATTAGTTATTGAACTCGATCCAGTTTGTCCGAATAGAATAATTTTGCCTCTCAGGTTAGATATCAGCACGTACTTCCTAAGCCTTTTAATGTTACTTAGTAATTAATGAGAAGAGAACATAATACTGGAGCAATTAATGGACTTTAACTATACAAAAGCATTATCATTAAGCCTGTCAGACGTGATCGCATTAGCACACGTAATAAGTGATAGGTATGTTCGTGATAGACAGGCGTAATAATCAGATTTGGCGGAAAGCTATCGATAAAGATTATTATAAATATATACATTATTATTTTACGACCAACTCTACAAAAAAATAAAATTCGAAAAATTTTCAGGCAGTTGGAGTCAAGACGTTTCGTTTTTTTTTAAGAATAAATGTAGCTAAGTGTTATCATAAAATTCAAATCATATTTCAAATGTTCAGTGATATGTCGTTTCACTGAAGTTTTCTTTTTAGTCAGAAATCTTCAGTGATTTCGTGATGTTCTTCGTATCATAATTTGCCTGCGACATACCAGCAATATCACAATAATGTCGGTAAACAAAGTAATAATATGTAATATCATAAATTGTGAAAGACTTGTTACATAACAATAGTATATTTTATTGCGTGTTACTTGTTTTCTGATTGTTCTCGATAACAGTTATTATTACACCCCACGTGGATCGTGTGGAAGCTAAAATTGGTTATTCATTAAATAGAAGAGATCGTGGCAACAGATATTCCACAAATCACTTTGAACGATCTCACGAAAAGTAATTTATGAGTATCAAATTAACAAATAACAACTTTGAATTAGTATGATAGAGGTCCAATACACCAACTTTGATTGCTTTATACAATAGGGAAACTTCCTGCTCGGCCTTATTTCAAAAAGTTATAGATTTATATAAAACTAGCAGCCGCCCGCGGTTTCACCAGCGTGGTTCCCGTTCCCGTGGGAATATCGGGATAAAAATTATTCTATGTTTTAATCCAGGCTATTTTTTATCCGTCTGCCAAATTTCATCCAAATCTGTTCAGTAGTTTTTGCGTGAAAGAGTAACAAACATCCAAACATCCTAACAAATTTTCGCATTTATAATACATATTAGTAGGAAAAATTACGAAAAAAAAATTGAATATCAATAGGTATTGCATTGAAGTAATAAATTATTTCTTTTCGAAAGAACGTTTCCAAAAAAACTATTTATACAAGTAATAGTTCTCGCAATGCAAAAATTCAAAAATCATAAAGTATTGGCTGTTGAATCTTAATCGATCGTTATATATTTTGAAAATATGCTTCTTTCGAATGTAAGGATATTCATAGCATTGATGTAACAATATGATGGTATATGAAATTGTTGGTTGATATATACTTTCTATTGATATATATCTTCGTTTTCAGTATGAACATCTTTATTTTTGTATTAAGTCTTCAGTCATACCAACAATTTCTTTAAGCTTTACCACAAAGACCCGTCCTAGATTCACATCTCGCAGACATAGGAAGCTTGTACATTCAAGATTCTAGTATGTATGTCAAAGCGTTTGTGATATGTATGATATCTTCTGTCGATGTGCTTGTAAACAATAAACCTTTGTGGCTTAAGTCTAGATATATGATATTAACTGTGTGTTGGTATTTTGCTCAATGCATTGAAATCTGGGATTTTAGCTACTTAGTAGTAACTAGGAACAGTATTAGCAATTAGGGTGGTAAGTTTTATACTTGTATAGTTTCTAGCAATGAATAATAATATCTCAATAATTAGTGAAAAATGTTACATAGAAAACATAGGAATAAAAACACTGTAGGTTGCAGTCATATGTTCTGTAGTATTTTTTTCAACTTATTAAAATATCAACTATGGAATGGTAACAAGAAAACCATGAAATGACGACGATGACGACCTGTTTGGCGCAGGGGTACTAACCCCACCTTCTGCGCCAGAGGTCCCGGGTTCGATCCCCGGACAAGACAAATATTTGTGTGCATGAACATGTCTATTTGTCTTGGTCTGGATGTTTAATATGTATATTATGTATGTATTTACAAAAAAAAAGTATATAAGTATGTTTATCCGTTATCTAGTATCCATAACACAAGTTCTTCATGATACTTAACGTGGGCTAGATAGTTGGTGTGATTGTATGGAAATATTTATTATAGAAATATTTATGAAAACAGCCAATACATTAAATCGCAACAAGGTAATTACAACAGATTAAGACGAAATATTTGTTAATTATTTTGTGTTTTATTAATAAGAACTATATATAAAATCACTACTATCGGGGAGCGTTATCATGTTAATATGAGTGAAATCATAGTACGACTTCAAAATACTCCTCAGTTAAATGCAAACAATGCATAGAATATACCAGATTTGATCCTTTACAAACTTATGTACCCAGAAAATATTTCCCGCGAGACTTGACGACAAGTTCGCGGCCTCGAGGCAATGTATCATTCATTCATGTAGATAAGCTTTCGTTTGTTTTGTCTACCAGCTATATTGTGGTTAAGTGACAACAACTATGGTTTTTTTTCAGAAAAGAATCTTCATGGTGTACGGTCTTATTATATTTATAAATTATAAGTAATTACTATTAATGTGGAATAGTGTTCACTGTCATAACTGAAGCTCCATACAAAACTGAAACAACTCCTTTTGTATTACCTTGGTTAATGTAAATATGGATATAGCTATGAAGTCTGATTTCAACATAGCTACCGTGCCAAAAACCCACCAAACAGTAATAAACCGGTGGGTCTAATGGAACCCGTTGCATTTACAAAGCCGTATTCATTCGTATTGACGGCCCGACGTGGGGTCACTTTTACCGGGACAGGCGTAAGCGCTACCCGCAAATTGCGTTTCGGAACCGACCGACCCATTCACCTGTTTGCAATATGTGTGGCTAAATAGTTTTGATTGGGCACTTAAGCCCCTTTCCTGTCCAATACGGGGCATTGCACAAATTGATTTATTGTATTGACTTAAGATACTCGTCAATAGTTTGTAAAAGCCTTATTCCAAAACGCGAACTGTGACATAGGGACTTTTGCGCTGCTTACTAAAATAAGGAGCTCAAGAAAGTATATTTTCACAAAAACTCTGTTTTCCGACTGTACCTACGAATAAAGTAAACTACTATAGAATAATGTTAGATTGTCTTTATTAATCTGTGACTGTATGTATTTGATGTTATAATTTTGACAAAAATCATTGTTAGTATCTACGTTTGTTCGATGAATGACCACAGGGCCATCAGGTCAGCTGACTCTTGTACTCTTGTACTAGGTCTACTATCTAAGCACGAATCCCGTAGTTTCGGCCTAAGGACGTTTCCTACTCCGTATCACCTACGGACAGCTTAATAGTTCGGATATCCGAACTAAGAATGAATGAGAATACGTTTTGACATTGTCCCTATTCCCAATGTGTTTGTGCCGTTTGTCCAGAACTAGTACATCCGAAATCAATATAGAGTAGGCTCCATCCGTAGTTTCGGGAAACTTATGGACGGGGGCCCGTATATTAGTTGACGGGCTTAGAGAGTAGGCCTCCTGGTACGAGTACAAGAGTACGCCAGACAGCTCACCGATTCCATCCCCATTAGGTACAAATATGAAACATATGTTTTATACGTGTTTGATTATATTAATTAGCAGTATAATATTATTCGTGATATTATTGTTGATTGTGACATCCATAACTTGTGTTACTAATCTTATGTACCGGCCACCTGCCGGCCACACACAAGGTCTTAGCTGAAAGCATGTCTGCACAAACCGGTTTGCGCAAGTAAGACTAAGCGTGTGGCCAGGAAAACGGTATCCCGTGCAGTCCTAAAAGCGGGGCCTGAGTAATCATTGAAATGCTAAAGATTTGGACTTTTTACGTGTGGCTGGGCGTTCAGTCCGCGCTTCAGTCCGCGCCTCAGTCCGTCAAAATGGTATCCGATGACATACGTAGTAAATGTGTGAAAATTAGTTATGTAAAAGCTTAGTCTAAGGAGGTTTTAACTCATTTCGAGGGAGAGCTCTACTTTCTCTCTAAACACTGAGGACTGCGCAGTCAGAATGTGCGTGCTTACCTGCACATGTAGCCGTTCGCTCAGTGTTCCGTCATGACTGCGCAGTCATGAAGGAGCTTATGGCCGGTACATTAGAGTTTTAACCGTCTCTGTGGCCTAATGGTAACCCGATCAGACCCAGAGGTATCAGCTTCGATTCCAAGCGGGGCAATATTGTATTCGGTTTGGTTGGTGGTAGGACTTGTAGTAAGTCCGCCTGGCTAACTACCACGATCTTATCTAAGTCTGACGCCATAACAACAATGTTTTCAGCATTGTTGTGTTCCGGCAGTTAGTTGTAAAATAACCAGATCCTCAGTGATTGAGGATTCCGGGAGAGACTCGCTTCCATCTTCAGCCTTATCAATACTTTACATCAGGTATGATGAAGGCTAAGAGTCTCCCGTTACGATCACTGATTGATCACAATTCACATTTTTGTCTGATTATATATAATTTCTTTTCTCTTACTACTTTTACTATCTGTGGTAAAACATTTTGCTGCTAAAAAAAAGGAAATTGTTTTATTAAGATATTAAAGCGCCAAGCGAATTTCACGGACAGCGATTCTTTTAGAATTAATTCGGTGTAGGCGGCTGATGAAAATCGGAAACTGATTTTCACCAAATTGTTATTCGGTAATATGGATTACAGTTAATAATAGCGCGAGATAACTTTTTATAGTACTTTTTCCTTATACACATTCACAGAAAAAATGAAAAAAAGATTACGAATGCACAAATTATAACGTCACTTTTATTTTTATTAAGAAGTTTTAGAATTGAGATGATGATTTGATTTCTTCTTAAATCTACCTGTCTTTAAAGATGCCTAAGGTGTGCCTTTTGCCATAAAAGTAGTATCATTATAACTGTTTAATTTTGCATTTTACAATGCTATAAATCATGTCCTGTCAGGGCGACATGAGACGGGTTGCTTTTTCTAGATTATTTTCTTGTTTAATTTTTATCAAGTAGTATCATGTTAAACGAGCCTTGTAAAATTTTGATTTACCGTGTACTTTATCAAATATCAATTGACTGAAAAAACAAGGCTGACATTCTCATTTTAATGAAAGTGAGAATATCAGCCTTGTTTTGTAGATTTGTAAATTAGAAGCAGTAAAAGATCATTATCAAAAATCTATAGTTTCATTACTATTTAACTACTTACGGCGAGTTTCAATAATCTATCCCTAACAAGAGGTAGGCCTACCTTAGTTACGTTACTTAGCAACCGCTGTTATTTTGGGTTATTTTAGGCTGAATAACAAAAATATCTAGGCAACAAAGCTCTAGTAAGCCTATCTCTTACCAAAGACAAGTTATTGAAACCGACCGTTAAACTACTTATTTACCTACACTCATAATACGAATTGGATTCCATGTATAAACTATGAAGTTCTGTTTTCAAAATAATCTCTCCGTAAGTTGGCTGGAGTGTTCAAAGCACAGATCTATATCAAGATAGACGAAAAGAGAGAATCTGCCTGTCGAACTTTTCGTACCTACGATGACTTCACAAGCGAGATTTAGTGATGTGGAAATGTTATTGACGGACTCTTGCAAGAAAGCACTGCACAATTAACTATTTTCGTTTCTGAATGACGCGTATTTTCATGGCAATGCTCTCAAGCGGACTGACTTAGGTCATAAAACCTTGACCGTGGATCAAACTTTTGACACGCAAGGTAGGTACACTTTTACCGTCTATTTCGATATAGGTCTGTGAGTATTGGTTTGTCCGTACACTGGAATGGAATAGAAAAACCCTTGTTGATATTTTAACCAGCATCGCAAAATTAAAATTTCACCACACGATATCGGCGGGGGTAGAACAATAACCCTCCGAGTGATCGGCGGCTCCTAAGACTCTTCGACAATTACGAACAACAGTTTGTATGAAAGAAACCCGCCAAAAAAAACAGCTGTTTCATACAAAATTTTATTTGCACTCTGCTAAAATGTATGAAATGAACATGACAAACCAATACTGACTGCTTAACAGCAGTGGGACTATAACCGTATTGGTGTGTCCGCACACTGACTGGGATAAAATGAAACACTTGTTGATATTTTCACCAGCATCGCAAACTAAAGTTTCCCATTCAATATCGGTGGGGGTCGAACAATAATAGCTCTTCGAACGATCGGCGCGGCGGCTCTTAAGACTGATTAGTAGTTTTATCGTCCAATTAACAAGATTGGGCACTGAAACTCTTGGGAAGAGATGATCTATTAAACAATTAGGAAGGTTCGAGAGATATACTATTATGGGATGGTGTTGAATTGAATGGCTTTCTCTTTGGATAGAAAATAGTAATATTTTTTGTGATAGTACATGAGGCACTTCAGGATGATAATTAATATTGGAGGACAAATACAGGTGATAGCAATGATATTATATGTGTGTACTAGAAGCAGATATGTCAGACGAGCTCGCATTGTGAACATTGGGAAGACCTTATATGGGGTCCGAATCAAATTGCTTTCTCTTTAATTTCTGTGCTTTTTCGTGTCGTCCTACTTGTCAGTAAAACATGACAGTTGTCTTGGTTACATATTACAAGGCAAATTACTATGAAGGTAACTTAATCTAGTATAAAATATCATTGGGTGATTGCTTAACAGATGGTGAAGAGAAAATTCAATTACTTATGACTTAAAACAAGAAGGTGTATTCAAGTTTTCTCTAGTTGTAAATACAATCATCATCAGTCCTTTTTAATGTTTCTGGGTTCCGGGTCATGGTGTATTCTCTTTACCCATTCATAAGGTGAATGAGCCATGCATGACCCACTACGCGGCCCTAATGTGGATCGGTGGTTTTATTACCATATCTATTCATGCATTTTTTTCATGAACGACGGGGAGACTTTTAGCCTTCATCATACCTGATGTTAAGTATTGATAAGGCTGAAATCCTCAATCGCTGAGGACTGGCCATCTTATATCTAACTGCCGGAACACAACAATGCTGTATACATTGTTGTTATGCCGTCAGATTTAGATAAGATGGTGGTAGCTAGCCAGACGGACTTAGAACAAGCCCTACCACCAACCAAACGAATACAATATGTAGCCCCGCTGAGAATCCAACTCAGGACCCCTGGGTCTGATACCGGTGGCAGAGGCGGTTAAAGTTAAGTATAGTATATATCTATCAAACTCTCGTATTTCTATCAATGTAACTGAAGCATATGACCGTCGGCGTCGTCTCCGATACCTATTTGACCATTATAGTTGTCATTCAATATTTATCTGTTTTTTTTTTTAAAAATAACATTTCATATTTTTTATTAATAGCTCTGTAACCACAATCACACCAAATAACGTTTTGTTTCATTTCAATAACAAGTATACCCATACATTCTACAAGGATTATTTTCGGTGTCTCAGAAGATCATTATTAAACTTCAATCAGATCACGTCTCTCGTCCATATACTGCCAGCTATTTAGATGCCAAATTGATGAATTTCTCACTTGAATGTAAAACATTTTACTTTGAAAGCTGGTTTAACATAATACTTACTATATATCAGAAAAACTTTGTCGATAAATTGAAAGCTTCATTCTTTGTCGTCTCAGACAACTTTATTTTCTTTAGCGTCAACTGAGCGGAATTTGTTACATAGTTCTATAGCTCTCAGTATGAAAAGTTTTTTTTTAATGAAATTTTAAAGTTTGGTAGAATCATTGGCATTCAGAAGACTAGCCATAGAACATTAAAGTTGGTTGTTGTTATTTGTAAAAAAAAAAGTGAGTTATGGTGCCCATAACAAGTAGTTTAGTAGTAGTTGAGCATTTTTTTATATAACACTCTTTGATTTTACATTTAATGAAAAATCCAGTTGAAACTGAGCGTCATGAATGAACATGACTCTACGTAACATTATTTACTAAAAATCAGTAATACATTTATTAGAATTTCCTTGGCCTTCTGTCCTTTTTTATAGATGTATAAGAAGAATCTTTTCAAAAGGAAGGAAGAAAGGAAGTAAAAAGGCCTGTACCCCAGCAGATATGCAAGTTTCTTATGATCGCGCTTCGATGTCTTTTTCTATTGCAAATCAGATACTGTTATCTGTGTACTGTGACTGCAATGTACGCAGTGTTTACACGCGTCACTCAAACGTCACACAACGGAACTTCACCAATATAAATGTAAATCAAGCCTCGAATGCGCCGACCAATATCCGAGAATAAATATATTCACTGTTGGAAGCTACCTGCAATCACATTGTCGAAGTTATGTACAATGGCTAACGCTATGAAAAACTGCTATACTGTCGTATCGTATCGTACCGCACAATTATTATGGTTTTCACTTAGCGAAGCATTTCGTTTAGCTGTGTAGTGTCGGCTTGAAATAGCGCTACCCCCTCTCATTCCGTGGGTGAAGTAAAAGGCGAATAAAGGAATCAGCATTCAGGAGACGAGCAGCAGCGCCAACCCGCCTGCCAAGCATGGCAATTATGGCAAACCCCCTCTTATGAAAGGACCGAATAAAACCGTTGTGATGGGGGATTTTAATGCAAAGTTGGGGAAACGTTGCGGTGATGAGTTGAGAGTGGGGCAATATGGAGTTGGGCAACGCAATGAACGAGGCGAGATGCTGGCCGACTTTATGGAGAAGGAGAACATCTCTATGTTGAACTCTCTCTTCAAATAGCCGAAAAGCCGACAGCGGACCTGGATTAGTCCAGACGGTAAAATAAAAAATGAGATAGATTTAATCATGTCGACGAAGAAGAAGCAAATATTCAATGATGTCACTGTGATCAACACCGTTAAAACCCGAGACGGGAGCAATCACCGATTAGTATGAGTAGTGTTGGCATATTGAATATCAACGTTAAGTTGGAAAAGACCACAGAGCCAAGCTTACCCGACCCGGTGAAGTTTGCCGAAGATATCCCGGACGTCAGTCTGTACGAGATTAGTATGGCTCTCAAACAGCTCAAAAACAACAAGGCGGCGGGTGATGACGGAATCACTACAGAACTTCTGAAAGCGGGCGGTAAGCCGATACTCAAAGTCCTCCAGAAGCTTTTCAATTCCGTTATCGTCGATTTTGTTCATCAAAGGGAGATAAGACCCGTTTGAAGAATCATTCAGAACTATCTCAATTTTAGGCCAGCAAGTTGTTTTCTAGTGTCATTACGAATCGTCTCGCTCGCAGGTTCGACGACTTCCAGCCTCCCGAACAAGCCGGATTCCGAAAAGGCTTTTGCGTTTTGCGTTTGTGAACTATGAGAAAGCCTTTGACTCGATAGAGACCTGGGCGGTGCTGCAGTCTTTTCAGAAGTGCCAAGGAGACTATAAGTATATTGAGGTGTTACGGTACTTATACGAACATGCCACCATGTCGATCCAATTACAGAACTGGAGCACAAATCCCATCTAACTGCAGGGAGGTGTGAGACAGGGAGTCGCCATTTCTCTGAAACTGTTCACAGCTGCGTTGGAGGACATCTTTAAGCTCTTGGACTGGAAAGGGCTCGGCATCAACATTAATGGCCAGTATCGGACACACTTTTATTTTGCCGTTAATATAGTGCTTATGGCTGAGACCTTGGAAGACCTAAACACAACGCTCGAAGATCTCCGTAGTGCTTCCCAAAGAGTGGGTCTTATCAACCAGTTAGGTAAATCCAACTTCGAGAAAGAGATCTCTCGTCGAATCCAACTCGGATAGGCAGCAATCGGGAAGCTCCATAAAATCTTCAAGTAACCTCCGTAAACCAACTTACCGCAGTATCTCAAGACGAAAGTCAACGACCAGTGTGTGTTGCCAGTGATGAATCACGGTAGCTAACTATGGGTCTGATAAGAAGGTTCAAGGTCACCCAGCGTGCAATGGAGAGGGCTATGGGCTATTGGCGTTTCCCTACGTGAGCGAATCAGAAATACGAATATCCGTAGGAGAACTAAAGTAACCGACGTCGCTCGAAGGATTGCTCAGCTGAAGTGGCAGCGGGCGGGACACATAGCGAGAAAACCCGATGACCTTTGGGACGGAAAGGTTCTGGAATGGCGACCGCGCACAGGACGGCACTCCGTGGGTAGGCCCCGGCAAAGTGGACCGACGATCTGGTGAAGGTCGCGGGAAGCCGCTGCATGCGAGCAGCGCAGGACCGATCGTCGTGCAGATCCTTGGGGTAGGCCTATACCCAGAAGTGGGTGTCATGTGGCTAAGACGACGTCGACGAAAGCATTTCGTAACGTACGACTTTATTGTTGAAGAACTCGGTGGAGCAGTGGTGCACCACGACTATCCGTGCTCCTTCATATTTCGGAAGCACGTTAAAAGCCGTTCTCGTTGGTCCCAGCTGTATATGAAGAAAGCCAGTGCGCCGCATAAATATTTTTAGAAAAAAAAAATTTCATTACGTATTTATCTAAAAAGTTTTAATCATGTTTGTTTTTAATGCAATGGTTTTGACATGGTTTTGACTACCAACTTTTATTTATTGTGCCACTCTATGGTGTATAAATATTTACATTTAGATAAGTAAAATTAGATAGGCATCTTTGCACTTTTACACAAATCCCTGACAATTGTCGTCAACGGGCCAACCCAAAAATGAGTCGTGGTTTTATCCCATTTTGTTTTTGGGAATTATACGCGATTCGTTAGCGAAAAGAATATTTCGTCATTGCTTTCGAGGCGCATGTGGTAATACATGATATTTAAAATAAAGGACTAACTGGCTATCAGAGAAGCTAGTATCATTTTACTAACAAAGACGAGGTAAGGAAATATACATGGCATTTAAACAGAACAACATGGCACAATGGCGGACCCACAAAGCTATTAATTCTTGCAAACTGTAGTTAACATAGTTGACACACCCTTTGGGCTGTGTGCCTCGTGTGTGGACATTGAGGTCTCTTCTTGTACGTTGGGACAAAGCGGTTACAGAGCATGCTTAATGACGATACTTACTGCTATAGGGTAATAACGGATATTCCTTCCACAAACTCTTTATTTATCTATACCGCATATAAGGCTCATTGTAAAGTTAGCCTTTGATTTAATAAGTTGCGATTTATTTTAACCAACAAGAATACAAATAAATACAAACAGAAAATAATTTATGTAAATTATGATTCCTGGTTGGGTAGGGTCACTAGCCATAGAATTGAATCAAGCACATTCAAATTGCATTAATCATCATCATCATCATTATCATCATCATCATCATCATCAGCCCATTATCGTCCACTGCTGGACATAGGCCTCTCCAAGTCCACGCCACCGAGCACGATCCGCGGCTACTCTCATCCAACTCTTGCCAGCCACCTTGCGAAAATCGTCGCTCCACCTAGTCTGAGGGCGTTCTACAGTGCGTTTGCCAATACGTGGGCTCCACTCTAGAACTCGTTTACCAGCGGTTGTCAGTTCTGCGGCTTATATGGCCGGCCCACTATCACTTCAGTTTGTTAATTCGGTGAGCTAAGTCGATAACTATGGTTCTCTGTCGGATCACCTGGTTCCGCATCCGATCCCTCAGAGAAACTCCAAGTTTAGCCCTTTCCATAGCTCGCTGAGCGACTTTAAACTTGTGCACGAGCCCTGACGTAAGTGTCGACGTTTCGGCTCCGTATGTCATGACGGGTAGGACGCACTGATTATAGACTTTCGTCTTTAGACTTTGTGGAATGGGCAACATAAAGACGCAAATTGCATTCTGCACATGTAAATTAATTAGTTGATTTTTGTCATATATAACAGCTGTATTAGGTATCTGAACTTCTAAAGTGACTCTAGTCACTTTAGAAGTTCAGATACCTAATTATCATTATTTATGTTAAAAGAGACTGAAGATCCCACAGTCAAACCGACTAGTCAGTTTTGCTGGACTAATGATAAACAAAATCGTAAACCCCTTGTCTTTAGTAAATAAATAAATAAATAACAATAAGAACCAGAACGGACTGACTGACAATCGTAATTAAGCATTTGTGGACATAGACAAAGAAAGCTGGTAATATTCAAATTCATTCGAATAGGAATAAACATTTTGTTGAATCCACATTTTGAATTGCTTTTGCTATTTTGTTATATCCTCAGCATGAAATCCAATAATGTATTTCCACGTATCGTAATGCACTCTTTCAGTAACCACCTTTATTAGGTTTGTCGAAGACAGCATCGGAATGATGTTGGATTTTATGAATAAACTCATCAACCAACATATTTTAGGTGACTGAGTTAGAATTTATTGCTTTGTTTAACTATTAAAGTTAAATGTAGAGTTCGGTTCGAATGAAAACCAAACAATGGTGCCGAAATTTTGAGTTTAATTATGTCTCTTTAAGTCTGTCTGTGCATGTTTTCTATACCTAGGACGTTATTAAAATATTTGCTTTACAAAATTTGCTACATTGTATCAAGATCATAGTGCTGTTATATGTTATATGGAGATAGGTTTAGGGAACTGACCAAACACACATAATTATGTTATCGAAACTGCTGTTACCAACAAAAACAAAACATATGTAGCTGACTGAATCTATTATTTAGGACTAGTAGGAAATGAAAATAAATGATCTAGTATACTGGCGGTGTCACGGACAGCGTCGCATGTCACACCCTGGTCATAAAGCATGTAAGGCGACGGCGGACGTCGAAGCAGAGAGAACACAAAGAACATAATGCCATTTCTCGCATGCGCTCTTTGACGTTACGCTTACAGGCATTCTCAAGCAATCATCAAGGACTCAACTAATCGAGTATGAAATTAAAAAAAAAGGTCTAGTATACTGGTGGTATCACGGGCGACGTGACGTCTCATGTAAGGCGAAGACGGACGTCGAAGCAGAGAACTAAGAACAGATTGCCCATTTTTCTCACGCACACATTGAGAAAAACATTACAAACAAATATTAAACTCTAGCGAGTTAACAAACACGTACAGCTTTAAAAACTAAGTACCTACATTAGCGAACGACGAAGCGACATGAGGTTAACGATTTTAATTTTCGAAAGGTTTACAGGACCAACGAATAAAATGGTCACCTCATGCCGCTATGGCTGCTAACAGATTGAGCTATTTAGATGTTGCTAAAGATAGTTTTTCGAGTATGGCGGGAGCGTGCCTTCTGTTTGCTTAGTGCGTTTTTCTACTCACGGTCGATCGTGAGCGCGTTAGGTCTTGTATGGAGTTGGTGTAGTCCGTGGCGTAATCCACTAGATTCCATTCCGGCAATTTCATAGAAAAATCTATAGGTATCTAAAAAACTCGCACTAAGCACTCTGGTACTTTGCTTCTTTGTGCCCTGGTGTTGGCATACCGTTTACACGGCGCTTTGTTGTCGCTCCCGCGCGACAGGAAAATAATTGTAATTTTTTTTATTGCTTTTCGACGCTTGCTTTCACCGGCCAGTAGTTTGAGATTGTTTCCAGCTTGATTAAGGGCCGGTATTTCAATATTGACTTATCTTGAATTGATCCAGGATTGCAGATATGTTCCATTTATGTGTATTTCAATAAACGATTAAAGTTAAGTGACGCTTAAAGTCCATCCTAACTAGCCAATATTTAAGCTAAGGAATTCAGAGACTTAAGTGCCGATCCGGGATTCGTTGCTATGGTAATATATTTTTGACTGGCAAAAAGATATGTTAATTTTACATTTAGGTAATAGGCTATTTGACAATGCGAAAAATAAAGTTTCAATTACTGTTATCAGTATAAATTAAGACCTTAAAAATGGTTATTTACTAACGTACGTTGAAAATAATAATAACTTTATTTAAAAATCCGTAAATAAAAATGCATTTTTTTAAACGTTTGTCACGTGACACAAAACGCTCCAGATTCGTCGAGTTTATAATGACGTCACCTGCTTGTAAACATCGTTTGCCTACGTATGTGGACGTCACCGACCCCATTGCAGCGCCATATTGTCAATTTAGCGTTTTGGCGCGCTATTTAAATATTGAATTTTTAATTTGATATTTTTCAGCAAATATGTACCAGAATTAAAAAAAACAACTTATTCTGGGTTCCTTATACTCTACTACATAATATAAAATGGATTTTAAAAACCTGTCAAATAGCCTTATAAAATAAAAGGCAGTTGTAGCATAAAAAATATTATAGTGTAGAAATAATGGCAAATTACAAGAATATTATGCGAAATTTTGAAGATGATACGTAATGTAATGTAAAAATTTCGAAGTGAGAAGAAATTCTAAAGTGATAAATTTTTTGGCGCTGTTTTTCATGGTGGAGCCTCCACAACGATTCTCATTGGTCACCGAGCGCACACGCGCAGCCAATGAGCGCTCGATGTCACCAAATGACATCAAAATTCATAGACAATTATCATATTTTGTTTGTTATGTTGCAATATTGCGATGAATCCTAGATTAGCTAAGGCGAGGAATATCCGGATTGAAATACGCTATTGTCTTTTACAAGTGATACTTAGCTCAAATGTTGGACTTAACTTAAGTCATAAGATAAGGTGATATTGAAATACCGGCCCTAAGTTATTAAAATTCTCTTTATTTTTGTGCTTCTACCAATAGTTATTGAATTCTTATTATGCAGAACTGTGAAAGCGTAACATCAAATGTTTTCAGCATTTAGAGATAAGATAAGTTCCTCGGTGGGTGTGGATTCCTGGAGAGGCGCGCTTCCATCATTCTTCAGCCCTTTTTTTTTTTTTTTGTTCTGAGTGAGGGGAATCCAGTCTTTACAGATTCCTGCCTTGAGGATATGCTGGGGTCACCTAGCATATCCGTCCTGGTAAAGACCTAGGAACAAGCACACTATCTCTCGCCAATCATTCTTCAGCCCTATCAATACTGAACATCAGGTATGCAAAAAAGCGAAATGAGATCACTATGCGTAGCAGTAGCAAAGGGTCTATACAAACCGATTCCCATCGGCTTCTCTTTGAGAATTCATACCTCACCGATCCACCCACCATACAGATAAGACAATTTTTGGAGAAATTTTTGGTCCGGCTTACCTTCGCTATATTTCGACCCCTTTTTTTCATGAGCGACGGGGAAACTCTTAGCCTTCATCATACCTGATGTTAAGTATTAATAAGGCTGAAGACGGAAGCGAGCCTCTCCCGGAATCCTCAATCACTGAGGAACTGGATATCTAAATCTTTAACTGCCGGAACACAACAATGCTGAAATCATTGTTGTTATGGTGTCAGACTTAGATAAGATGGTGTAGTAGCTAACCAGGCGGACTACAAACCAAACCGAATACAATATGTACCCCCGCTGGGAATCGAACCCGGAACTGACTCTGGGTCTGATACCGGTAGTTGTACCACTAAACCACAGAGGCGGTTAACTCTCCTCGCCACTAGTACGTAGAAATCCGTAGTTTTTTAATGATTTGAGTCAACATTTTCATTGAAATGTCCAAAAATTAGGTTGTTATTGTATGTGTACCTATACGTTATTGCTGTATTAGACAAAGAAACAACTTTACTAGACGTTCTCTTTCTTTTGTGATTTCACCACTATTAACTCAGAGACAAAAGAAAGAGACAAAATTAAATGTAATTTAGTAATCTTATGGCATTTCACCATAAATATACGACGAAACTAATAACCTCCGCTGGCAGCTGTTGGGGTGACGAGACGTTGAGAAAAATTAACTTTTTCTAAGCTGAATTTGTAATAAGAGTTATAAAGGGTAGCTCTCTGGCGTCTTATTAATTCTTGGATCTGAATAGAATAATTTTTGTTATGTATTTTTATTCTTGTTAAACTTGAGTTACTTTGAAACTTAGTCTAAAATATTTTTGTCACGTATTATGGATTGGGTGAATTAGTACCAGTCGCTCGTGGCTTTCCGCGTGTCCGCTTTTACAAATATCAGTCACCTATTTTTACCCCTTCACTATTCATATTTTTAGTCTTATTCAGCGGCAATTCTATATGTCATAATAATACAAAGAATCATCAAAATTGGTTCAGTGACTTTAGTATGCGTGAAAAGTTAATAATAAAACAGCAGGCAGACAAAGTTACTTACTTATTTATAATATTGGTATAGATTTTAGTCTAATAGAAATCCATCGTTCAGTTTTTTATATAAAATGGAAACTTTATAAAGCTGTCTTTTCGCTTATTAAAAAGGACAAGAGTTGAACCACACCAGGATAAAGATATTATATTACTGTGGTTGAAATATATACTAAGTACTATACTATATTATTGTACTGAAATATATACTACTACGATATAAGATCATAGAAAAATATACTACATAGGTTCAGTAAGTTCAGTACGACTATAAACGTTTCTTTAAAATAAATTAATCTTTTAAATCGTGGAAGTATACCTATAGTGAGAACAGTCGTAGGTATGTACACAAACATAACTACGATTATTATAAATGGAAAAGTTTGGGTGATAACGGCTGAACGGATTTAGATAAAATTTGGGGTAAATACAGGTAGTTCATAGCCTGCATTAAAACATACTTTTTAACTCGGTCAAAATGTTTCCTAGGGATATTCCGAATATCCACGCAGATGGAGTCGCAGGCGGAAATAGTTTTCTATAAAATGATTTCGGAGAATTCAGTTAAAATCTAATAAACACTAGCAAATTAACAGCCTTAATTGTAGGTATTAATTTAAGGAAAGGGTGCCCGTAAAATCTAGTCGTTAATAATGACTGCTCTCGCAATTACTTCAAATTAGTCAGTAAACGACGACAAATTGTTGCCTTCAGGCTATTGGACTAATGACCAACGTGTATATTAGACTATGCATCACAATACTTACTATACATTTTTTTAATAAAACATGGGTAAAATCGAAGACTTACCGGTCGGCCAGTAGAGTTGTTTTTACGGAGCGTTATTCGAAAAGTAATAGATTTTTAAAAAACGTTTATATCACAAACAATACAACATGTAATAGGTTGACTTATTTATTACAAGCGTAGGTTTTTCATTTGAATAATACATTATTTCATAACCTTATTTCTTTTCGAAAGTCGTTTCCCAAAATAACTCTACTGGTCTACCAGGAAGTTCCCCGATTGTACCTATAATTTATATACCTACATATCGATAACTCTGGACTCAATTATTGTCATAAAGGACAAAACCTGGAGGAGGAAAATAAAATATCTATAAAAACTAAAGGTAGTTATGGTTTATGGTTTAAGAACTTTATTTTCTCATAAAGAATTACAAAAAAATTCACTTACTGAGAAAAAAACAATAATTTATAACTTAATAATAATCGAAACAAGAGCGTGCACTATTAAGTAAAGAATTTATACAGTTTTGAATCGAAACTTAAATAAAAAATTAACGACGGGTAATCGTAAAAAAGACACGGTGTTCGATATAAACTTGTGACAAACATGACTTAACCGAGCAACCAAGGATCTAAGGCGCGTACATGTATTCTGGATGCGGCATGTCGGTACCAGAAAATGTACAAAGCTGTTACTGTTGTTTAATCCGTTTGTTTTAATGTTTATATTATTATTGTTGTTATTGTTTACGTATATAATATTTTTTTAGTTAGTTAGACAATTAATAAAAATATAACTTTTACATGTTGGTAGTAGAGGACAATCAAAGTATTATTTTGATAGTTAGGTCGTAAAGGACATCTGAAAAAAAAATTTGCTTTACTACCAAGGTGATTATGTTTTGGTGGCGTATTGTTATTTACATACATACATACATCATCAGTCTGTGGAGGTCCACTGCTGGACATTAGCCTCTCCTAGCTCACGCCTATTGTGGCCTTCATAGGAGGCTATTAGCCTACTGCTACCACGCTGGCCAGACGGGTTGGTAGAGGGTTTGTTTCAAGTTTTCCTTCTCTCGCACAGGTGTTCAATGCGTCGAGCCTCGTAGTCGACTCTTACGACATCCCAGGCATGTAAGGGAGTGGTGACACTTGTATTCTTAGGCCGTCACCACACGGCACTATTGTTATTTACGGCACTATTTTTCTAACAAAATTGCGTAGCGGTTAAAAAATTGTGGTACCTATAAGATTTTTTTGCAAATATCGGCACACGAAATATACAGATCTATAGAGAATTAAAAACTGAATAAGACCGTGTCAAAAATGCCTTTACGCATTAATGTGCTTTACGCCTTTTGAGCCCATAGGTATCGATATATTTCAATTGAAACTAAAATGCAATTTTATTGTAGTGAAGCAATGTTTAGAAGGCTAAATACGAGATGAGTGATTGAGCGCTTATAAACATTTGTAAGTCGACATTACGATAGTTAAATATTCAATCTAAATCTAAGTTAATCAGTCATTTTACGTCCCCATTGCAGAGGTACAGGCCTCCCTTATGAACGGACCATTTGGCCTATTTGGGCCATTTGGCGTAATATGGGTAGGTTAGTGTTACATTTATAGTAAGTTCACATTAGGTCTAAGTATAGTGTAAAAATATTTTACGCAAGGTTCAAGATTCATTTTACCACATGACCTGTTGCTTTCACGAGATTCTTGAGTAAACACACTGAAAAGTATTTCGTTACTACCTTAATATACGGTTCATTTTCCATCAAATGTGGAGTGTCTAAAAACCAAACTAAGATGAAACATTGAGGGTAAACTCAATTTTGCGATGCGTCAAACGATATTACCCAATAGAAGGGAGAAAAAAGCTCAGCCTTTTAAAAGACCCTTCATATTCATGACGTAAATTATTATGGAAATGCTCAAATACTTGTTTATTTTCTTCTAAGTATAAGTAGCTTTATGAAGTAGTAGTATATTATGAATGATTATAATTTTGTAATTCAAGTTTGTGTTTTTTTTTTACATTCATAAAGCTAAATTCGGTAGTATATTTTTGTGCAACAGACTTAAGAAAACGAATTCATTTCTTGCGAAGTACCTATCATAGACATATCATAAAATATGCATATCGTACACAATTTTTTTAATAACATTATTTCGACTAACCTGAAAATCGGACCTAAGATCAATTTAGGTATGTGAAGTGTGATGTGATAAAAATATCAACTTATCAAAAAAATTAGTACCTTATTGAAACTCAATCTCATACAAGAGTACATAAAATATACGACTTAAGCTGTCGGTGCTGTTATGTATTTATAAGCGGCGTTGAATTAATTTACCTTCGTAACGAGGATTGGCAGGAACTAACTTGCAAACCCATTCAGTTCGTAATTTGCATATAACAAGAACCGCTTCCTAACTGACAGACTGAGCTCAACAACTTTATCGTAGAAAATCTGATTGTAATTAGATTTATTAACGGGAGATCGGATAAACTAACTGATATCAGATTTAACTAACATAATACCAGATGGATGTACCTAGCAGTGCTCTTGCAGGGTCATGTTATTGTACTGGGCATAATCGAGGCGAGGAAGTTGCTGATCGATCAGCAGTTTAAGTAATTGTTAAAGCAATAATTTATTATTCAAATAAAATTTATTAATGTTCTATTTGTAATAAAAACTTGGTCCATAGGAAAACTCTGCTGGTGGACCGGGAAGTTCGTCGATGGTACAAAAAATGGCAACGAATACCTTTTTAACTTAATTAAGCTTACAATATAAATAGGTTAGAACTGCATGTTATATCCCTACCATAGATTTAACATAGGTATGATAGGTCTTGGCCACAGAACATTAAAAGAGGTCTTGGCCTTATCTATGATCTCAATTTTTTTTGTGAAAATTACTTAAAATATCATGAACAAAGCAGTCTTGAGCAAGTTGTGCAGTGCAAAGACAAACTAGACTAATCAGTATTTAAGATAAACAATGAAGTAACTAACTTAGTGTCATTTATATGGAATTGAATCAGTAAGCTTAAAGTTAACAAACTAGACTAGTAACAATCTTATCAAAATCCCATGATCAGTTTTGTCTTTCGAAACCGTTAGGGGCAGTGAGGTGTAATGTAATTCGGTTTGTATTGGTCCCATCACCATGACGACCGTTGACCGGAACCAAATCGCTTAACATTTATTGCTTCAGCTGTCAAAAGCACTATAAGCTTGGAAAACAGACTGCGCCTCGTCCGACTATACAAATCACTAGGTGACAAAATTACTACACCCATACTTTCGATAAAGAGTTTTGGGCACAGACATCAACAAAGAAGTTAGAAGGAGCATGTTACGCATTAAGAACTGAAAGTAGTTTCGCCTCGAAAAGAAGCACATTACCACAGTCTATATCTTCTCTACCATAACAACGTGAAAAAATTAAAATTCATACAATGGGAAACATAATGATGTACGCGTGGCGTTCATAATTCAAAATTCCTGTTACAAGCACTTATGAACGTCAAAGAAGCTACGCCATCGGTTCACAAACCCTACGGCGGGAGACCTTGTAACGAGAAGAACCGGCAAGAAACTCGTCGAGGGCTGTTTTTTTCTCCCTGTTTTATTTCAAACAGAGTCGTCAAATTGAAAAGTGACCTTAACATATCAGTAAGGTCAATTTCCATTACAAAAAGAAAATACTATTTATAATATTACATTTTATGGTTATTGTAACTGTAAATAATTTTCAACTGGCAAAGAAAGACTTGTTAACTTACTACTTCTTACCACTTTCATGTATTCCATGATTTTGGCGGAATGATTCTGGAATGGCGATAACGCACGTTGACTCTCCATGGGTAGGCTTTCGACAAGGTGGACTGATTTTGCTTAATGACTGACTGGAATCTGGTGAAGATCGCAAGAGGCCGCTGGATACGGACAGCGAAAGATCGATTGTCGTAGATATCTTTGGGGGTGACCTAATCCCTTGGACGAATGTGGTTAATTCGTCCAAGCCTATTACCCAGTAGTGAGTGTCGTGCGGCAGATATGTTAATGATGATGATGAATTATATTTTTAAAATCTGATTGTTCAACCCTGATGCAGAATCCTAATCCTAATCCTAGCTAATATTATAAATGCGAAAGTGTGTTTGTTTGTCCTTATTTAACGCCCTAACTAGGCAACCAATCGACTTAATTTTTGGCATAAAGTTAGTTGAAAGGACGAAGAGTATAATAGATTACTTTTTATCCCGTTATTCCCACAGGAATGAGCACCGCGCGGGTGAAACCGGGGCGAAAGCTAGTTAATCACATTTCCATAATAATAGTACATTACCTAAAATATCCTAATATATATTTACTAGCGATTTACTATTAAAGTAAATATTATACTGAAATACTAGGAGTACGAGCAAGTTGTGTCACTTAACTTCTATACTTTAATAAGTATTTTATAAACTTCTAAAAAATGAAATGTGTCACAAAAAGCTGTGTATGAAATATGTTTCAAGAAGGTTCTTGCCAAGCAATGTAATATTTTTCATTAACTTGCACATCATTATGATTGACATTTCTTTTCCTCAAAACTCATAACTTATAAAAGAGCGAGACATCTTTTCCGAGACATGTTTATTCTGTTTTGGTTATAAATAGAAAATTTCAATAACTTTAGTGCGACTACCGAGAAACAGGATTCGGAAAAGAATTCCACTCTTTAGTCATTCGCATGATAAAAGTTGGTTCGTAATACTTTGTTTGGACAGGATAAGACTGTCTGCAAAGTAAAAGGAGGGTAGGTAAAGTAATCATTCAGAAAAAGATTTCGGAAAATTATACTTTCAGAATTTATTTGAAGTCGAAAAACCCGTAATTTTAAGGTAGAAAAGAGGAATTTGAATGAACAGAAAAGTGAAGGAAAGTGTTAGTTTTAGCCTACGCCAGTATTCTATCAGTCTTCCAAGACAAAAGTGCAAAAATATGTTCCTAGGATTCCGCTGTTATAGATCGCGCCAAACTTCTAGTCCGCTCTGAACTTGCTTCGCGCATGGATACAGTCAGACATATAATTTAGAGCTGTGGATTTTGAAATAAATAAATACTAAGTTTACAATGACATAAGTATTGTCTACTGACATAATACTTAAGTCTCCTATGACTTAAGTATCATCTCTCTCTATGACTGTATCCCTGCGCGAAGCAACTTCAGAGAGGACTAGAAGTTTTGCGCGATCTATACTATGTCAATAATATTGGTAAGTAGAAACATAGTAAATTAATTAGGTGTCCAAAAACTGTATTAAAGATTATAAATATACTTAAAACAAACGCTACTCGGAAGGCCTGAGGCTAACACAAAATCACCTAGCAACCAGTTTCGTCGCTGTCATTACTGTCACATTTTCATACTGTATGACAGCCACAGCAGCGACGAAACTGAAACTAAACCGAGTTTTTGTTAGATAAAACAATGTTGGTAAGTAGAAATATAGTAAATTAATAAGGTGTCCAAAAACTTTATCAAAAATTATTGCTCTTTTACGTCATATCTTATAAATATACTTAAAAGAAACGCTACGGAAGGCCGGAGGCTAACACAAAATCACCTAGCAACCAGTTTCGTCGCTGTCATTACTGTCACATTTTCATACTGTATGACAGCCACAGCAGCGACGAAACTGAAACTAAACCGAGTTTTCGTTAGATAAAACAATGTTGGTAAGTAGAAACATAGTAAATTAATTAGGTGTCCAAAAACTTTATTAAACATTATTGCTCTTTTACATCATATCTTATAAATATACTTAAAACAAACGATACTCGGAAGGCCGGAGGCTAACACAAAATCACCTAGCAACCAGTTTCGTCGCTGTCATTACTGTCACATTTTCATACCGTATGACAGCCACAACAGCGACGAAACTGAAACTGAACTGAGCTTTCGTTAGATAATCGACGTACTAAGTTGGCTTTTTACCGAAGTTGATTATTACCAAGCACATGATATTTCATTAAGAACTTGCGATATGGATGTTAAATTATATAAAGACTTATTTGTCTTGTGCTGGATCAAACCGCGACCTCAAGCAGAATCAATTCCTACCACTACGCTACACCAAACAAGTCGTCAACTTAGTAGAACTGCTTTCTCTCACAACAACAAATGAAGAGCTTAAGGGCCGGTTTCACCACTTACTAATAAGTTATTGATAGTTTATCTGGCTAATAACTTGACATATTTTTCATATTACAACTGTCATATAAGCTATCTGTAACTTATCAGCAGGTGGTGAAACTAGGGTTGCCAACCATACTTTAAAATAACGTATCCTACGTTATTTTCCATCCCCATAATTTATTATTTTGAATTTAAAATAAAGTATGGAACATACTGTATTTTCGACTTACGAGTATTATGCGTGCGTTAAAACGGAATTTTCTTGTTGGCATGATTTCATGAAACGAAAAACGCCTACATTACTGAACGAACTCTTTCTAAACTGATACTGTCAAAGAAATTGTCCCGTTCTTGTTGGTAGACGACGTTTTTTTTGTTTTCTAGACAAGTGCTGTGGAATCGTTTTCTTTTCAGTAGGCCTAGCACGAATTACTTTCGAGCAATATCAAGAAAGTAAAGTAAAAAAATGTATGACATAATGAGCAGAGTTCCTACCGGACGTAAACGGTAATACATTTTCCTATACATTTTTTGACATTACGTGCTCGATACTTACTCTATACTATTTCGATAGTTTTTTATGCTTGCCCTACTGTTCCCGCCACATCAGCCTACACCGAGAGTTCTTTCTCGGTTTTCTTTTTTCTTTTTTCTTTCTCGGTGCTAAACACGCAGTGGTAGCAGGTAAGAGAGGAAGTGCGCACCATAAAATTTCATAAAAAATTTGTTACTTATTAATTTATTTCAATCATTGAAGTATTATTGTACGGTGCTCAATCTCATTGATCAAGCTCAATGATTTCAACGTAAATTTTGATTGCGGCAAGTCTCATTGCAGATTGCTATTTCAAAAACTACAATACTTATTATCTAAGTAGTGCAAAAGCACAAAGAAATATAAAAAAATTAAACATTTATAAATGGATTTGGAAATTGCTTTGTTTTTCTTCAAATACCTGTTTTTATTGACAGAGATAGATTATATTTACTTTATTTTCCTAAAACATTGTTGGCAACCTGGTGAAACTGGCCTTAAAGTAGCAACACCATGACAGTAGTGTACAGTAGGCTGACACGCTGCTAGATATTCCTTACATGTCGACTACGCTAATCAGCTGAGTAATCCGGCGTGGCGCCTGTGAGTTATGAAGGAATTGCACGCGACACTACTGTCACTACTGTCGGTAGCCGACAGTAGTGTCGCGTGCATTATCATATTAGTTAGGATTAGGTTTAGGATGACGACGCTATCTCCTTAAATTGTTGATAACCTTATCCTTTGATAAGGTTACCCTTTGATAAGGTTATCATCCTAACTAATATGATAAATGCGAAAGCGTGTTTGTTTGTCCTTCCTTCACGTCCTAACTTAGCAACCAAGCGACTTGATTTTTGGTATAGAATTAGTTGAAAGCACGGAGAGTAACATAGGCTACATTTTATCCCAATATCACCACGGAAACGGGAACCAGGAGGGTGAAACCGCAGGCGGAAGCTAGTCAATCATAAATTTAGCACTAGAAAATAAACAGTTTTAATCTAATCGGACAGGACATTAAAGAAGTTGGAATAATCTTATTTATAGAAAAGTTGCATAGTATTGTTGCATGTACTTTTTTTGAGCTTTGCTCTTAGGTCATGATAATTGGTGGAATAGTTGCCGTCCGCGGTTTTGACCATGTCGGTCATATTCTTCTAAGTATATTGCGTATATTACTTCAAGTCATAGTTTAGCTGTATGCAAAATTTCATCTCAATCGGTTCAGCCGCGCGATTGAGTAACAAACAAAAATCTAGCTTAGAAGGATAAGATGAAAGGAACTATCAATTATAATTTTGATTCACTATCTATAATGACCGCCGTCTTTAGTAGGTAACTCAAAATCTTTAATATCGAAATATTCCAAATCATAAATATTTAAGTAAAACGACCGTTCATTTAAGAAAACAGAATGCACTTGGGACTTTATCAAAAGGTAGGCGTTAAACAAGCTAACTTCCCTAGCAGGATTATGACAGAACTCTTTAATCAAATTACAGCTTAACAAAGGCTTTCGACGTTTTTTAATCCGGGATTAAGTTGATTAACCGAGTCTGCCGGGTGAAACCACCGGAGTCTGTTCAGTAGACTTTGCATGAAATCTATCGAAAATCTTTCTAAGTTAACATTTCAATCGACATCCTTCTCAGGGTTCACACAGCTTTTAACGTAAAAGTAGTTTTTTTTAAGAAAAGTAGGTATCAATCCTGTTTATCATCATAGATAACAAAGACATTGTATATCATACTAGCTTCGGTCGGTCCCGTCCGTTCCCGTGGGAATATCGGGATAAAAATTAGGCTATGTGTTAGTCCACTACTTAAAATTCCTAAATCAATCATCCTTCAACCGCCTCTGTGGTCTAGTGGTACAACCACCGGTATCAGTCCCAGGGGTCCCGGGTTCGATTCCCAGCGGGGTTTGGTTGGTGGTAGGACTCGTTGGAAATCCGCCTGGGTAGCTACGATGTTTTCAGCATTATTGTGTTCCGGCAGTTAGACATAAGGTGCTAGTTCCCAGGGATTGAGGATTCTGGGAGAGGCTCGCTTCCATCTTCAGCCTTATCAATACTTAACATCAGGTATGATGAAGGCTAAGAGTCTCCCCGTCGTTCACGAAAAAAAACAAATTTGATCCAAATCCGTTCAGTAGTTTTTGCGTGAAAGAGTAACAAACAAACTGACATACTTTCACATTTATAATATTAGTAGGATTATTCACTTTGGGCGCAGTTTATCACGAATGAAGCAAATAAAAGCAGTTTTCAAAGTACTACTGTTCTTCGTGATGTACTGCCGCGTGTACAAAACTGTTTCATTTAATTGAGTAAAGTTGACAGACCTTCCGGAGTATCACTTTGTTGCTTGAGATTTATTGAACTAGAACCATTTTCCGGATTGAATCTCGCCTTTGTAGAAGGTCACTGACAGCGGATTTAGAAAGTAACAGGGCGGATGTACAATCAATCTAGATCTCGTTTTGAGATCAATATCAAGTTTGGTGATCCTGACTGATTGATTGCGTTAAAGTAAGTTAGTTGAAACTTAATCTAAACTTATAAAACAGACCCTGTGAGACGATAGATAGCGATATATGTCTTTCTTGATAACAACAGTGTTGACATTTAAGTAATACTTACTTTTTTGTGAAAGCTAATTACGCTAAATATTTAATTAAGAAATTCTAAGACAGGAGGTAATAAACTTTCTCTTTTGAGCCTACCGCTCTGAAAGGAAGCCTCTTTCCCAAAAAACAAAATTATACCCAATTCTAGCACAGAAAGACGGATACGGGCGGATGGATTCAGAGGTTAAAAATGTATAGGTACTCGAAGCAGTTTATTTTAAAAAAAGGGCCGGAAATATTCACAGCTGAGCTCTGAAGATTGATTCTTTAAAAGTTTTCTAAAATCATCACTTTCCACCATCTGATTTTATCAAAAGGTCAAATATTTTGACGAATCAGTCACGTAAAATTAAGTAAGACGAAAATTTGTAGACAAAAGTTTTTTAATTTCAAGTTACCTTTATATTACCAACATTCTATAAAGTGATACTTGTCTAGTATAAAAATTAATGATGATGATGCTCGACCGTCGCTTTATAACCAACTCTATTGCGAAGATCCTCGCGCACTGCGGGCATGCGAGCTCAATAATAATTAAGCAAGACATGATTGCACTGTTGGTTAGAACTTTGACTTGACATATATATCAAACATCAACATACAAAACACGTAACTAACTACTTAATTAGCGTTGCCCTCAGTTCCTATATTTGTTTTCTTCTGCATTTTTCGTTACTTGAAATTTTTGTAGGTATCTTCACATATAAAGAGGTAATTCAACTCTTCAAGATTTCCCATTAACAATATACAGATCTACAAACCCAGTTTCATTTAAATTGCACCCTGACTATCCCGCTCCCATTATCTGGAGCAAGTCACGTGAAGCATAAACTCGCCGTAGAACATCGTTAGGGCGTCCCCGCGCCCGTGTAGTGCTATTACGGCGTGTGACCAGCAATCCATCACCACGCAACTACGTGCGAACTACACGGTCCACGAATTACGACACCACCCAATAAACCTGCAAACTGTTGGGGTAAAATGTATCCTATATTTTTAATGTAATATATAGCTTTTATCGAAACTTATAGCTTGATATCGTGTCACTGCGCACATATTAGGTAGGTAAGCAAGAAAGCATCATACGCCAAATCAAATCACTGGTGTTTATGCTAGGGAGGCTGGGTAGAAGCAAAAACTTGCCGTAGAACATCTTTAGGGCGCCGTGTGACCAGCAATCCATCACCACGTAACTATCGTACGAACTACACGGTCCACGAATTACAAAACGACCGAATAAACCTTCGAACTATTGGGATTAAATGTAAATACCTTAAGTCAAGTCTCGGTAGCTCAGTGGTTAGAGTATTGACCCGGATTTCCAAAGGTCGTGGCTTCGAGTCCCATCCGAGAATTCACTTGCGGCCGCGTTGACTTTTTCCAATATTTTTCTATTTAAAATTCATCGAAAGTATAAAAATAGCATTGAAAAATGTTGCATCTTAATCGATCGTTAAACATCTGAAAAAAAGTTTCTTTCGAATAATAATAATAATAATAATAAATCTTTATTTTTCTCTCCAAAAGGTACATTGTACTTATTTAATATTAAATTACGATATATAAGCTATAAACTATGTTAAAAATAACCAATATTGGGGAGAACTGGTGCCTGAGCTAGGTGGGGTCAGACCCCCCTGTATGACAAGTCACCAGGCTCACTCCACCCTTCAAATTATAACTATTTTAGGTAAGAACAATTCTATACACTGGGTGTTCAGATATATAGTTATAGAGAGATTAAGGTACAAAAAATTAAAAAGGTAATTACGGGTATAATTATAAACCATCGCAAGCAAAGTTAAAAAGTGCATTAACTGATAAAAATTATGTCGTACATATGAGTGTCAAGACATATGGTGATAATACATTATTTAAGGTAAGGATTAATTAATGTAAGGATATTCCTAGCATTGACAGCAGCTAGCGTTTTAAAAATATAAAAATATTGGAGCATTTCGACGATGGCCCGCAAGTCTCGGCAGCTCAGTGATTAGAGCATTGGACCGGATATCCAAAGGTCGTGGATTCGAGTCCCATCTGAGAATTCACTAGTGGCCGAGTAGACCTTTTCCAATAGTTTTCTATTTAAAATTTATCAAAAGAATAAAAATAGCACTGAAAAATGCAAAAAATCAAAAATCATTAAAAGCTTAAGTTTTAATCTAGTAGCCTTAGCATGAGTGACTTTTATCTACACTTGTATGCACCATTCATATCGCGTACTAAAGCGGTGTTGATGCCAGAAGGGCAGGCTAAAAACTACCTCTACTTAAACTAACTCTGTATTCCAAATTTAATCCAAATTCAATATAAAAGACCAATCTAATTCTAACAATTTTCTAATATGAGACGAATTACGACGTACGATTCGGGTGCTCTAAACAAGGACCAAATAATTTTGAACCTAAAAAGGTACAAAAAATTTCAAAAAGGATATATAAAAATACCTTTAACAACTATGGGTGGAATGGTCAGTAATCCATCACCGCGCAACTATCGCACGAGCTACATGGCCCACGAATTACGATACGCCCAAAATAGCATTCAAACTATTAACACATTTAAATCAATCACTTTGAAGTTTCACTTCCTTATTACATTATGCTTATTTACATTTCGTTATTATTTCACAGCTAAGCATGGCCAGCATGCAAGACTATGCTTGCTCAAATTCAAATGTTCTTATCGTCTTTTGTTTAAATAAATTTTGTTGTATTTTTTAGAAATTAACTTTAATAAATTAGCTATATCTCATAATTGTTGTGTTTCCTCAATAACATTTTCATCATCAGCCTTCAGAGCCTCTGAGGCACAGTTATAGATGTATAAAGTTTTTGGTTGCTTTTCCCAGCAGTATTCATCATGCGGCATAAATGATGATGAATATTGAATTAATGAATATAGTGCTTACTTGACTTACGTCGTAATAAAAAGGAATTACCAATTTTGCTTAGGGCTCACCCAAAAATAACAGAGACAGTGAGGTAGCTTTAATGAATTCATTCAAGTTCTCTTGAACGTGAGTCGTTCACACAACTGTAATCAGTGCTGATTGGCTTTGACCTTTAAATTTTCATTAAGTCTTGATATAAGCACGGTTCCCTTTTTCACTTGACTTTTTCTTATCAAAAGATACGAGTATCAAAGCTTTGTAGCTCTTTTATTTAGACGGCTGAAAGCATTTGTTTGTCTTCGCATTATTAAACCGTTTTTTTGATATAAGCAAAGTACTTGTTACGTAAGTTACTAAGTTATATAACAATATTACTTTTACATATAACAGAATAAGAACTCATTTTTTGTTCCGCTGGAACATATTAGAAAGACAACATCATAATAAATTGTGCTGATTCCGAGATAAGCAAATAAAAGACTACTTAGTGCTACAGATATCAGAACCAAATAGGTAAATAAATTACAAATAAGGTTCTCTGTGGCGCAGCAGTGGTAACCGCACTCGGCCTGCAAGCAACTTTCAGGGTAAGCGTTATGCTGGCGCGCAGACATTTCTGCGAGACGTAGATCTGTGCGGCGCGCGGTCCGCACAGGCGCCGTCCGAGCAGCATACGCATGCGCGCCGCACAGATCTACGTCGTGCGGTCATGTCTGCGCACCAGCAAACGCTGACCCTCACAGCGGTCGATCACGGAATGGGTGATCAAGAATGTATTATCTCAAGCTCTTCCGTGATTCGAAGGTAGTACGTTGCGCCGTTGTTCCCAGTTGCATTTGCAGTCGATTAAATACACTAACCCGAATTGCGTGTCATGCCCAATTCTTCTAATCCATTCTTATGAAAGGCCTGTGCCAAGCCTGTGCCCCATCAGTTATAAACTTTAAAATCGCTGATGATGAGTGACATTTTAGCCAACTCAGATAATTGAAGAAATTAATTTAGAAATCTTTATGTGTTAGTAAAAACCAATCAGAGGAAGTGTAGGTGCTGAAACTGGTTCATCCACAAATTGCAAACTGTGTCGTAAAATGGCGAGACAAGATCTAAACCTATCTTCGTTTATTACCACCCTTCATCATGGCGTGATTAGGGTGACGAGTGTTCTAGAACAATCAACCATTATGGAGTTCATAAATCTGTTTACTCTTGTTTATGGTTTGTATTAGTGTTAATAGTAGTCGTAAAGCGCGCTATGTATGACGCAAACGCATTATTGTACCCAATCTATTACTTATTATGTAAAAAAATATGTTTTCGTATTGAAGTTTAAGCCTACATGGAAATTTACTTGTATCGAAATAGAAAATATACGTCGAAGCTATAGGTACAGTCAGGAGCAATGATATGTGAACACAGTCTTATCACATTGAAACACACGGAAACAAATCTGTCTGTGTCCACAAATGTCATTCAATATTGTAAAGTGACAAGGTATTATTGCACATGACTATACATTGCGCCATCTCTCTTACAATTTATTAATTTAATAATTCTTCAACAACTCAAACTCTCGGTTAGCGGCACTTTTTTCAATTTTGCATCTGTGTGTCGCAATCGCAACTAACACTTTTTTTATTTAGAGTTTTTTGTATATGGTTCCGAGCAAACTGCCCCTGTACCGCGCAAGTGGCGTCGGCATCGAAATCGGCTTCATTTAACCAATGGATGTGACACATTGCTGCTTCTTTTTGTCACAAATGAAAACTTACCAAAGACTAGGAGCAATATGTCACATCCATCTGTCAAATGATGTCGATGTCGATGCTGATGACACTTGCGCGGTAGAGGGCCAGCTCGCTGCTACGACGACACAACGCACTGTGTGGCTACCTCACGCATCAGCGAATTTTCACAATGGCTTTATATTGGTATGGCAAAGGCAAAAAGGATGTATAAATATTTGTACTTACAGAAAACTTAACATAGTATGTTTCCAACTAAGAGCGTTTTCTCGTTTATCCGATTCGATATCGGTATCGAGGCCGATAGCCGACAGCCGACATCCGACATCGGTGTGTTTTCACATATTGCCGATGTTATCGACTGATAAAATCGGTCATCTCATTATCTTCGACGTGATTTATAAAAAAAGTTACATAGGTATATAGTGTTCTAGGTGATGGTAGAAGTAGGTGGAATCCAGGATGATAACTTATCCTTTTACTTACACTGTTAAAATAGGAAAATAAAAATTACGGCAAACATGGTCCGATACCCCGATGTTGCCGCCGACATATCAGTGTCGGCTACGATACCCGATATCGGATCAGATAATGTGAAAGGCAGGTACACTTTTTATACATTTTACTTGCCTCTATATTGGTGTCGGCGATCGAGTGATGTGAAACGCTTTTACGCTATGGCCGTTAGCCCTTATTCTAAATAGTACGTAGTCAGCTTTTAGTGTTAACTACCTTTGACGCTCCGGTCGGCTAGTCCAGTCGCAATGCAGAAATAATTTCGTACAATGACCCCTCACACCTGTCTCTGTCACTCTCGCATTAATAAATATAGTGCATTAATAATAAGACAGCAGCCATTGCAAATGTGCAAGCGCAACGTTGCACATTTGCAATGGCTGCTGTCTTAAGGGATTGCAAACCTTTTACCAGTGAAGAATATCAAAATGTATTGGCATACCTCATATCATATGACGATATCCGTGGTAGAGTGGTACTTACACCGGTTTCAAGGTGTCGCCTACTCTGAGGGTTCGAATCCCGGTAGGGGCAAATATTTGTATTATTATGAATACGAGATATTTTGTATTATAGTATTATGAATACGAGCAATTGTATCCGAATATGGATGTTAATATGTATTTCTACATATAAATAATTATATGTATTTATATCCGTTACCCTAATATCCCATATCTTACTTTGGGGCTAGGTGAATTGGTGTGAGTGTAAGAAATATTCATTTATTCGTCTAAAGTAAAAAATTGCGTATTTTGGTACCTATACACCTGTGAAATTTACGCCGATCGGCAGAGCAAATATTTACAAACCACTAATACTCTTCGATAAAAAGTCGTAATTAGCAGCGTCTCTAGCAGACATAAAAGTTAACAAAATTTCTAATTCATTGTAGTATTACGTGTGTTATGACAAGTATCTACACAACACAATAGTTAGTCAAAATCAAGGTACCATATTTTTTATTATCTAAATAAAGGAGAATGGGCACATTGCCCCAAGTATTGCAACACTTTGAATTGTCTATCATTAGAAAGGTATTGTTTAGTAGAATAATTCATTGTATGACAGTGAAGCTGAATTCCTCGTCAGAAAAAAACTACACAGGTTTGAAGATCCATCAAATAATGAATAGATTTTACTATACTTGCTTAAAGACAGTCGTAATAACCTAAACCAACCATAGGAATTATGTGTGTGATTATGAGTTCATTTTGGTATCAGGGATATGCAAGGCACTCTAACAATTTTTAAAGCTCGGCTGTATTTCTGGATGATGTTATTTTGATTGACTGAGATGAATCCACTTGCCAGAATAGCTCCCCCAGGAATCCGTAGGGCCATAGTAAGCTGCATGGTCGCATCATTTGAAATCATCAAACCTGAAATTCTGAGGGATGGGAAAACTGCGAGAACCGTAGTGCACCATCCCAAAGAGTTGGTCTTAGTGATGCGAAGTAGACTGTGGGGATGCTTCTTAAATTTAAATGGATAAAACGAAAACCATTGCGAATGCCTATGTTCAAAAATAGTTATGACAAAATGGAACTCAATGAATTTTAATTCGCATGCGAATTGATTGCGCTTATGAAATTTGAATGATTCAAAAATATATCTTTTGTTTATGTGGGGTTTCTTGGGTAATTCCAACTTGGATCTCGGTGGTTCTGCCCCCAATCGACAAAATAATGGTAAATAGCGCTACGCATAATGTGTTATAAAGGACCCATCAAGAGATTAGCCCACACACGGAGCAGAGAAGTCGAAGACGCTGAATTCTAAATTTAGAAAGGAGGTCCCAATCGGCATCACCAATAAACATAATAAAAAAAAACACGGAAAAAATCATCAAATGAACTGAGATTATTGGCTCACGAAGTTCTATTTTTGTTATCTTCAAAAAATATTTATTATTAAATAAGTGCACAAAATGTTTGTGACAACTGTCAGGAGCCCAATAGATCATTGTACGATATTCTTCCTGCATTGCGATCGGACTTTAGTGATTACATACTCTTTTGAAGCTCCTCGAAAGACACATAGCGTACAACCATTCCGTGGTTGTAGACTCGTAACGTAACAAGGTTTTATCGGATTTGTAAAACCTTTTAGTTTTAAGGACACTCTTTATTTAGTTAGGTACTACTCTAAGCCATTATAATGATTCTGTAAATACAATTTCTTATCATACTTGGCCTTTAGTGTTTTTTATTATATAATGTGTTCCTCAGAACAAAATGTGAAACACGAAAGAACATTTTATAAAATTTCTAAGAACGGCATTACTTATTTTACCATGTTTCTTGAAATAATTGAATTGATTAAATATTCTCTTTTAGTAAGTAATATGAGATAAATTATTCAATGTCAAATCTCTTTTAACTTACTCTAAAGCTTGTTAGCATTACTTATAAAAGCCTACTATTCTAGTTCTAGGTACCTATTATTTTAACTTCTGCGTATCTAAAATTGACTGGCAAAGTTTTTTACAAACACTTTTTATTTCTGAGTTTGTTTCAAAATTCGTATTTCCTTTTTCTTATCCTTTGCTAATATGTTGAAACCTTCTCTATACAATTTGTACTGAGTGCCGATTTTATATTGGGCGTGAATCATACCTCTGTATGGGACATAAAAGCGTCGTCGCTTTTATCTTGTGATTTTTATCGGCGTGAGGTAAACAGCCCATAAACGTGGTAATGGCGATTGATCAAATGATCCCACAAAGAGCACTTCCCGGATAAAGGAAAACCAGCCAAGGATGTCGTGTGAGTTAGGGAGTCTCAGAGTAATTAAATAAAATTATTACAATCACACCAATCGTCTAATCAAAAGTTAGATTCATTGAGAACTTGTGATAAGGATATTACATTAGATATGGATAAACCTTGTAATTTTTTTGGTATTACTTACAATAGACGCATAAAAAATACCTAGCCAAAATAGTTATTTACTTCGCTGAGCTCCGCGCGTACAACGTCGTAGTAATTGTGCCACAAATGGTTAGCGAAATTCTAATACCTATAATCGTCATTTAATCAAACTGTAAGACACTATTTATTAAAAGTAGGTAATAAGATTTCATAATCTGCCACTAATTTGAAATTGTGAGAAGAAACGTAATATATATATATATAATTTTGTATGTATATTACAGTCCTCCTTTGTTTATATTTTAAGAATAAAAACGTCAATTATTTTCCAGTTTCGATATCCATAACTTAAGATCTCAAGAAAAATCATACCGAAGTAAAATAAATGATGTCCCGTCATTTGCATGCGTACCTGGCTCACCTCATATTTATTATGTACATTGGTAAACATTCTCAATCCATTTATCTTTACGAGGTTCAAGTTTAAACTCGTATTTCCAAAAAACAAGATACGCCTTTTCTCGATTCTGGTTAAAATTAATTAATTTTTCGTACCCTCTGAGCGGGTGCTATAATTATGTATATTATAATAATTAAGTACGCCATCTGATTATCTACACTGTGTGTGGGGTTTTCCACAGATAATTTTAATAAAAAAAAAAAAACATTTTGATAGTAAAATTTTTATATTTCAACTTTAACTTTAATTTGACTTGAATACCTTAGTTAAATTATGAATGACCCTACAACAAATATGAGGAGTTAATACTGTATAATGTCATAGGGTTTTTATGTTTCCACTTTTTTTTTTTCTGTTCTTCTACGAAACTACTTTCTCTATTCTGTCTCTTTCAGCTATTCCACGCTTTGGGTTGTTCTGAAAAATTTAATATTTTAAAGCTGACATCTGACTAATTTAAATCTCGTTAGGTACCTGCAATAAAAAGTTAATTTTATTTTAAAATGATTAGGGGCTGAGTTTACCAACTGACTAACTGATTTGTGAAAGGAGCAGAACGATATTTAAGCCCAAAATATTCAAATCGGCAGTTGCTGAAACTATCTCTAAATATTATTCCTTCAATTTCGTCTTTACCACTCTATCTCTCCAACAGCTTGATATCTCAATCGGTTTTTCCATCTGTCAGCAAATCCCTAACTTAATCTGTTTACGCCAAACAACTCGGATTCCATCGGTGTGTTTACTTGCGCACTCCCGATTGTCTCCTGATAAGTTCAATACTATGCTTTGAGAATAAATATAAATGGGATCGATAGATTGAGGAAATCTCTTCTGTTCGCACTTAATTTAAATTTGTCAATACAAGTCGCAGAGCGCAAGTTGTTTGCTGTGATACAAGTAAAGTAAAAAGGAAGTGAGCGTTTCGTATACCTAAATGTTTAAATAAATGGGCATTCAGAATTACCATCATGCATCATCTATAAACGTCTTAATACTGTAAGAATCAGGACCACTGCACACCGCGTTTTTAAAAGCGCCGCCGCGCGTCGTCGCGCCTTTGTAGCTATACAAACGCGAGAACGCGTGACACACGCGTAAGACTGTTTTGTATGATAAAAGAAGAAAAAACACACCGACGACGCACGACGTGCGTTTCGGAAACGCCCGTCGGCAGTGCGTTTAAAATCGCGGTGTGCAAGGGCCAAACGAAACACTTTATAGGTCGTATTACTATATCGTATTACTTAGCTTGAAAATGTAATTAGTGACAATATTGCCTACTCTATTGCAGATTAATATGTAATAATTATATTAATATTAATCTGCTAACTAATATTCTATCTAAATTCAGACAAGTTAACATGCATGTTTCTAGTTTATTGATCTTGTTCCCCCTGAAAACCGAACATGTTTTCATAGAAGGAATATGTGGTACCTACTAATGCTCAATAAATATACTACAGTAAAGTCACTACAATATATCACAACGAATCTATATTGAAAAATGAATTATAAACCTATTTGAATTGAATGTTCCAATCACAGTGGTAGCGAATTAGTACGCATATTTGCCTACAACGCCTTTATTAGCTACACAACGCACACTCATGAGCACTCAAACAATACAAATACTCGTTGAAACGTAAATCCTTCCATTTAATTGATGGCACCGTCATGTAAACCTGGCTTAAGTGGGGGGGAATCAACAGGTCGGCTTCCATGGCAACCGCCACCCTCGCACAGACTTATGGAGAATTCCCACTAAATTATCTCGTCTCTTAGATTTTTTTATAAATAGAATGATTGGATCCTGTGCTGTTGCCTCCGAGCATACGCTGAGAAAATATTCCGAGTGAAATTTGTTTATCGTGGCATCGGAAGGTACGATTTTATTGTTTTTGTCACCCATTCTGTGATTGCTTTAAGAGACCAAACATTTATTGTTTGCTAACGAAAAATAATCGATTTCGATATTTGCAATAATATTGTAAAGAGTTTATTAAAAATGCAAGCGTAAAGTTAGAAAACAATGAAATCCAAAACTATGCTTTTATTAAATATGACATAGCATGATGTCATATAAAGATACGATTGTATGCATCATTCAGTCCACATAGTATCTAACTAAAACTACTCTGGACTCTCCTGCAACACTGATAAACTGTGGCAAAAGTTTGCCTTCGAACTATTAAATTTTCACGGTAGCCACTAAAGTTCTCTACATAAGCTCACTAGGAAAGGCTGGACTGTACTTCGACGTCCGAAGGATTTTAAACTTGGACGAATTGGTTAATTCGTCCAAGATTTTAAACTAACATTGCTCTGCTCGAAAGACAATTGGCATAAAACATATTCTTCTGGAAGTAACATACTTTCTTTTAACCGTTTTCCAAAAAGAAGGAGGTTCTCAATTCGGCCGGTATGTTTTTTTTTATTATTCTATTTTTTATGAAGACAGCTTCTCAAATATTTTATTTCAAATTTTATTATTTTAAAAATGGTTATAGTGAGTTAACCATAAAACATAAACATATGCTGTCGCGGACTTTTTTTTAGAACTTTTGATGGGCAACTATTTCGTCATACATGATTTTTACGTAACTTTAACCGTTTACACACCGTCCGCAACGGAAGCTCCCAAAAGTAATATTTTTTCCCCGTTTTTGCAACGTTTTACTTAATGCTCTGCTCCTATTAATCGTAGCGTGATATTAAATATCTTATAACCTTCCGAGATAAATGGACTATCCAGCACAAAAATAATGTTTCAATTCAAACTAGTAGTTCCGGAGATTAGCGTGCTCAAACAATCAAACTCTTCAGGAATTTAAATATTCCTACTTACTAACTATTACGAACCTTATCATTTATGAATAGCGGCCGCTCTCGGTTTCACTCACCGCTTGGTTGCCGTTACCGTGGGAATATCAGGATAATTTGCAGCCTATGTGGTTTTCTGATGTATAAGCTACATTCCTGTAAAGTTTCATCTTAATCAGTTCAGTAGTTTTTGCGTGAAAGAGTAAAAAACATTCATCCATTAAAATATCCTCACAATCTTTAAACTTAAACTGTTAACTTATAACATTCGGTAGCAGTATAGGATAAGTGCAAAGTTACTGGTTAGATCTACAGTGCCTACCACGCTGGAAAACCAAAGCACGCCCCCGCTTCCAGACAACCTTGGGTGAGTGACGGAACCCTTCATGTGCGAGTTCGACTCGCACTTGACCGATTTTTTTTATTTGATAAATATTAAACAAGAAAATATGCTACAAAAAAGCAACTTGTCTCATGTCGCCCTGACGGCCCTGACTGTCTGATCTGTTTTTTACTTGACATAGGTAATTGAACAAAATGTACCTAAATGTTATAAAAAAAAAACCAGGGGGCCTACCGTCATCTCTTAGCGCAGTATTGTTTCAATCTAACCATGCTGTTTCGTACTGCGAATCTCTTAAAGTTAGCTTGATTTTTGACGGAAGTTTTGTGACGTCTTCGATGATTCATCGCCTCCAAAGTGTGAAGTGTGACTTCTATCAATGAATACAATAAAATTCATTATACGGTCCACAGAATAAAATTTTTGCTAAAGATTGTAATTTATTTTAAGAAAAACTTCTACTTAGGTTTATAAATTTTATTGTTAAATTACAAACACTATGAATCGATTTTAACACTATCTCTTATTTAAGTTTGACGATAAAACTCAATTCTCCATCCTAGTCAAACTAGATTTGACATCGCCAGGTGCATCTATATCAGAAACCTAACTACGTTCCAACACTGTACAGTACCATAATTGATCTAGATTCGGAATCCCAGTGCCTCGAGAGAGTAAACTTAGGTTTATTGGTCGTAGGTATACGGAAACTAGTCATAAGCCAGTTATTCCCGTAATAACATCAGCCGGTGAGCTACCAGTCTCCAATTAGCTCCAGACTCTTGTTAACACACTTAACCCTTAGCTTTCAGAATTTCAGTTAAACGTTTGCTGCCTGACAAAATGTGACAACTTCAATAAAAACAAAACGTTCTTAAGACATGATGATTTCTAATAGATAATGGTAGGCCGCTGATATGTCTGGATTTCTAGTTTTGTTTTTTTTAATGATCGGCCAATTTATAGCTTCACTAGAGCTTGAAGTTTGTAGTTTTTCAATAATTTAATTAAAAACTCTTCTTACGGATACTGCAGATAATGTAAATATTTATTCGAATAAAAGGAGTTGTCCCATTTTTCTGAACGTAGCAGTACCTACATACATACTTTAGTAATGCGTTATCAATATTACCTCGTTCAGTAGGTAGTTAAGTAAAAAAAAATTGCTATAGGAATAGCATAATTAGTATGACCTACTGTAAAAAAGGGACGAAGCCATTTCCGCAAAAAAGGAAGGTACTAAAATGTTCAGTTACAGTGCACGGTAAAAATGCCTCTAATCCGACCTTTCAGCGTTGATCCAACTGGCGTAAAAGATTTTTTTAAATGTACTCGGCGATCGGCATGTCCCAGGGAAATTTAATAAAAACTAGGTCATCTTAATATAGTCTTTTTTCTAGACGTGACCAGGTACCTATAACGGAGCGTTTCCTAGATATCAAGTAGCACAGTGGATTAAAAAGGTAAAACAGTCAGTATTATAAAGTTGTTAATGATGAATAAATACGTTTAGGTTTACAAAGTAACTATTTATTTATCTGTGTTTAGATATACACTTTCTTATCAAAAATGCTAAAAACTACTAGAACTATTACTGCTAATAATATTGAATTTCATACAACCACACCAATTATTTAGCCCAAGGTAAGTTTCATAAGAAATTGTGTTATGGATACTAGATAACGGATAAACATACTCATATACATTTTCTTGTAAATACATACTTATCATACATATTATAATCGACAATTAAGTGGACATAAAATACTGACAGAAGTCGTAGCAAAATGGAAGGTTTTACGGCTGGGTCGTTCTGCAAAATCCACATAAACACGTTGTAAGAATCCATTTTTGAAGTAGTAAACAGTGCAATTAAAATCTAATAAAATTTATTGATAGTGTTGAGGGTCTAATCTTTTTTCCGTTTTATTTCTAAAATAAGTAATTAAATACTATGATTCAGTTCATAGCTAACTGGAGAAATTTCATCCAATGGATTCTTATTTAAGGAAGATATGATGAAAATAACAACGAAAACCATCGCGAAAGTACAAAAGTGAGGTTGTTTTCCTTACACTTTACACGTAAAGAAAAAAACAAACAAATGTTTATGAGCTACTTAGCCGTAATGTTAAAACTTCTTAATTTTTCCGTAATAATCTTTCTTACAACTTTTCGCCAAAGTAAAACATGTAGATGTTGTGTTTTTATTTTTTATTTGATTTTGGAAATCGTTTATCTTTTTCCAGTGGCCGTGGTCCGGTGGTTCGTGGTCCGTGGTTGACAGTTTTCATGACTTCTATCGATAAATAAAAATAAAATTCAACTATACAGTCCACAGAATAAAATTTTAAGTAAAGATTGTAATTTATTTTAAGAAAGAACTTCCACTAAGGTATATAGACTAAGGTTTGACGACCTGCTTGGCGCAGGGGTACTAAGCCTGCCTTTTGCGCCAAAGGTCCCGGGTTCGATCCCCGGACAAGACAAATATTTGTGTGCATGAACATGTCTATTTGTCTTGGTCTGGGTGTTTAATATGTATATAATGTATGTATTTACAAAAAAAAGTATATAAGTATGTTTATCCGTTATCTAGTAACCATAACACAAGTTCTTAATGAAACTTAACGTGGGCTAGCTAATTGGTGTGTTTGTATGCAATAATTTATTTAATTTAATTTATTTAATTTATAATTTATATAAGTTCTTAAATTGCCAACACTATGAATCGATTTTCATAAACCTAACATAGCCGCATTAAGTCTTATTTTAGTTTCAAGATAAAACTCATATCTCCATCCTAGTCAAACTGGATTTGACATCGCCAGGTGCATCTATATCAGAAACCTAACTACGTTCCGACACTGTACATTACCATAATTGATCTAGATTCGGAATCCCAGTGCTTCAAGAGAGTAAACCTAGGTTTATTAGTCGTAGGTATACGGAAACTAGTCATAAGCCCGTTATTCCTGTAATAACATCAGCCGGTGAGCTACCAGTCTCCATTTAGCTCCAGACTCTTGTTAACACACTTAACTCTTAGCTTTCGGAACTTCAGTTAAACGTTTCAGCCTGTATAATTGTATTTCCTTTTGGTTGTACTTTCTTAGTTCACCCAAAATTGTTACTCTTGAAATTATGGATAAAAATCTCACCACTGAAATATGATTATTATTGTATACGTACATTTATCATAAGCAGATAAGCATCACACATATTGATTTGATATTCCGAGATAATGTATTACGAATGTCAGAGCCAACGAGGGTATTGCAAAGATATACTTAAATATGAGTACTTATATGGATTCATGATTTGAAGTTTGCGGAAAGAAATCAACAAAAATACTTCAAATCTAATATCATAAAACAAATAATATGTATGAACATTTGCTTTGTCGCTTAGTTAATAAAGTTGTGCCGGCAAAACTTTTTTTATAAGTATTACCGCCAAGAGACTTGTCTGAATTCAATTACAAAATGTGAAAAGGTCTCCTTCCAACTTCACGTCTTGTTGCTTTGTTTTGATGAACAGGTCAAAACAAAGCAACAAGACGTGAAGGAAGTGGCAATATTTATATTAAGTATATTGAACATGTTTTCACCTTTTTTATTATAAATTATAATGTATTAAGATAGTATTGATAAAGAAAAATAAGTGTTCTTAATCTTTGTAACTATTTTCTTATTCAATGATAACATCATTGAAATAAACCATGAGCTCACTGAATTGTTGCTTTAACACTATCTCTATACTATATTGATGGTTTATTTAAAATCACAGTTTTTTTCTTTAACTTATAACGCACTCTAAGTGGAATTGAAACTAATTTAATCAAAAACTTGGCTGCGGAATTCTTGTAGTAATTTCCTTGTCATTTCGTCAAAAGGAAATTTCATTAAAACAAGAAACCTTAAAGTTCTTAATGGAAGCGAACACCTACGTAATGTTTGAAATTAAATTGATAACTCGAATTAACGCAAATGTTTGTATTCTGCGTTCAACAACAACAAACTTCACATTACTGATGCTTGATTCGGTATGAACAATTAATTATACATTAGATGAAATAATTAAACATAAACATTATTATAACTATCCACTTGCTTTATCGTAACAATTTATAATTATTGTACCACAATAAATAAAATAACTTCTCTTGCAATGGACAAATTTTTCGATCAAATTCTAATTAGCTGACAGATGATTTGATAGATAGATTTTCCATAAGAGCATAAAATCACAAGCTTATATTATTCAAAAAGCTATGCAAAACTTCTTCTAACTTTCAAACTTATATTTTATGCTAATAGTCTTTTTAATAGTCTGGAAATAATTATTATCTCCCAGCGTAAATAAGGTCATTAAGTTAAGGCGCTACTCGGAAAAAAGTATGGACTTTTTGATATAAAACTATAGCATGGTTACAGTTGTTACAAATCTGGTAATAACATATATACTTCTTCATACCTTTATCTAGATTCGTATAGTTTCAAAAACACGATTTTATGATTTTGCCTCGACACTTTTTCTTTTCGAAAAGACCTCTAAAAAATACGATAATTCAAGATTATTCTTAAATGGGGTTACTTACACTATTGGAAATTGGTTAATTAAGTGGACACCAATAATATTTAGGATCGTATAGAAGAATTTTTTTAAAATCGCTGTAGTTTTTTAATACGAAGTGATTTTGTGTTTTTTTTGCCTAATCTGCAAAATCGGTCTCGCTCCCGTGCGCGTCGTTTTCTCATTGCTATCTCGCTTCCGCATATTTTTTTCGAGTATCGCCTTAAGAGGTACAAAAGTTACCATTATAAAAAAAACCGACTTCAAAAACTAAAAAGCAAAAAATAAGCCTTTAGTAGTCGGTACCAGCCAAGGCAAGAAAAAGAAAAGTAGAATGCCTTGACACAAAAAAAAGACGGGTTGCACTCCGGGAGTGCCGGCAGAAGTGAAAACTTGATTATTAACGTTGAGCATGTTTGATATTTTGGAATGGTTAGGGAATAATTTTGCACCAATTGCTTTATCAGTATAAAAGTACTATCATTTATGTGGTAGAATACAATATTCATTTATTGCGCTATCGTACACAAACATGACAAACCATATTAAAGTGAACGTTAAGTTAGGTAATAAGATATAAGAAAACATTAGTTATTATAGAGAATCGAAAAATATATATTGACAATAAAACAAGAGACAAGTAAAAGACATTATCAACAGTCTGTCGCTAAGCAACCGAGACCATAGTCAACCTGTCACCTCAACATTCTCCATCCGTCCTACGCTTTTTCGATCAGGTCACGTGTCCTGACGCGAGTTTAAGATTTTATACCCATTACAGAAAAGTGCTCAACGCCGCTAAAGAAGTTTTCACTTCAAAAAAATCACGTAAATTGGTCCATAAACCTCGGCGTAATCGGTGTACATATACAAAAAAAACATACCGACCGAATTGAAAACCTCCTCCTTTTTGGAAGTCGGTTAAAAATACAATACTACGAGTGTGTAGGTCCCTCTAGCTTTCGTACATTTGTCATAATTATAGTTATATTCTGTATAATTCAAATATCTGTACGAGTACATTCTCTCTCACCATATGGCAGCGTAAATAATTCCATAGAGTAGAGATTCCATTCCAAGTTTAGAGGATCAAACCATTCTGTCGGCCAAATGCGGGCAGCTGAATGTTTACGGCTTAAGCCTGTATTTATTGACGCGTAAACGTTTGAGGCTCCCAAATCTTTGTCTTTGTAAAAGCTGAGTGACTTCGTTCACACTACTTGAAAATTGGGGGAACGGAGTTGGGACAGTCGTATCCTATTAGAGACAGACTTCATTGCCCACCTAATGAAAAAAAAGAAACTGTAATTTGTGAATAGCCATTTCACTTGTGAGACAACAAATAAACTTAAAAAAACTACTTGAAAATGGTGATGACCAAAGTCTCTTTTTATTGACCCGAAAGCGTTTGAGTCACCCAAATCTTTGTAATTGTAAAAGCTGAGTGTCTTCGATCACACTACTCGAAAATTGAGGGGAGCGACTTCGTTTCCCATCTGATATGAAAAAAAGTCAAAAAGTCAAAAGTCGAAGTTCTTTATTTGCTTTAAATGCGGTGACAGGGTTGATACATACTTGAAATTTTAGAATCACGCACTTAACTGTGTGAAAAGTGTGAAAATATAATTTCGATGGAAATTCAACATAGATTTATGATAAAAAATGTTTTTTTTACAATGTCCATATTAGGATTAATTAATTATTTTTTATAATATAAAAAGATAATATTAGTTAAATTTGATTATAATTTCATTTTGAGATATTCATTAATATTGTAGAAATATTTGTCAATTATCGATCTATTAAATGTCAGTGATTTCATGTCTTTAGGTAGATGATTATATATTCTAAGACTCATTGCGTAGCAGTTTCTGTCACAAATTAATGTTCTGCTGCCAGGAAGCAATAGACGATTTGGATACCTAGTATTAAAATTACAGTAATCGTTATGTTTTTTGAATAGCGCAATTTTATTTAACAAAAACACATGTTTCATATATACATTTTCGGCGACATATCCGTGATATGCTTTTAGTGCACTACTTCTATTACTTATTCTTACGAGTTGCAACAGAGCATAAGAGCAAAACGATTGATTTTTGTGCAAACTTTGTTAATATGTTGCTTCCACGAGCAAGTATCATCTATGATGGCTCCTAAAAATGTGGATTCGGTCACTTCATCCACATGCTTGTCTTCAAATTGTATTTGTAAGTCTTGTTGTTTAGCGCCTTTATTATGTATTTGTATGTATTTTGTTTTGGTCAAATTAATCCTAACATTATTTTAATTTAGCCAGTTGATTATGTAAGCTAGTGCATTATTATATAATATTAACTTCGTCATTATATGCCAATTTTCTTTTGCAAGAAACTATTGGAGCAATGTCACAAGCAAAAAATGAGCAATAGTAATCGGAATTATGAGGTAAATCATTAATATAGAGCAAGTATAGCAAGGGGTCTAAGATACTCCCTTGGGGTGTCCCACGATCATTTAGTTTCCACTCCGATTCGTATATTGTTTTTCATTTTTGGAGTTCATACCTACCATTTTAACATATTGCTTTCTATTATTTAAGTAGCTTTGAAGTCATTTAAGTGGTTCTCCACGAATACCGTAAGCTTTACATTTATTAATTAAAAGGTCATGTGAGACGCAGTCAAAGGCCTAACTAATATCAAAGAGTATAACAGTGACCGGGTTATTTTTTATTTACAGACTCTATAATTTTATTAAGGAGATTAAAGGCAGCCATTGTTGTAGATTTGCCTTTTTGGAATCCGTTCTGGCTTGTACTTAGTATATTATGTATTTCAATAAAATTTGTCAATCTTTTATGCATTGCGGTTTCGAATATTTTAGAAAATATTGACAATAAGGCAATCGGTCCATAATTATTTATTAACTGCGTATCACCTTTCTTAAAAATTGATTTGACTTTTGTAGTTTTTAAATATACCTTGAACTAAAGACAAGTATATAATATGGCTTAGTACTAGTGAAATAAACACAGAGCACTGTTTAATTATTCTTGTACTAATTTGGTCATAACCTCATATTATATTTTTTTCCACTTCCTAAAAAACCGAGACGGAAATTTGTGAATAGCCATGAAACCAAATAAAACGAAAAAACTACTTCCATGAAAAAGGTGTTAACGATATTAATTAAGTTGCTTGAATTAAAGAATGTTGTCGTAATCACTTACTTGTGTAAAAAAACTACAAATAAAATATAGGTATATTCAAAAAGACAGTAATTAAGCGCTGTTTTTTTAACGACATTTTCCTACCACCCTACTAAATAATTATAATATTTTCTTGCTTGTGTATAAGTTCAGTAATGAAATTGCAATATAGAGTCACCCTCTTTCTACCAATCCATTAACATAGTTATTGAAAACTTTTAATATTAAATTGACATCAGCGAAGGTAAGCATACTTTTAAAAAGTCGAAACAGGAAATAAATCGTAGTACGAAAATAAAGAGACTCATGATAAACTTTAAATAGAAAAATATTGGAAAAAAAAACCCGGCCACTCACATGTGGCCGAGTTGTTTTTTTCCAATATTGTTCTATTAAAAATGTATCATAAGTATAGAAATCGCATTAAAAAATGCAATTTCAAAAAAATATTTTATGATAATTCGTATAAATGCTGAAATGATGCAAACATTTTCCTTTATTAATCTTTTAAAGCTATTACATGAATCTGGCTAATATTTGCCGAAAATGTTTTATCCGATGGGAATCGTGGATTCAATTCGACAAAGTTGCCGGAGGCTGGTTGAAAGCTTTAATCTCATGGACCCAAGCAGTATGGAAATACTCAAGACAAGAACATTATTTTTATAAACGTAAATACACTGACGAGCAAAAATAACTAAGTAACTTGCATAAACAACAAAATTTCATAAACAAGTAAGATTAAGATAATTAAGAAAACAACTGCATACCATTTTTTTATTTATTTTAAATATAAAAAATGGCACGGACTTTTAAATAAGTATGGATGTTTTAAGTATAACCACGTGTCTAATCATCTAAATCATCTTAACGCTCATTTGGTATTTCAATTATATTTTAGATCGCATCAAAGAATACTACTTTTACTACTCGTATGTATATGTAGTTAGATTGCATCCTCTTTCAACATAAATCTCATACTACAAATAGCAATTTATCTTTACTATCAGTTTTAAATGCTTCTTCACGAAATATTTAAATCATCTCTAACGTCTGAATAGTATTACGAGTTAGCATACTTAAATAATAAACGGGACCGCATCAAACCACCCCTAAAATAATTAGCTCGAGTAAATCGCAGCGAGACAGTTAATTCGCGTCATCTTGACGACTCGCCGGTGGGATCGTAAACGGGGGTAACTTAGACCGCGATCTACTTAGCTCTGGTTACTCAATCAGGCCTGCTTATTGATATTTGAGCCAAGATTTAGTTTGCGAATGAAGTTAAAAAATCAAAATTATCTTTCTTAATGCTTAATCTTTACAAATAAGATATTTGGTATAGGTAGTTGTCAGGAGAGGGTTATACAATTTCGTTTAGTTTGCATGTTAACGAGAAAATGTAATAAAGTGAAATATTCAATCCAAATAATTGGTTTTATTTCAATAAACAAATTGTAAGTGGTAGTTAACAAAATAAGTTGTACCATCGCATCGGTTTGTAGATCTACAACGAAAGAACTTGTATTGAAAGAAGCGTCGAGAACCGCAGCAAGAGTATTGCTTTTTCTTCGTTAGTTTTTCTCTTTTTCTTAAGCGAATTCCAATAAAAAGGATGAAGGCACGACAAGTTTAAAGAACTTATTCTCTCCGAAGCGCTCTACAAAATGATCATATTCAATTTATATCTTTTAATTTAAAAACATTTCATTATAAAAATTCAAACCGACTTCAAAAGTAAAAAATAAAACTTTTGGAGTCGGTGCTAGCTAGCTAAGGCCAAAAAAATATATAGTTAATAGAAGTGCAATGTAGAATGCCTTAGCTGGCACCGACTCCAAAAGTTTTATTTTTTACTTTTGAAGTCGGTTTTTTTTTATAAAATGTTTTTATTTCAGATTTTTTAGTTACATCATGTGCCGTTACTTACACTAAAAATCAGCCCATACACAACAATGATGTCATCTAGGTAAACGACTACTTGCCAAAACGTGATTGATATTTTTCAAACTACTAGCCAGATCTTCGTAAAAATTATATGGGACCACACATAAACCATTTTCTTTCAGATAAAAAAAGAATGATAAAAATATGTTAACAACTGGCGAAGTTACGGTAAAACATACATTAAAAAAAACCGTCGACTTGAGAACCTCCTCCTTTTTTGAAGTCGGTTAAAAAAAGATGTTTTTTTATGATTGAGATTGGATGATGCAAGTCGGTGAAAAACAATGTCATAAGAAACTCGTAGCAGTAGTTCGTGCTCACGGCCTGCGATTGTTGAGGTTAAGCAACTTCCGCAATGGTCGGTCAACGGATGGGTGACCAGAAATTCACTATCTCGAGCTCCTCCGTGCTTCGAAAGGCACGTTTAGCCGTTGGTCCAGGCTGCATTTGCAGTCGTTAAAACCCACCAACCCGCATAGGGCCGCGTGGTGGGTCATGGTTCATTCTCCGTTATAAATTAGTTTCTTACTAACGTCATCATCATCAGCCTTTTTTAATGTTGAATGCTGGGGCACCCTGGTCTTCCTTATGAATGAATAAGGTGTAAGGGATATGATATTTTTATCTGATATTTTTATCACGCTGAAATCACTAAAAATATAAATTACTGATAGCAGTCGGACGGACCGGATAACATGCGTTTTCTAATTATAACTAATACCTTCCGCATTTTTTGCATCTGTTCTTAAATATTCTACTCATTTAAAAGAAAATAAACATTTCCCAATTGAATAACAGAACAAAAACTTTAACTCCGAAAAGTATAGTCATTCTCCCAGGTTGGCTGCCAGTCTACTGATAATAAAACATTATTCTGATTTCGTTATCTCACTACCACAGACCAAAAAAAACGTAACATAACCTACTCCCACATTATTCTTAAATAGCAATAAATGCCAGGTGGAAGCCATATTTCGTTGCCCTACGCTGTATTTTGAACGCTGATAAACATCTTATAGTCCAGTCAAATTAGTCCTTAAAATAGAGGTAAGGTTACAATAATTCCCATAGAGCTAAAAATTGGTATGAATGTTCAGAATACCATTATAAATGAATTGTGAAAAGTCCCCATCAATCCCCCTTGTGCAAAAATTTTTATTGATGGTGAAAGTTTGCAAAAATAGGTTTTTCGCGTTTTTCAGCTAAACGGTGAGTTTTACAGCAAAAATAGTTCAGACAAAAATTGTAGATCATCCGATTCTCTACAAAAAATGTATCTACACTTTTTTCCATAAGTATTGCCATTTCCGTGATATAGCGGTTGAAAAAATTGAAAAAAATATTTTATTCGTAATATGCACGTTAATGTTCTTTTATATTCATTTTTGAACCGTTATATGAGTAAATACATGAGTCCCTATGTCTTATACATACAAATTATAAAATTCTTAGAATATAAATGAACGTCAAAAACTCCTCCCCTATTTTCATTTAGTCGCATGGCCTTGAGTAACATCTGTCTTCCATTCAATTGTCAGCGTGGCGATGCTCGTATACCTGCTCCGTTTCGAAGGTCTCATACTCAACAAAATACTGTTAGTCGTAAGCATTCCTTCGTAGTGACAACTCGTGGCTATCGCTTATATTTTGTAACAAAGTTTGTGCATTTTACTGTTTTTAAAAAAAAATGTCGCAATTCTGCTTTATTTGTAGTCAACCTTTGACTGAAAGTGGAGTTGTTACTGTTGATCGCGGCATGAAAGCATTAATTGATGCAAGTATTGAAAGAGGTGATGAGTTTTCGGAGTACCTGAAAGACCAGACATCTGTAAAAATTCATGTGCAGTGTCGAAAAAATTATACTCGAAAAAGTAGCATTGATGCCGTGAAAAGACGGCGCCAAGAAGAAGAAGCTGGTTCATCAAAAATAAGTCCTCCTCGTACTAGAGCACGAGTAAGTGAAACTACATTTTGCTTCAACCAGTGTTGTTTATTTTGCGGCAATGTATTAAATGAAGAGTTGGAGAAGAAAAAAGCACTGCAGTACCGACGTAAGATTTTTAAAGTGACTACACTTTCGTTCAAATACAGTATTCTAACTATAGCTAAAACTCGTTGTGATGATGTAGCCAAAGCTGTTGCTGCTCGAATTCAATTTGAATATGATTTAGTCGCTGCCGAGGCTAAGTATCATAACGATTGCTACAATTCTTTTCTGAAACCGACCACTGGGGGTAAAGTCGGTCGTCCTAAAGATGAAGCTACAAATATTGCGATGAGAGAAATATTTAAGTATATTGAAAATAGCGATGATTGTCAATTCACATTAGACGAATTGAAAAGTATTTGTAAAAAATCAACAATAGATAACAGAACCATTAAAATGCGATTGAAGTTGGAATAAAATATTTTTTTCAATTCTTTCAACCGCTATATCACGGAAATAGCAATACTTATGAAAAAAAGTGTAGATACATTTTTTGTAGAGAATCGGATGATCTACAATTTTTGTCTGAACTATTTTTGCTGTAAAACTTACCGTTTAGCTGAAAAACGCGAAAAACCTATTTTTGCAAACTTTCACCATCAATAAATTTTTTTGCACAAGGGGGATTGATGGGGACTTTTCACAATTCATTTATAATGGTATTCTGAACATTCATACCAATTTTCAGCTCTATGGGAATTATTGTAACCTTCAAAGTCTTATTTGACTGGGCTATTAATAGTGTGATCTTAGATAGTTTTATTACTACGTGACAATATTTTCAAAGATTTTTCATGGTTAGAAATTTGTTCAGTTTTTTTTGTGGCTTTCGAGCATGTTACAAGCAAAGGTTGCAAGGGAAGTTAAGGTTGATCTCAATAATGTTTTAGAATTGAAAGGTTAAAGAAAGGTTCATAGTAATTAGCGTTGAAATCTCTAACGCAGTTTGCACACATTGACAATTGACAAGTAGGACAAAGATACGAAAAAGCACGGAAGTGAAAGAGATAACAAATTGAATTTTTGGGTCTTCCCAATTTTCACAGTGCGAGCTCGTAGGACATTATCTGCTTCAAGTACACACATATATAATAATATCATTGGTTGTACGTAATATAATGCACTACATATGCCTTGTCATGTTATTATCTTTGTAATTCTCGTTTTTTATAAGATATTTGTTCAATTTTGTAAGAATGGAATAGGAAAAGTATAATTTCTTAAATTATTTTACTTTAAGATATTAACCATTCTTATCCTTTAAGGGAAGCGAAAGTTCTACAACAAAATTTAAGCTTACATTAACAAATCAAGAACTCTCTTATACTCGATCACGTTCTCAAAAGTTTTCCTCACATTTCCTTCATGTTTACATGTTAAAGTTACTCTCTAATTAAGCTCACATCTCGCATAATACTTCCAATCCCTGATTATGCAACATGTCGCCAGCTCAAAGCGAACATCTTCGATATAATTAAAGTGATGCCCGAGATACACGAGGCTACTTTTTCAAGCTAGTATAGCAAGCTAGAACCTCGGTGTACTAATCTGGCTTACTGTCCCGATCGCGGGTTTACCACCATCTTTTGTGTTTCAGTGTTTCAGTCACCATGTTTCAATCATACCAATGCTATTTCGTACCACGACCCTCTAAAATAAGTTTATTTTGAAATGAGGGGATAGTATGATGTAGCGGTATATTCTGTTGAATTTAAAATTTTGGTCCTTTTCGGAAATTTCGTCTTTCGCGAGACGAACCCGTAGACACCAGACTCTAACTCCTAAGACTAGGACCAAAGGAATGGGAGTAATCACTAAAACTCTTACCCCTATTTTGCTCAAAAGTCTATTTAGAAAATTCAAGCACGTGTAATTTGATTTAAAATTTAACTTTCTTCGTTATTTTGTTGCGCAAATTACTTTATGTAGGTATTAAAAGGAGATGGCAAAATTTTGTATGGACAACTGCCCTAGCAATGTATTTACACTGAACCTAGTAATTATATAATGCTGGATAGCGGAATATTAGTATTTCATATGAAACAAGTTTTAGAAACTTTTGAAACAGTTAAAATCTTGAAAATTACTTTAGTCATGAAGAAACTCCTTCGTCTGTCTGATTGACGTTTTATATTTAGTTAATTTAGGCTACGTTCAAGGCAATATTTTTTCTGAACGCAGCCAGATGCGGCCTCTTAGGTGACAAATTCGGAAGATCATGTGAAAAATATTTTTTAAACACGATTTTTTCTCACATGGAGAATATGTGGACAAGTATTTTCTACTGCCACTGCTCTATTTAATAAAAAAAAACTCGTGTGTGGTTTACGGGTAAAATCATGCCGTCTGAACGTAGCCGTATCATTACGGATGCTCATCACTTGTCAATTGTATAGGTCAACCAAACTTATTTTGTGTTTTCGGTGATCTGTTATGAACAAATAAAAGAATAACATAGTTTTTTAATAATTTAAAAACATACATTTTCTAATATTATTTGTTTCAGTTTACACAAATATAATATAAAAGAACCACCATGCCACATTGCCAACTGATTTCGTAATACGAAAATTCTCCTTGTCAAACAAAAACATCAAAACCAACTTGGAATCTTTTAATTAATTGATTATTTCATGAAAGTGATACTTATATGATTATTGAACTTAAATGAATATGAATATTTTAAAATTACAATTAAAATTACACCCTAGTAAGACGTTAATATACATGTTAAGGGTAGTTTCTTAGCCATGTCCTTTGCTTTAAAATATAGCATATCCGCCATAACTTTGTAAGAGTGGTCTTCTGGGCCCTGATACGTAACTTATTTCTTTCAACGTTTGATTGAAAGTGCAGTCACATTGCTGCTTTAGTAAAAATCAATGTGACATCTATCTTAGTAAAGCAGCAATGTAACTGCACTTTCAATCAATTTCAATCAAAATCTGTAAGCAACAGAGATAGATAATCAACTAGCTGTTCTCACAGAACCACTAGTAGTATTTTGATATTCGATATTTTTCTTGCGAATGATAAGATAAGATGCCTAGTTAAGTCCAACATTAAAAACTAGAACAAGTAGAAAGCACGTTTATTTCGTAAATATTTCATATCCACAGATGTATCTCAATAAACAGAAATAACATAATTTAACTTTGTGGAGGGTGATGGTACGAATTTGAAGAGTATTGAAAACAAAATGTTCTTATGACATGATGGATTCAAAGATACAGTACTGTAGGCCCTCTTGTCCATACTAGAAATGAAGCTAGCTATGGTCACACGAAGCCAGAATGACTAGGTGTCTTGCTAGCGTAACATTCGCTGTCGAAGCGACTTCCAGCGAAACGTTCGCTGGCAAAAGATAATGCTGATGATAGATAATAAATAATAAAATGTCATATGTGAAAAATATTTAGAGAAACATTTGCCAATAATAGCTTCAGTGCACTCCGTTATACCGGTGCATGCGTACTACTTACAACGAAATGTATAATAGCAACATCGACATCTTTCATCCTTCTGATCGCGCTTTTAAGCGGCTGTGTGTGGCAAAAAATGGTGATCAATGTTTTATAAACTATCTGTTCTATACAATTTCTACTTTGTTAATCTAACTAGGAAATAAAAAAATCGGCCAAGTGCAAGTCGAACTCGCACATGAAGGGTTTCGTCTCACCCAAGGTTGCCTGGAAGAGATTGCTATGTAGCAATAAGACCGCCTATTGTGTGTTTCCTCTGTATGTGTTTGTTTTTGTATCGTGTGCAATAAAGTTTATATTATTATATTAAATACACCTACCTACCCAAAATGCCACTATACGGTTGAATTTGAGAAAAAATCGTTTTAGAAACCTCAATGCAATTTTTAAAGACCTATCTATTGATACCCCATACGTATAGGTATGATGAAAAAATTTTTTTCAGTGTCGGTTCCATGTATGGGGATCTCCCCCTTAATTTATTTTTTTTTGTTTAAAAACCGTAAAGCGGTTTACAGAATACAATTCTACCTACCAAGTTTCAACTGTGTAATAGTTTTGGAATAAAGTGGCTGTGACATACATCGATTTGGGCGAATCTATAAGGGTTTCGTTTTTTGCCTTTAGGCTACGAAACCCTAAAAAATGCTGTACCCACCTGTAAAGGCATGTCTTTTGGCCTAGTCAGGTTTCTATGTGTATATTTAAATGTGTAAGGATATGTTGTTAGTGAATCTTTTTCAATTAATAAAATAACTAAATAAAAAAAAGTTGTGTTGACTAAATGCGCAAATGACTGTAGAAAAACGGTGCCGAACTTCTTACTAACACTAGGTAGCTTACTATCCTAGCTTGAAAAACTAAGAATCTCGGGCTCAGGACTCAGACGTGTCTTTTAGCAAGTAGTTGGCAATCATAAAGTTGGTATATGAATGTGGAATCATTAATTCAAAACCCACATCAAAAGCGTACCAGCTGCCGGACAAAGTTGTGGTAACTACAATTACTGGAAAATGTGGACACGATTTATGGACATGTAAATTTTCAGTACTTATTCTATTAGCGTGATAGCATATTATTATTTGCATTTATTGTCTGTGTTTCATAAAAATCTGAAAGCGTATGAAAATAATACTAAACTGGGTGGAAATTTAAAACGGGGCACGAAGGACAGCCGTGCGATTCTGTAACAAAATCCGTGATAACTTCGACACTGAACTCACTCAAGAGGTGCAAATAACAATCGACTTTAACATTGTGCAGTAGAGGCGAATTCGTTTGCAAGCTAGACGTGAGTTCGGTGTCGAAGTGATCGCGGATTTTGTTACAGAATCGCACAGCAGGTACCTTAACCGTTGTTGTTGCTACATGAAAACGTTCTTAGGAAACCATCCTTATTTTGTTGAGAAATATTGGAATGCACTTAGTTATCGGATTTTGAAAAAAAAACTACAGTTAGCAGGAAAATAGTCAGTTTGTCTTAATTTTTTTTCTGTGAATGCAGTTCTATATTTCTCAAAAAATTAAGCCCCGTCTTAAATTTCCACCCTGTATAAAATTTATTTCTTACAAATCATGATCAAAAATAGATAATTAATGTTGTAGAGATTTTGTTATTGATTCTGCGTTAATGGTTATTCTTGTGATAAACGTGATTATGTAGTTTTGCATGCAACTTTTGATGGAAAATATTACCTTAATCGGACCATAAAAATATTAGGTAAATATTTATTGCACAGAACATCGTTGTTTTAATGACAATTTCAGTATTTCTTGATATAATTGACTGCCCAATAAAGAAATAAATGATAGTATAAGATTATATATATATTATATAGATATAGATATATATATATATATATATATATATATATATATATATATATAACGGTTTCTTATTTTTCTACTAATTTAAATAAAATAATTTTGTTCTCATATCTATACTAATATTATAAAGCTGAAGAGTTTGTTTGTTTGAACGCGATAATCTCGGGAACTACTGGACCGATTTAGAAAATTCTTAGACCATTAGAAAGGTACATTTCTCCCGAATGACATAGGCTATATTTTATCCCGATATTCCCACGGAAACGGTTAAACGCGGTTAAACCGCGAGGATCCGCTAGTAGTAAAATAAATGTACAATTAGTATTTTTAGGTTAGGTTAGATGAGGGTGATAGTCTATAGCAAAAACAACTAGTCTCTAAATTGCTCAGACGGGATTTCGGGTTTATCTCATAAAAAGCATTTTGATCACACTACATACCTGTTGCTTCATTAACTTAATACGCTTAACGAACTCATACGAGTTGCGGTTTAGTTACTACATATAAATCTAAGTACCTACATTTGAGTTTTCATTCAACTTTTTGTTTGGCTTCCCTACATGCAATACGATCTAGACCAAGCGTCCCTGTAGTTCCGACTTACAAAGCTCAAGCTACGTATTAGTCTGGAACTCTGTAGCAGACGGATCTGGTGGGGAGGGAGGCGCCATGCAACAGGTGTCTGCCACCCACCACCCACCAAATCAACTGGAAAAGCGAGTTGATAATCTCTCCCAGACTACATCGAACCACGCCTAACGCTTTTGTAACCCAAGCATTGTTGTAACCACGCAATGTATCACACAAAGTAACAGCAACAGCTTCCCTCGACATTTCAATAATGAACCCTTTAACTAACCGTAAATTAACAAATTCAACGTTTATTGTTACGAATGCTAAGTAAAACTGCTCCGAGCGGAGAATGGAATGGGCCTCCGACGAATCCGATACTTTTGTTAACAATTCATGGATATTCAAATTTCATCTCGTTGAAAATTGCAGCTATTACAGTTGATGGACCTTTTTGCATAGGAGAATTTAAGAGATTTATATGTTTGGTTTGTGTTTTTGAGTGTTTAATTTAAATATATCGTCGCAGTTTAAAATGTTCAACCGTTTTAATGAAAGGAGAGACTTATTTATGATTTATTGATTCACTGTCTCTGCTTAGAACACAGAGGTGTTTTAGTGGTCACAACGGGTATCAGATCCCGAGTTCGATACCCTCTGAGGGTAAATATTTTATGCGGTTTGGTTGATGGTAGGACTTGTTTTAAGTCTACCAGGATAGCTAGCTAGCACTGTCTTATCGTCACGCCACGTCGCTATAATAACAAGGCTTTCGGCATTGTGCTTTCTATCTGTAACATTGTATTTCAGATTTAATTATCAAAATCTGATAATCAAAAATAAAAAACTAACGATAGCAATTTAATATAATCATTAATTATTGTCCACCTTCTTGACAATATAGAGCAACTTCATTAAATATTAATATTAGACTACCTAATGTTGAATTATTAATGTGCCCGGTCGATCGTGTCACTCAATTAATGTCAAACTGAGTCTAGAGGGTACCACTTAACATATTCTGTTATATAAAATAGTACTGATATAGTATTTTGTATGTTTATTTCTGTTTGGGTGTTTTTTTTATGAACACAATCAGCATAGCAAAATCTTTTTATAAAACAAAAAAACCGAATTCAAAAAGTAAATATAAATCGTTTGGAGTGGTGCCAGCCAAGGCAAGAAAAATAAAAATATAGTTAATAGAAGTTCAGTGTAGACTGATTTGAATTTGTTTATTAAAGGTTTTTATATTTTACAATTTTTAGTTACATCATGTGCCGTTACTTACACAAAAAATCAGCCCATACACAACAATTATGTCATCTAGGTTTGTAAACGCTAATTGCTAAAACGTAAAAAACTACTAGCCAGACCTTCGTAAACATTATATGGGACCACACTTGAACTATGTTCTTTAAAAAAAAAATCGGTGAACCTCTTCGTTTTTTTTGAAGAAATCGATTAATAAAAGCAAAAAATAGATCCCTGTGGCATAGAAAAGTTATTAAATAAAACTCTGTGTTTTACATCATCTATTCTTTTTACGACTTTCGTTCTTGTATTATCGCCTACATGTTGGAGAATCTTTTTATAGTGGTTTAAGCAGTGTCACATCTACGCGTAGGTATATCAAGTCGCAAAACTATGATAAGCACACAAATCAGTTTCAATCTAAAGATTCGGGACTCAATGAATCTCTATGTATTGCTTCATGTAGTATTAATGTATAAGTTGTAACTTATGTAAGATATCTCTTACAATGAACGTCGCGTAGCAAAAGTGACGACAAGAGGCGCCGTCAAACAAAAGACCGCAGAATATCGCAGGGCTGTACAATATTCAAAATATTATACTGAATTTTGTTTGAACGAAAGGTGCAGTGGTGCAAAGAAGATGACATCCTTACGTTAGTGAAAGTGATAAATAATAAATAAATAATTGCATACAACTACACCAATTATCTAGCACACATTAAGTTTCATTAAGAACTTGTGTTATGGGTGTCGTAGGATAATTTGATAAATAGAATTTTCGCAAAAATCCTAGAGATATTGCAAAAACACGGATAATTAGACAACAGTGTTGACATTTCTCAATCTTACTGAAAAAAGATAGGGTTTTTGCAAAAATACGGGTTGCTTTAGTAACATTGGATATTCTTTATTCTGATTGGTTTCATTTTTGCTTGCTTGCTACTTATTCTGATTGGTTGAATGGAGAGACGAGAGAATGGATTGACATTTGAAACGTCAAGTCGTCAACCAATCAGAGAAGATGTTGTTTTGGACGATCCGACCAGCCAATCAGTGTTCTTATTTCATAATAACCAGCGATTCTTTTCGCAATCTTACTAAGGCAACCAGTTTTTTCGCAAAAATCCTATCCTTTTTCAGTAGGATTGAGAAATCACAAAACCATTGTCTAATTATCCGTGTTTTCGCAATATCCCTAGGATTTTCGCAAAAAATCTATTTATCTAATTATCCTGCGACATGGGTACTACTCATAGATAATGGATAAAGATACTTAAATGCTTTTGTTGTAATTACATACATAATATATAATTATAATAAACACCCAGACCAAGACAAATAGACATGTTCATGCAAACAAATATTTGTCTTCTCCCGGGATCGAACGCGGGACCTCTGGCGCAGAAGGCAGGTTTAGTACCGCTGCGCCAAACATAGGCCTTACCATCAACCCTTTGCGATTCTTTTTAGGTTTTTTTTAGGTTTACTACATATAGAGAGATATATATATATATATATCGTTAGCATTTTGGTTACTTTTACAGAGAAATAGTTCAGTGACAATATAATTAAATATCGCTAATAAAACGTCAGAGACAGGTGTTTTGACTTTGTCTCATCGTGTAAATTAATACAATATCTTCGACTTTCTAGTTCTTATCAACTCGCTACAAGCGTACACACTATAACTCTTTGACTACCCCTCTTAAAAATAAATCATCCCAATGAATACATAGAAAATTCCGAGTGAGAGCCCTACGTCACGGGACAGGCGTAGTGCAGACTAGTGCAGAGTGCATTATAATCCATCGACGCCACTTCGTTCTGCCATTATTGTGTAACCACCATACAGAATTTCGTACCCGTATTAACATGGGTATGACCGACAGCACGTAAAACTTATCTGTTGTATTACTAAAACAGTCTTTATTCTGTTCATAATAAGGGCGCTCTAAAGTTCGACATGTAAAGCTTTATACGACTAGTACATGCCGTTATGAGCAACCTTTTCGCTTAATTATTATGTGCGGAGGCTTCGTGGCATCTATATTAATATGGAGTGGCTATTTATAGTTCCGTTAAGGTGTTGTATAGAACAAATTCTTCGCCTTTTGATCTTGATAACAGCCTTAATTATTAGCTTACTTAATAGCTTACGGAGATGACCTAAAATGAGCTTTCTCTGCTTTTAAGCATCTTGAATATGCTCCTTTGAGCTGGATACTTTACCAAGTATACATACAATGCATTTTCATATAGTAGCGAATTTTCAATATATTATAAATTAAACTTCAGTGATTCGCCCTTCGAGATTACATAAATTCTTTAGTATGTTAAAAACTTATAGGCAAATCTCAAAATTGTGTACGGTATCGAAGTTGTTTTAGAAAATGATTTACAATGTGATTTATCCTCTTATGCGTCCTATTTTAATTGAAGTTGGCATGGATCAAGGATTCTAGGTGAATGTAGTGTATACTGACTACTCCAAGGCATTCGACAAACACATGCACTGTTGATTCGTAAATTAGAAGAAGTTGGTATACATGGTGATTTATTGCGTTGGTTGGTGTCTTATCTTCGTGAACGTAGGGCGAGAGCCCTCCGCTACCAACATACACTAAGACTTGGAATCCATAAATAGTTTTGGATTATTTAACTAATTGGTACCCCAATGAAAATCTTGCTCTGGAATTGTTATTTAGAATAGAAAACTAATAACTATTCTAACATTAGTAACAGCACACCGAGTGCAAACTTTTTCATTGATTACACTTAGCAATATTATTAAACTAGATAAAAAATTTGTATTACATATTACGGACCTTATTAAAACATCAAGTGTTAATCCCTTCCAAACATCTTAAGTTCTATACTTACATCTTATGTTTTGGCGCGCACTGTTCATTGAAATAAAACAACCTTTTACGGATATCAAACGCGCTATATTCCACGAACTAAGTTGTAATTGTCCGTAATTTTTAGGTTTTTTAGGGGTTTTTTGATTTTCCCGACGTTTCGGCACCTTTACAGCTGCCGTGGTCACGGGATGACTGGCTACTTATAAGTCTACCCTCGAAAAGTTAATTTATTTTCGTTCGGATACGGTTAGACATTTACTATGGCACAAATTATTATTGATTTGATATTTTTATTTAATTGTTATTTTAATTCTTTATTATTAAGAAAAGAGAAAACTAAAGACTCTACTGGCAGTTCACAAATTGGGGGGACCTTCGAAGAAAGAAACTGCCAAGAAAACTTCGAAAGCGGGCCGACCTCCATCTTTATAAAAAAATATTAAAAAAATTAGGATATGTTGTCTCCACCTTTACTTTTTTATATTTATTTATCTACAAAAAGAGCTAACCGTATCTTTGGGTCTAGCAGTGCGTGATTTGGGTTGAGACTTTAATTTATGGATAATAGGGTCCCAAGCTGGTGGAATCTTCCACCCATCATCTCTATTGAAGTTTGGGTATTTGGTAATTTCAATAGCCTCACGCAGCATTCTGGGGACAAATTTTTGTTCCCTGGCGAGGATCTGTGGCTTATCAAACCTGATGTAGTGGGTGGGTCCCTCAAAAGCATGTTCACACACTGCAGACTTGTTATCGCGCCTATTTTTCACGTCAGCTACATGTTCTCTTACGCGGGTCCCTATGCTTCTCTTTGTCTGCCCGATGTAGGAGAGCCCACAGTCACAATCCAGTTTGTAGACACCTGCGACTTGAAAGGGTATGTTGCACTTGACTGGTGGTAGGAATTGGTTGATCTTCTTGGGCGGCTTGAAGTAAGTATTAATAGAAGCACGCTTTAGAATTCTCCCAATCTTGTCTGTGACACCTTTCACAAATAGTAAAATGGCAGGTTGACGCTCTACTGCGACTGGTTTGGCGCGGTTTCTGTGACGTCTGCGTGGTACTTGCAACTTGTTGTTTCTCAGTACTTGCTCGACATGTCGAAGCTCCGCAGTCAGGTGTTGCTCGTCACAGATGCCGCGTGCTCTCTGAAACAAAGATTTCCCTACGGTAGCTAACTGTGAAGGATGATGGTGTGAATCACCATTTAGATATCTGTCTTTATGTGTTGCTTTCCGATACACTGTGTGGCTCAAAGTTTGATCAGGATTCCTAACGTCGGGAAAATCAAAAAACCCCTAAAAAACCTAAAAATTACGGACAATTATAACTTAGTTCGTGGAAATATAGCGCGTTTGATATCCGTAAAAGTTGTTTTATTTCAATCTTAAGTTCTTCCGTATTTTAATGAAAGGCCACCCATATGCCCTGCAAGGGCGTCAGAATGTTACTTATCTATTTCTGTTATTAATCGTAAAAGTGATTCTGATTTTTTGTTTATTAGTTTTAAGAAACATTTTAAGAGAGTATATTCTTAGTCGCTGAGTCGATGGATAAAGGCAACCCTAAAGGAAAGTGGAATTAATATTTCAATCTTTAGAGCTCACAGTACGAGACATGCCTCCACTTCTGCTGCAAATAAACTCGGAGTGAGTATTGGCACTATTAACCCGATAGGCGGTTGGGCTGGGCCTTCTGAAACATTTCCTAGATTTTACAATAGAGAAGTGGTGGATACATTTGCCAGATTTTATAGGCTAGGCAATACTGATCATTGGATTAAGTACTCTTTTTAACAGTGTTCCAGTTGAAATTTAATTGAAACTGCAATATGAACGAAGCTTTCTCGTTACAATCAATATCAACAACAAACAATAATTGAAACGGAGGAACTCCAACAACATTGTAAAATGTATTTATATTTTGTAATGTACAGTCACGAGGAATGACATGTATACACTTTACAACCTTATCGCATTGACGCACACAGAAACAACGCTCTCTCCTGTCCACAAATGTCATTCAATATTGTAATGTGACAAGGTTGCTTACTGGTTCTATGTCATTGCACGTGACTGTACATCTTTATAACGACGAATTAAATACCTACTTTGTTGTTTTACATTACTTCATTTACAATAGTACGTCATATTTTGTTCCTTTGTTCTCTGTATGCCTAAATCGGAATATGTCTAAATCGCTCATTCGCCTACATCGCCATCGGGCTACAACGCATTAGGACTAAATCGATTAAGGACTAAAATGCTTTAGGACTTAAACGCATTAGGACTTAAAGCGTTTTATGAATTAAAATTACAGAACAAGCTTTCCAAAACACTAAACTTCCTTCCAAGTAGCTGAACACTAGACACTAGATTCAACTGTAAATGCCTACTAATTTATACAAAAGTCTATATTTAAAATGTATCGACTTTTGAAACATCTGTAGAATTTTTCCGTATCGCCATTCCTAATTTCATAACTCTTTTTCTATGTACATTTTAGAAATTTGTATTTTACGTCCTCAAAATGTGATATTTAAGTTCTTACATTAGAATTTAAAATAAACTGGATACTGAAGACACCAAGAGAGCACCGCCATCGAATATAAAAAGAAGAAATTTTGCTTTGTTTCTCTGTGCTGCTGTAAGTTAATCTTTTAATGACCTTTATAGAGGGGAGATACCTGATACTTCTACACAAAAAATGGTATTTGATTCATATAAAACATATACTTGTGAGCCTTGGCCTGGATATTTTCCATACTATGATAATATGTAGTTTTTTATCTCTGGAAATATCCAACACATCATCTTGGAACTTACTTTGAGCTAGATAACTAATGGAATGTTAAGTACGTAGATTAATTAATTATCTTTATTATATGTGTATTATGCAATTTGCAAAAACATTGAAGTAATTGGAAAAGAATAAGAAATCCGATGATGACTTAAACATGGCAGGCGACGCATTAGATAGAAGCCGTGGTTTTAATAAAGAAAGTAATATTAAAAAATAACGGCTCTAGTAACCCACAGGATTCGTGTAATAAATGATAATATCCAAGTTATAGCTGTTATTAAGGCATTAATAAACGTAAGAGCTGACATAAAACTACTATACGAATAAAGCATTATCGCTAATGCATTTCATACTCCTAATTAGAAATAATGTGCAATGTACTTTCTTCGTCAGTTATTCGTTGTTTTCAATTTTGGATACTTGTTGTAAGTCCGCCTGACTAGCTACCACCATTTCATCTAAGTCTGACGCCAGTTTTCAGCGTTGTTTTGTTCCGGCAGATGAGATAACAAAAGCCAGTTCTTCAGTGGATGAGGAATCAAGGGTAGGCGCATCTTTCAGCCTTATCATTACTTAACATTAGGTATGATGAAGACTAATGGTCGGTTGCACCCAAAGTCACTTTGCAAATTCGTATAAAGTACATCGTATTTTGCTTGTCAAACTGATAAAAACATAATTTACTTTATACAAAGTCGTAAAGTGAATTTTGGTGCAACCGGCCATAGGCATGTCTTCATTGTTCACGCAAAAAAAATAGAAAACCAAACAATTAAGAGCATCTTTTGTTTATTAGGATTATCAAAGGATTATAAGAAAACCATATGAATACGGATGCAACGAAATTCCTTTAATTTCTTTTCATTCCTCGTTTAAAGAAAATTTCTTTGAAAAGTTTTCGTCGGTTGCTTTCTTCGATAAATAACAATACTAACTCATACTTTTAATTTACAAGCTTTTGCTTTGTTGGATTAAAAAGAAAAGAGTGCGGATTGTTGATATTCTGTTTTCTAGAAAAACTAAGCTTGCTTACTATTTAACTACTGCAATACAACCTGCACCGATAATACTTATGATTTTTTATTTTTTGCATTTTTCAATGCTATTTTTATACTTGAAATAAATTTTAAATAGAAAAATATTGGAAAATATCTACTCGGCCACAAGTGAATTCTCAGATGGTATGGGATTTTATATTTAAAATGTATCATACTTTATTAATGACGCCGCGAAAAATATTCAAATAGCATTTGATTTTTAGATCAATTGTCGACCTCAATATTTTTATATATTTTTTAAATGATAATCAAAGAAGGCATTTAAAAATGATAAAGACGACAACAATTTATTATGATTGTTGTTATCTCCGAAAATATTGTTTTGGAAGAGATAGTTCTTTGGACCTTTTATCTCATTTCTATTCATAAGAGTCCAATCCTAAAGTAATTAGGAATATCAGGTAGATTTATGTTTCTCTTGCTAATTTCAGTTAGTTTTATTTTTATTACTTCCTAACAGCACCAAGCACGCGCTTTTCAATATCATAACTAATTCATCCACTCAGCCAAAGTACGCTTATCTCAATAAATTTGTATCGACCCACGGCCATTACACGTACTCCTAATAAGACCCAATTACATGATCCAATACAATCACGCACAATACGTGACATACTCGTGTTAACATAACGATGTTGCAATGATTCTATGTAAGCGCAAATGTTTCTGAGGCAATTTCCATCAGATTTTATCGCAATTTTGAAGTGTGTTGATTTATAGAGCGTATAGCACCATCTAGTTCATGATATTACTTTGATGGTGGCTTAACATTTCATGGTAGGACTTTGAGATCAGAATACGTCGATTCATAGCATTTATTTAGGGTCACAAGTCAGCCCTAGGCTAAGACATAAAACTCTCGACGCCAATACGAGTGCCATAATATAAAAGCATGTTATCAATTGGTCGGTATTCGGTTGGAGGTTGGTAACTAAGGTTCCGCTGAAACCGCGTTAAAAAATAACAAACTATTTGATAAAGATAAAAAAAAAACAGTATTTCAACTTGGTTGATAACCTTTTGCAGACGTATTCCATAAACCAAATCACATAAAAAATATCAATTCACAATAAATAGAGGTCACTTGTCACAAGTAAACCCTTTTTGTAACACAAAACTTGTAAGAGTCACGCAAAATGCCCACGCCATTGAAGGTTTCAGGCCCATCTTGTCAACGGATGATCGACGAGGAGCGAGACGCGCGGTATCCCGTAACTGCTTTCAGTCGTAGTTCCGAAACGTGACTTATCGCCAAAAAGGCTTAATACGATATACGCACTCATTTGACAATATTTGAGATGAAACTATATCCTCTAAAGTCACTGGCTGGTTAAGTGTGTTTCCTTGTCTATTTTAGGCCTCTAGCTCTGGCTTAATAAAAAAAAAAGACGGGTTGCACTCCGGGAGTGCCGGCAGAAGTGAAAACTTGATTATTAACGTTGAGCATGTTTGATATTTTGGAATGGTTAGGGAATAATTTTGCACCAATTGCTTTATCAGTATAAAAGTACTATCATTTATGTGGTAGAATACAATATTCATTTATTGCGCTATCGTACACAAACATGACAAACCATATTAAAGTGAACGTTAAGTTAGGTAATAAGATATAAGAAAACATTAGTTATTATAGAGAATCGAAAAATATATATTGACAATAAAACAAGAGACAAGTAAAAGACATTATCAACAGTCTGTCGCTAAGCAACCGAGACCATAGTCAACCTGTCACCTCAACATTCTCCATCCGTCCTACGCTTTTTCGATCAGGTCACGTGTCCTGACGCGAGTTTAAGATTTTATACCCATTACAGAAAAAGTGCTCAACGCCGCTAAAGAAGTTTTCACTTCAAAAATATATAGAATGGAATTTCGAATAAAATAATTTGTTTTTAAATGGAACTGGCAGGCACTGGTGAAAGTGACTTTAAATCAGCCCCGGGCACTCCACACGCATCGTGGTTACACACGTCAATGTGTGCGTGAACTATGTAGGGCTTGTTTTTATTCTATTCTCTTTTTAAAGGAGATAATCCTTTTGGGTAAAAGTCACGCAAAATGTCCACGCCATTGAAGGTTTCAAGACCATCTTGTCAACGGATGATCGACGAGGAGCGAAACGCGCGGTATCACGTAACTGCTTTCAGCCGTATTTCCGAAACGTGACCTATCGCCAAAAAAGGCTAAATGCGATATACGCACTCATTTGACTATTTAGATGAAACTGTACCCTCTTATTTCACACAAATCTATCACTCTATCAGAACACACATGCCTGTAAATGGCACACCAGGTACTGGTAAAACCAGCATGCCCTTTACTGGCATTCCGTGAAGCAGCGATACACATGCCTGCAGGTGGCATACCAGTTACAAGAAATCAAGCTTCTTCTTCAAGACTGTCCCTCCCCGCTTCCCCGCGGTGGCCGCTTCGAATAATCCAATTTGAATCTGAATTGAACGTGACACTAACCATAGTACTTGTATTTAGTAAACAAAACACAATCAGGTCACAATAAAAGTAAATATCAGAGAGCATCACACACTCGACGAGACGCAAATCAGATGTAAATCTAACAAATGATGATTTTACATGTCATACTTTCATAATCCATAATCACATCAAGGTAAAGAAGAAACACGTGTTCATCACAACATGGATATTTTGACAAGGAAATCCACGATATTTAACGCAGTTGAAATTTTACTACTAAATGAGCCAGAGGGTAAGTCATTATATTCAAATTACAACGTAATTATTATTCATATTAGAACAAAATCAACTTAATAATAATAACCTTTTAAATACTAATTGCGCTTGTGACTTAATAAATTCCTCATTAGTGAAACTATTAATTTTAACAATGCACAATTTGTTTGTTTTTAATTGCAATTAATGTTTGTTGTAAACAACACATAAGTGGTTAGTTAAGGATTGTTTTCATGGAAAAAATCAGCACCGACTGAAGGTGCAAGATGTGTCACTGTTTTGCGTTTGCATTTATTTGCGTTTATTTGCATTTATTATCTTGCATATGTTTTTTCTTGCGAAATTACGAGTAAGCTACATATTTTTCGTTTTCTACGAATAATGATGGGCAAGTGATAATAGCTAGAAAAAAATAAATCCTACTTAGTTTGGATCACGCAAAAACGGCTGAACGGATTTGGTTAAAAGGCACGCAGATATCCTATTTATATTATAAAAGTTGGTGAAGATGTTTGGATGGATGGATGGATGGATGAATGTTTGTTACTCTTTCACGAATAACTACTGAACGGATTTGTTTTCAATTTGGCACACATATAGAAGATAGCCTAGACTAAAACATACAATACTTTTTATCCCGATATTCCCACGGGAACGGAAACCACGCGGGTGAAAACGCGAGCGGCCGCTAGTATTTTTAACCGACGAAAGGAGGAGGTTCTCTATTCGACCGGTATGTTTTTTTTTTCCTTTTTTGTGTATGTTCACCGATTATAATATCTCTTATATTTCCACATCGTGGGAACACGTGGGGGTGCGAAACCGAGAGTGGACACTAGTAAATTAAAAAGTCGAATGAAACTACCCATTTCCTCATTATTTAATATGTGTGTTAAAATAATCCCTACATAATAATGATTTTCATAACGAAGCTCGGGTGTTTGATGGCTGGAAACATTCACACCGTCTGAGTTCATTTATTCACGTTCCCTCAATCAAAATTAATCAATGCAGACCCTCTGGTTTAGATAAGTAAATCGTGAACCCATTCGCACACCACTTCATGCCGCTGGTCCTAAGTCTTTATTCATACTAGATGTATATTACGGGTAATACGTGGATGGATTCGGCCAGACCCGAAAACCCGTCTGATTTACACGTCACGTCAGATTTGACAGATTGACCTTGAGAAAGTCTCTAAGTCACACGTAATAGAGGCAGTTTTCGTAGTGCAAGTGTGAAACATGACGTGCTGTTGTGTTGTCTGTCTATGGCAGTATTTGAAAGAATACATAATATGAGAATCAGGCATCCCCTGGCGAAGAAAGTTTATATAGTTGAATATAAACTTCCTCCGCCAGGGGCCAGCTGCCGCTCGCGGTTTCAGCCGCGTTTTTCCCGTTCCCGTGGGAATATCGGGATAATAAGTATTCTATGTTCATAACCAGGCTATCTACTATCTGTGTAACAAATTTCATTTCATTAGTTTCGGAATCTATTCAATGCAAACGAACAATCAAACCTTTCCACTATATAATATTAGTATAGATTAGTAGAAGTCAAGAATGCTTTCAATAGCATTAACCCTTAATTGCTCGCGCGGAGTTCGCTTGGACCCCAGCGCAAATATAAACTTCTGTTATTTCTTAAATTTTGAGGGTAGGCCAAACACTCGCTCAGTAGCTTACTAAAAAACTAACCACGACATAAAACAGGTGCGAGCGTAACCCGAGTATAGGTAGATACGAAGGCGAGTATTAACGAATTATTATTTTTAATATAACGTAAGATTTGTATGATATTTTTATTTTATTGTTACTTTTTGTCCCAGAACGCAGTTTTATTTCGTTTTGGTTCTAGAAATAAGAAAATAAGGTCCAGATGCGCAAAATGTATTAAACTCACCTACATGGACTATTTGATGTAAGTATGTGTAAATTTTTAATTTTGCATTTTACAATGCTATTTTTGTGTGATAAAATATTAAACAAGAAAATATACTAGAAAAAAGAAACTATCTCATGTCGCCCTGACGGGATGTGTAAATTGCTTAGAAAAAAAACATTTCATCAAGAGTTATATGACAGTAAGGTATATGACATCATTGTCAAAATAGTTTCCAATCTTTTAAAGCAAATATTAGAATTTTTGTTGATTTTTTAAATAAAAATATCGGAACTCTTATTGGAAGTAGTTTTATTTTAACTTTAAAAATGGGGTCCGTATTGACCCCGCGCGAGTCCGTACGTAACATTTTGAGCGCGAGTAATTAAGGGTTAAACATGAAACAGGCACCGCTCACTTACAACTTACAATAGACGCATCTTCACCGCATACTCTTCACGTGCTTCGCATTAGTTGCAGAGACAAAATTTGTTCGTGCACGATATCGCATAGAGACTTTTCTTTTCTAGGAAAACAAACAAAAGCTATACCAAATAAGTATAATGAAGTGCATGAATCCTTTGCAAGTTTAAAAACAACTCTATTATCCCTTGCATGTGTCACCGTCTTTTTACAAGAGCCGATTGTTTGTAAATAACCGAGAGTATATATAAACTGGCGAATAATGTAAACAGGCCGTCCGATTTGCAATTAAACAGATAATTTTTCGTTTATTTATAAATAATCATTATCCAGCGCTTAGTTTATAAACAAATGAGATCAGCAGCGTTGAATTAAGAACGAACCCGTATCAAATGCATCAATCGCGGCACGGTGTCAAATTATCCGTTATTACCGTCTACGTTTCATTCTACGCGGTCATCTGATTGGCCCATGGATTTGTAGCATTGGTGTTAAATAGTTGTTCATCAATAAATTCAGAGTTATATAGCACTGGTTGGCCATTTATTTCTTCGCCCGCAGGTTCCGTTTTACTAATTTTCAATGATTGTTCACTTTCTATGTTAAACAAACCTATAAAAACTGATATTAAGCACTAAAAAACCTCGAGCACACATTGTTACGTATCAACCAATCGGCGTAAAGCATGCTTTTCGTCACACGCATACGTAGTAAGTACAATATAACGAAGAGATACTGATTATATATAAATCATCGAAAAGTCATCCGTTTTATTGTAAATACAATTGTCCATTTACAATAATTCGATGGTTTATTTTATTTTTATGGTTTTTTTGTTACCTTCGATTATTTACAAACAATCGTTGACATATTATACATTTGAACATGCGTTTCTACTAATGGATTTGTCTCACGTACCGTTAATTTTATTAATCCTATTAATGTAAACAACGATTGAATGAGATTTGGCTTAGTTAGTTTCTCATTCGTTATGATAGCTATGCATTAAAATAACTGGAGCAGAAAATCAAGTGCTGGTAGGTCGGGACCGCTTTTATTCAACTTTACAAAACATGCATGGAGTACTTGCACACGTAATAGGTTTTTTTTATTTTTCAGACTGTATATGTAAGTGTGTATTAAAACTTTTTACTCTGATTGTAACCTCAAAACGAAGCTCTTTAAATAAAGTATTCAGGTTTATATCACAAAATATTAAAATACTTATAGGTTTTGGATCTCGTTTCGGTTGAATTATTTGCGGACCTAAAAGGATCCGAAACTTCTTCAAAGGCCTTTTCATAAATATTTATTCTGAATTTCGATATTCTAGACTAGAGTAGTTAGGAAGTTTATTTTTACCATAATACTCGTACTTTTAACACTATTTTACCTTTAGGGCGGATTTTTTAAGCCTCGGATGAAAGATTATCGGTCAGTTTAGTGCATAGCCAACTAAACTTAATAAAATTAAACTATGACAATTAATTTTCATCAATCTATGAGTTACGATACGAAACTGGTTTCCTTCCTCCTCAGACGTTCCCTCATAGTCGAGGTTCGTGACTTCGTGTAAGGACGTCTCGTACAAGGTATCTCCACCTGTTGAGGTCTTCGGCTTGATGTAACGAGACGTGTTAGTGAACGTCGCGTTACATCAAGCCGAAGACGTCCTTATCTCTCCAGATTTTTGACACTTTGTCAGACCAATGTTTTCGGCTTCAGCCTCTCGGTATTTTTCCTTGTATGTACGAAACTGTTTGTTACAAATAAATATCATTTATCAAAACTACCAATAATAAACTCAGGGATAATCTTCTTGCACAAAACTTTTTCTTTTCAGTCTTTTGACAGCCCATTTTCGTTCAAGCTTTACGGTCCTCAGGAATTTTTAAAAATTTTCATTATATTATAGGTCTGAATATATGAAATGAAAAAATTAACTGAGTCAGAAAATTTTTCCTATATGGAAATAAATGCACAGCTGAAAACACTTAACGTAGGTATTTGTACAAGTTCTAGTACAACACTTATTTGAGGAAAGAATAATAAAGTAAACTCGTAAAAGGAACGCTCTCTTTTTGTACATCATTACAACAACGTCGTATATTTATGAAACTTTACATAAAAGGTAATGCATGTAAACATAACAGGCTTCTGAAACTTCCGAAAAAAGAGATGGATTTATCTTTCACTTACGTTGAAGCACAATTTTCACTCGCGTCGAATAACTCCTAAAATTATTTTCTTAAAATTGGATCCCCAAAGTCTGACGAAAGTTGAGGCGTATTCGTTATTTGTGTGAAAATGTATGGTAAGTGAAAATTCATTGCATATTTTGAACATTATAAGCTTTCAGCTTGTTTAATAATATTCGTTTATTAAAGCGATTTATCTGAAATTGTAGCTAAAACTCTTAACCGCCTCTGTGGTCTAGTGATAAAAACCACCGGTATCAGATCCAGGGGTCCCGGGTTTGAGTGCCAGCGGGGGTACATATTATATTCGGTTTGGTTGGTGGTAGACTTGTTGTATAACAACAATGTTTTCAGCTTTGTTGTGTTCCGGCAGTTATAAATAAGATAGCCAGTTCCTCAGTGATGAGGATTCCGGGAGAGGCTCCGTTACGGCTGTATAATGGGGCTCCGTTAGTAACAAAAGTTCAAATGTTTGACAGGTTAAATAAAACATACTTAACCCTTGTCTTCGTTCGTTGAATATGGCAAATAAATAAAATGCAAAAGAGGAAACTGAAACCTTATCATGCTTGTAGAAAATATGCCTTCAAATAAACACACAAACTTTTTAGCTTTATATTCTGTCTTGAATACAATCTCTTAAACATATTACTATTCTTTATTAACCTGAAAATGGCTATAATTTTTTAATATTATATTTTTTATTATTTAATAAAAATATTATTTAATAATAATACATTTATACTTGTATTAAAAACCATTCATCAGATTGTGATAAAATTTTGGTAGCGGTATTCTGGATTTTTTTTCATTTACGTGACATTTCAACGCATGCCGCGTACAGCTAGTATTTTATAAATGTTGTTTTTTTTTATTACCACTTGACAAATTAATAATTTTATCAGAATATTTAAAAAAAACACGACACTTATCAAAGGACAATGCTTAGTTTCGGCGCCTTATCGAAAATCCCTGCACACTATCCAAACCTTGTTCAATCGATAGAGTATATAAATACGAATAATAGTTATTGAGACAGCACATTTCGAAAACGTATCCATTCTGAGATAAATGCAACAGTTCATCACTATTATTCTATACAGGGTATTAAAAGACCCATAATGAAAACGAAAAAGGGTTTTTTTTAAACGATATTAAAATACCTTACCGCCTGGCACTGGTGTTGCATTCCATATTCAGGCAAATGAGCCATTTGAGCTACTGCAGCGTCCAATATTATTATATTGGTTCGAGTATTAATTAGTTCATGGCTGGCTTATTAGCTGGTGTTTACGCTGAAGCCAATTAATTTGTTTGTTAATGAGGTCGTTTGGCCTATCAAAGCAGCTATTGGTTATTAAAAACTTCGTAATAAAGTAGACAGGAAGTTTTGTGAATAAAGACTAGCGGTCCGTATCGTGCCTTCAGTGCTTATAATTTTCAGAAGTTAAGTTAAGTTGAATGGCTTTGAGGGTTTTAAGTGAGGATACTAAAACGTTGTATATGTCGTAGGACAATTAATAATAATAAATAATTCGAATCCTAAGAATATTGCGAAAACACGGATAATTAGACAAAGGTGACGACATTTCGGTCCGATTACAGAACCAGAGCACAAATTTCATCCAACTGCAGCGAGGTGTGAGACAGGGAGACGTCATTTCTCCGAAACTGTTCACAGCTGCGTTGAAGGACATCTTTAAGCTTTTGGACTGGAAAGTACGCGGCATCAACATAAATGGCCAGTATCTGACACACCTTCGTTTTGCCGATGATATAGTCCTAATGGCTGAGACCCTGGAGGACCTGAACACAATGCTCGAAGATCTCCGTAGTGCTTCCCAAAAAGTGTGTCTTAGGATGAACATGGATAAGACGAAAATTATGTCGAATTCCTATGATATACCCACTACAGTTCACGTTGGGAACATTACACTAGAAGTTGTTGACCATTACGTTTTTAAACAATTAGCCAATAATTTTAAATAATTAGCCAATAATCTGGCTAGTAGAACCTCTGATAATATTGAGCAGTTAAATTCAGACATTTCTAATACAACTTTGGAATCTATTCCAAGTAATTTGATTCTATTGAATCCCAATACTGACTTAGTTAATTAAAATTACCATTAGTGACATCAGAGGCGCCCTCTAGCCTAGTGTTGACAACAGGAAAGCCTAACTGTTTAAGAGTTGTACACAAAAATATACAAGGCTTTTCTGATAAAGATCTAGAAGTTAGTTTATTTATAAACTGTGAAAATGTTGATGTGTTGTGTATCACTGAGCATTGGTTAAAATGTCACGAATTTATTAAATTATAGCATTGTAACTTCATTTATTAAGCAATCTGTTATTAGAGGAGGGTCTCTTATAATTTTACATAATAATTTTCAATACAAAGAGCGCAAAGATATATTATCCCTCTCAATTGAACGAATCGTTGAATTGTCTTGCGTGGAACTAGACCACATAATGGTTTTATGTGTTTATAGACCCCAAAGATTACCTAGAGTTTGAGTCCTCTATGGAGGAAGTTTTAAGAATAACTAGTAAAAGTAATAAATAGGTTGTCATATTTGGGGATTTTAATGTTGACATTTTCGACCCAAAGTTGTCGAAGCTCTCAAGTAGATTTTTAAATTTATTTAAATCGTATAATTTATCGCATACCTTTAATGAGCCTACTCGAATAACACCCACATCTGCCACCTGCTTATACAACATTTTTTCAAACTGTGTAGTCACTGAAAAATCTATAATAAATTATAACATTTTAATTTTGCATTTTACAATGCTATTTTTATGTGATAAATATTAAACAAGAAAATATACTAGAAAAAAGCAACTGGTCTCATGTCAACTTGTCTCATGTCTCATCCCGTCAGGGCGACATGAGACTAGTTGCTTTTTTCTAGTATAATTTTTTGTTTAATATTTATCATCTATAATAAATGTTATTAAATCTGACCATAGTAGACCACTAGCCTCTATAGAGCACCATCATGACTGTCCTAAGCGGAAAATTGTATGTAGGCCAATAACTAAAAAGGGCATAGATGAATTTAGAAACAATGTGATTAATAAAATTGAGTCTTTACCAGTTCCTATTATGGAATCTAATTACCTTTATAATGATTTATTTCATTTGGTTAAAGACGAATTTAGTAAAACGTTTAAGCAAAACGTGATCAGTGGTAATACGGATAAAGTAAAGTTTAGTGATTGGGCCACACCGGGAATTTATACAAGTCGAAGGAAACTATATGACCTTTATGCGTCAAAGCATACTTCCTGTGTCCCAAATTTTATTGAATATTTCAGTAATACGGATAAAGTAAAGTTTAATGATTGGGCCACACCGGGAATTTATACAAGTAGAAGGAAACTATATGACCTTTATGCGTCAAAGCATACTTCCTGTGACCCAAATTTTATTGAATATGTCAGGAAGTATTCTCAAATGTTTAGAAACGTATGTGTAGCTACTAAGGCGATGTTCTTTTCAAATAAAATCAAATTAGCGGATAATAAAATAAAGGCTACCTGGAATATTATAAACCAAACAACTGGGAAAACTAAACATAATGTAAACTCCTTCTCCCTTAAAGTAGATAATAAATTAATTGAATCTGACGTTGAGGTTGGCCGTGTTTTTGAAGATTTCTTCTCTCAGGCATAGTTAGAAACTACCAGTAATTTAAGTTCCTGTCCAAACGTTGCTGCTGCCCTCTTACAATCATGTGTTGATAAGTGTAATAAAGTTTTCAATTTTAAGCATATTAATAGTGAAGACATTTTAAAAGCTTTTAAGTCTATAAATATTAAAAACACTGAAGATTTATGGGGCATATCAACCAGCGTTATTAAATCAATAATTGACATAAAAGCTCCATATTTAGCTTTCATTTTTAATCAATTATAACTTATATGAAGGTACTTTTCCCATATAATGAATTTTTTATAAGCTTATTCCTCTTTTTAAATCGGGTGACAAAAGTGACCCCACAAATTTTAGGCCGATATCAATCTTACCGGCACTTAGTAAAATTTTTGAAAAAATTATATACTCTCAATTATTAGACTATTTAACAGTAAATCAAATCCTTCATAATAATCAGTTCGGCTTTTCTAAAGGTAAAAATACTACAGATGCTGGAATAGCACTCCTCAAACATAGATTTGAGGCTTGGGAGGGCAAGCAAGACGTAATTGGTATATTCCGTGACCTGTCTAAAGCTTTCGATTGCGTTGATCACGTTACACTTTTAAAGAAGCTAGAACATTATGGTGTCTCTAAAAAATCAGCCTTTTGCAGTCATACTTGCACAATAGAAATCAAAAAGTAATTGTAAAAAATACTGCTTCTACTGGAGCCCCTATTATTATGGGCGACAGCACTAGACATGCTTCAAAATCTAAAGCTAGTAAACTAGTAGTAAATCTCGATCTGATCAGAAAGACCGCTGATTGGAGCGGCACCAGCTTTGGAGGTTTTTATAAAAAGGAAATCAATACGTTTGGACATGAAACTTTGTTTGCTCGATTTCGATCAATTTTTGAAGTCAGTTTTATTTTTTTTATAAAAAGATTTTTCTTTAAAATGTTAAGTTAGAATACGTCCCAGACTTCGGTTTGTTTTTAATTAGTAGTGTAGGCAACTACTAGTTTGAGTCAAACCGTTAGGGTCAAACCGCTTGACCGAAGAACGACAGTTTTTTCAAGTTTATTCAAAACTACTGAAGCGATTTAAAAATTTCATGAAATGGGACCTACTTGGGACTAAAGTCGATGTTATAACGTATGCATAATTTCGATCGGTTCAGGCGTTCTCGAGTAATCGTTGAACATACATAAAATATATATACGCGACGAATTGATAACCTCCTTCTTTTTTTGCAGTCGTTTAAAAATAGGCTTTACGGATTCTGAGTTTAAGAAGCTACTAATAATTATATCTTCAGTTTCATCATTTTGTTTCAACATTCATCCTGTAAGCCAGACAGGCGTGATGAATTATATCGGCTGCCACGGCAATAGACGCGGACCGCGAATAACGTTTTGCAATATTTTACATCAAGAGGAAAATATTTTTACATAACACGATATAATCCACTCTAGTCCTACTTCTTCTGCTAATATTATAGAATGCGACAGTTCGAATATTTGGATGTTTGTACTCAATCACTCAAAGACGGCTGAATGGGTAACATAGGTTTATACAATTAATCTCGATATTCCCACGGGCACGGAAACCAAACGGGTGAGACCGAGGGCGGCCACTAGTATATAGAGTCAAAATACTATTGAGACTAAGACTTTTCTTTTTGTCACTCTTACCGGTTAACGTGTAAAGTATGCCTTAACGTTAAGGCGCTATAGGACTAAAGCGAGATAGCAATGAGTAAACGACGCGCGCGGGAGCGAGACCAATTTGGCAGATTAGGCAAAAAAATCATTCTGCTCCTAGTAAATAACATTAGTACTTAAAAAGAAATGCTTCTATACAATGTTAATTATTATCCTCGTCAAAATATAAAACCCATTTCCAAAACTATATCTAACGTGGTTTGAGAATAACCTTGAATTTTCGTTTTTTTAAGGGATAATTTTGAAAAGAAAAAGTGAAGAGTCAAAATTATAAAACACTTTATAAAAAAAATCAAACCGACTTCAAAAAGTAAAAAATAAAACTTTTGGAGTCGGTGCCAGCCAAGGCATTCTACATTGCACTTCTATTAACTATAATTTTTTTTTTGCCTTAGCTAGCTAGCACCGACTCCAAAAGTGTTATTTTTTACTTTTTGAAGTCGGTTTGATTTTTTTTATAAAATGTTTTTATTTCAGAGTTTTTAGTTACATCATGTGCCGTTACTTACACTAAAAATCAGCCCATACACAACCATGATATCATCTAGGTAAACGACTACTTGCCGAAACGTGTATGATATTTTTCTGGATTCTAAAAAAACTACTGGCCAAATCTCTGTAAAAATTATATGAGACCACACATAAACCATTTTCTTTCAGATAAAAAAAGAATTATAAAAAGTTTCATCAAAATCCGCTCAGTAGTTATTGCGTGAAACTTCAGCTCGAACAAGAATCTAACAATTACCTGGATGATATAATTGTTTCATGACTTCCATAACATTATCTCCGAAGATTATCATCGGATCTCAATGAGACTTATATGGGACCAAATTGACAGTGTACCCGATCGAACAAAAAACCAACTATTAAAATCGGATCACCAACACCGGCCGGAGTAATCGGTATACATACATCAGACAAAAAAAAAAAATACGCGTTGAATTGAGTACCTCCCTCCTTTTTGTTGAAGTCGGTAAAAATGGTGTTTCCGATTTTTCACAAATCTAGATAAAGTTCTGAAGAATTGTATATCTTATTACCAGATTTGTAACATCTCTAACCGTCCTATAGTCTTATAACAAATTGTACGTACTTTTTCCGTATAGCGCGAAAACATACTTATATGATATAATACTTCTATAATCATACTACAAGTAATAATGTTAAACAAAATAATTTCGACGTGTCCTCGTCGGTCTCTGTAGTAGGGATGTTACGGAGGTTTGGTTCCGATTCCGGAACTTCCGATTGATTTTACACACTCGGTTCCGATAAATTCAATCGGAAGTTATATCGGAGTTTATATTTGGTGAAAAAAAATCAATGGAGATGACAAATTAATTTGACCTTAAAATCGTCCTCCAATATTTTGTCATCTTCACCATGTAGTGGGGAGTGCCCATCAGTGGCGAGAGGTTGAAATATGGTAAAGGTTAGCCAGACCAAAAATTTCTCCAAAAATGCTCTTGACTGTATGGTGGCTCGGTGGAGTGGTATTTCTAAAACGAAAGCTGATGAGAATCAAGATGTATGGGCCCTTCGCCACGTCCATACTATTTCTCAACCGGTCAACATAAGGCATAAGCACTATATGCCTAATGTTGACCGGTTGAGAAATAGATTGGACGGAGATAAAACTGCGTAGCTTTTGTTTTGGTGTAATTTTCTTCTTTTGGAGTCACTTAATTAGATTTTTGCTTTTTTGGGTTTTTGGAAGTTTTTATTTACCTATGCATTTACAATGCTATTTTTATGTGACAAAACTAGAAAATATACGAGGAAAATATCAACTCGTCCTCATATCACTCGATAGGACTCGATACTGCAACCTTTGAGAGTCCGACCCAATGCTCTAATCATTAAGCTACCGAGACTTATGAGGACACTCCCACATTTTCTGGTGTATTTACTTATCTTGCAAATTTTTCTACTATATTTACAAATTGCAGTCAGCGGGAAATTAGTCAGTTTTCTATCTGTCTCAAACCTCATTTGCTAAGAAAATAAGTTCATTCAACAAAGGTACTCGTAGGTGAAGAAAATGTGGCTGCGTGAGGCGCGAGCGCGGACTTTTCAGGTTTTTCGCGATTTCTGACATTTCTAGTACTCAAACCTCAGTTGGTATCTTCGAGTGTTTTGATATGAGTATCAAAATGCATGTTTTTTTTTTAAACTGACCATTTTATTTGTCATTGTCAGTTTAAAATTTCTCAATAATTAAGGATGGTTTCCTCAGAACGTTTTCATGTAGCTACAACGGTTAAAGTACGTACCCTTCATGCCCCATCGTAACTTTCCACCTTGTATATATATAAAAAAAACCGTTATTGTGTTCTTAGACGTAACACATCTGCCCGTAACACATCTCTCTTCTGCCTACGCATCCGATTTCGGTTCTGATTCCGGTTCCGATTCTGATAAAGCAAATCTAAAAGCTCCGATTTCGAATTCGGTCCCAATATAACCACATCCGTAACATCCCTACTCTGTAGCAAAATTCGTCAGTGCATTGGGCCGGATTCCCAAGAATGCGGGTTCAAGTCCCGTCTGAGCGACATGAGACAAGTTGTTTTTTTTTTCTAGTAAGTTTATCATAAAAATAGCATTGTAAAACGTATAATTAAAAAGTTATAAGCTTACTTTATTTTTGTCGTAATTTTATTGCACTGTTAGAAGAAAACGAGGAAACGAGTGGATGATACTTGGAAATAGTTATTTGTTATGCAAGGCTGGAAAGTTGGTTATTTAGCGGCGAGTTACCTCTATCGAAAGCTGAGCAAGTGAATGATACTAGGATTGAACCACGAGCGTAGCGAGTGGTTCAAAGATTGAATCCTGAGCGAAGCGAGGATTTCAAAGGTACAAGACGCTAAAAACTTTTCTGCCTAGCGCAACACACAATTTTTCACCTCACAACAGCGAGGAACGTTTTATGGATGTATCCGCGGTCAACTTCCGGTAAAAAAAATCTTTAAACATAAAGTTTAATCTAAATATACCTTATTCTCGTTGTTTTAATGATATAAAAAAGTAAAATAATAAAAAAGGGAGTATTATAGTTTATTCAAAGTTATTTAAAGTACGAATATATTGTAACTTATAAATAACAATAAAAACGATTCCGTAAATGTTGACACTGACATGACGTACAAGCAAAGACAATTTAAAAATAAAGATTTATGTCAAGTTCCGAAATCCAATCATAGGTTGTGAAATCTTATCCAGCCTAATATATTTTTTTTATAACAAATAGTTAAATCTTATTGTTATTGTTTCTATGATTCAATGAACTAAAATAATATAATAAAACCAAAACGGAGTATTATAATTAATTTTCATGTCTCATATTCTGAAAGTAACTCATAACTTGCCTAAAATGCGGGTTGAAAGTGATATGTGGCGGCCCTAGGGCTGTAATAAATTTGAAAAAAGAATAGGGGGTGTCATGTCAAATCGATATCTGTAATCTCTTTGGACTTTATTTACCAAAGGTATGTAGGCAAAGGCACAGAAGCCTATACAGCTTATTTTGCTACATTATCAAATAATTAAAATCGTAGAAATATTTTTTTAGAATATTCTGTTTGTTTTTACTTTCCTCATATTCAAAATGAAAAGTAGAGTGTTTACTTCGGGTGTATGGACCCATAGCAGTCTCGAACTATCGGCGCCCTCACTTCGTTCGGGCGCCAAAACACTCGACTGTTATGGGTGTCATACAGCCCTTGGTAAACAATCTACTATTAAAGCTATTTAAAATAAGAATAAAATGTAACAAAAAATCAATAGTGCGAATCGGAACGCATTATGACATATTTTTAGGTATTAAATTAAAAAGTACTTTGCCGCGCTAGGCCGCAAAAAGCGATTTTCTACGCCTAAACTGATTGACAAAACCTCCTTTTCAGAGCGAGTGAGGTGAAAACATAATTACAATGCAATTATTATTTGAAAAGGTTTACAGAAAACTGATGTAGACTTTGTATATTAAATCCTCCACTTTAGTTAACATAAATTATAATGTACAAAAGGTATTTCCATTTAATTCGTGTTTCCCGTTTTAGTGAAAACTGGTTCCAAACTCTGAACTAAACTGAGTCAAACGAGTACACATTCATTTTAAAATTTCATATTAATTAAAATTGGAGATGAGATTTTAATTACTAGGTATGTAATTAACAATGTTTGTACAGTCATTATCGAAACCTCGTTATTGAAAACTGGGGTACCTACTTACTATTAAAAAAACGGGACAAGTGCGAGTCGGACTCGCCCACCGAGGGTTCCGCACAAATTTGTAGGTACGTACCTAGCAGTGGCGAAGGGTCTATACATACCGATTCCCATCGGCTTCCCTTTCAGAAATTTTGGGTCCGGTTTACCTTCGCCATATTTTAGCCCCACTGCTACTTATTTATTATTTTAAATAATTCAGGAATTGATTCTTGCAGTTTTTCCCGAAGTTTCCCGAAATTCAGTTTCCAAAACTTAAAAAAGTAATTATCGTTTATTAATTTTCCAAAAAGTTGTTGCTCTTTTTATTCATGTAAAACAAAAGTCAAATAAGAATATCGCAATCATTTTAATATTTCGGCATAAAGAAAATAACGCTATTTTGATAGCTGGATTTAGAATGAAATTAAAAATTATAACATATTTTATCATTAACTAAGGTTTTAGTATTGAGTTATACATAAAACAATCTCTTCAAAGAATTTTATGATAACTTAGAAGCTAGTCTGTAAGCTAGTCAAAGCGAATACAGCATTACGGAAATCTCGTTGCGACCATTAAATTACCCTATACAAAGTTGTACAAGTCTTTCTAACAAGAAGGAGACACATGTTTCATCATGTTAGGTCGTAGTTAAATTAACAAATAAGTACAAAAAACAACATGCATAAACAGGTTTATTTCTTGTATTAAACTCTACTAATATTATAAATGCGAATGTGTGTTCGTTTAAGGACAAACGAACACAATAAATAAATTAAAAAAAAAACAATATATTATCAAATTAAAATGTCATAATAATATGCAATTAAAAAATTAATATAAAACAATTAATATTATCATGCAATATAATAAATAAAATAAATAAATAAATATTTCCATACAATCACACCAATTATCTAGCCTACATTAAGTATCGTGAAGAACTTGTGTTATGGATACTAGATAACGGAAAACATACTTGTATACTTTTTTTTTTGTAAATACATACATAATATACATATTAAACACCCAGACCAAGACAAATAGACATGTTCATGCACACAAATATTTGTCTTGTCCGGGGATCGAACCCGGGACCTCTGGCGCAGAAGGCGGCGTTAGTACCTCTGCGCCAAACAGGTCGTCAATAATTAATAATTATCAATAATTAATTAGTTGATTGAGTAATATGCTTTTTCAGCCAAGAAAGATTTTAATTTATTTTTAAAAATGTGTAATACTTCGATATCTTTAATATTTTTCGGTAAACTATTGTATACCTATAGTTAATTGTGTTCCAAATACACTTCTTTGGAGTAGAGAAGTCTTACATGATTTGGCCTTTAATCTCATGTTAAGTCTCTTGCTCTCATTCGCGCCTTCGCGCCATAACTAAGCAACCAATTGATTTGATTTTTGGCATAGAGTTAGTTGAAAGGACGGAGCGTAACATAACCCGATATTCCTATGGGAACGGAAACCACGAGGATGGAACCGCGGGCGGAAGCTAGTTAATTATAAAGGCGTATACCGAATAATATATGGTGTTATTGAAATATAATAAATTAATGACCCAGTTGTTTTTTTTTTCAGAATAAAATTGCGACTGGGTCTTAAATATTATGGGTTTAACGGATTATGGTTACACGCGGATGTGTAAAAATATGTCCGAAGTGCCATAAATATTTTACTTTCGGTTATTTGTTTGAAATTTGGTAAACTTTTATGTTATTGTTTGCATTTACTAGTAGAAATTCTAAACTTCCTTTTTGGTTTCTTAATTTTTTTTTTCCTTTAAAGTAATGTAAATCGTGTTCCCCTAAAATTGGAATAAGTATATTTTCTTCTACTTTACAATTTTTTAAGCGCTGCTTCCCCTCGATTTCCCTCTCGAAGCTGTTTCTACCCAACTGCACTGTTTGCCCGAGGTAGACATACTCCTGGACAACTTCAAGGGTTGTACCTTCGACAGAAATCGGCTCTGGGACGACATGTTCATTGAACATGACTTTGGTATTCTCCAAGTTCATACCCAGACCGATTCTTCGAGATGCAGCGTTAAGGTTGTGCAGCATTTTTTGCAGATCCTGCAGCAATTTCGCCATAAAAACGATGTCGTCGGCAAACCGGAGGGGCGTGAGATATTCGCCGTTGACATTGATGCCCAGTCCGTTCCAATCCAGTGTTTTCTCCTTATTCTCCAGTGCGTTGGTGAACAGTTTCGGAGATATGACATCTCCCTGTCTCACGCCTATGAGCAGTTGGATAGGTCTGGTCTGATGTGTTTGTACTTGGACGGACATCGTTGCCATATTATAAAGGCTTCTCAGCACCTGCACATACCGCCAATCGACTTGACATCGCTGCAAGGACTCCACAACAGCTCAGGTTTCGACGGCGTCGAAGGCCTTCTCGTAGTCCACAAATGCTAAACACAATGGCTGGTTATACTCCTTGGACTTCGACTCAACACTCGTGCCACAGTCTAAACATAAACAATCTCCTCATCAAAACCCTCGATCTCACTGGTTGTAACTGGTATAACAGTTCCGAGCTGGTAGAGGCGCGTATCTGTGTGAGTGTGTCATTTCGACAGTTTGTAGGCAGTGCAAAGACTGCTTAGACTGTGCTCGTGCGAATGTTTACCTTAATGACGTACTAACCTGTCTCGCGAGTGGTCCAGCGGCGTGAGGTGCGGCCGTCCGCCGCCGTCAACTTAGCGGCATCTCTGCCCCGCCCCCGCCCGCGCACGACGCGCCGCACGCGCACGGCCGCGACCGCGTCACGGACACCACACTGCACTCAACCACTCTCGCGCACCGACACTGACACTTGGTGACACTTGCATTTACTCACACTACTGCACCTGTGGACAAAAGAGGTCACTGTTACATAAAACAGGGTATCTATTAATGGCAATGGGGGGTTGAGGAGCCAAGGGACATGTCAATAAATGACGTGTCATGTCACACAGCACAACACACACAAGAAAACACAAGAAACATTTGCCCAACAAAATATGTATGCATCTACGAACATATGTAACAGCGGAATAATAAACAACATTCATATGCACGTTCATACGGGAGCAATCGCCTAAGAGATTTTCTCTATACAATCCCCGCAACATTGTTTGCAAACAAACAAAACCGACAATGTCAATGCATTTCTATTCACACAAGACTGGGCTACAGATGTTTTAATGAAATATTTCGAAAACTTTGATGTACTTTGTAGTTACTGTCCAACAAATGTATTTGAATATACTTAGTCGTAATAGAGCCCGCTGCTGAAACACGTCGTTATGAAAGTTGGACTTTCTCATCAAAATGTGTGTGTTCATCTCGTTATTTAATTCTCTTATACTAAAATTTGTATTATAATTAAACATAGCCATAATTCTTGAGTTTTTTTTTTAAATGTGTTACGTGAAGGAAGTTTATTTCTAGATATTGAAACTTAATTTGGTTTTTTTTTTAATGGTTGTGAGAATGGAGGCAAAGCCTAGCCTCAGTCAGAAGTCATTATATGTACAAAAAATCAATTATGTATTTGTAGTCTTAATCCTAAGACCTAATTTTAAGTAATGAAAATATCTAGCTGATAAGTTTTGACATATCTTAATTATATTTGTTTTTGTATCCATTTTTTTTTATATTGACATAATAAACATATATTTTTTTTAACATAAAGACAACTTGTAATTCCTTACCAATTTATAAATGCTTAAATATGTGCCTAATTGACAACTGTTTATGCTGTTTTTTTATTATTTGCATGCTAAAATATTGGCAGAATGTACAGGAACCAAATTTTTTTTTTACCACTGTATGTACTTACCTACATTCTTTGCAAATAAAATATTATGATTATGATTATGAAAGGGCAGAAGGTGTAAGCGCGCCTCTCCGAAAATCCATAACCACTAAGGACTATCACATCTGTAACTGCCGGAACACAGTACCGAAAACAGTGTTGTTATGTCGACAGACTCAGATAAGATGGTGGTAGCTAACAACACCTATCTCCAACCAATCCAAATGCGACATGTACTCCTCTTAGGAATCGAACCCGGGACCTCTGGGTCTGATACCGGCGGTGTTTCCACTAGACCCAGTATAAATCGCTAACAATTTACTTTTCTCTTAATCAATAAAAAATCCTGAAAAAACTTTCAAATGACATCTGAATCTAGTTCAAACTCCAAAATAAACACAGAACAGATCTTTTCAATCAAACGTTATAAATGAAGTCACAAGCAACACTAAAAAAAACTTCATTGTGGACTTTGCTTTGTCAAACACTGCTGAACAGCAATAACTTTTTCATTAGACAAAAAAAAACTATCTTGATTACACGATCGATGGCGGGGAACAGAGAGATCGCGTTTCAGGATGTCAATCCTGGTAATTTTGAAATATATGATCTAAGCCAAATCATTAACGTTTCGTAATGATTAAGATTAAAAAAAATGCTTATACTCAGGATTTTCCAATGCAAAACAACAACCAAATTAGTATGTTAAATATGCTATATCTGCTGTAAATTGTTGAGGAGTTATCCTGTAGGCTACTTGATGCTCTATCATCAGGTTAACTCGTATGATAAATATTTTACAAACCCCCGTTTACTGCCAATAAGGCCGCATTTTGTGTCTTCTTATACTGTCTGTTTTCTTTGTGTTCTTATGTGCATTAAAGTGTTATTTCTATTATTATTTTCAGTATGCTTGTGAAGACCTGTTTGGCGCAGGGGTACTAAGCCTGCCTACTGCGCCAAATATTTGTGTGCATAAACATGTCTATTTGTCTTGGTCTGGGTGTTTAATATGTATAATATGTATGTATTTACAAAAAAAAAGTATACAAGTATTTTTATACGTTATCTAGTAACCATAACACATGTTCTTAATGGAACTTAACGTGGGCTAGATAATTGGTGTGTTTGTATGCTATTATTTATTTATTTATGCTTAGACTACGAAAATGACTAAGATCAATGAAGACTTAATAAATACTTACGCACTTTATAGCTATAATATTACAGAAATGGTCTATCAAACCCTCAACAGTTTTAAAAAACTTATCTGACGACACGAGTTAGATGAGAAAAAAATGTATCACCCATCATGTAGTGAAGTACCTACGCTAAATAAATATTTTTTAAGATTTTATTAAACCTCTTTGTAGGTGTTCATTTGTGTAAATCAGGTGTAAATACGGCAAATGACAGATTCCTTGTAAACACATCAACACTGTCTATGAATATTATATTAAATTCTTCATAATTCAAAACTATCTGCAGTACAGAAAAAGTTTGTATGGGGGATTGATTGATTATAATGATCTCCTATTGAATTATGAAACCCCAAAAAGGCTGCGTAGTTCCACGTGAGACACCCAGGAAAGTCATTAACTAAAACCTCGTAACTCGCAATACGACAGCTATAAAGGATCATAAGCGTAAAAGTCTCTTTCGGGTAACGACACGATCCCGAACAGGAATGGACGTAATATTAACGCAGCACGCTTTGAAATGTGAAAATTCCATTTGTAGATCGTAACATCCTATTTTTCGTCAATCGAACTTTTCATACGGCACCGTGCATTCAGGAAAACGAACGTTTCGTGCTACCAACTGTGAGATTTGTGAAATATGTTTGGTCTATGAATAACACAGAATACAAAAAAAAAATCTGGAGATCGAGATTGAATATCAATAATATTACTGATTTTCGACGTTGATTCGAATTTAATTGGCGCTTAAATCGATTTCTAGGGTGTAAAATTACTGCATTGACTAATTTCAAGTATTAATTTAGTTTAATTTGGGGCCGTACCGTACGTCGCCGTACGTCGGTATCGAAATCGGCTTCATTTGACAGATGGATGTGACACATTGCTGCTTCTTTTTGACACAAATAAAAACTTAGAGCAATATGTCACATCCATCTGTCAAATTAAATCTATGTCGATGCCGACGACACTTGCGCGGAAGGGCCGCAGGCCCCCAGTTCTCGCGCCTTCGACATCTCGAATTCGACATGTTTTTAAGTCAAAAATCAGTATTAAAAGCTCACTGTAAGCAATCTTCGACATTATAGGATTATCAAAGATAATTGAAACTAAAGGTTTATGACAGTAGTAGAGATTTTACTTACATTTTTGATAAAGAAATTAAGGATATAAAAATGTCGAATTCGAGATGTCGAAAGTGCGAGAATTGCCAGGGGGGCAATTCTCGCACTTTCGACATCTCGGTATGATGAAGGCTAAGAGTCTGCCCATCGTTCATTAAAAAAATTAAAATATATTCTTTGTCATAATTACTGACATTTGACGTTAATTCAATGTCGATCTCAATGCGATCGCGTCAAGAGTAAGGGAGCTATTTTGTAAAGAATATTAAGCTACATGACTTACGATTTCATTTTGAGTAAGATTTAACCTTTATCTTAAATAACTGAAACAAACAATTATAAGTTCTTTGGATTGGAGCTGAACTAATTTTCAGAGTGGTAGAAAAAGTGTAACAACTTAAGCAAATATACGTAAAATTACTAACACACGCATATAAACACAACAAATACCTTTATAATTTTTAAGGGATTACGTTTCTCTAGTAAGGACACTACTAAAAAAAAACTAACTGGTTTACAAGCTTTAATCACGAATCACGAAAGGTGTTGATAATGCGACTTAAGCAAGTGGGAAATAAGATCTCTACTAATCTCTTAAGCTCTTATAAAAGAAAATAAACTTATTCCAGTTAGCTAGCAATATTTATCGGTAAAGATTTACTATGGCGGCGAGAGAGTTATATACAGGAAATTCAATACATCTCTGGATATAAAAGAAACTTTTATTGAATCAACGTCTTAAGTAAACTGACGGTTCTCGGTACTCTGAGGAAACGACTAGAGTTACAGTTACAGGTAGTCTAGTGGTTTACTGCGACTTACAAGTTGTGACTGTTAAGCAAATATTTGAATATTTGCTTAACAGTCATAAAAGTTTGCATCAAAATGTAAAGATATTTTTCAAAGTTTTCTTATTTTGTCTCATGTAAGTATCGGTAGTTTTTCTTCAATCATGGTGAAACTAGACAGAAGTCCATATTGCTATCTGTGAAATCTTAAAATCTAGCTTTCTTCTACAAATTAAAATACAAATCAGTAACAATCTTTGATAGACATATTGGTTTCATAGTTTTTATAAATGTTATACCGGCCACCCGCGGTTTTACCTAAGTGGTTTCCGTTCCCGTGGGAATATCGGGATGAAAGTAGCCTATGTCTTAATCCAGGATATATACTATCTCTGTGCTGAATTTTATCCAATTCCATTCAGTAGTTTTAGCGTGAAAGAGTAACAAATAAACAAACTGACATACTTTCGTATTTATAATATTAATTAGGATAGTAGAATAGGATAGGAGTCTTAGTTATTTTTTTATCTTGATTAAATATTAATCTGTCTTTAGTAATGATGAGTTTATCCCACATTACAGAAACTTAAACTGTAGAACACGTATTTAATAATTAGAATAAAGGTTATTGAATTCCTCTGTTAACAAGCAGCTCCTATATCGCTCGTTACACATAATATTCTGTAACATATTTCTAAGCAAGTGTTGCCTAATGGATCCCGCTATATCTTATCAAACCTTGGATAAAACATCGTGTAAAAGCTCCGAATATTAATGTACCGTTGCGTCATTTTAAATGACAGGCCTTGATAACGTATCTATAGAGTGCGTAATCTTTGTTCGCAAATGAAGTGTGCGGATAGAGATTGAAACACCCACATATAGATACTATGAGTAGTTTTCAGATAAAAAATTTGCAAGGGATTTAATTTTTTTTTTTTGTGATCAATGGGGAGGCGCATAGCCTTCATCATACGTGATGTTAAGTCTTGATAAGGCTGAAGATGGAAACGCGCCTCTTACGGAATCCTCAACCACTGAATGACTGACTGAGGAACATATCTCTAACTGCCGAGCACACCAACGCCGAAAACATTGTTGTGATGGCGTCAGACTTGGATAAGATGGTGGTAGCTAGCCGGAAGACTTACAAGTCCTACCACCAACCAATCCGAACACAAAATGTACCCTAACGTGGAATCGAACCCTGTCTCATACCGGTGGTGTGACCACTAAACCATGGAGGCGGTTAAAATGTAGCTTTCTAGTTTTATGCAAAATGTTTTTAATACTTCCCGAGATTAATTCCTCCAAACAAACTAATAAACTCTCTCTTTAAAAGATTGTAGATTAACTTTTCACGATATTACATTTAAAATGTTGTGCTTATTTCTGTTTCATTACTGATTGAATTTTTTTAGAAAGGCTTTATCTCTTGTGGTACTTCCTGAAAATCGATTGATCCCTTTTATTTAGGAACCAATTTATCAACATAATAAATACCTAGGTACTTGTTGCTACCTCTAACAAATTGTTCGCCATAAGCCGTGGCGCCATGTGTACAAAATAACTACCAATGTTACAATGCGTACTTTATATATCTTAGCCTTATATACTTTCTTACAAATCCATCCATGAACACGTAACAGCGTCAAAAATCATTCACGGAAAACACTTTTACTGTTCAAGTTTATGATCAGCCATATTAATAATTCAATAACATAACACATTCAACAAGTTGAACGTTCGCTCCTTTTAATGTATTTTCCGTTTAGCTCTGTCATAAAGGGGTAATTAATATTAACGTTTACTGTGATATATAATTTTGAAACTGTATTTCTGAATAATAAAATACGCATAAGAATTGGAAACAAAGATGTTGTTACTTGATAAATAAGCTCAAACGAATAATATGTTCAGGTATAATCAATATAATTAAAAGCATGTTGTTCAACATTGTGGAAAACATAAAACAAAGGTAACGGCTTCAGCATTACCAATATTCAAACAAGTAAACATAGGTAATTTCAATTAGCAGAAAAACTTACTGAAAAAGTCCACTCAACTGTAGTCCAAGAAAAAAGTTTTGTTACACGATAATTACACTGAAAGCCATGTCCAATTAATAACGCGAAAAAGTAAAATCACATTCGAATTTCGAATTTTAACCCGCCAGCGTCCCGGCGCGCCACGCTCCAGGCAACCTTGCGTCAACAGGTCGCATCTCAAACTGGCCCGGAGCGGCCCACCTCAGAACGCGCTCGCGCCAAAAATAATACCCCTAGAAGAACATTCGAGCCCTACAATGACCCTGTATTGGAAAATAGCTATCCGTGATATTCCATTGTTGGTTGCCCCATCTCGAGTTGGCATTGATTTGTTATTATTTCTTATTGAAACAACCATTCATTTGGGGAGGCTGGAAAGGGTTCGAAGGCGGCCAAACTTTTTGCCTATAATTCATTTTGTGATGTTTCCTGATGGAAAAATACACCAGCCTTGCTAATATTAATTTTAAGTTTCTATTGTTTCAAGAAAAGAACTTTAACGAAGAAAATCTTTTATAAAACTAAAAAAATACTGACACTTACACCCATCTGCACTAAACTTAAGAATAGGCGATTTCTTTCTTTTTTAATCTTAATAATAAAATTGCTTTGCACTAACCATATGACGTTCTTAAATAACGGACCCAATATCAAGCGCCTAAAGTTAAGTTATTCTTAATATTTATGTCTTAAAATAGATAAAAATAGCCTTAAGCGATTCTTAAGTTTAGTGAAAATTGGTGTTAGATTATCTTTGTTTTATTTTTGTCAAAATTAGATATTAAATAATAATAATATAAAAATAGATAGCGTAGGTTACGTTAAATACCTAGGTATTTCAATATTCAGTGAAATGGAAACGCGTTGACCCCTTAACAATACGTACTTACCTACTGTCTTTTTTAGACCAAAACAATATATTCTAGAATAGCTGAAGCAATTATTTTTAACTCTTGAAACATTATATGATGTCAAAGTTTTCACCTTTTCTTAAATTCTGGTCTTGCTTTTATAAGCTTATTTAAATCATTATGTTTATTGTGCTAGGTGACACTTTATATTGACAGAACGCAATTCACGCAAGATGTCCACAATTCAGAAGGATTGCGTATGTTACTCAATGTTTCAACTAGGGTTCCCGACATATAAAATCTGTTATAAAATGTACGCTTAAGGTTAACTTCTAATTTTCGTGACAAAAAGTACCATTCTTATATCTTTCTCAAAGTTCTAATCTATCGCTTCGCCAAAATTTATCAAATTTGGATAGACAAATAGTTACTTTGGCACTTATAATAAGTGATTTAACGAACTTCTCAAGTGAAGTTCGATCATTATTATATGAATCGCTTCATTCGAAGATATAACTAACCAGGTAGTCCCTTATAGGTGCTAGGCAACTTCGCACAATTTTTAAAGTATTTAATTTGACTAAACGTCAAAATTCATACGTCTCGTCGCGCGCCATATTGGACTGCTTACTCATTCTTTAGAGGTAGAAACAGAAAAAACTTTCTTGCTTTGGGTTAAATAAACAACATTGTGCCAACGATGCTTGTTTCTGTAATATGGGAAGGGAGGGAAATTATATCTTCGAATGAAGCGATTCATATAATAATGATCGAACTTCACTTGAGAAGTTCGTTTAATCACTTATTATATTTCATCGCTTCATTCTTCAGATATAACTAACCAGGTAGAAGTTTAGAGTATGCATAGAAAGTTTTTGTAAATAAAACAGTAAATTGATTGAGTTGTATATTATTTTTGACCAATCAACAGCCGCAAGAAATAAACAATACTGTATTACCAAAAACGAAAAATGAAATAAAAATAAACCTTCTGTTACATTTATGATAATAGTTATTGATACCTTTTTACCTATTAACTAATTAAGTCATATTATAGTTTTATGACAAGATACTCATGGCAAAGTTTTCCTCCTTGATAACATTCCGATTATAGAATTTTGTAAATGTATGAGATGGCTGGTCCAGCCAGCTGTTTTGCGGATGGTTTCTATGGAAACACCACGCGCGTGCGCCGCCGAAGTGGCGGCGTGTCGCGTGCTGTGTGCACTAAACATGAATGTGTTGATGCCGCTGTCTGACAGCACTTGGTTTATCCAGCGACTAATGGATTGTGTTGTCGCTGCTTTATGTGGTGCTTTATGTGTCAGAAGAAGCTGACCCGTACTCTCAGTTCTCTTATTTTTTGTTACAAAAATATAGTCTCTGAGAACTGTAGCGGGGCATATACGATTATTTTCCCCGTAAAATGGTAATTTAAGGAGAGGTTGGTCGTGTTTTGGTGATGAAGTTTTTATTAAATCCGTAATAATAATTTTGGCATCATAATCGTTAAAAGTAATGTTTTCTAGTTTAATGAGTGAGAGAGTTTGAACTCGGTGTGCTGTACAGATAGCAAGAAGGGTAACTAACTTTTTTGTCAATTTCTCTAAATTGAGGTCAGTATGAGGGTACCATTGTGATACTAAGTTAAGGACGAGTTGGGGGTCCCAAGTACTGGTGTACTTGGGTGATGAGGGTCTTAATCTGAAGGCTCCTTTAAGGAGCCGCTTCACGTTTTCGTCTGAACCTATATTGCCAAGAAGTAATGATAACGCTGAACGATGACTGTTTAAGGTACTATACGAACATCTAGATGTAAATTGGTTACTTAGAAATGACAGAACCATTGTTCTTGTGGGTTCGAGCCAATTTATATCTTTCTCAGAGCAATACAACCACCAAAGCTTAAAAGTGACGTTGTATTGTCTCATGGTGTTGTCAGACAACGACGCCAGCATTAGGTCGAGAGCTTCGGGAGGAGTCCCTCGGTGGATGAAGGCCTGCCGCAGAGCTTCACGGCTGCCAGGGTAAGCTTCGAGCCGAGGGGGTGATGGTCTCTGAAAAGAGATCGAAGTGGATATGTATGACCCTCAAAGTAAAGAATATCTGAACATATAAGTTTTGATATTAGTGGGTACCACGGTTGCGCGGGCCAATACGGAAATACGAAGATACCACTAGCTTCGTCATCTATAGTTTTTCTAAGACACTTTAATATTAAAGAGAATGGCGGAAATGCATAGAAGTAAAAACTTTGCCAATTTATGGTGAATGCATCTACCGCGACGGCGTCGGGGTCTTGTTTCCAGGATGTAAATTGTTGACATTTGGCGTTGGTGCGAGAAGCGAATAAATCTATTTGTGGTTCCCCAAATTTAATTTTAATTATGTCAAAAGCTTTAACTGATAACTCCCATTCTGTATCGGGGTTTATGATTCTTGAATCAAAGTCAGCATAGTTATCTTTTGTGTTAACATATGACGCAAATATCCATAGTTTCGCTTTTCGCACCATTGCCATATAATTCGCGATAATTGATTCAAATGGGGGAATTGAATTCCTCCCATACGGTTTATGTAGCTTACAGCGGTGGTATTGTCAATACTTAACAGTACAGCACAGTTGCTTTTGTTTTGGACAAAGCTTTTTAAGGCCAGAAATATTGCTAAAAACTCTAAGTAGTTGATATGTTTTTCGCGCTCCACATTCCGTGGGTTCGGTTGTTTTTATATACAGCCCCCCAACCGGTCTTGGAAGCGTCTGTATATATTTCAAAATCGAAACTAGAATATCTCATATGATTGTATGTGGAAAATATGTTATTTTTTATTTTACAAGTCAGAACTTGCATAATTTCATTAGAAAGATATATTTTAGTGTCATAGTTATTGTTGTGTTTCAACAATAAAATAAATTTAAGTCTTTCTAAGATTTTCGTGTAAACCCAACCGTATTTTGTGGCTGGACAGGCGGACACCAAGACACCGACCAGTTGAGCAAAATCACGAATGGTGCATTTTGGTAAGGTGGAATATTTATTTATGAGCTGTGCTATACTGTGACGCTTGTCAAAAGGTAAAGTTAAAGTTAAATTAACAGTATTGAACTCAAAACCTAGAAACTTGCAGCTAGCTTTCGGTTCCAAAATGCTTTTTTCAAAATTAATAACAAAGCCTAAGCATTGTAACATTTTTAGAGTTTCATTAGCATTTAATAAGCAATCTGTATAGGAGTCCCCTATGCACAAAATGTCGTCCAAGAACATAACTGATTTAAAACCGCGACGTCTCAGGAAATAAACTTCTTTCATTACTTTTGTAAAGACTCGGGGTGCTGCTGATAAGCCGTACGGCATCGCGCTGTGAATTCGTGGTTATTTGGCCTGGTTTTATTTCGAATTCAAATCAAAGATAATTTCTATGTTTAAAACTAATTGGTATCAAAAGGTATGCCTCTTTTAGATCGATTGTAGCCAAATAACCGTTTCTAGGAATGAGCTTTGCGGCCGTACGGTAGTCCTCCATTTTAAAAAATGTTCTTTTAAGATAAATTTATTTAAAGGTTTTAAGTTTCAAATAAATCTTTTACCACCGTTTGATTTTGGTGTAAGGAAAATCTGATAAAAACTGGCCCTTTGTTGGCTTACAAGGAGAAATAGCTGCTAATTCTAATTTATTTTTTTTTTTTTAATGGCAAGGCTCATTTTTTGTTTTTCGCTATGAGAGAATTTATTTATTGGTTTTAATGATTGTTTTACTTCTTTGCAAAAAAGAATTTCAAAACCGTTATTTATCCAACTAAGAACAGTTTTGTTTTTCGTTATATTTAGCCAACAGTCATAAGAATGTTGGATGCGTCCCGCATGTACCTGTGTTACTGATGCGTTGGGGCACGAGGTTTGTTCTGTTGAACATTTTTCGTGCTCGTCGATGGGTAATTGCGGCGCGGGGCCGCTGGAGCTGGAGTTCCCCCCCGCCCCCCTGTGTGACAGGTAGCGAGGAGGTTACCAGTTTCCCTGGTACCTAACTAGGACGAGAGCCTGTCTGTTGTGGATTGCTTGTTGAAGCTTTCTGAGGTAAAGTCTTCTTTATTTGAAGCCCTTGTTTATCGATTGCTTTTGCAGCTTTTATATTTTCTGACAACTTTTCACCAAACAAGGTGCTGTCTCTTTCCATGTCATGTATGACGTTGAGACAAGTTTTATCTAAGCTTGGTGTAATAAGCTTAGTTCTGCTTTGAGTGAAAGTAAAGTGCAAGTCAGATAGTAATCGACAACCGTTGCTGAGGTGCTTTATAGCCTGTAATCTGTCGCCATTTAATAATAGTAAATCCATTGCCCTATTAACGGCTGTTATACCGGCGCCAAGTTGTTGTTGTTGTACAGTAAGGTTGTTTTATCCCTATTCCTTACCATGTCAGGAAGAGCAGCTGCTATTTCAGCATTTAGTTTTGGTGCCTGTAACAGTCGACAATTGTCTGGAACTATGTACTCTTTTAAGAGATTTTCTTTGGGTTCCTTAGGGATACCCTTCTTTAAAATAGGTAGCCATAATTTGGCTTGGCTGTCTAATATTTTTTCACTAAACTCTGGAGTATCCGAGACAGCTTCTCCTAGTGCTAATAGTAGCTCTGGGTCTAAGACAGGGTCACTTGGTAAATCTTGGTCTGTGGAGTTGTTATTCTCAGCCAATTTTTCTTCTATTAAAGGGGTATTCTCGCTTTGTAAATTGTCATCTACTTGGGTGCATTCTTGCTCATGTGATTTTTTATTTATTTTAGTAAAGGTAGATAAAAAAAATATAAAAATATTTTTCTCTTTGTAATTAAAAAGTGAGCGGATAACCCCTATGTTTTTGAATTGTAGTCATTAACTCGCAGTTAATTCCTACAGACCGACCGACGTAGGGAATAAAAAACATTATTTTCCTACATATAATATCATCGTTGGAGACTCGCAGTCAACCCCGATGTATCTTTGTTGTATTTATTGACTCGCAGTCAATCCATACAGGTCGGTTTTAACGTAATGCACGAACACTATTTCACTCAATATAAAGGAATGTATACGGTACTTACGATTTGTATCATCTTCGTCGTCGGACATTATAATTCGACGATGTTTTTTCTTTTTTCGATTTGCTTCTCTCTCTAATTTCCTAATATTTCTATTATACTTATCAATCTTTTCTTCGGCGCTGCGTTTCGGCATTTTTAATGGACACGTCTGCTCGTTGCCACGCACAAATAAGGAATGAGTAAGCAGTCCAATATGGCGCGCGACGAGACGTATGAATTTTGACGTTTAGTCAAATTAAATACTTTAAAAATTGTGCGAAGTTGCCTAGCACCTATAAGGGACTACCTGGTTAGTTATATCTGAAGAATGAAGCGATGAAATATAATACATATTAAATATATAATGGGATCTTCGTTCTGTTAAATTAGATCAGTTTAGAGGGCCTCATGTGTGTGAGTTTGTAAATGTCTAAACGTTACCATCGCGTTAGAGTAAAATTTTGACATATAGTCTTAATACGAGTACAAAAGAAATAAAGTTGAAAATTAAACTCTATTCGCATACATCGACGTAAGCGAGTAAGGTGAGACAACTCACACTAAGCACTCAGATATCAGCGTACATGTAGATTCGTAGGTAGGTACTCAGCATAACAGATAAATCTATAGATAGACATTTAGTAAATAGGAAACTCGCATGGCCGACAGAATCGATAGACAATTTAGTCAGTATTAACGTATTGGAAACTCGACAGGTATGTCTGTCGACAGTTACTACCGATACACGCTGACATGCACAAATATCACAATTTCTTTGATTGGCAATCCGAAAATTACTTTAAATACTTACACAGTCCTTTTTGAAAATCGGTTCGAATAAGAACATTAAAGTAGTCATAAGATTAGTTAATAAAAACGTTTAGCGACTTTTTCTGAAATAATACAAGGTAAGGTTGGTTCTGCACATACTTAAATTAAAATAATTTCATAGTTTTCATATTGGATAAAAAAGCCTTTCTAGACAGGAAAGTGAGTTGAGTTTCCATTCGCGCAAGCGAAAAGAAATGACGATTATTCTGTAAAAACGGTTTTTAAACCTTCTTATTCAACATCGCGAAAATAAAAAGAAATTTTGGTAAGAAAATAAGATAAAATGTCGCTAATTAACTAAAAATTACTAGCGCCTCGGTGATATAGGACGTTGCTTGTAATACATTTTAAATTACAGAGGTGGCGGTGTAGGAGAATACCAGTCTAACAAAGACGTTATCAGTCAACTGAATATATTTCTTAGTTGCAAACAACAACCTCACCTTGAAAGCAAGAAGCTAATACTTATTTTCAAGAGCTTAAGGGAACCACGTTTACAATCACACCAATTATGTAGTCCAGGGTACACTCGTGTCTGTTGTGATACTAAATAACGGAAAAACATACTGACAAAACACCCAGAACAAAACAATAGTTATTTGTTATGCAAGGCTGGAAAGTTTGTTATTTAAGGGCGAGTTACCTCTATTGAAAGCTGAGCAAGTGAAGGGTCCTAGGATTCAAAGATTGAGTCCTGAGCGAAGCGAGGATTTCAAAGGTACAAGTCGCTAAAAACTTTTCTGCCGAGCGCAACACACAATTTTTCACCTCACAACACCGAGGAATATTTTATGGTTGTTTCCGCGGAAAACTTCCGGTAAAAAATTCTTTAATCATAAAGTTTAATCTAAATATACCTTATTCTCGTTGTTTTAATGATATAAAAAACTAAAATAATAAAAAAGGCAGTATTATAGTTATTTCAAAGTTATTTATAGTAAAATAAAAAAGTAGGAATATATTTTGTGATTTTGTAATTTTTGCATTTTTCAATGCTATTTTTATACTTATGGTAAATTTTAAATAGAAAAATATTGGAAAAAATTAACTCGGCCACAAGTGAATTCTCAGGCTGGAATATTTCCAATATTTTTCTATTTAAAATTTACCATAAGTATAGGAATATATTGTTATTGTTACTTATTAATAAGAATAAAAACGATTCCGTAAATGTTGACACTGACATGAGGTACAAGACAAAGACAATTTAAAAATAAAGATTTATGTCACCTTCCGAAATCCAATCATAGGTTGTGAAATCTCACCCAGTCTAATATAAAATTCTTATAACAAATAGTTTAATCTTATTGTTATTGTTTTTATTATTCAAAGAACTAAAATAATATAATAAAACCAAAACGGAGTATTATCATTAATACAAAGCTATTTAAAATTAGAATAAAATGTAACAAAAAAGTCAATAGTGCGATTCGGAACGCATTATGACATATTTATAAGTATTTAATTAAAAAAGTACTTTGCTGCGCTAGGCCGCAAAAAGCGATTATCTACGCCTAAACTGGTTGACAAAACCTCCTTTTCAGAGCGTGTGAGGTGAAAATGATATATTCATATATAAAATATGTTTCTTGTGCGTGAATCAAACCCACGATCGATCCCTGCATCATCCTGGAATACATTTAATAATAAACCACAGATTTAAATTCCATAATACATCTAAAGCAAGATTTATGAAACTACATCGCTACCGGTCACCCTTTTTCAAAGGAAAAATGACGCACAAGTTACCGACACCAATCAAACTGCTCAAAAGCGATGCCACGCCACTTTCGCTGGCCAACCTTGATTGATGACCTGAAGGCACGAAGACGCTGCCGATGACGAGCAGAAACGGCGATGGAAAACTTTTATTATTTCAGATCTTATCTTGCATCACTGACGATCAGAATTCAAAGCTTTTTAATAAGAATCCAAAGTTGATTGTATCAGATGGATAGGTACGACTGAAATCGTAGGTCTTAACGACGGTTGTGAAACGAAAACACTGTCGAAATGAAAGATAGGATATCTTTCATTTCGACAGTGCATGAAATAACTTATTTAACTTAAAAACAAAGACATTTAGATCGATTTGCATGAGAAAAATGGAAGGTTTGATCAATTCTCGTCCCACTAGTTTGATATTCACTGGCGGCCAGTCTTAACTTTGCCTTAATTTGGTTCTGTATATGAGTACTATGCTGATTTATAAAAGAATTTCAATTAAAAAAGCCTGTGTTTTCAATGAAAGTGTAAAATTCGAAATAATAAAAATAATAATAAAATCATTTAATTACTCATTTAACTACACTATTGCATTTTTTGTATGAAAGTGATAGCCTCAGCGAGAGCCGTGGGGGTGCAGGTGGCCTACAGCCATCTCTTAGCGCGGTATTGTTTCAATTTTACCATGCCATTTCACACTACGAATCTCTTAAAGTTGGTTTGTTTTTAGACGAAAGTTTTGTGACGTCTTTGCTCAAACCTTGCCTCCAAAGTGTGAAGTGTGTCAAAATGTAAAAACTTCAATAAAAACTAAATGCAAACAAAACCGTTATTATGTATGACATGATGGTTTCTAAAATAGATGATAGTAGGCCGGCAACTTCGGATATATTAATTATTCCACTTTGGCAAATGATTGCATTATCCACGACAGCATACCAGGGGCCCAATTCTGCTAATACTTAGTCACAATCGTATTCCAATGGTGTTTCAATGGTAGTCCTGTTTTACACAGTTCTTGTTAAAACAGTGTAAATAAACACTACTATTGAAACACCACTGAGAGACGATTTTGACAAAAAAAATGCAGAATTGACCCCCAGGTGGTTAGGCCTTTGGTTGGGCGCGTCGCCCTTAAAAGGTTGTCTGCGGTTGATAACCACATAAACGCACCAGTACTCTAGGAGTACGTTTATTAAATGGTACAACCAATCAATAACACAGTCGTTGTAGGAACAAATTACCTATCTATAAATATTATTTAATGTCTACCTTATTAGTAAAATATAATATGGACCACTAATGAAAAGCAAAGCAAAATTATGTTGCAAACAAAATGCGTTTGAGTAGCATACAAAACTAGTCCACGAAAAATTTAATCTGGGCACTTCTGATTGGCATTTTTATGGCAAAAATATTTAGTGGTAAAAACCTTGCTGAAAAAGTTGGTTCCTAGTTGAGACATTTTAAAATGTTTTCAACAAAATTTTATTTGGATTCTATGCCAACACGCTTCTATTTTACATTCTTTTATCTCTTATTTCTTATTTTAAATAACTTTGAATTAATTATAATACTCCGTTTTGCTTTTATTATATTATTTTAGTTCCTTGAATCATAAAAACAATAACAAAAGGATTAAACTATTTGTTATACTAAGAATTTTCAATTTACGGTGGGTGAGATTTCACAACTTATGATTGGATTTCAGAATGTGACATAAACCTTTATTTTTAAATTGTCTGAAAATTTTGTACCTCATGTCAATGTCAGCATTTACCGAATCGTTTTTATTGTTATTATATGTAACAAAACAATTAGTTCCTATTTAAAATAGTTTTGTATTATTTAACTATAATACTCCCTTTTTTATTATTTTAGTTTTTTATATCATTAAAACAACAAGAATAAGGTATATTTAGATTATAACATATTATATTTTAAAAGTAAATTATATTTTTTGTTTAAATACTTTTATACGGGAAGTTGTTCGCGGAAACAACAAAAAAATTTCCTCGCTGTTGTGAGGTGAAAAATTGTGTGATGCGCTTGTTAGATCTATGATGGAAATATGGGAAGTATGAAGACTAGTTTTGGAAATTAGAATGAAACCTGCCTACCTAGATATTAATGAAAGACTAGAATTATCTAAAATACATTCACTTCATGCTTTTGCAATAAACCTTTTATAAAATAAAAGTATTATAGAACATTTACAAATAACTCAACATTATATTCATTAAATTTAACTTTAATCTGATGAGCAACACAAAAAATTTAATTAAAGGGACAATGGTATTACAATATTATTGTCAAATGAATATCAGATAGAATTTAGCAAATTACAATACCTAGGTAATGTCTCCTAGCAATAACACATAACTAGTAATTACAATACTTTTAGAACAGCAAAAAACAATATAAAATATAATAGGTAGATATTCTTAACTGCTCGAACAAGACTACTGTCTCGACACATTATTCTAGTTTTTATATCATTCTCACAAAATGGCGTTGTTAGATACTTTTAAATATAAATAATATACAAATCATGATAATATTATGAAATCCTTTAAATCATTAAGAAACTATTTATCAATAATAATTACTATGTAAATACATCTCCAACAAAAGAAATGTCTGTTAACAAAAGTCACAATATCCGCATGGAGAAACGTCACAGTCGCACATATTATTTTTATTAATATTAATAGATATTGCCAATTGTTTCAAAATAGAATTAATTTCTAATAAATATCAAAATATTATGACAAATTATTTAATATACTAACACGCTCGTCAGTTTTTTTTACCTTTGAAAATTTTTGTACCTTTGAAAACCTCGCTATGCTCGTGGTTCAATCCTAGGATCCTTCGCTTTCATAATTAAAGCTATTTCTTTTCTGAAGAAGATGAAAAACTAAACAATTTCGTCATCAAAAGCAGAAACAATATCGAGAGCCTTCAGAACATGTTTCGTGGCAAGGTGAAAGGCTATCGGCCTATCGGGCGGAAATTGCACACCGAAAGAGGGTCGATCTAATCTAACGTTTGCGTGTACGCCTCGCGATCATTAGCGCCATCCGATAGTTCCTCGCCTCGCCGCATTCCTCCAGGTAAACTTACGTGGAACCAGATATCGGGAAAGACCAGTTTTGGGGTATCACTTATCGGTAGAGGCAGCAAACGGCACAGATAAAAAGGTGAAACAAGAGGAAAAAACTTTTGGTTTCTTTGACAACTGATAGATTGTAAATCTCAATCCAAGACTTCTTGCTAAGATACAGCAAACATTTGGTCCATCTGCCTTCTATCGCAAAAACAGTGGGGCGTATGAAAGAAATTTTGAAATAAAATTGGTCGCAAAGTCAGTGCTCTACAATTATTTATAAATATTAACTTCATTAAAGCTATAGGAACCGAGATAATAGCGAAAAACTGATTTTTATGACCTTTGATTGTCATTGAATAACTGACGGCGCAAACACCAGATTATTATGAGACTTTTGAGACAGCTTCTAGAACACCAAAATGAAGGTGTTACGAGTTTACAGCTTGCTTTCTCTCAACCCCTAATATGACTGGACATAGAAAGAGAAGATAGACGAATGGTCGTTACAGGACTTTATTGTATGATGATGCTGTTATTCTAATCTCTCATATTTCTGCTGATTCGGAACAAAACAATTGATTTTACTGAGACTAACTAAGTATAATTGGTTTACAAACTATTAGCTTGAAAAATGAGCTTGCTATTAGCAATATTACTTACATACTAATATATTTTTATGATGTTTGAATTTTTGCATTTATCAATGTTATTTTTATACTTATGATCAATTTTAAATAGAAAAATATTGGAAAAAACCAATCTGAGAATTCACTTGTGGCCGTGTTGTTTTTATTCCAATATTTTTCTATTTAAAATTGATCATAAATACTATTATCTCTGCAGCCGTTAGAGAGTGCGGTCTAGGTAATCCTATGAAACTTCGAAACAAGGTTCCAATTCCGATAAGAAAACACGTCCTTTCGTAATTGAAATATAGCGCAAATACAGCACCACTAACTGTTATGTTTAATGTTAAAATCAGTGAAATAACTTTACGTAAAACCTACCAAAGTTTATTCGGTTTGGTTTCCTTCTCGAGTATGACAGTCTACGAATCGGATTGTTAGTTTAGTAAAGGATATAACGCAACGGAAGCGGTTTATAACAGTATCGTTTCTATTTTGACTTGAAATTTAAAATTCAATATCATTTCTTCAGTCTAGACCAGGGGTTCCCAACCTTTTTCCCGATGCGCCTCACCCAAGCTTTTGCAAAAATACTAGCGCCCCCCTAGGGTCAGAATGAAGAACAAAACAATTTTAATAAAAATTAGGTACAGATACCTAATTTATGAAAAAGTAACATACAGTACAGCTGAAGTCGTCGCGCCCCCTCTTGAATCATTCTACGCCCCCCAAGTGGGGCGCGCCCCACTGGTTGGGAATCCCTGGTCTAGACTGTTACAAGCACTTATGAACGTCAAAGAAGCTACGCCACCGGTTCACAAACCCTACGGCGGGGACACCTTGTAACGCGAAGAACCGGCAAGAAACTCGTCAAGGGCTATTTTTTCTCCCCGATTTATTTCATACAGAGTCGTCAAATTGAAAAGACAACAAAATATTTAAATAAAATACATTTATGGTTATCCCAACCGTAAACAATTTTCAACTCGCAAGAAAGGACTTACCATACATTATAACATTTATCGCAGTACAAGATTACTGTACAGCAAGTTGTGACGTACATACAGGTCAATAGCAATTTATTTAAGATGAAAATAAATAAATAATAAGTAAGCTCTAAGCACAACGTTAAGACAAGTAGACTGAAGTAGACCCATTTCCGCCTGCTTACCCGTTCACGTTTGAAGCTTGAATAGCATTGGCTCCAGTTTATTAATATTAAGACAAGAAACAACACCATTTCCTCGAAATCAAATTCCGATTGCATGAACCGAGTCACTTATCCACTTCTCTAATCACCCAAACTTGGAATACCCCTGTACAGTCACGAGCAATGATAGTTTGCACTTTACAACCTTCTGGCCTACCGCCATCTCTTAGCGCAATAATGTTTTCTGTCACACATTATCAGCGCATTATTTTTATATGTCAGTTCGTACCGCGAACCTCATAAAACAAAATATTTTGTTGACGGAGGTTTTGTGTGAAGTGTGTCAAAATATGACAACTTCAATTCGTTCGTTCAATGAATGTACACATGTACAGGATCTGAGATAGTTGTTTATAAAAACTTACATTATTCAAATACATCATAAGTATTTGGATGTCGATATTTTTCTTGCGAATGTTCAGGAGCTGCCTAGTCAAGTCCGTCATTACAAAGTACCATCAAGTGCAGGTAGGCACGTTCTTTTTTGTGATATTTCATCTCTGTAGATATATCTCAATGGTTGTGTCATTGGGCAGGAATGAAAAAAAATATACTTTATAAAGTTCGCGGTACGAGTTTAAACACTATTGAAACAAAAGGAAAACAAAACGTTCTTACGACATGATGGTCTCTAAACAATGGCGGTAGCCCCCCTGGTCGCATTGACGCACACAGAAACAACGCTCTCTCCTGTCCACAAATGTCATTCAATATTGTAATGTGACAAGGTTGCTTAGTGTTTCTATGTCATTGCACGTGACTGTACGTATTGAATAACTAAGTTTATAACAAACTGTAACTCTGGTTGTCGATGTAATTTGCTGTAACTTTGACTGTGTTGTTGAAGAAAGTTACGTGACTATTACGGTTATTAGAAGGTGGAAAATTTCTTATAAAGCTTTTGATTTTAAGTGACTTTAGATCTCTGACGTGAGACATAATATCAATATTTCCTGCAATCTTCATGACGGTCAAACCTTGTCCAAATCTTGTAAAATTACATTACACAATTTATTCTGAGCTCCGTATATACTCCAGCCAGAAACTGATATGGTATTCTAAGTACTTACATTTATTGCCAATATGCTTATGTAATTACTCGTGGTTTTATATATTTTCACTTTGTGAATATTTTAAATTCATATTCTTTCTGAAATAATTGCTAAACCGGCTGATTATTTAATAAAAAGATAAAAATGGTATCATAACGATAAACGCGCTTATTTTCTTGTTCGGGAATATACTTAGTAGGTAGTACTTTTTTAAATACATAAGTACCTACTTACGTAAGCTCACGAAATAAACCTTTTCGTTCCTAAGGCTTGTGAGGGTTTAAACCCATGTAAGAGATGAAAAGGTATTTAGAACATGTCATCCTATCTTTATTATAAGAATCAATAATACTTATTACCTACCTATACGTGTTATGGTATGCTTGGCAGCCTTAAGAAACCTTAAGTTATAAAAATAAAAATAAATAATAAAAGTCTTATGTAAAGAGTATTTGTTATTCCGAGAAAATGAACTAGATATTTTCCTTTGACCTTCCGTAAAATATATAATTTTTTCGAGTACCTACCTCACCTCGGAAGAGATTCCTAAGTTCATTGTTTGGGAAAAATGTAACAAATTAGGGTCCGGCAACTCGACGGAACTTAGTTATACGCGACGCGACCCTCGAAAGTTTTCGTGCCTATGATCAATATTTCCTTTCTGTTTATTAATCATTAACTGTGTTACCAAATATAAAATTCTCAAAATCTAATGATTTCATTTTTATCGATTTTAGTTGTTTGTTATTTAAAACTCCTCCATACGCGGTCATGCTCATCCAAAAACATAGCGACTGATTTTTTCTGATTGCGTTTCCAATGAAATAGTTGTTGTTAATTGGAATACAAACGGCCACCCGTGTATTCATCTGCCTGACTACACTGACTGACTGACTACTTGACTTTGTTTCTGGTGCCAGACATAATATTGCCGAATTTTCCCATGTGAATAAGAGATAATCCATTCGATTCGATAAGTATTGGATATATACATGTAACTTACCTCGTGAACTAATAAAACTTCAAAAAAGAAGAATTGAATTGACATACGATTATGTTGACGATTTTGTAGGTTCCTTGGATATTTTGATTAAATACTCAGTAAACTTTGAATGAAAACGAAATTCATTTTAAAATAATGGGGAAAGTACTTACTTAGTAGGTACCCGATTATTTTAAAATTAATTTAGTTTATCTAATCGGGTAAGTACCCGATCATTTTAAAATAAATTTAGTTTTCATTCAAAGTTTACTGAGTATTTAATCAAAATGTCCAAGGGACATACAAAATCGTCAACATAATCGTATGTTAATTCAAGTCAATTCCTCTTTTTTGAAGTTTTATTAGTTGTTGTTAATTGGAATACAAGCGGCCACCCGAGTATTCAACTGCCTGACTACCTGACTTTGTTTCGGGTGCTTGACAGGATATTACCGAATTTTCCCATGTAAATGAGAGATAATCCATTTAGTAGATTTACTTTACTATTACTACTACATACTTACTATTTTATTCGAAATGCAATCAGAAAAAATCAGTCACTACGTGTGACAGGTTTTTCTGATTGCGTTTGTATAGCATGACCGGGCCAATTTGAGAAAGAACTTAAGAAAAAAATTGATGTCCATATCCACTGTGGAATTCTAGGAACAGAACGAACACTAACGAGCACAGTAACAATCGTCTGTTAACAGACTGTACATAACTAATGGAAACTAATAGGCCATGTACATACCGTTTCCACTGGCGAAACATTTACACGAAAACATGGTATAATGCGGCCACTGATAGAATGCATTATTTGACATGCTCCTATTGAGAGCTATTGGTCATCCTCTCAGTGGCCCTACTATATTTTATAACATGTTTTCTTGTAAATGTTTTGTCAGTAGAAACGGGGGGTAATCAAAATAAATAAAAAATATACTTCACTCCGTACGCCTCGGTGGGCGCGTCAGGCTGTTGGTTCCAAGTCCAACTGATTCCAAATGCATTTACTCTCATTAACAATCTTCAATTAGCATTGGACCCAAGTGGTGGGTTTTATTTCATCCTTCTGGCCCCGTATTCACTGTAATCACTTACCGATTAATTTAAATAAATATATAATTTGTAAGTGTCGTGGAAAAAACGAATTTGTAATTGGCGTGGTTTGAACAAGGAATCGCTACGTGGTCATAATGATAGTGGTCATGAGCTGAATAGTATCGTGCAAGTGCCTAGCGATAAGTACATATCGGTCCCCGACGTCTTCGGTGCAAATTTATAAACGTAATAAATAAGTAATATTTACCCTAAATAAATATTATTAACTTTTTAGAAGTATTTTTTTGTGTAGGGTGTTTTTTTAATTTTAAATTTAAGTTTTGTTTCAACCTTTTTAAATCTTTATTATTAAGATCAAATTGTCCGATGATAGGACAAATGGAAGGTAGTCAGGTCCCCTCAACAACTATTGCTGCTGATGATTGATCAAGTCATGGTTACCTTACCATATATATATATATATATACTTTCAATATCATTGAAGTAACACGGTACCAAATATCGAATCGATCGGACATAAGGAAGTTCCCCCCCTTCCCCCTCGTCAACTAGAAAAAAGCTGATGATCTTCAAACGGCTAAACAAATTTTCATGAAACATGGCTAAGAACACTCGGGATAAAATTATCGAAATCGGAATCGAAAAAAAAAAAAACTAAACGAAAATCGGTGAATCCGTTTGGGAGCTAGGATACCACAGACAGATACACAGACAGACGTTAAACTTATAACACCCCTCTTTTTGCGTCGGGCGTCAAAAAGTAATTTTAGTTCAATTAACAGTGCGCGAAAAAACTTAAGGTATGCTTACATATAGTACAGTCAGTCTTTACAATAACACTACATGTGAAAACCGCAGCTATGTGGCCGACATAAGGGCCTCATCGAGGTCTTTTGACTGTACCTTACACTTAAATGTCTCCATACCAAGTAACAAACGGGAAACAGCAAACGGGAATAGTTTTCTTTTATGTCCTGTTACGTTGTTTCTAGACATATTGACAGTTTTGCAAAGTAGGTACAAAGTAACAAAGCGTAAAAAACTCCGACACACGAGCATTCAGGAGGGCCGAACGGAATGACGGATGTCAAAATCAATCTCAACATTGTAGTTTTCACAAAACAAACAAGTTTCCGATCCCGATCGAACCACTGGATGCGACATTCTTTTCAATAATTTGTTGTAAGTCTGTTCACCGAAACGAGCAAGTACTGAGATAATTTGGCCACTCATGATTGGCTGAAGATGAAACGCATTGCCTGTGTACGCTTTATCTTTAGCCAATCATGAGCGAGCGGATTGCCTTTGCGCTTTATCTTCAGCCAATGACGAGCGAGAGAATTCTCTCATTACTAGCTCGTTTCGGTGAACAGACTTATAATGAGGCAATTTTGTTACGAAATTTTGATTTGTGTATTGTATTGTAGTTTTTGGTGTAAGTTTAAAATATTGTATGTTATCTTTCCACGCCTCAACACAAGAAATGAACCAGTTGCAATGTTTTTAGCACAAGTAGAAAAATAAACAAAAGATTTGAAAAAATCAGTACCCTTTCATAGTCCCTGATCCTGAAAGACAAAATTAATTGTTATAAATGATAGACAATATCAGATATAACGGAATTTGAGTTGTTTCAAACAAAGGTTAAACATAGATACTAAATTTAGCAATAATATATAGCATTTTTATGATTTTGGATTTTTTGCATTTTTTAATGCTATTTTTATACTTATGATAAATTTAATCCGCTGAGCTACAGAGAATTCTTGTAGCTTAGCGGTTAGAGCATTGGACCGGATTTTCAAAGGTCGTGGGTTCGATTCCCATCTGAAAATTCACTTGTGGCCGATTTAATTTTTTCCAATATTTTTCTATTTAAATTTATCATAAGTATAATATATGGGAGTTTATGAAACTTTATTTTTATTTTTATGAATGACGGGGAGACTCTTAGCCTTCATCATACCTGATGTTAAGAGTATTGATAAGACTGAAGATGGAAGCAAGCCTCTCCCGGAATCCTCAATCACTGAGGAACTGCCATCTTATCTCTAACTGCCGGAACACTACAATGCTGAAAACATTGTTGATATGGCGTCAGACTTAGATAAGATGGTGGTAGCTAGCCATGCGGACTTACAACAAGACCTGCCACCAACCAAACCGAATACACTTGCTGGGAATTGAACCCTGGACCCCTGGCTCTGATACCGGTGGTTGTACCACTAGACCACAGAGGCGGTCAAAAATAATAAGGGGTATTAACACTAGTGTGTTTAAATGTCATTTTTAGGGTTCCGTACCTCAAAAGGAAAAAACGGAACCCTTATAGGATTATTTCGTTGTCCATCCGTTCGTCCGTCGGTCTGTTAAGACCGTTTTTCTCAGGAACTGAAATTAAACTGAATATCAAACTGAAATTTATATCTAATACTCAGGTCTACTGTCCCTTGGAGCTGTGAAAAAATCAAACTTCTAAGACAAAGCAATCAAAAGATACAGCCGTTCATGCCGCAAATTTTCGAAACTCGCACGGGAATCAAAACCTACAGGGTACTTACCGTAAACTTAGAATCTTTAAATTTGGTACGAAGTAACATCTTATATTACAGATAAAGGAAAAATTGCGAAACCCGTTCATTTTTAGTTACATCATATAATAAAAATATTTTACGGAACCCTCGGTGCGCGAGTCCGACTCGCACTTGGCCGGTTTTTTTAATGTCGGCATAGTCTGCTTAAAGTTTGTCTTTATAAACTCGATTTGATGTTTATAATTCGAACTTTACGATATGAGAGGAGATACCTACATAGTCTCTTCCAGTGACTGAAACTCTACTGTAAGCACTCAACGACCGAGGAAGTCCAGTCGTGACTAGTAATACAGAAACTGAATTTAATAACTCGTCCGGCAGACCGGGACGTATCGGAAACCTTTCACGGCTGAGTTTCTTTTAGTTGTAGTGCTGTTCACTATTTTATTAGTACACTGTTATTAGTTAGTGTCTATTAGTGATAAATAAAAATACATATTATCATTGAATAACTTTATTGGCAACCTTTACAGTACAGTATCTTCGGTGCAACTTCGCAATCCGAAGCTCCAGATATTTTGCTAAGTATATAGTAATACCTCACCGCCTGGTGACAGTCTCGGGATTATTTTTCCCATTAATCTTCAGTGGTGACAAAGTCAGTGCTGATGACTGGGAATAGAGGCGTATTGTTTTTATGATTTTGATCTGCTCATGTTAATATCATACCTACCATAAAAAACACAACAAAAAATAAAACTCACACTAAATACAAGGTAACACTGTCTGTCTATATGTTACCTTGTTATGTCTATGCGTTACCTTTTCGCGTGAAGCTTGAAGTAAGCAACATTTTATATATCAAAAACTACTAATCGTATTTCAATCAAAACAAAAAGAGTTAAGCTTTTATACAGGGTGTCAAAAGAAAGAAAAAAAATATTAAGTGTCACAAGAAAAGCACATGCACAATAATGACATAAAGACATAATTGACACATAAAATAATAGTGACACTTAAAAGGTAATCTACTCAGCATGTGTTGGACGTCGCAGACAGTCCAACGCTGGTCTTCCGTGGCTACCTACCTATATCGATGAGAGAGCAATACCGGCTACACCATATTATTACAAACACAAATAATAATAGATAAATTTGCTACTTAAATAAAATATTTCACAAGTATTAATAAACACCAATATAATACAAATAAATCGAAACATATTATACACCATAACACAGCGAGAGTAACTTACACACCCATTGAACTTTTTTGGAAATCAAGTAGATACATTTTAAAATTACGTTTGAAAGCCGCAACACTACATGGCCCGTAGACAAAGTAACATCGTTATCTAGCGAAACGATAATTCGATTCGTTATTGTCTATATTCGCCAATTAACTTGCGGAAAGACCACGTGATTTAGCGCGGCTTATGCCAATGCGCCAATCCCATACGTTTAATTCTTTTCGAACTTCGTTATCGTTTTTGAATTGTTACTTTGGCCAGGGGCCCAGCACTTTTTAAAAGGAGATGGTATGTTGTTCCAACATTTCGTAGCAGAATAACGGAAGCTGCCACGAAATGCTGCTGTGTTGTGAGCTGGGCATACCAAGCGTTGGGTTTGGGTTCTAACATTACGATGGGAAAATGAAAGTTTATTAAATAAATAATGAGGGCTATGAGTCTTTACAATGCCAAATAGTAGGGACGCAAAATGGTAGGAACGTCTAGATTTCATATTCATAAGATTACTTTTATTTAAAAGACCCACAATGAAAACGAAAACCACGTATTGTCCCTATCGTTACTATCATTTTCTTGTATGGGGCCAAACCTGGGAAACTGATAGTTAAGGAGTTATTGAGAATCAAAAACAATATTTATTTAAAAAAAATATCGGTTAAAGTAACAGAAACGCAATGAATATCAAAACCACTCAATGATACGGGGCCCCGGTCGCCTACTCATTCTCTATGGACACACGCAAACGTTGTTGCACGCGTTTCATTGCGTGTAAAAAATAACACCCTTTTTTTACTAAAAATAAAAGTCGTTTTCCAGCAATTATTTTTACATATTCTTATTTGGTTTAATGTACACTACGCATAGGTATATCACGGCTTCGGTATGTGTCTTTTAACAACCTATATGTTACTGTAACAAAGTTTCAAGCGATTTAGGGAACAGACCTGCTGTTAATCCCCATTGTATCTTTTAGTTTCTTTTAATATATAACCTAACAGTTAATATAATTTGTAAGTTTTGTTAAGTACTTTTTTTATAATCAACTGTTATCCACTAGGGAAGAAGCGGGTCATTCTCGGTCAGTCATTTTATGGAAGTATCAGCAATGTATTGTAACAAGTTTTTTTCACGCTTATTGATATACTATTTCATAGAGATAGTCAACTCTAAAAAAATATATTAGGTAGTTCATAAATGTTTAAATAACAAATAAGTTTGCTGTGAAAAATTACTGCAATGTTAAGGGGCAGATGTAACAATAAATATTGCAGAGAGTGCATCATTATATTATGATAAATGTCTTAAAGAATCAATCGCCAATAAATTACGTTTTCAATACAAAAGAAGATAAACGGACTGATCAGGCACTCTGTCGCGACTCGCGACCTCTCGAGGGGCGTGAATTATTTCCATCATTCATCGGTGTTGCTAGGGAGGATCCAATCGCAAACTTCTAATGATGGTAGTTTTTGCACTGGCAATTTTGTTGCAGATAACTCAAATTGGAGCAGCGGGGCCCGGTGGATGAATTCTAAAGAAGGCAGTGTTTGCTAATAAATTTTGTAGAATTCAAACTAAAATAGTTTACATAGTAATGGATGTGTTGAGTTATGGTATACTTAGCAGCACAACAATATGTTAAGAAGTCGGTAGGTACAGTCACATGCAGTGATATTTATACATATCATTGCACATGACTGTACTTATACAATGTATGTGAGTAAGAGCAGTACAATCAACCTGAACGTCATGTTGGTCTTAAGCGCGCCTATTCCCCGTAGAATTAAGAACCTATAGGTTTAGTACCTTGATACTAGTATAAACCAACAAACGATAGTGCCTGGTTGTATTGCAACAAATCAAGATACAAGTGCCAAGGAGAAGCACTTAGGCAACCTTAATAGATCCGTAAACAAAATTGGAAAAAAATCGTCATGAAATATACCTTCGAAGTCACATCGCATGCAGCAGTTTGTCAAAACATTATGTACCAGCGGCCGCTCGCTGTTTCACGTGGTACCCGTTCCCGTGGGAATATCGTGATAAAAAGCATCCTATGTTTATAACCAGGCTATCTACTATCTGTGTACTAAATGTCATTCAAATCCGTTCTACAGTTTCGGAGCCTATTCAATGCAAACAAACAATCAAATCTTTCCTCTTTGTTATATTAGTATAGATGTTCTTAAGTGACATTCTACGGGTGCATTTTCATCTTTGATACTGCTGCTGTAATAAAAACCGTTTGATGCAGCTCGCTCTAAAAACAAAATAACCAAGCTCTACGAGTTTAATTTTCTCAACTGCTTATTGTTGAACTGAAACGAAACTACATCCATAAAGATATAAGTAAAATGTAACAAACAAGCTGGTATGTTAATATCTGCTGCGTTCATCATTATCATTAAACATTCATTTATTCAAAGTCAAAGTCGAAGATTTTTATTCAAATAGACTTTTATATAAGTGCTTTCGAATAGTCAATTTTTTTTCCCTACCAGCCATTCAGGACATATTTTAACTGATACGAAGAACGGCCGCAAGAAACTTATCAGCTTTAACAGAAACAACAACATTTACAATGGAACATGTTGTTGCCAAACACAAATCTACAATCTTGAAATATATTAACTAAACTGATGTTAATAAATAGATCGCATTTGAATCGAAAACTTAAGTACTTTTTAATTTTCCTTTTTTCTTACAACCCATTTCAAATATTATTTTTAGATAAGCAAATCTTATGTTTCTTCTATCGTACTGCTTCAGTCTTTACATTCAAACTGTCAATGTTTCTTCTCTTCGCAAATCTACGCCCATCTCTGTTTTGGTAGGCTCCGCGTTTCAATCTCATAAATAGTCATAAAAATACAATGTGCTCAAATACGTAATATTTAAATGTAACGTTATTACTTTTTAAGAGATTATTATACGGCCCTTGGGCATCTGTTTGACACACGTGTATACACAAGTGACATATAACATGAATAAGGAATGAGAAAGGAGGAAAATGTTGATATTTGTATTGTTAGCATTTGTTTTTCATCAAAACAACACTTTCGATGAAATACCAGGTAAAAAAATATTGTCTGTAAATACAATAATCCTCTTAAAAGTATAAAAAGTGATATTATTGTACAATCAGGGAACTTCCCGGTTGAGTTTTTATTAAAGGTTTTAGGGAGCTTTATTAAAAAAACAAAAGATGTATAGAAAACCTTTATATTACAAATAATAGAACATCAACAGGTGTTTCATTTGAATTATAAATTATTTCTTTAACCTTAGTACTTTCCGAGAAAACGTTTCCCAAAAAACTCTACTGGTCATCCGGGAAGTTCCCCGATTGTACACTACTAGCAGCTGGATAGTTGACACTTTTCCAGATCTCCATAAAATACACCTCTATCTCACTTCTTGTAAACCTTACTACTTTTAAAACAATATGCTCCAACTTATATCTGTACCTACCAAAATTCATCGCAGTCGGACTTATAACTTACAGAGTGCTTAGTGTGAGTTTTCTCACCTTACTCGCTTACGCCGAAGTTTGCGAATAGAGTTTAATCCTCAACCTTAATTTCATTGTATAGGGCTATCTGTCAAAATTTAACTCTGACGCGATGGTAAGGTAACGTTTGAACATTTTCAAACTCACACTAGGCCCTCTGATAACATAGTTAAAATGCGACAAACACACATACCTAATCTACATCTTATGATATTATTTCAATACTATCCGATATTTAAAAAGTTTATGTAAATATTTAAGCTTTTTAATTGAATAAACCAAACAACTGGGAAAACTAAAAATAATGTAAACTCTTAGAGTAGATGATAAATTAATTGAATCTGACGTTGAGGTTTCCCGTGTTTTTGAAGATTTCTTCTCTCAGGTACCCTTAGAAACTACCAGAAAATTTAATTCCTGTCCAAACCTTGCTGCTGCCCTCTTAGAGTCATGTATTGATAAGTGTAATAAAGTTTTAAATTTTAAACATATTAATAGTGAAGACATTTTAAAAGCTTTCAAGTCAATGAATATTAAAAAGATTGAAGATTTATGGGGCATATCAACCAGTATTATTAAATCAATAATTGATGCAATAGCTCCATACTTAGCTTTCATTTTTAATCAATGCATAGACGAAGGTACTTTTCCCGACTTAATTAAATATAGTAAGCTTATTCCTCTTTTTAAATCGGGTGACAAAAGTGATATAACCGATATCTGTCTTACCGGCACTAAGTAAAATTTTTGAAAAAAACATATACTCTCAATTATTACACTATTTAACAATAAATTGAATCCTTCATAATAATCAGTTTGGCTTTTCTAAAGGTAAAAATACTACTGATGCTGGAATTGCATTCCTCAAACATATTTTTGAGGCTTGGGAGGGCAAGCAAGACGTAATTGGTATATTCTATTACCTGTCCTTTCGATTGCGTTGATCATGTTACACTTTTAAGCTAGAGAAGCTAGAACATTATGGTGTCTCTAAAAAATCGACAAGCCTTTTGCAGTCATACTTGCACAATAGAAATTAAAAAGTAATTGTCAATAATACTGCTTCTACTGGAGCCCCCATTATTTTGGGCGTGCCTCAAGGTTCAGTATTGGGCCCTCTGTTGTTTAAAATTTATATTAACGATCTCCCTTACTATACGAGTAATTTATGACAGACAGTACTATTTGCATCATTGCACATCTTTAATGTTTAACGTTGATAGAGGAAACAATTGTTTTGACAAGTAAATAGTACTCTCTCTCTCAAGTCGCACACTGGTTTAACAGTAATAATTTGTCTCTAAACCCCACTAAAACCAAGTTTGTTAAATTCTCATAACCTAATGTAGTGCTGGTTGATATGCATCTCAATTTGAATGGAGATATAGTAAGAGTTAGTTGAGAGTACAAAATTTCTTGGCATTACATTGGATTTAAGTCTACAATGGGATCCAGATATTAAAGCCTTGTCGAGTAGACTTAGTTCTGCGGCTTTCGCAATAAGGAAAATAAGGCTCTTAACTGATATTGAAACAGCAAGACTTGTTTACTTTAGTTATTTTCATAGTGTAATGTCCTATGGCCTGTTGTTGTGGGGCTCAGCAGTCAAAATAGAAAATTATTTTATACTTAAAAAAAAGCTGTGCACGCCATTTACAACCTTCGACGGAGAGATTCTCTCAAAGATTTGCTTAAAGAGATTAATATACTAACTTTGACGGGACAATACATTATGATAATATAGTATATGTAAGGAAACATCATGATTTATTTATTAAGCATAGCTATGTTCATAATTTTAATACAGAAATAAGAATAAGCTTGCCGTTCCAAGATTTCGACTTGAAAAATGTAGACGCTCGTTTCTGGAGAAAGACACAGCTTTTTTAAAGTTCCACAACAAGTGATTGATCTGCCTTTGCATTACTTTAAAATATATTTATAATAAATTTTAAATAGAAAAATATTGGAAAAAATCAACTCGGCCACAAATGAATTCTCAAAATCTCATCATCATCTAAATTATATGTTAAAAAAACCGACTTCAAAAACTAAAAAGCAAAAAATAAGCCTTTTGGAGTCGGTGCCAGCCAAGGCAAGAAAAATAAAAGAATACGAGCTCAAAGTAGAATGTCTTGGCTGCCACTGACTGTTTTTTTAACGCAGTTTTTTTTACTTTTGAGTGTCTGTAATAGTTTGTTTTGTAAACTACAGCAGGGTTTTACTACATTATATAGGTTTCATGTACATTATAAACAAAATTATCGTAAAAATTACATCATCCAAGTCAACAATTAAATGAAATATATAAAAACGCTCATAACATAAAAAGTACTAGGTCAAACTTAACCAAATTTTTATGGGACCAATTGGCAACTATTCTGCATCGAACAAAAAAATAATCACGGAAATCGGTTCAGAAATCTCGGAGTAATCGGTGTACCTCTATGATACCTTGTAATAGCGGACTTAACTAGGCAGCTACCAAAAATATTGATATCGAAATACCTACTTATGATATATTTTATGATTTTGAAATTTTGCATTTTTAATGCTATTTTCATACTTATGATAAATTTTAAAAAGAAAAATTATTGGAAAAAATCTACTCGGCCGCAAGTAAATTCTCATATGGAACTCGAACCCACGACCTTTGGAAATCCGGTCCAATGCTCTAACCACTGAGCTACCGAGACTTGCAGACCACCGTCGAAATTCTCCAATACTTTTAATACTATTATATTTTTAATACTGTGGCCGAGTTGTTTTTTTTTTTAATAGTTTTCTATTTAAAATTTATCATAAGTAGGTACTTATGGTATATTTGTATTAGGTTGGGGAAAAAAGTCTTTTCGCATAATAGTATTTATGAGCTTGTAATAAAATCTCTTTGGCTATACTATTTGTGTCTGGCTGGTTTGGGTATCATTAAAAGTTTAAATTTGAATTAAATTTAAATTAGGAAAATGTGTGATTTTCATTTGTTTTTCTTACTGTCAAGACTAACGTAGAAATTCGATACCAACATTTTAAAATTTTACTACAAAAAAGGTAAAAATGCAACGCAAGCTGTGAAAAAAAAATGCGATGTTTATGGACCTAGTGCAGTGTCTGTAAGAGTAGCACAGATTTGGTTTGAGCGTTTCAATTCGGAAATTTTGATGTCAAAAATGCACGTCGCTCTGGTCATTATATTAGAATTGATCAACAGAAGGGGTGTGGTTTTTCATCATGATAACGCTAGACCTCACACATCTTTGGCCACTCAGCAAAAATTAAGAGAGTTTGGCTGGGAGGTGTTATGCATGCGCCGTATAGTCCTGACCTTGTACCTTCAGATCTCCCCTGTTTCGGTCTCTTCAGAATTCTTTAGGCAGTGTCAGGCTAACATCACGAGAGGACTGCCAAAACCACTTGTCGCGGTATTTTGATCAGAATCCTCAAAATTTATAAGCAATGGGATCATGTCCCTACAAGATGGCAAAAAGTTATTGAACAAAATGGCACCTACATACTTTAGATAAATGTAAATAAACTATATTAAAAATTGTTTTGAAATTTCTTAAAAAAACGCGAAGAAACTTTTTCCCCAACCTATTTGTATGTTTCTAAAGACAACTATCTCAGTTCTAAGTCTCTAAACATGGTTCCTGACAACGAACAAATTGAAGTTGTCGTATTTTGACACACTTCACATTTTGAACAAAACTTCTGTCTAATTTTAAGAGAGTCGTGGTACGAAATAGCATTGGTATGATTGAAACAATACTGCGCTAAAGACAGCGGTAAGCCACCTGGATATCTCTTCTCCGCGCGCTGTCAACAACTTGCGGGGATCACTATCATTTATTCGCGCTAACCAAAAAGTGAGACATCTCCTTTAATCTCTCAACCGTATTCAGCGAAACTAAGAGGAGTCGAGATAAAATAAAGAAATTGTATAGGTATAACTATTTCTTCTAACACACTTTTATTCTCTTCTCTTGAGTTGGCTCCGCTTTAAAGGAGTCCGGTACTTAACGACAGACTTAATTTCTGACCCGCAAAGTATTTGCACCGAACAAATGAGCTATACCGCCTGAGCTAGTTAAACGTTGTATATTATGTTGTAGGTACTCTGTAGAAGGCTATATTACTCCGTTCAAAAAACAAAATTAGTCTTTATAAAATACTAGCGGCCGCTTGCGGTTTCACCCGCGTGGTTCCCGTTCCCGAGAGAATATTGGGATAAAAAGTAAGAACGGAAAAGGGATAAAAGGATGAACTAGGTTCATAACCAGGCTATCTACTATCTATGTACCAAATTTCATTCAAATCCGTTCAGTAGTTTCGGAGCCTATTCAATGCAAACAAACAACCAAACGAATATTTCCTCTTTATAATATTAGTATAGACAACAGTAATAGTTATTTGTTATGCAAGACTGGAAAGTTGGTTATTTAGCGGCGAGTTACCTTTATACAAAAGGTAAAAGACGCTAAAAACTTTTCTGCCGAGCGCAACACACAATTTTTCATCTCAAAACAGCGAGGAACATTTATGGTTGTTTCCGCGGTCAACTTCCGGTAAAAAAATCATTAAACATAAAGTTTAATTTAAATATACCTTATTCTCGTTGTTTTAATGATATAAAAAACTAAAATAATAAAAAAGGGAGTATTATAGTTAATTCAAAGTTATTTAAAGTAGGAATATATTGTTACTTGTTAATAAGAATAAAAACGATTAAAATAAATAAATGTAAATGTTGACACTGACACATGAGGTACAAGACAAAGACAATTTAAAAATAAAGATTTATGTCACAGTCCGAAATCCAATTACCTATAGGTTGTGAAAACTCACCCAGCCTAATATAAATAACAAATAGTTTAATCTTATTGATATTGTTTTTATGATTAAATGAATTAAAATAATATAATAAAACCAAAACGGAGTATTATAATTAATTTAAAGCTATTTAAAATAAGAATCAAATATAACAAAAAAGTCAATAGTGCGATTCGGAACGCATTATGACATATTTTTAGGTATTAAATTAAAAAAGTACTTTGCCGCGCTAGGCCGCAGAAAGCGATTTTCTACGCCTAAACTGATTGACAAAAACCTCCTTTTCAGAGCGTTTGAGGTGAAAAACAAATTATTAACGCTACAGATCACATGGTATACCTACCCATACTAGGCGGCCGGCAGATTGATTATTTAACAAAAAAAGCGCCAAATTCGAGTCGGACTCGCGCACGAAGGGTTCTGTACTATTATCTATAAAAAAACCGGCCAAGTGCGAGTCGGACTCGCGCATCGAGGGTTCCGTAAAATATTTTTTATTATATGATGTAACAAAAAAATACAGTTTTTGCAATTGTTCCTTTATCTGTACTATAAGACGTTACTTCATACCAATTTTCAAGATTCTAAGATCACGGGAAGTACCCTGTAGGTTTGATTCCCGTGCGAGTTTCGAAAATTTGCTGCATAAAAGATACAGCTTTTGATTGCCTTGGCATAGAAGTTTGATTTTTTCATAGCTCCAAGAGACAGTAAACCTGAGTATTTGATATAAATTACAGTTTGATACCTCCGCGCGTTCCTGAGAAAAACGTTCTTGACAGACGTACCGACGGACGGACGGACGGACAACGAAGTGATCCTATAAGGGTTCCGTTTTTTCCTTTTGAGATACGGAACCCTAAATACGGCAAAAAATCATGTCTGTTGTATGGGAGCCCCCAGAAATATTTATTTTATTCTGTTTTTTACTATTTGTTGTTATAGCGGCAACAGAAAATTTCAACTTTCTTACTATCACGGTTCATGAGATACAGCCTAGTGACAGACGGACAGACAGACAGACGGACAGCGGAGTCTTATAGCATCCCGTTTTACCTTTTGGGTAAGGAACTCTAAAAAACACCTAGCAACCAGTTTCGCGTTGTCATTACTGTCATATTTTATGAAACTGAAACTGAAGAAATGAAGATTAGTTTAACACGTAGGTGTAAAATACATCAGTAAAACAAATGATAAACGCCACCGCACAACTCCTGAAAACACACTACTATTCTTAGTAGGCGGCATGGATTCAAATAATCGAAGAAACGAAGATTAGTTTAACACGCCGACAGTGATAAATAGTCGTCACACTCTTGAGCAAAACCTTTGACCCACGTTCACTTATTCCATAATACCACCCACTGTTGTTTTCGCGTCCAGTGTTCGGGATAAAGGTTTAGTTCGCATAATTTTTCAAAGGCATATGTGCGTGAGTACATGCGTGGGCGTGAACAGATAATATATCACGTCGTCCGCGTAGCCGTGCTTTCTTCGGCCTATTGAATTATTAACACTATAGATAAGAGCTAAGGGGGTTCGATACACTACTCTACACTGTTGTAAGTTTTTTGTGCAAATCACTAAATAGGGCGAAGTGTTGTACCCCTACGTAATTTATATGTAAAGAAAAAAATGAAAAATAATAAAAAGTCATCTAATGTTTTCGTAGCTCAGGCCAGAACATTCACTTCGTGTAACTAATCTTTAACTGCCGCCTGAAAGATACGAATTAGATTTAGAATCTAGTTTCGTTATACAAAATGACCTAAACCTACCTACTCAAAGTTTCGTATAGTATAAAGCTTCAACTACCTACTCTAACACCCATATTCTAAGTCGTTCCTCCAAAACTTACTCGTCCTCGACTTAACGAAACCTCATTGAAAACCTCTTCGAAATACTCCTCGAGATCGGTATTCTAAGTCATAACTCCGTAAGAACCTGGAGGAGCCAAAGAGTACGTAGCCACTCCGTGTTAGGCCTAGCGCACATTAACATTTTTACCCATGACCATGTTGAGTGGAGTGTAAAAAGTTTTGGAGGAACGACTTAGAATATGGGGGTAAGACTTTTAAAGTTCTTCACGTACTTAAGGTATATCAAAAAAGCTACTGAACGGGATTTTCACTTTTTCTATATTTACTATGTCAAAAAAAATTCTCAAAAATCGTAAGTTCTATTATTAATTGTAGGATATAGGGGCTATGCAGTTCCAGTTGGAACTGTAGTCACTGCGACCTATAAGATCTATTGTAACTCGCCACCTTGTTATAGTATCTCTTTTAGCCTGGCGGCCTCCAGGAAGTCTAAAATCTTCCTAGCTTTGAGAGATTTTAGTTCCTCTGGCCGAATTATATGCCGGCCCAGGTGGATACTGCGTTTGTGAATTAGGGGTCCGCAGTCACATAGGAGATGTTTGGGTGTTTCTCTCTCTAATCCGCAGTAACGGCAAACGTCAGTGTCACTTAATTTCATGTGAAATTGGTGTCTTTTTAGTTTGCAGTGTCCAGTTAAGGCTCTTGCTATCGCACTTATGTTTGCTCTGCTGAGTTCTAGGAGTTCAGCAGTTTGCTTTTGCGAATAGCCTTCGATAAGGGATTTGGCGTGTACTAATCCTGGTTGATTTAACCAGTATTTTTTTGACTCGCCAAGTAGGTTGCCCTTGAGAAGTTGCATGGCCTGTTCCTTTGAGATACCACAGAAAGGCTCTGGACCTAGCTGGTGGCCCTGAGCTCCAGACCTTGCAAGTTCATCAGCTTTTTCATTGCCAATGATTCCTGAATGACCTGGTACCCATTTCAGAATAATTTTATTCCGTTGTCCCAGCTCATTCAGCTTATCGACGCAGTCCTTCACCAATCTCGAATGTATGACATTTGAATTGATAGCGTTAAGGGCTGCCTGACTATCTGAGAAGATAAGAATAGTTTGATTTATGTAGTTTCGTTGGCGGTTGGCCTCTGCGCATTCTATGATGGCGTATACCTCTGCTTGGAATATGGTGGCGTGTTTGCCTAGATTCACACTCTTGCTGAATCGAGGGTTGTCGCCGTATATTCCGCATCCTACATTTTCATTCATTTTGGAGCCGTCTGTGAACCAGACTAAGCTTCCAGCCTTACAGGTAAGGTGATTTGCAGACCACTCTTCCCTGCGAGGTATCTCCACTGAGTAATATCTGGTGAAGTTACACAGTGGGAGCATGACATCCGTTGTCATTGCCAAAAGATCATGTTCAAGTACTGATCCATGTAGAGATCTTAGTGCTTGAGAGTGCCAGTTTACTTTTCCATTGATGCTGGCTCTATACATGCCGGCTTTCGCCTCTTTTGCAATAAAAAGGTGAAGAGGTGGTAAGTTCAGCAGAGCATTCAGTGCAGCTCCTGGAGTCGTAGACATGGCACCTGTTGCCATGAGGCATGCCAACCTTTGCAAGCTGTTGAGCTTGTTGATGACTGTCACTTGGGATGTTTTTTTCCACCATGCTACACAGGCGTATGTTATTGTCGGCCTGACGATAGTGGTGTACATCCACAGGGCGATCTTGGGGTTAAGACCCCATCTCGTCCCTGCTAAGCGACAGCATATTCCTAAGGCTATTTTAGCCTTTTGGATCACATTACTAATATGTGTATTCCAAGTCAATTTTTGGTCAAAAGTAACGCCTAAGTATTTGACTTCTTTGGAAAATGGGATTGGAGTCCCTTTAATAGTAGGCGTAACAAGTTTCTCTAGCTTGCGCCTTCTAGTGAAGGGGACTATTGTGGTTTTGCTCGGGTTTACTGATAGACTGTTCTCCATACACCATTTATTGATGAAGTTTAGAGATTTCTGGAGTATAGATGATATAGTGCTTTGACAGGGGCCGATAACGCAAGCCACCACGTCGTCCGCATAGCCCTGTATATCTAAGTCTCTTTCTGAGGCTTCAACCAGCAACTGGTCAATAACTAGCGACCACAGTAGCGGCGATAGGACACCTCCCTGTGGACAGCCTTTCGTTATTCTAAAGCCTTTTGTGGTTCCATGTAAATTAACACTGACCGTTCTGTTAAGGAGCATTGATTCGATCCATCGGGTGGTAGTTGTATCAATAAGTTCTATACGTATATCTTAGTTTTGGCGCGCACTGTCACGGGATACTGTCAATGACAGATGTCATCCCGTGACCATGGCATCTGAAAAGGTGCCAAAACTTAGGGAAATCAAAATTCCCTTAAAATACCTAAAAATACGGACAATTACAACTTAGTTCGTGAAATATAGCGCGTTTGATATGCGTAAAAGTTGTTTAATTTCAATCGTAAGTTCTACTTCAATTTAGATATAAAATCTCTATTAGCTCAGCAAATCATTTTTCATGTAAGAGTTATAATACTCACAAAGTTCATAAATGTTCATTTTCCATACGCATAAAACAAAATAACATCGCGATATTGAGTCGAAGGTAAAAATTACGAATGGAATTATGAAAATAGCCTCAGGAAGTGTAATATCATTTGCAATTGGAGGGTATGTTATGTGCCCGAATGCTGACGATAATTGCCGGTTCGTGCTTCGTTTCTTCGGTTTCGAGTTTCGATCTTGTACGATCCCGGAAGGCACTTTAGACGGCAATAATTTGAGTATATTTTATGAGGGTGTTTCTTATTTCCAGAATTTCTTACTGCACTTATTTCTTACATTTTCATCTATACTAATATTATAAAGAGGAAAGATTTGTATTTTTGTATGTAACGAATAAATTCAAAACTACTGGACCGATTTTGACGAAATTTGGTATAGAGAATCCTTAGACCCCAAGTAGTAACATAGATAAATAATCCCAAAATTCCCACGGGAACGGGAACCACGCGGGTGAAACCGCGCACGGCCGCTAGTATAAAAATAAATTTTAAGGGGTGGTGGACTTTAAGAGCTATTATTATTCACCGTGCAAAAGTCTTAAAAATACAATGCGTGATGTTCTTTTCGAATAACTATTATAAGTTACAAAAATATTTTAACACTAAGGTTGAGTAATAATGAACAATATTTAAGATGTACTTATTTAGATTTAAAATAGGCGTACTTACCCAAAACTATACGATAAGGATCACTATTATTTTTACTTAGTTATTCAATATTTTTTTATGAATGACGGGGAGACTCTTAGCCTTCATCATACATGATGTTAAGTATTGATAAGGCTGAATATGGAAGCGAGCCTCTCCCGGAATCTTCAACCACTGAGGACTGGCTATCTTATCTCGAACTGCCGAAACACAAGAATGCTGAAAACATTGTTGTTTTCAGCATACCAGCTAAGGTGGTGGTAGCTAGCCGGGGCTAGGCTAGGCTAGGCGGGCTTACAACAAGTCCTACCACCAACCAAACCGAATACAATATGTACCCCCGCTGGGAATCGAACCCAAAGATAGAATATTAATTTATCAATTCTATAAACTCTACGTATACTTCCTTAAAGCCAAAGTCAAAGTCAAAGTCAAAATATTTTTATTCAAATACACTTGTAAATAAATGCTTTCGAATAGAATTAGACTTATAACAATTTCATTTTTTCTCTGTTTTCTTAAGAATTTAAAACTTATTGACGAAAAAAATTCTCAGGCAATTTTATCTGCCTTATTTGAATTTGAACAGAACACGCAATAATGGGATTCCACAATAATGTGGCTCTGCCACAAAAATTCGTAGTACAAACTACAAAACAATGAAATAAAGTTTTAAACAGTAATTTTTATACCGTAAAGCATGTCTCAAACAAGAGTTTTCTTTTGTTAGTACTATAGTTAAGGTCGCAGAAAAATTGCATACAATCACACCAATTATCTAGCCCACGTTAAGTTTCATGAAGAACTTGTGTTATGGATACTAGATAACGCATATAACATCCATAAGCTACATGTTAAACACCCAGACTAAGACAAATAGATATATGTTCATGCATAGTAATACCTTTGCAATCTAGCAAACTACTTTTCATTTTAGTCAAGTTATCTTTTGCTGTTATTAAATATTTTTTTATCCATAAAAAAATTATAAGTTACTTAACAATGAAGTTTTTAATAAGTAAGTTGAAACTCTTACGAAAATTAACATGCGTAGAATATTTGTTTTTAGAACGAAAGATTAAGAACATTTTGCCAGCTTCCAAATTTAAAAAATATACGTTACGAGTACCTACTTACCTGAAAATTATTGAATCCAATACATCAAGTGAAAATCCACACTAGCACTACACAAAAGATCCGATTTCGAAAAGGGCACCTTTGAACATGGTCCGTTGGAACCACTCTCACATTTTAAATTTAGAATCTGCGGAGCTTTTTTTAATTTTGGCGGCACTCGGGCAAAGGCGTGACAGTAGGCGTCCAAGCCGTGATGTATCGCGTCGCTCACTGGCGCCCGGGCCATCAGACGGTTGAATCCGCCCAGGCGGCCTGCTGAAGCCTGTTGCATTGTTTGGAAACTGTACAATTATTACTTTTTAATTTTTATGTATGGCTGTTGAGCACAAAAAGGTTAAATCATTTGGATTCCTATATTGACATGTAAAACATGCAACCTTATCTTTTTCCGATAGCGCATCCCTTTCGACAGATATTGATTACTATTTACCTGGACTATTTACGAAGCTAGACTGAATTTGTGACTCACAAAGTGATCGCTGTTATGACGAAATCTTACACTTGAAATTAGTCATGCTAATGATAATTGAAAAACTATAAATTCGCTATTCCGAATTATGTAGGTACCTACACTTCACAAAGCCTAAGGACCTAATTTTACAACTACATAAAAAACACGACTGAAAAATACTCCTATTGAACCGAGTCGATAAATACAAGAACGGATGAGAAAAAACCTTATGCAAACTGTTTTCTTTAGTTTTGATATAAATAAAATAAGCTTCTTATTACATTGCCTCGTTAACCTTAGCGTTAATTTATGTCTAAAGTTTGACTAATTTACTACAATTTTAAGAGGAATATTTTTCTGTTCAACAACTTATAACTAGGAAAAGGTTGCAAAGCACCATAATTATTATGTTTGTTTTGGAAAATATTATGTTTTCCAGCAACCCTATAAGTATAGCAAGTAACTTATAAGAACCTTTGATTTTCCTTTTCAGAAAACTTGTGAAAATAATGAGACATGTTTACCTCCTCAGAGTCCTCATTTATTGGGTTTAAAAGACAATAGTTTATTTGCAACCCTAATAATCCGGTCAAATTAGATAAAAAAATAAGAGTGAAGATACAAAAATTTAAAAAGTCCTCATCGATCTGGTACCTGGAAGAAAAATGCTCGATATAAAAGGTGGTTTGATATCGAGATGTTATTTTTCTAGGTACCGGATCGATGAGGTAGCTGATAACCAAGCCACACTTGAATATGGTAATATACTCGAAAAAGATGTCGATGAGCAGCAACTGACGTTGAAGGAAGACAAGCGAATTGCACTTGTTTTTTTATTTTGAGTATTTTTAACGAAACATGCATATCGAAACTTATCTAAGCAGGTAGTTTTTTAGGAGCTCGATACATAGAAAGAAGAAAGCGAGTTGCGTACTTATGCATATTATGACCAACTTTTTGAATCGTTAATCTCAGAAGCGGTAGTTCTTAGGAAAAAAGTATTACTTAACACAGTTTTTTTACATAATTACATGATTTACAATTTTGTCTAGCAAATTTTATGATAAAACTTATCGTTTTTCTGAATATCACCACCATAAAATGGGTGTACAGTGGCGGCAGTTTCAGGTCGACATGCTTTACGCAATATTCGCGTGCGCTCGATTTGGACAGTCTCCTATGGGCTAATAACGTCACCTTCACCCGCTGGTAGCCGTTTAGTTAGGGGATTTTGAGGGAGTGGGGGGACTACCGGAAACTTTCGCTATTGTACAATCGGGAAACTCGACAAGTAGAGTATTTTTGGGAAACGTTCATTCCAAAGTACTTAATAAGTTTAAATAAATATTCTTTATACAAATGAAATATCTAATAATGTTCTATTATTTGTGACAATTTTTTTTTATTAACGCTAAAATCTTTACTGGACTACCAGGAAGTTTCCCGACTGTAAGTACATATTTACCACCCACTCTGTTATTTTCATACAAACATCCTCACATTGCGAAACTATACATAAAAATGTCAACATATTTCTGCAAAGATTTGTATGCTAATGTTTAGGTTTAGCGTTCGACTGTCCAAATAGCAATTTTAATGAGTAGCGAAACCACTGCATTTGTCCTTAGAGGCAGAACAATGATTGCTTCATAATCACATTTTAAGTTTCTTCGCGCACTCATCATTGAAATAAAAAAGTTTTACTGATTTAAGTCCACTATTATAATGCACTATATAGGGGTTCCCTCTGTTTTGGCAGAATTTCTTTGCTCCGAATTTCATTTGGCAGAACAAACTTAGCATAATTTTCTTTAAACTAATATGCTCAAGTCATAAAAATTGTTTAGTATAATTATTATTTGGTCGAATGTTTATATGTCCGAATTTCCAATGGCATACTTTTAAGATGGCAGAAATTCACTTGGCATACTAAGTTGATGGCAGAATTTCATTGGGAATAATTTCATTAGGCATTCTATTTCTAATGGCATAAAAAGGTTCGCGATAACGGGTAGACTCTTAGTTTTGTGTTATAATAGTGTCAGAAACGAATCGCTGCAAAACCAACACCACGTAGTCTTGTATGCCCTACCCCTAGAGTAGAATTCAAGCCCGCGCCGAAGCTGCGGTGGTGAGCGAAAACCATCTGCGACGATAAGGTCGCGTGGGACCGCCAGAGCCCCGCAGCGCCGGAGCCGTGACAGTAACCATGCATGTTGCATGCTTGTTTGTATGCTGCATGCTTGCTTGAATGATGCATGCTGCCTGCGCTGCATGCTTGCTTGCATGCTGCATGCTAGCTGCAAAGCTGTATGTTTTCTTGCATACTACGTGGTGTTGGTTTTGCAGCGATTCGTTTCTGACACTATTATAACACAAAACTAAGAGTCTACCCGTTATCGCGAACCTTTTTATGCCATTAGAAATAGAATGCCTAATGAAATTATTCCCAATGAAATTCTGCCATCAACTTAGTATGCCAAGTGAAATTCTGCCATCTTAAAAGTATGCCATTGGAAATTCGGACATATAAACATTCGACCAAATAATAATTATACTAAACAATTTTTATGACTTGAGCATATTAGTTTAAAGAAAATTATGCTAAGTTTGTTCTGCCAAATGAAATTCGGAGCAAAGAAATTCTGCCAAAACAGAGGGAACCCCTATATAGTGCATTATAATAGTGGACTTAAATCAGTAAAACTTTTTTATTTCAATGATGAGTGCGCGAAGAAACTTAAAATGTGATTATGAAGCAATCATTGTTCTGCCTCTAAGGACAAATGCAGTGGTTTCGCTACTCATTAAAATTGCTATTTGGACAGTCGAACGCTAAACCTAAACATTAGCATACAAATCTTTGCAGAAATATGTTGACATTTTTATGTATAGTTTCGCAATGTGAGGATGTTTGTATGAAAATAACAGAGTGGGTGGTAAATATGTACTTACAGTCGGGAAACTTCCTGGTAGTCCAGTAAAGATTTTAGCGTTAATAAAAAAAAATTGTCACAAATAATAGAACATTATTAGATATTTCATTTGTATAAAGAATATTTCTTTAAACTTATTAAGTACTTTGGAATGAACGTTTCCCAAAAATACTCTACTTGTCGAGTTTCCCGATTGTACAATAGCGAAAGTTTCCGGTAGTCCCCCCACTCCCTCAAAATCCCCTAACTAAACGGCTACCAGCGGGTGAAGGTGACGTTATTAGCCCATAGGAGACTGTCCAAATCGAGCGCACGCGAATATTGCGTAAAGCATGTCGACCTGAAACTGCCGCCACTGTACACCCATTTTATGGTGGTGATATTCAGAAAAACTATAAGTTTTATCATAAAATTTGCTAGACAAAATTGTAAATCATGTAATTATGTAAAAAAACTGTGTTAAGTAATACTTTTTTCCTAAGAACCACCGCTTCTGAGATTAACGATTCAAAAAGTTGGTCATAATATGCATAAGTACGCAACTCGCTTTCTTCTTTCTATGTATCGAGCTCCTAAAAAACTACCTGCTTAGATAAGTTTCGATATGCATGTTTCGTTAAAAATACTCAAAATAAAAAAACAAGTGCAATTCGCTTGTCTTCCTTCAACGTCAGTTGCTGCTCATCGACATCTTTTTCGAGTATATTACCATATTCAAGTGTGGCTTGGTTATCAGCTACCTCATCGATCCGGTACCTAGAAAAATAACATCTCGATATCAAACCACCTTTTATATCGAGCATTTTTCTTCCAGGTACCAGATCGATGAGGACTTTTTAAATTTTTGTATCTTCACTCTTATTTTTTTATCTAATTTGACCGGATTATTAGGGTTGCAAATAAACTATTGTCTTTTAAACCCAATAAATGAGGACTCTGAGGAGGTAAACATGTCTCATTATTTTCACAAGTTTTCTGAAAAGGAAAATCAAAGGTTCTTATAAGTTACTTGCTATACTTATAGGGTTGCTGGAAAACATAATATTTTCCAAAACAAACATAATAATTATAGCTGCAAAGCTGTATGTTTTCTTGCATGCTGCATACTTGCTTGCATGCTGCATGCTTGGTTGCATGCTGCATGCTTGCTTGCATGCTGCATGCTTGCTTGCACGCTGCATGCTTGCTTGAATGATGCATGCTGCCTGCGCTGCATGCTTGCTTGCATGCTGCATGCTAGCTGCAAAGCTGTATGTTTTCTTGCATGCTGCATACTTGCTTGCATGCTGCATGCTTGGTTGCATGCTGCATGCTTGCTTGCATGCTGCATGCTTGCTTGCACGCTGCATGCTTGCTTGCATGCTGCCTGCTTTCTTGTATTATAAATAGTTCTGCCTCTTAATATTTTGGATTTCAAATTTATGCCTAAAGATGATTCTGCATGTAAACTTTCTGCGATATGATAGTTCTGCCTCTTAATTGTTATGGATATTGAATATATGCCTTCAGATGATTGTGGCTTATAAAATTATGGGTTTTGCATAATAAAATTATGACATATAAAGTTCTGCGATAAAAGGTAGAACCCTATAGTGCAGCTAAATCCGTAAAAGTTTTTTTAATTCCATTCCAGATTCCATAGAAAGTGATATGGCCCTAAGGTAAGGCTTTGCTTAAACGAAGCCATGGAAACGGGAAGAGACTTTTAAAACTCTTTAAAGTGCTCATTGAACAGTCGAATGCATAACCTAAACATTAGCATATAAATCTTTGCACAAATGTGTTAACATTTTTATGTATAGAATCGCAAAGTGAGCATGTTTGTATGAAAATAACGGGGTGGGTCATTAAATGTGCCGGTGAGTGTATTTTGTTTATTATTATCGTACCTTAAAATTCAAGGTATGCGCACTTTAATGTATCTAACTGAAATGACTGTTCTATACTTTTCTTAATTTTTTTTTACTTTGTTTTTTTTTACAATTTGTTTCCTTCTATCAAATTCCTTAACCTAGAGAGTTTTTGCATTTTTCAATGCTATTTTTATACTTATGATAAATTTTAAATAGAAAAATATTGGAAAAAATAAACTCGGCCACAAGTGAATTCTCAGATGGGAATCGAACCCACGACCTTTGGAAATCCGGTCCAATGCTCTGGAGAGCATTGGACCGGACCAACTACTACTAAACCTTTTCCCTACATAATATAGTAGTAGTATCTGGAAAACGGGTTAGCGGGAGGAAGTATGAAGTCAAGATCATTAATTCTTGTCACCAATCCAATGACCTGCGAAAGTTACTTTTTACGTTAAAGCGGAGACTTATGTACCGAATGAAGTAGGAACTTGATGAAAAAGCTTACCTAGATCTAGGGTTTTATAATTTTAGTTTTAGGGTTTTTTGTTATTTTATTAAACTACTTATAATATAAAGAGAGAAAGAAAATCATTTTATCGGACACACGACTTACATGATATATTCAAAGTTAATAAAGAAAAAGTAAAAAACAGTTCATGCAACATTATAAAATAAAAAAAAATTAACGTGCCAATCAGGGCCCATTAACTACATTTATTCCAAGTACTTAAAATCGGAAGTTGCCGGTACTCCACTTGCCGCGAAAAATACCTTGAACGAATCTGTGGATGACGTGACGTTGTAAGCCCATGCGTCCATACTGTCCAAAGGGAGCGGACGGGAATATCGCCTAAAGGTGGTCGATTGGGAACTTTCGCGGCTGTAGTATAATGAGAAAATGGAAAATCCTCTTGGAAATGGTATCGTATAATACCAGGGGGGTTATTCTTGAAGGAGATTAAATGTCAATTATGGGAGCGTGATGTAACACAGGTATATACCTAGTTCAGGCATCAGTCTCACACAAACTGTTATTTTAACATCATGTTCCTACATAATTGGATTTTGTAAGTTTGTGATGAGAAAATAATAGCTTTCTTTATTATTATTTATTAATTATTATAACTGATTTTCGACGTTTGGCGTTACAAATTACTTTATTTACTAATTTCAAATATTATTGATTAGTTTAATTACATACATTCTAAGTCATAATTAAGTACTGACTTTTGACGTTAATTCAATCTCGACCTCAATGCGATCGCGTCAAGAGTATGGGGGACAGGGCTCCTGTCATCATCTCCACGGAAGGAAAGAAGAAATTCACGACACCGTCGTGAAACGTGGCTTATAACCAGAGGTCGGAATTAGGTAGAGTTTTTTTTGTACTTGCATCGAAATGTTGATATTAATATGGATCTGGAAGTTTGGCCAACAATATTAAAACTAAATAAAAGAATATGAAGTGTTAGCTTTCGACATTACTGTATAACTTTTATGAAAATTGAAGTATATAACCATAAGCTTCTCAATATTTTCTGACTTCAATGAATTTCTCCGAGCGTCTTAAAAATTAATGCAGGAAGAATTTTGTCTGTTATATTTCTGATAGTGTCCAAATCTTTTATTTAATAAATCACAAGATTTTTTCTGCTCTTTAAAATTAATAGCGGCATTTGAGGCATATTCACTTTATTCTTTCGCTGCATGAAATCAGTGAAAGTACATAAAAAACTCTACCTAATTCCGACCTCTGCTTATAACAATGCCTGTTTGCCTGCGTACCTATTTGCGTTACTGCTGCAGCTTATTTACTGTGTACTGTGACTGCTACAAACCGCAGTCGCACTTGTCCCCGTGTATTCGTATATGGTAACACTTCATCAGTCTGTGTAGACAGGGGCGGACGGTCATCCGTCCTCTGCCGCCATTAGGCTATGATTGATGGACCCGGGTATACCCATCAGCTCTCTTCCGATAAGGAAAAAGTTTAAAAGATTTGCCTTTATGGGTAACAAATTTTGTTTTTATTGTTTTTCTACGTTTCCGCATTGTTTTATTGAAAAAGGTAAACTTTTAACTGATGCTTTATTGGCAATTAATTCTAAGAACTTTTTAAGATTGGCCCTCGTTTGTTGTGCGTTAGTCAGTACACATAGCATTTTCAATTTCCAAAATCTCTACAGTTAGAACCGTAACAATCACTGACAATCAGTGTCAGTTATGTTATGAATGAATGAGTATTGTAAAAATACTATACTAATAAAATACTTTATTGAAATGTAATAAGACCAGTAATAATTCAAATTACCAAATTCAGCTTACGCAAACACTGTGCCTAAATCCAGTTGCGTACTAATATCGCTTCTAAAGAACCGATTACAAAATTCCCTTTTGCCTTATCGAAATGAATTTAAAAGCTATGCCTAAAGGAATAAGAGTCAGAAATAATACTAAGAGCCTAAATACGGCTGTGTATTTTACCCCGAAATTCGGTGCGAACGTCATCTCCACCTTTAAGTACTCCGATAATTTAATGTGCCCCGAAAATCGAGACATTGACGGCAGAATTCGTTATCATAACGTATTGATTACGGAAGTTTATGCAAACGAAGAGTAAATTGACTCCAGGAGTTTGACTGTTTACGGATTTAAACTTATTCCAATATTACTTTCGCTTAGATGAAAATTAACAAGCTGGTTTTGTTGAGAAAGATGAGCTCATAAATATACTTTGCTACGTATAAGTATAGCGTAGGCACATTAACGATTTTTAATCCACTCAGAGGAGGAAATATGGTTAAGCTAAATCTACTCTAACATTTACAGTTTTTATACCTACTGCATGCTATTTTTGCTACATCACTGCCCTATCCGAATGCTATCTATAACGTACAGCATTTTATAACTTCTTAATTTTCTCATAAATTGCCTTTCACATTACCTGTTACTGCAATCTCATCATCTGCATCTCTACAAATATTAAGACTCATCGCGCACTAGACAGCCAGGCTGCGCAGCCAAAATATTTCAGCAGCCAGTTAATTTTGGGACAGCATGTCCAATACAAATTTGGCTGCCGCAGCCAGAAATTCGTGGCTACCTAGTGCGCGAGCTTTTATAAACCGTCATATGTTCGACTGGCTGCCGCATCTAGGCTGCCTAGTGCGCTATAGCTCTTATTTTGTTTATTAGCGTTTGTTCCCAACGAATCACGCCAAAACAAATAACAGTAAACTCGATGAGAAAAAAAATCCATCGATTCACAGTATTACTCGTTGGGATAACTATTTATAAAAATAATTCCCAACGAGTCATACCCTGAAGGTATGGAATATTTTTAGGTAAAGTACCAGGGTCATATAGCTAACCAGGAGTTATTTTAGATGTTGTGAGAAGTGACTTAAAGTCCTTGTTAAGAGTGTAAAAGGTTGAAAAGATTTTTTCTCTAACGCCTAATATCCTACCTTCGTGGTGTGACTCGTTTCTTTAGTTGTCGATGTCTATGTTACCAAAATGACGCACGTGCTGACTCAGGACGTGACTTCGATTTCACTAAGCGCGAATAAAGAATAATTTCGTACACTTTCCCTAGCCACGCACCATGCTACCTGGTATCTGAAGAAATAGTAAAAAAAATCGAAATGTTGGAAAGGTATCGAAATCAGTCTTCTACTAACTACGCTATAGATATAGTCATGCTGGTGGGGAACCAAGAACCTTTTAATATAGACGCGGCTAGGATAAAAGTAACAATTCTCTTTATGTATCTGATGGTGTATTTATCTATTATAGCTATATCCAGGGGCACATATGAAGACTATGATGAGAAAAGATTAAGTAAAATAAATAATAAAATTATTAAGTACTTATGTATGTTCCTAATATGAAGTGAAAATAGTGATCCCTGCCTACATTGTAGAGGCGGAGAAAGACATACTATTTCATAACTTTTTTCCTATTGTAAAAGTGATAGTTACTAATCAAACGCTTATAATGCGATCTTTTGAATCCATTATGTCATAAGAACGTTTTGTTTTTAATACTCTTCAAATTTGTACCATGCCCTCCAACAAAGTAAAATTTTATTGTTCTTGTCCATTGAGATATATCTATAGATATGAAATCCTACCAAAAAAACTTGCCTATCTACACTCAATGATACTTTGTAATGGCAAACTTAACTAAAGAGCTAGGGTACATTCGCAAGAAAAATATCGAAATACTTACCAACAATCAATTTGAAGTTGTCAAATGTTTACACACTTCACACTTTGAAGGCACAACACTTCTGTCGAAATCCAAAAGGGCACCGCCACTACATAAAAAGAAGAACACTTCTGTCGGAAAATAAGCATATTCTAAGAGGGTAGTTTTACGATATAGCGTGATTGAATAATACTATGAAATCAACAGCTGCACACTACTACTCCGAACGATTGTTTCCTACTTTAATTTTGTTAAGAGTAGTCAAAATTATTATTAATTCATAAAACATCGCCGGGACCGGTGTCACAACAATGACATAGGTAGTCATTGTCCATTTACTGTCTCATTTTCCGGATTTTAACATGTTAAAAGATGAAATGGTGTGCTATCTATAATTAATTGGGAAAATAGGCGAGCCCTTAAAGAAATTATTAGATAATCGTTTTTCATATTATCATGGAAAATAAATTATAATACTTTTGAATCGAGTTTGTAATATAATAAGTAGAGTTCCATCCTCTGCAGATTTTCTTTTTGGCTCCCCAAACTGATTTTCTGATATTTTTTCTTCGTAGAAATGCAATAAGTCTATAATGAGTACCTATACATTTTGGAAATAACAAAAAGCACAGAAATGAGACTAGTTTCTGACACAATTTTTGTCACCACTTTTGTAAATATACGGGAACAAAATAAAATTAAAAAGTTATATTGATTCTAACGTTTATTATACTTCTTTTCTAATCCATAATAATACACTTATTAGCGTCTACAACATGCACTTTAACAGAAACACTTATTTTAATGGAACAACTAGAGTATAACTCGTAAAGAAAGCATTAAACATAAGATTTATGTTATGACCACTGCACCAGAGTGCCAATCAATACCTAACATACCTAACATCCATTAGACTGATTCTTTAATTGCCATTTTTATTGCTAAAGGGTTAAAGGTGAATATCCAACGGCAAGTTAATTCTACCTTGACGTTGTTTGCGGTTGTTAATGCAGACCCCTACTGCAGTTTTACGTTTGCGACCATAGATCATCTTTAGAGATTACTGTAAAAACAAATAAGTTCTAACGAACTATTCATCATTCACACGAATGCGACAAATGACGGTTGAACATAACTCATACCTAAGTAATTACTAAGTTCTTTACTATACCTTAGTACTTTAGTGTACCTACTTAGGTATGTAGGTACTCGTTTAATAGCAACGCTAGCGTTTTGGCGTGGTTTCGCCCGTTGCGACTTCATCCTCGAGGAGCTTCATAATCTTTCGCGACATAAAATTGGAGCCTATGTCCTGCCTCAAAGTCTAATCTATCTCCATGCCAAAATTCACCAAATTTGGTTAAGTAGTTTAGGTGTGAAAATTAATGTAAGTAACAGGCAGAGTGACATTCGGATTTATTAAATTTGTATGAAGTTGAAATTAATATTAATTTGAATTTAAATTGATACAACACAAGCAATGAAAGTGAAAATTAAGAAGATAATAATTGAAAATAGTCAACGCAAAATACGACTATAATCTAGAAATCTAGAAATTTCATTTTTATACCAGTAATGAATTCCTCATCATCGATTTATTCGAAAATGATACCAAACTATATTGTACCGGGGGCTACCGAGTTAAATCGGCTTATATTGGCCCAGGGAACAACTATGCCAAGTTTCATACTTGTGTCATACAAATCGCTTTGGATAGACCACCCATAATGAGCTCTTCGGTTATTAGCGTTTAGGAAAATAACGGCGCGCGAAGTTCACAATTTTTTTTCGCTACTTAATAATAATAATAATAAATCTTTATTTTTCACTCCAAAAGTTACATTGTACTTATTTAATATTAAATTACAATATAAAAGCTATAAGCTATGTTAAAATTAATAATATTGGAGAGAACTGGTGCATGAGCTAGGTGGGGTCAAACCCCCCTGTATGACAAGTCACCAGGCTCACTCCACCCTTCAAATTATAACTATTTTAGGTAAGAACAATTCTATACACTGGGTGTTCAGATATATATAGTTATAGAGAGATTAAGATACAGAAAATAAAAAAGGTAATTACGGGTATAATTATAAACCATCGCAAGCAAAGTTAAAAAGTGCATTAACTGATAAAAATTATGTCGTACATATGTGTGTCAAGACATGTGGTGATAATACATTATTTTATTAGTGTTATGATAAATATAAAAATATATTAGGTGTATGTTTATATAAGTATGTGGAAATGTATGTTTATTTAATGGTGGTAAATGTAGGTACTTGTAAGTTTTATTTTTTCAAATCTCCATTAGATAGTCTTTACTACTATATTTTTTATTTGCAAATAGAAACACTACTTTATAAATAAATAGCAGCATATATAAAAGCAAAAAATATAATTGATAATTTTGAATATAGTGAAATTTTTAGGAAACTACTTCGAGATTTTTTTTTATTCCAGAAATGAATTCCTCGTCATCGACTTATTCGAAAATGATACAAAACTTGACCTATTAGCAAAACTTTTAAGAGTCGGGCGTTTTTGTCGCTGAACTCCTCTACTATAAAGCATAAAGATTTTTAAGACCTTCGTCCTAAATGGGTGACACACGTCACGTTACCTACCTACCTCATAGCCACCAGTCGTGTTGCAACAGATGGTTTATCCACAAATTTGGCATCAGGTGCTCTTTATTACCTTAATAGAGGACAATATGTACTTAGGTAATAATAGAAGATCAATAACACGAGGAATGCAACCCATGCACTACTTACGTAAATAATGCTTTGCACTCCAATGACTTTTATGATAGGAGATCCTAGATATTAAAAATTTATAGACAGGAACGCTAAGACGTGTTGTGCTTTCAAACAGGTCTCTTTATGGAGGTGCTTATTTCTCTACTATCCTTAGTTATTTAACGGATAGGTAGACTAAAACTTTAAAACGAATAAACTTGGTGTTACTTACTTCTATATTGAAAGTCATTCTGACTTATTTCTAAAGGTTTCTTCATGAAAGTAATAAGTATCTATGAGTAATGCGTGGGTTTCTTTTTTACTTATATCTGTCAGGATTCATAAAGCTGCCTTAGCTTTGGCTAAACTATCGAAATAGTATCGAGTAAGTGTTGAGCACGTAATGTCAAAAAAATTACCTATATCAAAATGTAGTTTCGTTTACGTCCGGTAGGAACGCTACTCAATACTTATCTTTTTTTATTTTACTCCCTCGATACTTACTCGAAAGTTATTCGTAATAGGAATTCCTACAGGAAACCACCTTTTCGGAAGGAGACGATAAAAGAACGGCAAGCACGAAAAACTGTCGAAATAGTATCGAGTAAGTATCGAGCACGTAATGTCAAAAAATGTACAGGAAAATGTAGTTCCGTTTACGTCCGGTAGGCTGTCCGCTGCTGCTCAAGATCTCATACATTTTTTTTTCTTTACTTACTCGATACTTACTCGAAAGTTATTCGTGGCTAGGCCTACTGCAAAGAAAACTGTCCGAAAACTGGCTCCGATACCGCAACGCGATACATGAAGAAAATATAAAAGGTTTCCAAAACAAAGGCAGGGGTGGACCAAAATACTGATCTTACAGACTGAAAACCTTTAAAATACAGACCATTTACTGACCCTTGACGGTCAATTAAGCATCGAAATGATAATGTAATAGTCTGTTCACCGATGTAATTGGCTGAAGGTAAGACGCATTGCCTATGCGACTTTTATTCGGCCAATCACGAGCGAGCGGATCGCCTATGCGCTTTATCTTCAGCCAACCACGAGCCAGCAAATTCTGTCAGTTCTAACTCGTTTCGGTGGACAGACTATATATAGTAATAACTCTGAATTCTTTCAAATTCTTTAAACTTTCATGAGATTTGACCACATTATATGCAAGGTCTAACAGAAAGGTTTAAGGTATACTTATGGAGATGAATTTACCTATGAAACTGGACAACTTTCCTCTAGATTACGGGGTGATGTGCGGCAGACGAATGGATTAGAAAAATATTCATTGATCTCTTTCCAACAGCCGGAGGTGCTCAAAAATTACATTCTTCTAAACAGTGGGAGTGGAAGTTGTTTCGGAGTCAAGCTCAGTCCTAAGTTGGAGTGGTACGTGACGCAACATGCGTTTTGTGTGGAAGCCTATTTTTCCTGGGTGACATGACATGACATGACATGTTTAATAGCACGATCTGTTCTGTGAAGCGAAGCGTTAGGAAGTATGTTTCACAGTAGTAAGCTTCATTTTAGCCCCCATGCAAAAAGAGGGGTGTTACTATTATTGTTTTTTTTTTATAATTTTATTCTTTTTGTCTCCCCTTAGTTATTAGACTGTAATGCCAGAACCTACCCAAGGTTTGTCCTTTTTGTAGTAAGAACAGATAATACCAATTCTTTTTTTATTTTTTGTAAGATCTGATTGTTACCTTTGTCCATTGCTCAAACATATGTTTTAGGAATAAGTGGAAACTTTGATGATTTAAGATATATTTAGTTATTATTTTACATATAAGACAAATTGTATTGTTTGTTTCCCAAATAAACTAAATAAATAAATAAGTCAAATGTTCTCCCATACAAAAAACAGTCATAGTCAAAGTCATCATCTTATTAAAGTTCAAGGAATATTAATAGATTAAAAGATTAATAAAGAAGAGTAGAAAGGCAAGAGATATTATTTGCTGAGGAAGGAATAAAGGTTGTAACAAATAATAGCAGCTCTGGGAATCCGGGGACGCATACTCGCGCACTCAAAAAAAAAATAGCGGACAAGCAAATTTAACAACATTGCTCCCTGGACAAACTGTGAAACAAGAATGTTCTGTTTGTTTGTAATGACTAGCGAATAAATTCGGTCCAGAAATCAACAATTAAAAACACAAAAACTGGTGATAAGCCATATTTTTCCTCCACCTCAATCTACACTGCACAGATTGAAGCATTCTTACCACTTTATTAGTGCGATACAACACCTACATCTCGCCGATGATGAAATCACGGTCAGCTTTGATGTGCAGTCCTTATTTACATGTCTACCAGTACAGGACTGCATCAATATCACTTAATCCGGCACTGTGGTAGCTAACCAGGCGACCCGTGAGGGGTCCCACCGGAAAGAGGGATCTTCAGCTGACGGCACAGGCTAGCTGGTGCTATCGTTGCCCGGGGTGGACCACTTGGAGGTAGATCCCAACCACCCCAAAAAGATTCCCCAACCCCAAGTTTTTAGATATTTCCTGTACTTGTAGTAAAAGACGATATTACATGCCAAATTCCATAGTTCTAGGTCAACGGGAAGTACCCTATGAATTTTGATTCCCTTGAGAATGTAGAAATCTACGTTTTTATGCGACATATTCGGCCCTATCTTGGTTTTACGTTAATTTACAAGTTTGATTTTTTTTCACCATGAACAGACTGTTGACCTGATTATATGGTTTTAATTTTAACTCGATACTTCCACGCGTTCCCGAGATAATCGAAAACGGACGGACGGACGAACATACGGACAACAACGTGATCCTATAAGGTTTCATGTTTTTTGAGGTACGGAACCCTAAAAAGAGGTTTATTAAAATGAATGCATTTTCCCTCCACTGACGCGTCTTTCCATCCTCAATGAAAAAGGAAAAAATTGGCCGTAGATTGCATTGCTTTTTTATTATGGATCGACTCGGTCGGTATAACACTTGGAAAACGTATATACTGGCCCATTAAAAATAACGAGTAGGTGGTAACAGAGAGAGGATCTAAGTGGCAGTACTCCATTGTTTATAAAAATGTTTGCAAACTTTATGGATCGTCAATTTTTTTTGTATGTCAAGGTAATTGATACTTTTTTTAACATGCTCATTATTTTTAGTCTACAAAGGGCTACGAACGATATGTACCTGATGGTATCTAAGGGTGAGAATTGTGCTTCAGCCCGAATCCTCAACCACTTGAAGGTTTACTGAAAACATTGTTATTTATAAGTACTATCTGACCAAGACATTTAGGCGCATGACAGGAATGCGGTTTTGCACTTTTTTCATCTGCAGCCCACTTTTATCACAGCAATTCCTTAAAGTCATAGTCATATATAGTTTATTGCAACATGTTTGGTTACATAATAAGGTCTTATAAAATATGGATAGTACCAGAAAACATGACCCTGTAAGGGCATAGCAAATTAATGTAAGTATATTACTAAATATACCTAAAAAGTTAAAATACTAAATACCTATAAAGTTAAAACAAAAAATTTTAGGTTTCTTGGTACCTGATTATAATAGCGCCGCAGTGATTAACTGATTGATTACCGTTTATTAAAATATTGGTTTTTAGTTAGTTTTTGTATTTTTAACCGACTTCAAAAAAGGAGGAGGTTCTCAATTCAACGGTTTTTTTTAATGTATGTTTTACCATAACTTCGCCAGTTATTAATAGATTTTTATAATTCTTTTTTTATCTGAAAGAAAATGGTTTATGTGTTCGTAGTTCGTAGTCCGTAGTTTTTTCATAATCTTGAAAAATATCAATCACCTTTTGGCAAGAAGTCGTTTACCTAGATGACATTGTTGTGTATGGGCTGATTTTTAGTGTAAGTAACGGCACATGATGTAACTAAAAAATCTGAAATAAAAGAATTTTATAAAAAAAAAATCAAACCGACTTCAAAAAGTAAAAAATAAAACTTTTGGAGTCGGTGCTAGCTAGCTAAGGCCAAAAAAATATATAGTTAATAGAAGTGCAATGTATAATGCCCTGGCTGGCACCGACTCCAAAAGTTTTATTTTTAACTTTTTGAAGTCGATTTTTGAAGTGAAAACTTCTTTAGCGGCGTTGAGCACTTTTTCTGCAATGGGTATAAAATCTTAAACTCGCGTCAGGACACGTGACCTGATCGAAAAAGCGTAGGACGGATGGAGAATGTTGAGGTGACAGGTTGACTATGGTCTCGGTTGCTTAGCGACAGACTGTTGATAATGTCTTTTACTTGTCTCTTGTTTTATTGTCAATATATATTTTTCGATTCTCTATAATAACTAATGTTTTCTTATATCTTATTACCTAACTTAACGTTCACTTTAATATGGTTTGTCATGTTTGTGTACGATAGCGCAATAAATGAATATTGTATTCTACCACATAAATGATAGTACTTTTATACTGATAAAGCAATTGGTGCAAAATTATTCCCTAACCATTCCAAAATATCAAACATGCTCAACGTTAATAATCAAGTTTTCACTTCTGCCGGCACTCCCGGAGTGCAACCCGTCTTTTTTTTTTTATAAAATGTTTTTTGTCAGCTGTCATGCGGACGGATAGTATGTTGTCAGACTTAACTGTATATTGTGGTGTTAGCCCAGCGCACAGTGTGCTAAGTGCGAGTTCCTACTATTACGGTCGATACGCGTAGGTACGGTATTTGTTGTATGACGTTGGTGTAGTCTTTGGCGTGATTCATACAAAACAAAATTGTAAATTTTGAAACGTCACCTGTTTAATGCAAAAAGCAGCATTGGAATCGGTTAAATAGTTTCTGAGAAGCCCTCAAGCGCCCAAGAATCCTTGCTGCTGCAGTGCCACCTGGTGATCTGCAGCTATCCTGTAAAACCAAGTCTCAAATGATACCTGTTGAATGCAAACTACTAAAACGATTTTAATGTGGCTTACATTAAAATCGTTTTAGTAGTTTTTGATCTGTTTTCTGGTTGCTGCAGCGCCCCCTGGTGGTCTACCACCATGAGACTAGTTTAAGAACCTAATCTGATATAACACCTTTCAAATGCAATACACCGCATCGAAATCGGCCCGGTAGTTTCCGAGAAAAATGGCAACAAACATACATACACACACACAAACCACCTCTTACCCCAAACGCATATATCGCCTCCGTTCCGTTCCGTCCGTCGCACAGTGGTTTGTCCCCATACGAAAGGTCGGACATAGCATTCTTAAAAGTCCACATGCCATATTTTGAAATATAAAAATAGCATCGTATTCTACTATTCAAGAGCAATAACAAATGCTAGTACCATTTTTCAATTGAAGTCATAGTGTTTAAGTAATTAAATAAAAACCTATAACTTTGTATGAAATGCAACACAAAATAAGTTGTAACTCACGATTCCCTCCTCATTTCAGTTAATGGTTTTTGAAGTTGGTATACAGGTATTATTTACATGTTTTCGTTCATTGACACATGGTGCCCCAAACGCGCCTCTTCTGAGAAACTAAGAAAGACTTATTATAAAATAAATAAGAGCTGATTTGGTCCAAATGAGTAACATTATTACTATTCGTTATCGGTTATGCGTTTTTCTAATTATTCCTAATTAATTATTACCTAATCATTTGTCACTAGTAAGTAATTAGCCTATAATCCATAAAATAGCAGACCTATATTATCTTTGAATTTGATTAGTCTCATTATGATATTGCAATCATTAGGGGGTACTTTAATAATGATAGGTTTTAAAACTACCCAACAATGGAAGATTTTTGTATTTAAGGTATATTTCTCCATTAAAACAATCAGTTAAAAACTAAATTTCGTGCGAGACTTGTCAATATTATGGCTTTCCGTGGGTTTGTTACATATCTTGATCTTTATGTTGCTTTACGCAATAATAATGATCTTCGCGATCATACTTATCTGTTAAATAATTTGAAATCAAACAGTAATTATGAATTAAGTGAAAGTTCTGAGAACGAACTGAAGAAATGGTGTCGACGATTTTGCTACCGTAATTTTACCAAATGGAACCAATCGCGTAGAACTGTTGATAAATTTATGAAGAAGAATTCAGACTGGCTAAGTACGAATATCGAATGGCCAGATTGTTTTCAAGCCAAAGCGGATCCCGTACATGAAGAAGCTGCTGTAGAATTACCAGATGAAGTAATTAATCCTTCAACATTGGATGCTTCAACTTCAACGTCAATGATTCAAAGGAAATCATTCGAAGATTTATCAAATAGACAGAAAAGAAGACGCACTTCTGAACTACGGTCTAGTTGCAGTAAAGAAGAACTATTATTTTCCACTGAAAGTGCGCTGAAGCTGGCTGGAAGAGGTGATCTGGTCGATGTTATGAAACATCTATTAGAGAAGCCTGAGGATGTTTCAAAAGTAATGAATTTGATAAATGAACAAAGACATCATCGCATGAGGTTACCCCAAAGAAAGCGCTTGCTCTGTACGTTAGTATGCGGCTAACTAAGTGGCGTTACTTAACTTTAAGAAACTTTAGTCTTCAAGAAGGTCTCAAGTATCCAAGCTACTACATGCTGCTAAAAGAGAAAAATGAATGCTATCCAAAGAAAGAAGACATAACCCTAACGGAAAATTCAGCGAAGATCCGGTTGCAGTCACTACTTGACCTTACAGTTCGTAGACTGATTCTCGCCCTTGACACAAAGTTGAACCCAGAAAACCAATTCGTGTTACATAGCAAGTGGGGATCTGATGGTGCGTCAAGTCAAAGTGTATACCATCAGAGAACCTCTACCACGGACACGGATCTTTCCACTGTATTTATGGCTAGCCTTGTGCCTCTGAAACTTGTAACCGTAAGTGGCGACATAGTGTGGCAGAATGACCGGCCATCTTCAACTGCAAGCTGCCGACCTTAGTCTTTCAAATTTATGAAAGAAACCGAAACAAATGTGAAACAAGAGTTATCTATGTTTGAAGCAAAGGTTGCTGAATTAACTCCGACACAGAGCGAAAATATTTCAGTGAATCACAATCTCATGTTGACAATGATAGACGGGAAAATTCATTCCTTCATATCGGAAACTTCGACTGCTGTCTGTGATCTGTGCAAAGCTCGTCCAGTTAAAATGAACAATTTAGAAGAAATAAGATCAAAACCTGTTAATCAAGACCTATATAAACATGGCCTCAGCTCGCTCCCCATGCATGGATACGATCCATGGAGTGCTTACTACATATCTCGTACAAGATGGAAGTGAAATCGTGGCAAGCAAAGGGTGACGACATGAAGCAGAAAGTGAAGCTCAGGAAAGAATCGATTCAAGAAGCTTTTAGAAGAGCAACAGGTATGCTTTTAGATGTTGTGAAGCAGGGCAGTGGAAATACGAATACGGGCAATACGGCTAGGCGCTTTTTTGCCGACCCTGAGTTAACAGGACGTCTCACAGGTCTAAGTGTAAACTTAATAAAAAGGATTGGCGTAATTTTGCAGTGCATTTCTTCTGGAAAAGACATAAACGTGGCGAAGTTTATGTGTTATTGTGACGCAACGGCAGATTTATATGTGGAGCTGTACTCATGGTATCATATGCCATCAAGTCTGCACAAGCTATTAATACATGGTCCGTAAATAGTGTAGCATCTATCAGTAGTTCCTATAGGCTTCTTATCTGAGGAGGCCTCTGAAGCAAGGAATAAGGATTTTCGCAAGTTTAGGGAAAGTCACACACGAAAACATAATCCCATAGCAACTAATGAAGATATCCTCCATAACCTACTTCTATCGTCAGATCCCATAATAACTAGCTTGCAACCAAAAATGAATCGAACCAAAAAAACCTCATTGAAAGAAGTCGATGAATTACTTGTACCAAGTAATGTACCAGAATTTGTTGATGTCTCTTTAATACTGGAAGAAGATTCTAATGACGATGATGATGACGATGACGACGTTTTTAAAGACTCTTAAATAAATACTTTGTTATCAGAAAAAGTACATTGTTTTAAATCAGGAAGTTTTGTTATTATTATTACTATTGAATAAAAAAAATTCACATGTGATATATTTTTATGCAGTGTATCTTTTAAAATTATCTTAATATTTAGAAAAAAAAAATCTTAGTATCTCCAAAGGGGCGCGTTTGGGGCACCATGTGTCAATGAACGAAAACTTGTAAATAATATCTGTATACCAACTTCAAAAACCATTAGCTGAAATGAGGAGGGAATCGTGAGTTACAACATATTTTGTGTTGCTTTTCATACAAAGTTATCGGTTTTTATTTAATTACTTAAAAACTATGACTTCAATTGAAAAATTATACTAGCATTTGTTATTGCTCTTGAATAGTAGAACACGATGCTATTTTTAGTTTTTCAAAATATGGCATGTGAACTTTTAAGAATGCTATGTCCGACCTTTCGTATGGGGACAAACCACTGTGCGTCGTGGGTAATTAATCGACGCATTCATGATCGACCGTGAGTAGAAATAAACTCGCACTAAACACTCAGAACAAGTCCTATGGTACCACCAAACATACCGAATACAATATGAGAGTACCCCCGAGATGTCGAACCCTGGATCTCTGGATCTGATACCGGTGGTTTTACTACTTACTAGACCACAGAAGCGGTTAAAGAATTTGTCGATCATCGTTTACAATAAGTAGATAAGCAACTTTCACGGGCTGGTTAAACTCAGACGGGGTCCGAACATTTGTTTTTTACCTAAGAAAAAACAATATAAGATTTAAGTCAATCGTAATCTAAATAACTGGTAAAACTCGCGATGAAAGTATTTATTACAAAATTCTTTTTCAATTCTCATTACATTCATAGCATGTATTGTACCTACCTAATACAAATAGAAAACCTACACATACTAAATTATTTACCTAAAGTTTCCATTATAGTAATGGTACTATTAAGTATTCTGTGGTAATGCCCTAAGCATTTGCTAACTTCAACAAGAATTCGGAATCAAGTAATAATAGTTAACTATCTCCATACGATCCACCAAATATTACGCTAAGACAGACAATTATGGAAACACATGGGGCTTACATATCTACAGTAAACGCAATTATTCGCGCTCCCAGACGGCATATTATACTAAACATGTTTAAGTTTATCAACCAGAGATCGCGGTATCAAATTAACTGATAAGTAGGGAATCGTAGCTAGGGTTAACAAATGCTCTGAATTTTCTCCGGATATATAATTTGTCCTAACTTTTTACTTATTACGTACCTAAGTATAGATTTTTTTTAATTAAAAATCTAATTAACATAGCATAAACACGTAAAGAGAGCATTCGTTCCCCTCACTCAAAACGATAAACATCCCCATACCTATTAATAAAATTATGAGTTTTCTTTGCACAAACTATTGTGAATGGAGATTAAATAACAATAGTTATTTGTTATGCAAGGCTGGAAAGTTGGTTATTTAGCGGCGAGTTGCAGCTATTGAAATCTGAGCTAGTGAAGGATTCTAGGATTGAACCACGAGCGTACAGAGTGGTTCAAAGATTGAATCCTGAGCGAAGCGAGGATTTCAAAGGTACAAGACGCTAAAAACTTTTCTGCCGAGCGCAACACACAATTTTTCACCTCACAACAGCGAGGAACATTATGGTTGTTTCCGCGGTCAACTTCCGGTTAAAAATTCTTTAAACATAAAGTTTAATCTAAATATACCTTATTCTGGTTGATTTTATGATATAAAAAACTAAAATAATAAATAAGGGAGTATTATAGTTAATTCAAAGTTATTTAAAGTAGGAATATATTGTTATTTATTAATAAGAATAAAAACGATTCCGTAAATGTTGACACTGACATGAGTTACAAGACAAAGACAATTTAAAAATAAAGATTTATGTCACAGTCCGATATCCAATCATAGGTTGTGACATCTCACCCAGCCTAATATAAAATTCTTATAACAAATAATTTATTCTTATTGTTATTGTTTTTATGATTCAATGAACTAAAATAATATAATAAAACCAAAACGGAGTATTATAATTAATTTAAAGCTGTTTAAAATAAGAATCAAATATTACAAAAAAGTCAATAGATCGATTCGGAACGCATTATGACATTTTTTAGGTATTAATTTAAAAAAGTATAGTATTTTCTACGCCTAAACTGATTGACAAAACCTCCTTTTAAGAGCTTGTGAGGTGAAAATGTTTATTTCAGTTTATCTTGAGTCTTGACTTTTCCATTTCCGTTTGTTTGGCCCCCTCCTCTTCCCTCCTTCTCCTTCAGCAACTATGATATTATGGTGACCCACCATAACGAAATATCTCCTCCGGCTCAACGGCGCGCGGCGCGAGCTTATTAGCACAGATTATTTTATGTAATACTATTAAGTACCCGATACTTATAAAGAAGTGTAGGAAAAATTGCACAGCCAATAAAAAAACTGACATAGGTACTTTATAGAATAAAGAAGAGTCCTTAAAGTCGTAGACGATTCGTGTCACATTCCAATAATCAAAGAGTACAATTATCGAGTCCGACTAGACTGAGCACAGTTCGATAAGGTGTAGTGATAGTGTGGTCTTTTACTAGGAGTAGCTAGCACGAACAACTTTCGAATAAGTATCGAGAAAGTAAAGTAAAAACATGTATGACTGTATGACATATTGAGCAGCGTTCCTACCGGTCGTAAACGGAACTACAATTTCCTATATATTTTTGACATTGGGTCCTCGATAGAGTCCGCACCACGAAGTCTCCTGAGAGCGGCACTGCAGTCGCGTTCAACATTCGAAAATAAACTCTATTACAATACAGATAAGCAAACCACATTTTAGTTCCCGTAATATTCCACGGGACTTCTTTCGTGGCGCGGACTCTACTATTTCGATAATTTTTCGTGCAAGCCTTACAGAAGTGTTGACAGTGATCACATACGGAACTGGTGCTGGTGGTGAACGTGTTCGCTCCCTATGGGCCTTATCAGAATTTGCAGCTTTAGGTTTTTTATAACTAACAAGACTTAATAACTAAACACGTAAGATTTACTACAAGTTGTGTAACATGATCGCATTTAATTTAATAGATGTAGACGCACATTAGCGAAAATAATAAAATGTCGATGCCACGCGTCGGAGATCTGATAGACGTCTGATACACTAAAAAAATATGTGTGCACCCAACTTTAAGAAACACTGAATCTTTTCGAGAATGATTGCAAGATGATAAAAGCAGAAAAAATATCTTAAAAATATATATTATAGTACCTACCTACTACTCTCGTCTCAGGAGCACTAACAGCACTCGCACAAGAATACATTACGTTGAAGTCGCTGTACTGTATGCGAGTTCCCTTCCTTTTATATTTTTAGTTGTGTATCTTGCAGATTAGCCATAACGTAACAGTTGCGCCGTAGTTCAGACATTGTTTGCAACTTCTAGATGTGATAAAATATCATTAATACCGGTGCTTCCTGTACGACACACATTTTTTTTTATGAACGACGGGGAGACTTCTAGCCTGCATCATACCTGATGTTAAGTATTGATAAGGCTGTAGATGGAAGCGAGCCTCTCCCGGAATCCTCAATCGCTGAGGAACTGGCTATCTTATCTCTCTTCCGGAACACAACAATGCTGAATACATTGTTGTTATAGCGTCAGACTTAGATAAGATGGTGGTAGCTAGCCAGGCGGACTTACAACGAGTCCTACCACCAACCAAACCGAATACAATATGTACCCCCGTTGGGAATCGAACCCGGGACCCCTGGGTCTGATACCGGTGGTTGTACCACTAGACCACAGAGGCGGTTGAGTTGACTGTAAGTTATACGCACTTTAGAATTTTAATGTGCAACTTGACATTAAAATAGGTAGCCATACTTACGGTCCGCATTCTTGATATTGTTGTTTCTTTAGCAAAATATGTTTTAAAAAAAATACCTTGGAATATTTATTATTGTTAGCCAATTAATTCGGAATAGAACAAGATATTGAGGGTCAAAATATGTAGCTCGTTAGGCTCAATTTACATTGCCGCGGATTTTTTATAAATTTTCACAATAAATTGGCTTCTATTTAATTTGAGCTTTAACACAGTAGACATAAACTTATTCAACATTATAAATTACGAGTACCTTTGTAGAATTTTGTAGCAATGTAAATCGTGCCTCAAGCTTTAATTGTTTTAAAGTTAATTATTTCCAAGTCGTCTAACCAGGTGGTCGCCAGGCATTTAAAAACTTTTTTCAGTTTTCCGTGCGACCACCCATTAATTTTTTTAGAAAAACATATATTATAATTTATGTATTGTCTCCATACAAGTTTCTCAAGAAATCGCAGTTTAAGCCGTGTCACCTGCATACTGTGTCTGGCGAACGCCTCATTGTCAACAGATACCTACAATTTACCTTCATAAGGTGACCTGGCCAACGACTGGCTAAAGTAATTAGAGGACTCATAAGATTAAGAGCTGTGGATTTTGAAATCAAAATGGTAGGAAATAAAAACACACTAGTAACTACTAAATTTTTAATTGCATCCAACAAGTTATTCTTAAGCGGAATTCTTAACCTCATCTTAACTAAACATAATGGCTAAAACACTTCATACCTTTCATTTGCATGTCAGATAGAAAAATATGTATATCTTAACAACCGAAAATGCACACGTTTCACTGTGAACTAAATAATAGTATAGTATAATATGCATCGGAACAAGCGTTCATTGTCTTGGTACCGGGGGGTACTAACTACGCACAAGCCAGGCTCGCCGGCTCACAATATGAAGCCGCACTTTACAGATCACTGCTTTTGGTGGTACTAGGACCTGAAACAAGGAAATTAATCGTTAATTAATCATAAGTGTATTCGTGTTATTGCTCGTGGCTGTACATCCTTTCTTTTCTCCTCACGACTCATTCTCCACGACATATCTATGTTTGGGAAAAGACAAAAGCACCCGTAAGATAAAGACGGAAAAAATAAGAACATTTTATTTACTTATAATTTTAATTAACTTTAGCATTTATAAATATTTTGCATATTTTGCGTATTTGCAAGGTAATGCAAGCACTATTATAACGTCCCAAAAGGCATTGAAATGAAGAACTTTGAGATATCGAATTTACTTCACGTCATATTACTAAAATATCAGAGCATTGATAATAGATAATATTTATGACGAGCCATGGATTCCAAAGGGATATTTCACATGTATGGCGACCGTGCCCGGTTAACAGCGTTAACCGGCGTGAAAGCAGTCTATGGAGCACATTACATTAGGTGCTTTTATTTTCATGGCAACCGTGCAAAGGCACGGCGCGCTATGTGAAATGCCACTCACGCCATCAATTGGAATACATGTGCACTTCAACAACATCATACAAAATTAAGTCAAGTCAGCACGATCAAGTACAGTCACAAGCACTAATTCTCGTAATCTTAGCTTTCCATTTAGCTTTTCATAGCTGCGTTGGAGACCATATTTAAGGTTTTGGACTGGAAAGGCCTCGGATCAACATAAATGGCCAGTATCTAACACACCTTCATTTTGCTGATGTTATAGTCCTTATGACTGAGACCCTGGAGGACCAGAGCCCTTATCATAAGTTGACATTTACTAATAGTTTAGAGCAACGGGACTCAAACGCAACATTTATTATGAAGTACAGCTTGACGTTTCGGCTGTGTTGCAACAGCCGTAGTCACAAGCAGACTGGATGGTGGTGCGCGGCGTGCTGACTACGGCTTGTGATTTACTGTCAACGGTTTCGATAACTATCAGATACTCTAGACATGTCGATAAAACAGTCTATGGATATGTAAGGGACAAAGCCATAGTTTTCGAAAACTATTATAGTTTGCTAAAGTCGTAGTCAGACCTCTGAACACAATGCTCGAAGATCTCCGTAGTTCTTCCCAAAGAGTGGGTCTTAGGATGAACATGGATAAGACGAAAATCATGTCGAATTCCCATGTTGTAGGTACTCACTCCAATTCACCATGGGAATACTACACTCGAAGTTGTTGACCATTACGTTTATCTTGGACAGACAATCCAGTTAGGTAAGTCTACTACGAGAAGTAACTTCGAGAACGAGATCTCTCGTCGAATCCAACTCGGATGGGCAGCATTCGGGAAGGTCCGTAAAACCTTCGCGTCCAAATTACCTCGTGTCTCAAGACGAAAGTGTGTGTGTTGCCAGTGATGACTTACGGCAGTGAAATGTGGCCGCTAACTATGGGCCTGATAAGAAGGCTCAAGGAAACTCAGCGTGCAATGGAGAGAGCTATGCTCGGGGTTCCCCTGCGTGATGAATCAGAAATGATGAGATCCGCAGGAGACTAAAGGCAATGACATCGCTCGAAGGATTGCTCAGCTGAAGTGGCAGTAGTTGGGACACATAGCGAGAAGAACCGATGGCCGTTGGGGAGGAAAAGTTCTGGAATAGCGACCGCGCACCGGACGACGCTCCATGGGTAGGCCCCCACAAGGTGGACCGACGATCTGGTGAAGGTCGCAGGAAGGCGCTGGATGCGGGCAGCGCAGGACCGATCGTCGTGGAGCTCCTTGGGGTAGGCCTATACCCAGCAGTGGGTGTCATGTGGCTGAGACGACGACGACAACGAGCTTTCCATCTACTCGACAAACTATATTGAATAATATCTTTGCAACTACCTCTGCGAACTACTTCTTGATGCGACGAATAGCTGCCAAGCGGTTCGCGACTAAGCTATTGTTCACGGTATAGAGCAACGCGGCTTCCGTCCCGGAGGGAGTAGCCTTAGATGCTAATTGTCTATACAAAATAATTCTGGCGTTTTTGATGAGCACACATTTACAGAAAATGTGCACACAATTGCAGTTATATTTACATACTAAACAACACTGTAGATGACACATAAAACACATAAAAAATTAAACAAAACAGCAAACATTTGTGTGATACGAATCATTTTACATAGAGAATCAATAATGGCTGGATTCAACTGTCGATGCAGCAATATCTATAAATTTTAGAAGGAATAAAAATACCTAAGAAACTGTAAGAATTGTTATGTAATAAATATTGTCTTTATTTACTTCTAATAATTATTATTATTTATGTAAGATCTTACAAACCCCTTTTGATATCTTCTAAAGTTGGCAAGTACTTAATTCATTTTAATATGTAAAGGACAATTATAATCAATATTAATTTATTTACATTTTATTTGCAAAAGTTATTTGTTAAGGGGCTTTGAATATGCAGACAAAATGCAGCTCATTGTAACATACAGCCCGTTGCAACTGGCAAAAAACATTTACAAGAAAACATGTTGTAAAATATAGTACGGCCGCTGAGAGGATGACCAATAGCTCTCGATAGATAGCATGCATTCTCTCAGATTCCGCATAGCTCTCAATAGATAGCATGCATTCTCTCAGATTCCGCATTATACGTTTGTACGTTTTCTTGTAAATGTTTCGCCAGTGGAAACGGGGGGGGGTTACATATAGATATACCTTATTATGGATTAACGAGTCTGCCGGCGCCTGGGACCGCTTTAAACTCGGCCCGCGGGCCCACTCGCCAGATCGATTTCTTTAATATTTTTCTTCCGTCAACTGGGCCCACTTTCGATTCAACGGAAGACTCGGATTAACAAAGAATTGAAGAATACCTAGTTGTTTATGTCTTTGCGTGTTTGTTTAATGAAAACAATATGTTTTCATTATTCATCAATCAAATTGGCCACCGTACTTGTTATCGGGCGGGCCTAATATTATTTTATTGTGTATCAAAAGGGGTAGAAGCGAATACTACGGAAATAAATAGATAATAAAATATATCTCATATAAAAATATCTTCTTTTACTATGAATAATTGTCTAGAGGTTGTGATGATTGTCTCTTAGAGAGATTTGTTCTAATACTGCATTTAAAAACAAATTGTATAAATGGTTAAATGAATATAACTTTTATGATGTACGGATTGTTACACCTAAAACATGATCAAAATAAATAATAAATAAGTTTTAGCTTCACTATTTATGATGACACATTGTACGCCTATAAATAGGTTAATTGTGAGAGACTTACTAAAATAATTTTAGTTTTTAAGACTTTTACGTAACCACAATTAGAACAATAAAGATTATTTTATTTTTATTTTTCTACATGTGATTAATAAAATTGCCGGGCGCCCCACCCAAATTTATCGATAAACATTATGAATGGTAACATCACTAAGTTGCCCATCGGCAAGAAGCGCAACTTGTTTTCAAAAACCGGTATGCCCAAAGAACCTACCCTTTTGACAGAGGGAATGCTTCGTATGGCTACTCCTTCCGACTAGGAAGCCGCGTTGCTCTATGGTTCACGGTATCATCATAATGTAGCCGCCGAAATATCAGACATAATTAAAAAACGGTGATTGGAACTTCAACTTCAAAGTGAATGATTCAACAACACTTTTTTTAAGGAAACAATCCAATCATAACTTTGTTTAAGCCGCGTATTTCCTTTTCCGTATTGAATTCGTCACGTCCTCGCGACTAAGAGAGTACGCTTTTGGAAAATAAAATAAGCCGCATAACCGAATCGAATTCATCTCAATCAGAAGACGAAATCAACACGGTTTGGTAAATTTATTTGTATGAAACGATATTCCCTAAAAACGTATCGATTAGATCCACCGTAGGTGATTTAAAAGAATACGTTTTGACACTTTTTGTTGTAGTTCTCGCCATCAAGAAACTTACAACGTATTGTACTCTGTATTTGTTCACAATCTCTTCATCGTATTTTACAAACATATAATCACTTAAAACGTCACTTAAAATCGTTTAAATTAGCTCAACCAGTAATTTATACTAGGAATCTCGCCGGCAATAGCGCAAGTGAATGCGTGCCGCGCCAACATAAGGACAAATAAACAGACTTGAAATTGTAAACGTTTTGGAGCTCTATTTTTGATTCACTCGTCGCGCGAGTGGCGAGGCGACCGAGGAGTCGATCATGCGATTAGCAACCTTGCGAGCGTTGACATAGTACGCTTTTCGCTTTGCCCCTCGAGCGCTCGCGTTGGGAGGCGGTACTACAGGCGAAAAGCGAAGCTATGTATATACGTGCAAGGTAGCTTTTAGGGAATACGGAAACTCAAACGTCGCAAGAAAATCAGTAGAATCCTCGAGACGAGTGAATCAAAAATAGACCTCTTGGCCATTTTGTCTCATAATAACTATGTGTTGAAAAAGTTATTTTATGACAATGGGGTTTGCACCGCAAAGCTATTTGTAGATGGCGCTTCGTACGCTTGATCCTAAATGGCCGACGTTTGCAACTGTGCCGTTTGTAAACCATACAAAAAAAAAGGCTGTTGTGTAATCCGGTTGTATAACTTTGAAATGGATGAAAAAACTTATTGTTCCTGGCATGTTTCGAAGCTCAAGGCGGAATTAAAATGACGGGGTGCGTCGACCAAAATCCATTTTCTCTGGTAACTGGATCTTTAGGGAATTTGTAAATCACGTCAATTTTACAACCAATCACGCAAAACTTGTTCATTTGAGAGAATTAAATTACATAATTTATTATTTTAAACACTATTGATCCGACTGGTTTCTTGGAGCAAGCGTACTCAGCGCCACAATATAATGACAGTATTGTCAAACCCCATTTATGCAACAATGTAAAATATTAAAAAAAATATGATGTTTTATCTATGACGTACGAATACATTTTAAGGTGGTACGACTTCCATACAAACAAAAATTGCACATTAATTGGTTCATCATACATTAATAATTCATAAATATTAAAAAAAATTACTTTCATACATGAGCTATATAAATGCGATGGGTCACACCACACACACATATGTAGAATTATTGAAATTATAAGATATAAGTATATTCGTGTTTTATGTATGAATGTACAATTTTTTTATTATTTCGCGCAAACAAATAACTGAAACGAGTTAGTTTCGCATGTATTTATGTATTATTAAGGTATGATGAACCAATAATTGTGTAATGTTGTTTGTATAGAAGTCGTACCACCTTAAGCCACAACGAGATAATATTCATTTTCCTACAAGTATCAAGCTAGGAGGCGACGAAATCGATACCTTTTTGTAATAACTAATGAACTTACAGATAAGCGTATTGACTTTGTCTCCTCTAGTTGACTAAGCCGTTAAGGTTTTGAGGAATAATTTACGTGAAAAAATTACAGGAAAACCGTGTTGATTTCATCTACTGATAGGGATGAAATCTTATGCGGCATATTTTGATTTCCAAAAGCGTACTCTGTTGGTCCCGAGGAGGGGATGAATTCAATACGGAAAAGGAAATACGCTTTTCGGCCACACTGTCTCAGTTACGGGGCGGTCTCACTTTCTCGCAGTGCATGACTCGCGTGGCAGCCTCGAATTGTCGATGCACGCCATTAGACCCAACCAATATCAAATGTAGCGTATTTGAGGTGTGGCTATGAGAGTAAGCCCTACATACAGATGCACGCAGGGAACCTGATGGAGGCTGCTAATATCGTAAATCTTGGTAGCGGATTTTTGGGCCTATACAGTCTGCTATGCTCGAACAGAAGATGTTTATAAATGTTTACTTTGCAAATAGCACTTTAAATGTCCTGTTCCATCAAGGCATATATCCCTGGTTGTAAAGTTATGTATGTGTGTAATATATGTAACTTAACTCACCAGCATAATATTAAGTATCACTCTTCCAAAGCTTGATAGTCTTATCGTTTTCAAGCGCGGCGGAAGCGATGATGTTCTCGGTGGGGTGGCACGCGGTGCACAGCACGGTGTCGGTGTGGCCTGACAACCGCTGCACTATCTCTTTGGACTGCAGGTTCCAGATGTATACTAGGTTGTCCTCTGAACCCGATACTATCCACTGAAAATGTTTCCACATTAGTTAAAGAATTAGCCTCAAAAAATATCAATGATGATTGTGTACTATCTTTAAACGCAAATTTTTACAGAAAAGGGATTGATAAATATATTGATTTTTATTTCTGACTACTGAAGTGAGTGAGTAGTGAGTAGTGAATGACAAATAAGAACCAACAATGATTTAATTGTTACACATAACATATAGGTAATGATCCAGTGTACTAATTTGTGTATTTGACATCAAAAACAGATAACATTATATTCAATATCATGAAATACAACTTTTCATAATACCATGGTTTATAAAGGCGCATAATGTTAAATCTCAGAATTTGCCTTATGCCTATGGGTACCACTATATTTGTTATGAAATATTAGATAATTATGTTGTAACTATGGCATAGGTCAGTGAGAAACTGTTTTTGAATAATCAGAAAGGCAAATAAGAACCAGTATCAACTCCAACCTAACAGTATTGCATAACTCTTGTAAATAATAAATAGAGACCAAGGTCGATGAAATCTTCACAAAAAAACTGTTGTTATGCAAACAAGTCCACACATTTACAGCATAGCAACAAGGAAACTATGAATCACATCCTTATGGCATTTTTTGCAAACATTTTTTAACAGTAACAGTTCATGAATGAAATCATGATCTCTTTGGCCTCAAGTTAGTAATGTATGACATAATACCAATAACAAAGGTTGTCTTTTGTAGTGATGTCTATACCCATAAATAGTTTCTTAGTACTAGTTTTAATTACAAGGCAAATTCTAATCCTATCTAATATTACAAATGCGAAAGTGTGTTTGATTGTCCTTCCTTCACACCCTAGCTAAGCAACCAATGGACTTCATTTTTGGCATAGAGTTACGCCCGAATTTAATAACCTATCTGTAGATACGGATAGGGCTATCTGAGATAGTTGCCTAGGATATTTTGGTCTTATTGGCCTAGGCAACAATCTCAGATAGCCCAATCCATATCTACAGATAGGTTATTAATGTCTGGCTTTAGTGGAAAGGATGGAGAGTAACATAGGCTACTTTTAATCTCGATATTCCCACGGGAACGGGAACCACGCGGCTGAAACCGAGGGCGGAAGCTTGTAATATTATATATTGTCTTACCTTTCCTCCAGTAACGCTGAAGTTTGCAAAAATACAATATTTCTCATTCTTATGTCCCGTGTATGTTTTCAAACATTTGCCACGGCTGTAATCCCATAACTTCAAAGTGTTATCCAACGTAGCTGCTAATATATATTTGCCATTTGGTGAGAACTTAACAAAAGATACTGGTGGATTGTCGTCATCAATTAATGTTTTCAAACACTGTCCTGAAGCTGTGTCCCAGATTCGACTGAAATTGTAAAGCAAATAAGAACTAAGTTTATTTAAACAACTGTCAAGGTAGTCAAACTTTAGAGGGCCCAAATTCTGCTAGTTTTAATTGAAGAACTATGTAAAGAAAAGAGTGAAATATGATTATGATATAAGCTGAATTGGGTCCAGTATCAACACAGCACTTGTTAAATAATTTTATAAAATGTAATTGATAATCAGTTAAAGAACTAGTTCTTACCATAATCCATCATAACTTGACGACACAATGAGGCTTCCATCTCTGTTGAAATGTACAGCTGATACTGGGTCCGAATGCGCTGGTAGCGTTTTCAGACATTTTCCTGAAAATTAAATGGAAATCAGTAATAATCCAGCACTTCTAACTATAAAAAATTTAACAGTGCTTCTAATGGAGCCTTATTTTCCTGTAATTTCTGGCTGGCAAATATTCCTGTCTCACGCTCCCTTATTCTTATGCAAGAGCAAGTTGCAATTAATTGCCGGCCTCACATTTTAGGCAAATTTCCATCCTTTTAAGAATGCCATAAGGTTAATAATAATGTCATAAATTACCTGTTCTCACATCCCATATCCGAACACTTTCATCAAAACTTCCTGATACAATTAGATTACTTTGTGGGTTAAAATTACAACAGAACACATAATTACTGTGTCCTTTTAGCGTTTTTAAGCATTTGCCTGAACTTAATTCCCAAACCTGTAACAAGGACACACAATTATAATTATGAGGTCAATAATCCATTTTATCATTACGATTCATAAATTATTATCTATTATAACTAAATAAACTTGTAACACAGTTTCTTATATTTTTTTTATGTAAGATTGCTACAATCTTATCTTTTTATGTTGACAATGATAAAAGTTCAACAGCCTGGGAAAGCAAGCTTCTAAAGCAAACTTTTCCTAATCTAAAAGAGATAAAACTTTGAAAGTCTTATTTCAAACTGTGATATTTCTTTGACCTGTGTTTTATATTACGAATTTCAAGTTTTTTCCATTGGGTTTTTGGAATTTTGAAATTTAGGATGGTACTTGCTTCAAATTCTTGAAATAGAGAAAAGTTGTTATTTTCCTAGATGTTTAATTTCAAACGTCATCATATATAATCAGAATTTACTAGTCCATCCATCCTAATCCTAAGTAATATTATAAATGCGAAAGTGTGTTTGTTTGTCCTTTCTTGACACCCTAACTAAGCAACCAATTGACTTGATTTTGGCATAGTGTTACTTTAAAGAGCGGAGAGTAACATCAGCTACTTTTTATCCCAATATTCTCACGGAACAAAACCCATGCGGGTGAAACCGCGGGCGGAAACTAGTAATCAAAAGTAAGTAAGAGTCTAGAATACCTTTAGAGTTTTGTCATCACTAGCACTAACAATCAACCGGCTGTCTGAAGACCATGCCACATCACTGATGCCCATCTTGTGTCCAGATATTGTCTTTTCAAATTTGCCATCGTATGCTCCCCACACTTTAATAAGTTTGTCAGCAGCTGAAAAAAAGAATTATCCTTCTATAAACTCATTTTTTTTTTATTGATTATCCCAATTACATTTAGTTGTAAGTAAAATGTAACTCTGTTGGCAAGCTGACATGTTATAATTCATAATAATAAAAATTCTATTGTGTCTCATTCATTGCGAGCAAAAGGTGTAATAAAGAATTTAAAATATAATATTATTGTTTATAAAAATAAGTATGCAATAAATCTGTTGTGGCCAAGTCAAAGTCACTATGTGTGGTGTTTTTTTTTTTTTAATGTAATAACAAATTCATTAATTTAGGTGTTTTGTAAAAACTTTATACCAAATAGCAACAGTGATCAATGTAATATAACTTTCATTGGAACCAGCACATTCCAGTAATGATTTAGATTCAAATTATTGTACTTGGCAATTATGTGATTGTGAACAGACTTTGAATACAATTCATAATACATCTTTATTAGATCAATGCATGAAGTTTTAGGTCCAAAAGGTAGTACATTTTAGTAGTAAAAATTTAACACTTTAATGAACTGAGTGTATAGAAATACACCAAGGTCATGTTTGAACTAACTGATTGCACAACAAAGGAAGAGTCTGCTTTAGCCAATTTTTAAATAGTTTATGAATGATACATGTCAAACAATATTTTTTTAATACTTTTTGTAATTATTTGATAACATAGGTACAAGATGTTCTCATACATTCAGCAAGTGTAAATTTAGCATGCTTGTACCAAGCTTACTTGAATCAGTAGTTAAATCTTGACATAGTGCAATGAGGTCAAACTTATCTGTTAACTTGCACAATAAGCCAATAATATGTGTGTTTACTGACAAAATAATAAAATTTTAATTTATGTTTATTTCCACTAATAGATCTTGTTAAGCAGGTAAAAGAAAACTCACTCATCAAATTACGAAAAATAAATAAACAAATAATGTGTTGTAATATTTTCTAGCTACACTATAAGACAAACCTATTTTTAGATTAAGGTGTATTGTAAGGAGCAGAGTTAATTATTCGACAGTTCAACCATTGCTGGCAAGAATATTCGTTAAAAGTGGGTTGCATACAGCTGTTTCGATTCAAATGAATATGACTCGTATTTATATACTCACAGGAGCTAGCCAACCATTCTCCATTTGGACTGAACTTTACTGATGATACTGCCTTCGTGTGACCAGCAAGCGTAAATTTTAACGTATAGTTCGGCTTCTGAAAACCGACAATGATATTAGCGCCAAATCGCACGTGCTCACAAAAAGTTAGTTACATAAACATGTGCCGCCCGCGCCTGACGCAAGCCGGAGTAACTTCGATAGACACTTACCGCCACTGAGGACTTGTTTGACTGTGGAGTACTTTGTGATAATGAATTTGGTCCGGACAGGTTTGCCGAGGGCCCGCCGTGCGTTTGATGTGCAGCTGGATGGCCGGGCCCCGGTCCTAGCGGCACCATGTTTCAACTTTCGACGCACTACGTAGGTATTCTTTTGTTCGTCACCCAAAGCAGTCACTTTTACACACTGAACAACAACTTAAATTACACTTTATGAACGATATTCCACAATAGTTCTCATTAACGCACGATTCTTCACCAATTTCAACGTAGATATTCAAGGAACATTCTAAATTCAGGCGTCTCAATGCGTGCATATTTCGCGAAGGCGACCGATAGTACCAACATAACAAAACTAAAAATCCCTCCCGCCGCGTCCTCCCATGGCAATATGATGGCTTCGTCGATCGTATTACCAACATTAAAAGTTGAACGGAACGGTATTATAGTCTGTGTTGTAGAGGTGTGATATCTGGAATTTGATTGATAAATATCAGTACAGCAACGTGATTTAAAAAAAACTGACACTTGAGTCTTAAACTTTGAAGTATACTTATTCAGGTATTTTTTAAAAAATACCTTTATTTTATAAGCTGCTAAAGAGTGTCAACCATAGCGTAACATCACAGTCTATCTTTCTATGCGTCGTCCGACGGACACGTTTTGCCATTTTGCCACAGCAATCGTGCGGGGTTCGTAGGGCGGAGTGGGTGCTAGCGAGACCGAGCTGCCATACAAACGTTTGTACGCTCAGCTCACTCCGTGCAATGAAATAATATGTCCTGTCAAATAGAAAGTCTTGTCAAAAGCGGCATTGTCGCGAGATTTCAAGGGCTGTTAGGCATAGAGTAACGTTTGACATATTATTATGTCGCAGTTTTTCAATTGTTATAAAGAAAACCGTTTGACGTTTTTTGTTTGTTAAGTGTCAAGAATAAATAAATGCAAATAAATGTTTGCTTGCTTTATTACATGGTAATTTGTAGCATTAAAAGGTTATGGGCCCAGAGCACGCAAAGAATAAATTAAGGTAGTGTTAGTGCCAGACGAGAAAAGTCGAGTCTAGCAAAAATGACAACATCAGAGGTAATTTTGACATATTCTTAATTAGGAAAGGATAATTTTTTTTAAGTTTAGAGTCAAGCTAATCTTAGAGGAAAAGAAATTGAGTTGCTTACTTTCAAAAACATTTGAAGAAATGAAATTTGAAAATCTTGAAAACAAAGATATTGAAGCACGAAATGTAATAGTACACTCACTTCCAGACAAATTTCTAGACTATGTTAAGAACGCCAAAACAGCAGCTGATATGATAAGACTTCTTGAAGAAACTTTTGAAAGAAAATGCATTGTAAATAAACTACATTTAAGATGAAAGTTGATAAACCTTAAGTGCAAAACGAACCTTCAAGAGCACTTCTTAATATTCGATAAGCTAGTTGCAGAACTCGAAGTGACAGGGACAAAGTTAGAAACTATCGACAAGATCTGCTATCTAGCTCGATGTCAGAAGAATACGAACAAGTAGTCACATCTATAGAAGCAATGGGCGCAACCACTACAGATTTAAAACTGGACTTTGTAAAAGCACGTCTACTAGATGCGATGCGAAGGCGTACAAGAAAACGCATTCGCATCAAACTGCTACACGTGCAACAACCCCGGGCATCTGGCACGAGACTGTCCATCTAAATGCGGAACGAGTAACTATCGAGGAAACCCAAGAAGTAGAGGAAACAAATACAATTATAGGGGAAGAGGAGGATATTCACTAAACTACAACAGGCAAAGAATAGGAAACTACTATGGTTCCTATTATCAACATGCGCAAATGACTAATGAACATGAAGCCCACGAAATTGACGATGCCACGGTTGTTACAACCCAGATGGCACTCAATGCGAATAGTGAAGATGGACACATTATGCTTGTTATAGACTCAGGGTGTACTCAACATATTGTGCAAGAAAAATATGAAATATTCATGACAGATATACGTTTCTTAGAGAAACCTGCTAAAATAAATATTGCTAATGGTGACTGGTTGATTGCTGAAAAGACGGAAAAACTAGTAACTTTCTTTAATGGAACCAAAATAACATTGACAAATGCCTTAATAGTCAAAGGAATATCTTTGAACTTGATCTCTGTCAAATGTGCGGTTGAAAATGGATTTATATTTCATTTCGAAAAAGCAAAAGTACAAATATACAAAAACGGGATGAACGTTTTTATTGAAGCTGGGATAGAAGGAAAGCTGTATATGATAAACGCAGAAATAAAATGCAATCAAAGAACAATGCAATGCAATTAAAAATAATGCTGATATTTGGCACAGGCGCCTTGGACATTTAAATCGGAAATCATTAGGAATACTAAGTTTACCATACTCACTGGAATGCTGCGATGCGTGTGAGAAAGGAAAAGCCACAAGAGCTTCTTTTACCCCAACTATTAAACCCAGATCAAGAGCAGTGGCTGAATTACTTCATACTGATATCGTAGGTCCTATGAAAACTGAGACGTATAATGGTGAAAAATATTTTCAAACTATCATTGACGACTATTCACATTTTTGCGTCGTTTACTTGCTTAAAAACAAGAGTGAGGCTACAGAAAACCTGATCAAATACTAAGCCTGATAGAAACGCAAACTAGTAACATGGTGAAACGCATACGAAGTGACAATGGGAAAGAATATACAGCAAATAAAATTAAAGAATTCTGCGAACGAAAAGGAATCATACAAGAAACCACGGTGCCATATTCTCCTCAAAGTAATGGTGTGAGTGAGAGGATGAATCGAACACTACTAGACAAGGCTCGAACATTGATGCTAGAAAGCGGATTACCGAAACACCTGTGGGGTGAAGCTATTAAATGTGCAACATACCAACTTAACAGGTGTCCCAGCAGCGCTGTCGGTTATTGGACTCCGACTGAACTAATAGGACGCAGAGACTTAGAGAAATTAAGAGTCTTTCGGTCAAGAGCATGGGCTTACAATTTACCAAAAGCGGGCAAACTGGAACCAAGAGCCACAGGAAGGAGACGGAACGGACAGGTAGGATATGGAAAAGTCGGATATCGACTGTGGGACCCAATAGAAAACACGATAAAGCTAAATCTAGAGCTAAATCTAGAGACGTAAAATTTGACGAGAGCGATGTAAAGTATCAAGAGAACACAGAAAGAGAAAAGTATTTTCTATCATATCAAAGAAATAGTTACAGAAACAACAATAATCATGTAAGAGAAATTCATCAACAGGAACATTATGACCAGCAAAACGAAAGGCAAGAAGAAGATGTACAAGAACAAGAAGAGCAGCTTACTACTAAATCTGGAAGACAAGTAAAGAAACCTAAATATCTTGAATCTTACACATACGGTATACTGCTTATGCACTGGTGACGATCCGAAAACATACGAAGAAGCAGCCAAGGATGAAGATTGGAATGAGGCAATCAACAAAGAGCTATCGGCATTGGAAAAATTTAAAACCTGGGAGCAAGCAACCCTACCAAACAATACTAAAGCTATTAGCACAAAATGGATTTTCAGGACTAAATCAGATGGTACAAAGAAAGCTAGGTTGGTCGCAAAAGGATACCAAGAGCAGAATAATGACAATGTATACTCACCAGTTGCAAGAATGTCAACTATACGACTCATGCTAAGTCAAGCGGTAAATATGAATCAAGAAATAAGACAATTGGATGTACCTACCGCGTTTTTAAATGGTGTACTTGAAACAGAAATATACATAAAGCCGCCAAAAGGAACGAAAGTAGAAAAAGGCAAAGTATTAAAACTTAGGAAAGCGTTATATGGGTTAAAGGAAGCTCCTAAATGTTGGAACACTAGATTTCACAAATATATAATATCATTAGGACTCGAACAATCCAAACACGATTTTTGCCTGTACAAGATACCTGTAAAGATACCTGGCTTTTAGTATTTGTTGATGATATTTTGCTAATGGGAAACTATGAACCAATATTGAACGCGTTGAAAAAGGAATTCAATGTGAAGGACTTAGGCAACCTTAAAAATTATCTAGGATTAGAAATTATCAAGACAAAAGATGGATTAGAGATTGGACAAAGTAAGATGATAAAAATGGTACTTGAACGATTCGGTATGAAAGACTGCAAGGGAGCTAATACACCTATGGAATATAACTTTGCTATTGATGAATGTTATCTTGTAGTATCCAATGTACCATACCATACCATACCATACCATATAATTGGATGTTTACTATACATTTCTTCTACAAGTCGACCAGATATATCTTTTGCCACTTCTTTTCTGAGTCGATATTTAGACAAACCTACTGAGCAGTTGTGGACTGCAGCGAAAAGAGTGCTGAGATACCTCAAACATACAGTTGATAAGAAGATACATTATGGAAATGGAAGTAGCTCAGAAATGTACGCCTACACTGATTCTGATTGGGCTGGGGATAAACAAGACAGGAAAAGTGTTAGTGGTGGAGCAATATTTTACGGCAGTAACCTAGTATCCTGGTACACAAAGAAACAAGGATGCGTAGCACTATCAACTGCAGACGCAGAATAATTTGCATCAGCCATGATTGGCGCAGAAGTTCTATATCTTCGAGGGATAATACAAGACTTTACTTCGAGCTATCCAACATCCTATCTCCTGATGGACAATCAAAGCGCGATTGCAATGATTCAATCATTTGAGAACAGTAGAAGATCTAAGCACATAGACATAAAGGCACATTTGATTAAAGATTTAGTTAATCTGAAGATATTGTAAGTTACATATGTCCCGACCAATGAAAATGTCGCAGATATTATGACCAAAGCTTTGTGTGCACCAAAGCATCTTTATTTCTTGGACATATTGAAACTTGAGGGGGGATGTTAGGCATAGAGTAACGTTTGACATATTATTATGTCGCAGTTTTTCAATTGTTATAAAGAAAACCGTTTGACGTTTTTTGTTTGTTAAGTGTCAAGAATAAATAAATGCAAATAAATGTTTGCTTGCTTTATTACATGGTAATTTGTAGCATTAAAAAGGGCGTTGTACGTTTCATCGTATATTCCGTATATTGTTCGTTCGTATATTGTTAGGTTGGTACCCATTTCGATTTCTGACAAAAGGTTAGGTTAATTTAGGATAAGAATTCAATGCAGACTTTTTAAGTTTTTGATTCTGTTTTAAAATCATGCTCGAAACATTAGAAAGCGGTGAAAGTAAAATGGTTTTTAAAAGATGTTTCTTCTAACACGTACGCGCCTTCTTGACATACAGGGGTACCAATCTAACAAATAAGGGAATATATGTTGAAACGCACTATAGTAACCAGTTTCGTCGTTGTGTCAGTTGTGTGGTCGCTGTCTATCATAACTGTAACATTTTCATATCTATGACCTATGACAGCCCCCACAACTGCGACGAAACGATGTCTTGTGTTGTGTAAGTAAATGTGTACCATGGGGGGCTATCGCGTAAAAAATCTGGGTATGGATATGACCTTCATTTGACAGTTGAAGCTCATAAAATAACCATTTATTAAGGTAATTTAACTGTCAAATGAAGCCCATGTCCATATCCATATTTTTTACACGATAGCCCTGCATGTCCCTTTGTTACAGATTATCATGGAAAGTTAAAAAAGCCATCAGAACCGGTACTACTGTTACTAAAACCGGTCAATCTACCTCAACACACACGCACATTGTGTCCTTTAACTCGGACGTTGGCAGAATCGTCACGTGAAGAGACGTAGCCATCGCCAACGAAAACATTATTTATTGATCGAAACTGAACCGAGTTTTTGTTGTAGTAATCAACCTTCCGTTTTCTACTTCTTTGTGTCACTCTGTATTATCCAATCTTTTTCTTCTGCTCGCGATAAATTTCGCAAATTTTGCCAATGTCAATTAAATATATTTTGAATTTTATAGAAATTGTACAGTAGATTGAGTTAAAAATGGAGCCTCACAACACGTGTTATTATTATTAGAACTCGGGTGAAACTCCTATTATCCAATACGAGTAAACAATAATTACGCAACAAAAAACGCGTCAATCAAGTAAGTACGATCAAATACGCGACCAAGTATGACTGATTATCAATCCTAGGGTCAACACCTTTTTTACACATGGCAAGAACATTTGACCCTTCTGACACAACCAAGGTTACTAAATTTGACCATTTGACATTTACTATCTGAAAATCCGGCGCTTGGAAGAGAAAAAGAATACTGAATATTTCCTAATTTTTATTTCAGTAAATTCTTCTAAAATGGCTCTAAACAAACTCAGTATTGATGCTCTCAACTTAGCTGGCAAAAGGGTACTGATGAGGTAAGTTTCTTTAAAATTAAACATACAACAATGTTTCTTACTTTTCTAAAGAAATTCTATATTAAATATATTATTCCAGAGTTGATTTCAATGTACCACTAAAAGAAGGAGTCATAACAAACAACCAACGTATCGTCGCGGCCTTGGATTCAGTCAAATATGCTTTGGAAAAAGGTGCAAAATCTGTCGTTCTTATGTCACACTTGGGTCGTCCCGATGGTCAGGCAAACTTGAAATACACCTTGAAGCCGGTGGCTGAAGAATTAAAGAAACTCTTGAACAGGTATACCTATATTCATTTTCACACATTTCATATTATCACTATTTTAATGGCTTGAAAATATATGAAAATTGTAATGCATTTTTTTTTTACTGTTGTTGTAGAGATATTACTTTCCTGCCGGACTGTGTGGGTGCTGAAGTAGAGGCTGCATGCGCTGACCCCCCTGTGGGCTCTGTTATCCTCTTGGAGAACCTCCGATTCCATGTTGAGGAGGAAGGCAAAGGTGTTGATGCCAGTGGTGCTAAAGTCAAAGCTGATCCTGAGAAAGTAAAAGCATTCAGAGCCAGCTTGAGGAAGCTGGGGGATGTATACATCAATGATGCATTTGGTAATTTTGATTGATTGATTATTTGTTTAATTATTATCTATCAGTGCTGAGGGGTCAAAATATGCCAAAGGTAAGCCGGGCCAAAATTTATCCAAAATCTGTCTTACCGATGGAAACCGGTATTTATGGACCCTTGCTACTGTTATCTATCAATATCCACAAAAGTGAAAGAACTGTTTTTATTTTTACTTTTGAACATAGATTAATTCGTAAAATCCCAACTGGACACTGGGAGTCCAGACAATAATGTATCTCACATTATTGTAGTTACACTTGACGGGTTAAATGGTTTCATATTACTTATTACAATCACATACAGTAAATGAATATTTAAACAAAAAATATTGGCAATGTATTAAAATGTCTGACATTGAATTTGAAAATAAGAATAATAATTTTACATTGACATTGAATAAATAGACTAATATAATATGTTTAAAGTGTTTAAATTACTAATAACATATATAACTAACTAACCTATGACGTTATTTACCATTACATTTACAATTTAAATTTGAAATTTGAAATTTTTTATACCACAGGTACTGCCCACAGAGCACACAGTTCTATGATGGGTGAAGGCTTCGAACAGAGAGCCAGTGGCATTTTACTAAAGAAGGAATTGCAGTACTTTGCCAAAGCTCTGCATGAGCCAGAAAGGTAAAGTTATTTACTTTGACTAAGAATTATTTTAATGGATAACATTGCTAAACTCTTTTTATGGCTCTCCCATTCCAACTACATAATTTCAAAACATTATAGGAAATTATCATTTATTTGTTTATTAATTAAAGAATCATGTTAACAAGCTTCTTGTAAGATGTATTTTTTGTTAAATGTTTTGTAGGTATTTGTTATATGTTTTTAATTTGTAATTAGGCCTTTCCTGGCCATCCTTGGTGGAGCTAAAGTAGCCGACAAAATTTTGCTGATTGAAAACTTATTGGACAAAGTTAACGAAATGATCATTGGCGGTGGTATGGCTTACACATTCCTCAAAGAAACAAAGGGTATGGCTGTAAGTATATCAAAGATTTTAAAAACTTTTATGAATTTGAAAAACAACATAAAAGTTTTGTTATGACAATGGTTTATGAAAAATTGTAGTGATGTAGAGTGCGTGAACACATATTTTTGTTCTAGATTGGCAATTCCTTATATGATGCTGATGGAGCAAAAATTGTCAACAAACTCTTGGAGAAAGCTGCCAAAAATAATGTTAAAGTTCACCTTCCAGTAGACTTTGTGACAGCTGACAAGTTTGATGAGAATGCCTCGGTAAGGCTTGCTTGATTTGATTCTTTAGTAGCAAACTAATTGGGAAGGGCCTGTCCACATCTCTACGACACAGTGTCAAGTGTCGTAGGAATTTCCGACACCCTAACGAAATAAAAGCGGTGCCCCGTGAGTTTCATGGTTTCATCGCCATGAAACAGTCTGACAAGGCTTCTAACGAACGAGGACGGGGCTGATGTAACTGTCAAAATTGACGTTATCTCAAGATGGCGGTGTTAGTTCTTTTTTTGCCACCTTCATTAAAGGCCTTAACGTACGTGCAACAAGGCTTATAATTAACGCGGTTGGGTGCGCTGCACAACTGTCGAAAATGACGTTTTATGTTAGTACCTTTTTTGCCACGTTCATTATAAGCCTTGTCGCACTGTAGATTGAAATCGAATCTTCTACCCTAGAAATCTAAAAAGTTTTTAGAGGGCGCTCATTGTTTATGTACTTATTGGGAGTGAACTACAGAGACAATTTCTTATTACATAAGTGCTATGGCTTTTCTGTTGGCGGTGTTATTGTGCATAATAATAAATAATAATAATATGTAGGCACGTCTTAAGTTTCTTCGCGCACTCATAATTGAAATAAAACTACTTTTGCGGAGTATTTAAACTCGTTAAAGTCAACCCGTGACCACGGCAACTGAAAAGGTCCGAAACGTCGGGAAACCGCAAATAAACCGAACAATTATAATTATATATTTCGGGTAAATACATCGCACTAAATACTCCGCAAAAGTTGTTTTATTTCAATAATAATAGGCCCCGTCGATAAAATACTATTTAATTGTTTTTAGCGCAACTTTGTGGACCACTGTATAAAAAGCCACAGTATTAATAGTAGAGACCGGATTATCATGCAAATGCATATTTGCATTTTTTTTCTCCTTTCTCTATTTGCAATTAGCTTCCATGCTATAATCAGATTGGTTACTATACATTATGATTTTCAGGACTTCACACATTCAACGACATGTTGTCCCACATATGCCCTAGCTAAATGGTGGCCAGTGGCATTCTCTTAGGTGGGTTAATGGTTTGGGTGGTGTTAAGCACGCCTGTAGCGAGTTGATTTTTATGACGCTCGAGTCGTTGGATGTAGTTCTCACATGATTCCTTTATATCATCATTATGGACTCTGAGCTTTCATTGAACCATCACATAGATCATATTATTGAAGCAGCTTTTCGTAAACTAGGTTTTATTCTTAGAGTCAGAATATAAACACTTTTAAAATCCTATATCATTTGTTTGCACAGTACTTGATTTTGGCAGCACTATTTGGAACATTAACAGACTAGCAAAAATCCAGAAAAAAATCTTGAAGTCGCAAGATTTTCTTAGTAACTCAGCTAATGACACATAATCGAATCGCGAAAAAAGAAATTACTTAGTCTATTTAACCGCCGTAAAATGTTTGACATCACCTTTCTTTATAAAATTATCAATGCCGTAATTGAATCGAATAAGTTACTGGGTTATGTCCAGGAGGCCTACCGCGCAAGTGTCGTCGGCATCGACATCGACTTCATTTGACAGATGGATGTGACATATTGCTCTTAGTCTTTGGTAAGTTTAAATTTACATCAAAAAGAAGCAGCAATGTGTCACATCCATCTGTCAAATGAAACCGATTTCGATGCCGACGTCACTTGCGCGTTACGGCCTCTGTTCTTAGGCCGAATTCGACTTCCTGTGCGCTCCTCACGTTCATTATCAATATTTGTTCATCCGCGTCGCCGAAAAAATTATACTCTTAATTCATTCTTGTTTCGTTCAACCAACATTTATAACAAAAAGTTCTAAGATATCGACCTATTCAACGTATCACTTAATCAGTTAAAGGAAAACTTAAAGTAAATTTATCATAAATTACGCAATCACGTACATCAAGCGAACTTCTCTTATTTAGATTTTATTTTTGTAAGTTTTGTAAAGTAATTATTTTTTGTTTTTTGTGTTATGTTTGAGGGGTAGTTTGAATTTACAATAATAGGTCTTATGCTACCTATTCCTTCTTTTAAAAAACACTATTATTTTTCTGTGCATAATAGTATTTTTTTTCCTTATTTTATTAGAAGTGAAATGAGTGTAGGTACTGGGGGAAAATTGTCCACGTTTAAACACAATTTCTTTTGTAAAAAATAGCTTTTATGCACTGTAGGTCTTTTTGATATAAATATATTGTCAATAACACTAACATTTCATATGACTGTTTGTAGCCAAAAAAAATATCATCTTTGATGTGCAGGTATTCGTGCACTTCTATATTTTTTTTAAACCAAGGTGCACTGCATAGCGTTTTAAGGGCTGAGTTTTTAATTTGCTGAAGTATTTTTATACTGGAGTGACTTGCAGAGCCCCAAATTTCCATTCCGTATGTCCATATAGGTTTGATTATTGTTTGTATACAAGAACTTTATTTTGTAAGCATAGACTCGATTGTCTTCCGATGAGCCAATGCATTTCTTTCAGTTTTCTGTTGGCTTGGTCTCTTTTGGCCTTTATGTGGTCTCTTTATGTTGGCCTTCTATCCAAATGCATTCGCAAGTACTTTATTGTTTGATGGGGTAAGGTAGTACCATCGAGTTTAACGGGGTCCCCCCGTAACGGGTAGTTTTTCTCTTGTGTATTTGATTTTGTATCTGGTGTAGACAGCCATGCAGCGGTTTTATCAAGTTAGTTAGATAGCGAACAGCATTTTCAACGTCTTCCGTGGTTTTCAGAGATATGTCTAGTCTAGACTAACATTTTCATTAATATAGGCTCTGAAAGCATCTCAATCAGTTCGGCTGTTGTAGAGAGTTTCCCGAGGTTCTCGGTATATGATTGAGGCACTAAGGTTGCATTCTGCCGATGTGTGGTCAGAGGAACCATCGAAGCATGACTCTACTTTTATGTATAATTCCGAGATACCTCTAGCTTCAAAGAAATCCAGGAGGTCAGGTGTTTTCTTTGGGTCTGTTGGACAGTAGGTAGGCTCTCCAGTAGAATATACTTGCAACTGGAAACATCTACGCATTTTTTAAGTTCACGCCCTCTACTAGCTGTAGCCGGGAACCCCAAAATGTGTGTTTTGCTTTCCAATCTCCGCCAGCTATGAATCGGTTACCCAGAGAATTAAAAAAATGTTTGTAAATGTCTTCGTCTATACGATGGCGTGGTGGACAGTAGACCGCTGTAATGCTCAATGCACCCGACTTATATTGCACATATATGATGGGAGCCTGTAGATAGTCTGTTTTTATTTTGGGAAATGCGTGATGTTTAATGTTTTCTTTCACAATAATTGCAGCTCCCCCGTGTCCTGTCCCACCTGGATGGTTAGTGCAGTATATTTTATACCCATTAATTTTGACAGTACGTTGGTCTGTTAGATGAGATTCGGTTATTAGGAGAACATCTATTTTGTTGTGATTTAAAAATAACTTGACCATCAGTATTTGGAGCCAGACAATTTATTTATAGTTTGAATTTATTTGTAGACAAGTTGCTATTTTTAGAGTGGACATTACTTATGGAATAATTTTTGTTATGATTATTCCATTCTCGAGTAAACTCAGAAAAGTTTGAAAACATACTGAACCATAACCCAGGGCTTGAATCCTTTTGCCAAATTGATAGCTTCATCAACGGGGCAGACGTAATTTGCCCGGCGAATAAGTCTAAAAAGCGCACCCTAAATTCTGTCCAGTCAACTCAGTAGACATAGAACGGTCTTTTTCCGCTTACAAAAATATATTTAGCAATCGTAAACACAATTTGTCTATAGAACATATTAGTATTACATTGTCCAAGGTAAATTGTAAATTTCACTGTTTTGTAAAATTCAATTTCATTTAAATACGAGACAAAATACGATTACAAAATGTAATTGATATTCTCGGAAATAGGGTTGTTATCCTAGTTTGATAGCTTACTAAAATAAAAACATTTAAAAATACGGCTTCCTTTATTATTTCATGTTGCATATTTCGGCCCTTTTTATGGTTTTTCGTGCGTAGTTTAGCTATTTTTGCATATTTGCATGCAGAATGCAATAGAAATTGCTAAAATTTTGTTTTTTTTTGTTACATATAATCCGGTCTCTAATTAATCATATTTATTATAAAATACTCGTCCAATTTACTTACTAACTTAATTACAAGTCCAAAATAATTTAAAAAAGAAACACAGTAACGTTTTCAAAGCGGAGCAGAGGCACAGCAAGAACGCCGCGTGTACGCAACGATTTTGCGACGTACGACAATTGATGCGCTCAGTAACAAAATCGCGCATCCGCGGCGTCCTCGCTGCGCCTCCGCTCCGCCCCGAACCGCTCGCAAATCGCTAGTGTGGTGAGACTCAAACTAAAATTAAATTTTCATAGGTTGGCAGTGCTACTGTTGAATCCGGGATCCCTGATAACTGGATGGGTCTTGATGTCGGACCTAAGTCTCAAGAACTTTTCGCCGAACCCATTTCCAGGGCTAAAGTTATTGTATGGAATGGGTAAATATTTCAAAACAATAAAATAATTTAATAAAAAGGTTTAGGTTAATAAAAATTAACCTTTGTTATATTTAAAACTTTCTGAAAGCGATGAACTGATAGATTGTTATGCAAAAGTGTGTATTTATTGTAATGTCTGTAATAAATTACGCTTAATGTTATGGGTTTATTATGGTGACAGACAAAGATATAATATAATATAATAGTTGTAAATGAGTAATTTCCAATAATTAAAAAACAGACTAGACTAGAACTTGCATACATAAATGTACTAACTTACTAAGTAATGCACTTGATACAGACATACCAGTTATCAACTACTTGCCTGTGTTTTTCAACTCTCATTTTAGGCAAGACTGAGAAAAAAGTCACTTAAATTGATGTCTGTCCTCTATGTTACATACCAATTTGATCATAAACATTTAGTAGCTAAGACTCACTTTGGTTTACCAGGCCTGCTGGTGTGTTTGAGTTCGAAAAGTTTGCGGGCGGCACCAGAGCGCTGATGGACGGCGTCGTGAAGGCTACCGCTAGTGGGGCCATCACCATCATTGGTAAGATAATTAATTTATTTGTTTAAATCGGCAATCTGATCGGAATATACTTTAGTTATAGTTGGTTTTTCAACTACTGGCAACCCTGTAAAGACCATAGACTAAGCAAATTTTATTTTTAATTTGTCATTTGCTAGCAACGGTGTCAAGAGAACAATAAATTATCTATTGTGTCTCATAACTCGGGGCCTGAAAGGTTAATTAGACTTTTTCAACGACTAAAATAAAATTACGGTTACTTAAAAATAAAACAATTGTTATCAGTGTTATCAAGCTTGCCTTAAATAAAATGGTTAAACGTAATTCAATTTAGATATCTTCCTACTCTCTTGCTATTAAGATTATATTCACAAACAGATTGTCGAACAAAGTTGTCTGAAACAGGTGGCGGTGACACGGCCACGTGTTGCGTGAAGTGGGGCACGGAGGACAAGGTCTCGCACGTCTCCACGGGCGGCGGTGCTTCGCTGGAACTTCTAGAGGGTAAGCAAGTTAATATAAAACCTTATGTGCGATTGCGTAAGGTAATAGGCTATTTGACAATGCGAAAAATAAAGTGTCAATTACTGTTATCAGTATAAATAATGAGTTTGAAAACGGTTTTTTATTAACGTAAGTTAAAAATAATTATAAGTTTATTTAAAAATCCGTAAACAAAATGCATTTTTTAAACGTTTGTCACGTAACACAAAACGCTCCTGATTCGTCGAGTTTATAATGACGTCACCTGCTTGTAAACATCGTTTGACTACGTATGTGGATGATATGCAGAATGCAGGCAAGTGACGTCACCGAACCCATTGCAGCGCCATATTGTCAAAGTAGGGTTTTGGCGCGCTATTTAAATATTGAATTTTTTAATTTGATATTTTTCAGCAAATATGTACCAGAATTTAAAAAAAACAACTTTTACTGGGTTCCTTAATCTCCACTACATAATATAAAATTGATTTTCAAAACCTGTCAAATAGCCTATTGTATTTATTTGACAAAAAATAATTATCGTATTCGATCGCCTGCAATTTGTATAGAATGACATTTATTATGATACAATATGAACTGTCAAATGAATACAATTGACTTTATGCAATCGCCAAGCTTATTCTATAGGTCGGCTACCGAAAGCTGGCGCGTTATCCGTATTCACACTAATGCAATTTCAAAAAACGAATAGACAAATACAAATAGTTCACTCTATAGTAGCAAAAACAAAACAATAACTGTCTGAGACCTAAGACCTAGGTTAGCATAATTCCTCTTTAACATAATTGGTCAGTACATTGGACCGGTTTCCCATGGAAGCGGGTTCTAGTCCCGTCAGGGCGACATGAGACAAGTTGCTTTTTTCTAGTATATTTACTTGTTTAAAAATGATCACATAAAACAGCTTTGTAAAATGCAAAATTAAAAACTTATAAATAACTGTCTCCTTCATATTCGTAAGTTTGACCGCGCGCGAGAGAGACCGACAGACTATTCTTGACTATACGGTTTTGGATGCATTTGGCGTACAGCCAGTTTTTAGCCTGGATCTTATCCCGATATTATCGCGGGACTCGCTAGTTATTCTCAAATGAGGAGCCCGGTGGAGCAGTAGTTCGCGCACCCAGCCTGCAATTGTAGCAGCTAAGCCACTTCCGCAGTGGTCGTCACGGGACAGGTGACCGAAAAAGTATTATGTCGACCTCCTCCGTGCTTCGAAAGACACGTTAAGCCTGTATTTCACAGTCATTAAAATCAGTCTGCACTTTTTTTTTTTTATAAATTTCATACAATAACACCAATTATCTAGCCCACGTTAAGTTTCATGACGAACTTGTGTTATGGATACTAGATAACGGATAAACATAATTATATACTTTATTGTAAATATATACATAATATACATATTAAACACCCAGACCAAGACAAATAGACATGTTCATGCACACAAATATTTGTCTTGTCCGGGGATTGAACCCGGGACCCCTGGCGTAGAAGGCGGGTTTAGTACCCCTGCGCCAAACAGGTCGTCGGCATTGGGCCCGCGTGATGGGTTTTGGCCCATTCTCTTTATCCGTGTATAAGGAAGATCAGTGCCCTAGGTGTTTTTTTAATTTAATCAATTCATATGATTCCCCAATACACAATATTGATCGCAATGTGAAAGCGCCGCGCAATATTGGCGGCGGTGGTGTCCAGTTATAACAATCACCGAAGATTTTACGAGTAGTAACCGTATTACGATTGCTAAAAGAAAGCCTTAGACTTATAACAATCTAACCAATACTCCTTCCTAACCCTCGACTGCTTTACCGATCCGATATGACCATATATGTACAATAGGGGATCTTCCCGGTTGATCAGTAAAGTTTTTTGGGAACGTTTTCTCGGAAAGTACTAAGGTGTTTTTATCGTTGCTACCCATCAATATCGATTTTACCAATAAATGGTAAACAAATATGAAAGAGTGCCCATAAAAATGCCATTTTGTACTACACGCGACATCGTATAAGTAATGAAGATAACAAACTATAAATAATAATTTCGATATATTCAAATATCCAATAATGTTAATACCTACCTTTTTCGTAAATAAAGAATTACTATTAATATATTTTTTTTTGCTAATAATGACCAAACTTGCCTAATAATTGTTTAAATTCAACGTCAATAGCAATTGGTTTCAGTTTGACTCAAATTGTATATACATACATAGCAGCATACCCAATAGCACGTATGACAATACTACTGTATGAAGCAATCGTGATCGATGGCAGTAACTCAATTAAGCCTCTCATGAACACTGCCATATGATAAAAATATTTCATTGTTTACCATACCTTTATAACAAAGGTAAATAAGCTTCAAAAATCTTAGAGACTACCTATTTATCGCAGTCAAGTAGTCATTTCAATAAAAGTCCATGACGAATCTATTAATTTACTTCTGAGCACGTTGATTGGCGGAACCTTTTCAGTCCGCTTAGCACTTATAATGAAAAACAAAACTACTAAACGGAAAGTACAGATTCCTTTTTAATTGATTTTGCTGCTTAATTAGTATGTACGAGTAGTAGATAGAATGGAGTATCTTAAGTATTTAGTAAGTAGACAATATAAGCTAAACATAATGTGTATTTTCATATGTACGGTGACAGTCGCCGTACACGCGAAATGGCACAAAAAGTAGAAAGTTATCGATAAAATATAACCTTTTTAACCGACTTCAAAAAAGGAGGAGGTTCTCAATTCGGTTGGTATAATTTATTTTTTATTTATTTTATGTATGTACACCGATTACGCCAAAATTTTTGAACCGATTTCCGTGATTCTTTTTTGTTCGATGCAGAATAGTTGCCAATTGGTCCCATAAAAATTTGGTTTAGTTTGACCCAGTACTTTTTATGTTTTGAGGATTTTTATATATTTCATTTCAATTTGTTACTTGGATGACATGATATTATCTACCTTTAAAAACTGTGAAATAAAAACTTTTTATAAAAGAAAATTAATGAAGTCGGTTTTCTTTTTTTCATAAAAAGTTTTTCTTAATAACTTATCTACCTGAACTCCTCACAGTATTTTTAGAGGATAAATGTGTTGATCAAACCTATAATCATTCTAGTGAGAAGTCAAGAACTGAAATTAATTTATTTTACAAGTACTTGCATAATTTCTTTAAAATTTCCTATTCCTTATTTCCATGAGAAAAGTTTTTCAACAATCACTAGATACTCTTTCCCGGCATAATACATACTTTATCGAATATATTTATTACACCATGAAGCGAGTTTTCATGTTTGTATGAAAATAACGCCGTGGCTCGCTTTATTTGTCCGCGAGTGTATATTTACGGTGTTGTAGATATCGCAATTTATAGGAGTTTATTGGTCGTATTCAATAACCTATCTTCAGTAAGAGATTGGCCTACTTGGCTAGATATTTTGTTAAACGGTCTAAAATAAAAACAGTTTTTTTAAACACAACGGGGACGCTAACCTTCTTGTTAAGTAATAATAAGACTATGGAAGCAGGTGTGCTCAATCACTCAGGAAATAGCTATCTATGTACAATACACAATAAGTAGTAGCTGCTTAATAACGTAACCAAACTATAACTTGTCTCTTCCTAGAGATAGATTTTTGAAACTGGATGTAAAAGAAAGACCTACAGGAATCTAGATGTTTTTGTTAATCAGGCCAAAATGATATTGGTTTCTAAGTAACCAAGATCTTTTACTAGGATAGGTTATTATTAAGCCCTAACACTACGGATAGATTATTGTGTCCTAACATTAACTAATGATAGATTATTGAAATTGTCCGTTAACGGCTTATTTTTCGGGTCGCGTTCGTATCGTGTTCGTTTGAATTCATAATTACACTCCATTTGGTGGCATAATTGGTTTTAACTATATAGTCGTTCAAACTAGTTTATTGATTTACATACAATGTTATTACGACGACAATTATACTGCTGAAGTCAATAACAGTTTTAGTAACTTGTAGTTCGAAAAAGTATTGCAATACCCATATATTTCATTTTTGTAAATATATACTTTTACCTTTATTTTTACCTTTATTCAATTTAATATTTTTTGTGTTTCAGGTAAAGTTCTGCCCGGTGTAGCGGCCCTATCCGACGCATAAATATTTACTAAGCATAATATAAGAATTGGCATAATATTATGTGCAACTGATGATTCTAGTATCTACCTAAATTATTGGCTTCAAAATAAAGACCTTATCAACATAGTTGGAAGTCTCAAAATGATTAATAGCATAATAAGTATATGACAATATAATCATAGTCATTATTTGAAGTATGTGTATAGTCAGTCACCGTATTGAAATAATTAGAAACAAGTGTGTTTTGAATGTAGATAAAAATATTTATTATTTATTATTTTGAGTACCTATTATAATAAATGTTGGTTCGAAAAAAACGATTGTTTTCTTAATACTTATACATATAGGCTACAAAACATTTGCAGACGTTTATTTGAAGAGCTCTTTAGCGAACAATTTAAATGTAAAGTAAATCTGTTCAACAGATTAATATTTAAAAGTCGGTAGTTCTATAACTAACTTAGAACAACGCACGGTAGATCCCATACTAGTTACAGTTTGGCGAAAATTATTTGAGGGTAATGTTTTTGACTGAAACTAATTTATAGACGAGTGTTATGGCAAAATAACTGCATTATTTCGAAAACTGTTGATTTTATACTTAGGACATTTTTCACAATTAACATTAAAAAACCATTTATATACTTTGTTTAATTAATTCGAGTCAATAGATTGTTTACTCTGGTAAAGTCATTTAAAAACCTCACTATAAAGAACCGTCTTATATTTTCTTACAACTCTTGAGCATGAAATGACAGGATCTGAAGATATAAAAAATGAATTAAAAATATCGGTGAGAGTGTCTTTCCTCGAAGTTTTGCGTGAGTTACACTTTCATTTTTTTACCTTTATTTCTGGCCTGGGCTTTTTCGCTTAAATGACCTATAGGCATTATAGCACTTGATACAATAGAAGGACTGTGTATTAAGACTTTGTCAAGCTGACCTTCACTTCGAAGTTTCATTTCAGCAGAAGTAGATGCACGTAAATTTTCACTCTTTCTACGTTTAATACGGTCACTGGACTCAGCAAAATCCTTCGCCGGCCTACCTGGGCTGATTATATTCTTAACATATTGCAGAATCCATCTAACCAAGATAAATTATTTTAAAATAATTTTATTCTGTCACTGTTCACGAAGACCACTTAGCCTAAATCTGTTTAAGAAAATATTGTAAGGTTTTTTTAAGTGCCGGTTGATCTGAACCTCAACGCTCAACACGCTGAAGTTGGTTTCAGCAATAATTATCTCCTCTGAATTTAAAAACTTGCTTTCTAATTTCTTGTACTTTAGTGAAAACAATCTTTCACACATTTCACTCCTTTTATTGGGTAGTCTGTTACTCCTATGGAAAAATTATAAAAAAAACTTATAAAATCAGCTACAGTTCAGTCAAATGTCTATAATTCATGTTTAATACGATAACATTCATCATATATCTGAATTTACAATAGGGGATTTTGTACGAACTATTCAAATCATATCTGGATATTACATTACTAATAATTGTTAGTGCAAAATCCCCCTAATTGAAAAAAAATAACTAAATTGCATTTTCGAAACAATGTGATCTTTGTATATATTTTTTTGCCAAGCAATTAATTATTGTAACGGGTTACATTTAAATGCCCTAAATACTACATATCTTCATCACCACTACGATTTATTTTATAAACTATACGTTCTTACTTTTAAAGAAATATTATAAAGTTGACGTCTGAGCTAAAGTTTGTTATTTTCAATTAACAACAAGGAAAACAGAAAATTGGTAACGTTTGAGGTATCATATAGGTACCTAAAACTAATGTAATATACCTTCAATTTATTAAATCTAGAAAGAAATATCATCTACCTACATTCTCAAAAAAAGTATTTTTGGTCAAGCTGTCCCTAGTACGGGATCCACCGTGCAACGTCAGTAACGTACCTACACGTAGCGTTTTAGTCCGTACTAGCCCTAATTACCTTAGCTTCACTCGTAAAAAATAATTAGTTGTTACATGTTGGGCACCAAGTTTTAGTAAACTGACTTATGTAATTAAAATAAACTTTAAAAAATAAATCGCATTGTTGCTTCCTGTGATTAGGCTACTTGGAATATTATTAACCAAACAACTGGGAAAACTAAACATAATGTAAACTCCTTCTCCCTTAAAGTAGATAATAAATTAATTGAATCTGACGTTGAGGTTGCCCGTGTTTTTAAACATTTCTTCTCTCGGGTACCCTTAGAAACTACCAGTAATTTAAATTCCTGTCCAAACGTTGCTGCTGCCCTCTTAGAGTCATGTGTTGATAAGTGTTATAAAGTTTTCAATTTTAAGCATATTAATAGTGAAGACATTTTAAAAGCTTTCAAGTCTATAAATATTAAAAAGACTGAAGATTTATGGGGCATATCAACCAGCGTTATTAAATGTATAATTGAAATAATAGCTCCATATTTAGCTTTCATTTTTAATCAATGCATAGATGACGTTTCCCGATTTAATGAAATATAGTAAGCTTATTCCTCTTTTTAAATCGGGTGACAAAAGTGACCCCACAAATTTTAGACCGATATCAGTCTTACCGGCACTTAGTAAAATTTTTGAAAAAATTATATACTTTCAATTATTAGACTATTTAACAGTAAATCAAATCCTTCATAATAATCAGTTCGGCTTATCTAAAGGTAAAAATACTACAGATGCTGGAATAGCACTCCTCAAACATATTTTTGACGCTTGGGAGGGCAAGCAAGACGTAATTGGTATATTTTGTGACCTGTCTAAAGCTTTCGATTGCGTTGATCACGTTACACTTTTAAAGAAGCTAGAACATTATGGTGTCTCTAAAAAATCAGTTAGCCTTTTGCAGTCATACTTGCACAATAGAAATCAAAAAGTAATTGTAAATAATACTGCTTCTACTGGAGCCCCCATTATTATGGGCGTGCCCCAAGGTTCAATATTGGGCCCTCTGCTGTTCTTAATATATATTAACGACCTCCCTAACTACGCGAGTAATTTATGTAAGACAGTACTATTTGCAGATGATACATCTTTAATTTTCAAAATTGATAGAGGAAACAATTGTTCTGACGAAGTAAATAGTGCTCTTTCTCAAGTCGCACACTGGTTCAACAGTAATAATTTGTCTCTTAACCCTACCAAAACGAAATTTGTTAAATTCACATTACCTAATGTAGGGCAGGTCGACATTCACATCAATTTGAATGGGGATGTAGTAGAGTTAGTTGAGAGTACTAAATTTCTTGGTATTACATTAGATTCCAAACTACAATGGGATCCACATATTGAAACCTTGTCGAGTAGACTTAGTTCTGCGGCTTTCGCAGTAAGGAAAATAAGGCTCCTAACTGATATTGAAACGGCAAGACTAGTTTACTTTAGTTATTTTCATAGTGTAATGTCCTATGGCCTGTTGTTGTGGGGCTCAGCAGCCAATATAGAAAATGTTTTTATACTTCAAAAAAGAGCTGTGCGCGCCATTTACAACCTTCGACAGAGAGATTCTCATAAAGACTTGTTTAAAGAGATTAATATACTAACTTTGGCGGGACAATACATTTATGATAATATAGTATATGTAAGGAAACATCACGATTTATTTATTAAGCATAGCGATGTTCATAATTTTAATACTAGAAACAAGAATAAGCTTGCCGTTCCAAGATTTCGGCTTGAAAAATGCAGTCGCTCGTTTTTGGGGAAAGGCATAGCCTTTTTTAATAAAGTTCCACAACAAGTGATTGAGCTGCTTTTGCATAAATTTAAAATATATGTTAGAAAAACGCTCTTAAGCAAAGGTTATTACAAGGTAGATGATTATTTTAAAGACCAAAATGCATGGAAGTGATACTAACATAAAACATGACCATTGTAATTGTATAAGAGGAAAATATTCTAATAACTGAGTATAAGAAAATTTTCCTCTTATATTAAATATGTTTCAAGATTGTAGATTTGTGTTTGGCAACGACATGTTCCTTTGTAAATGTTGTTGCTTCTGTTAAAGCTGATAAGTTTCTTGCGGCCGTTATTCTTATCAGTTAAAAGATGTCCTGAATGGCTGGTAGGATAAAAAAAAATTGACGATTCGAAAGCACTTATCTATAAGTCTATTTGAATAAAAATCTTTGACTTTGACTTTTGACTTTGACTTTGATTGCTTTTGAACGGTAGCTACTGAATAAATTATTTGCCGGTAAGTACGTAAATTAATTAGAAGTTATAGCAGGAAGTGCTTTAGAGTTCCTCTGAATATGGACATAATTTTATATAGAGCCGGATTCGAGATTTTTTCGCAACCAACAAGATATTACCGAATAGGCAAAACTACTTTTGAATATGGCATTAGAAATAAAAAATCGAACATCGTTATCAAACAGTACGTATTATTGTAAAATGTCACAGCAAACCTTCCTCTTTTAAATGCCACATAGTATCATCGTAATAACCCTTTATTCCATAATAGTTTTCAATCTGACCTTTCCATAATACATGACCGAAATGTTCACCTATCCTTGTCAATATCAAAAGGTGAAAAAGGTACATATTTGACCTTAACTTAAGGAGTAAACAAATCGGTCTTTTCAAAAACCTCAGTCGCAATATATACTTTACAGCTTTGATTTTACAGCGATGTTACTTTAAAGTTGAACTCTATGAGCATGACTACTTAACGATAGAAAAATATGTCCACTATCGATCTGCCTTGCGCGCAGGCGTCACATACATTGAATATCTGTGCCAATTCTTAAAACCATTTGATACTACAGAAATCCAACAAGCTCATAGATGCGACTTATGCAATCTAGTCATTCAGCTTGAATGAAGACCTGAGTCGATGTGTAGTATCCTTATGCATGATTAATTTACAATCGATTAGCCGGCTGGCAGCTGTTGATCGTTCAGGGAGCCCAAATATGATACCTTTTCTATAGCTCGTATAAACTTTGGTCCAATTGGACGTGGGCCGCGCATGCTCACTACGCCCTTGGGTTTATCAAAATGATAATTCCTGTGTGTCAGTGATGTAAGGACGTGTAACGCCGCCGGCGACCCGGCGAGCGTATTAAAATGACTTAGCACCCAAAATACTAAATATACGATTTATGATAGGATTATTATACGAAAAGTTGGTGGTTTCATGTCAATTGTTGTTTATCGATTATAAGAAGTAGTTTATCGTTGTTTTTAGACGAATCTACGTTAGCAGGTGAGTCGGAGCACATGACGAGTAGGCTTTTGTTTTTGTGTTAACGTAGACTTTATATTATTTTTTTACAGCGACGTCTTTATATGAGTGATTTTTTATTTGACTGTATAATTTGCAATTTGGCTTTTTATAATGGCAAGTAATCATAACTTTAACTTTATTTTAGAATTTTCTTCTTATGTATCTGTTTTTTGATACTTATTTTCCGTAATTTTTTTTGTTTTGACTTATAGATTGCTTTTGTCCATACGTATTTGATGTGATTGTTTAAGGTACAGTTTTAAGATTGCACAACACAATTTTTTGCTTTTACGTATCAGCAAAAAGTACTCTTGAAAATTTAAATTAATTAATTTTACCTAATCTATTGAATCGAATGGGTGTGTGATAGATAATCAATGTTTATTCTACTACTAAAAAACTTTAATTCACTATTTAAGAGCTAGGTACGTGCTATGGTACGTGGTAGGACTATAGGATATTAATAGGACGGACTCCTGCCAACCTATTTTTTACATCTTTCCTTCCTAAGTTCTATGTTATATTTTATCAAGACATGGAAAGATCAACACTTGCCTCTACTTGCTTAGAATCTAAAAATATTTTTAATATTATTGTGTAGTATTCATAAGTTTCCAAGAAATCATTGTATTTTGTATGTTTGTTATGTAGACATAAAGTGTACCGAATTCAAAATGTCCATACTTATTAATGTTTCTGTGCTACTAAGTATTCAGATTTGCTAGGATTCTATATTATTGGGTCTATCTTTAAAAATTTTGTCAGAACGATTCTTCGAAATTTCACGAATATATACGAGATGCCGCCTGCGACTTCGTCTGCCTCAATTTTTCTTTCGTAAATACTAATATCCCCAAGACACCGCCTTGGGGAAATGTTTTGTTTTGAAAACACGAAGTCTAGAATTTGTATAATGTCTCGTTGATTTAAAAAATCATGCCTTTATGGTTTAGTTTCGTTATCTTATTTATTAATACTATAACCAATTATATTAATAATGAATTATAATTAATTATTCTCACCATAACCCATTTGAATAAAATTACATAAACATGAACTTAGGTACATATGCTTAGCTTAAATATAGGATCTTATATAGTAAATGAGATTAGTTTATCAAATAGGGTTACGGTGGGCTAACATCTGAAGTAGGAAAATCCTGTGTTTCAGGTTGTCACCCCTCCGTACGTAGTTAGTTACAATAAAAAGCAAGTCAGCTTAAGCGTTACAGCATACACTAAAGGCAAAGCATTTAACATAGCTGAATCAACATAGTACATGTCAATTTAAAAAATAATAAAAATAACATTGAACACTAAATAACTAAATTACAAGCAAAATCAACTATTTTTTTAGCCAATCCATTGCACACAAGAGATAAAAAAAAAATACAAAAATACCTACCAATGATAAAGAAAACAACTTTTTTAACAACAACATAATTAACAACGTTTTTTTACAGCTTATTTGACCCTGCGTAATAATAAGTCCTAGTTTTTTTTAATGTTTTTAGCTCAGATGTTCATTTTATAAATTGTGTCTGTTCAATTATGATGAGTGATATTTATTTAACTTTCGACGCTTTCAATATTTCCGTTATCTACTACGTCTGCTTAAGATTTGATTACTATATTATAGCTATTAAGAACTTCAGCTTTCACGGAAGCTTGAAACCTTATTGCGAACGAAGTAAAACCAGTTTTCGAACGCAATTGTCACTTAAATGTGCTATCGATTGTACATTTTCGTACGTCTCGGCCGTACATTTCTCTCTCACAATATTGTATTTGACCCCAGTAGTTATCGATTCGAATTGCATTGCTTCGCATCGGTAATTCGATTGGTTACGCCAAGCGGCAGGAAGCATCCCCTGACGCCTCGCTAGATAGGCAATCATTGGATCCGGATTTGAGAACGATACTTGGTACAATAAGTACTTACTAATATGACATTTGAGGTACCTATATAATGCTTTTAGTACTATTAATAATAGCTATAAATGGTAACTTAGATTTCTTTAATGCATTACAATTTGCCGATCTATCTTATAAGTACTCGTATATAGTTCTTAACGCGATTATATCACACCTGTATCCTGTTATTACAATACAACACACACATGCCAGCCTATAAGTATATTCTGGTGTACTACATCCAGGGCTCTGTCCTGGGGCCGCTGTATTTCAACGTTTTTATCAACTATATCGCCAAATAGATCAAACATAGCAAGATATATCTCTTCGCTGACGACCTAAAGTTAACAAGGAAAGTATCATGCATCGAAGACTCAATATACCTTCAAGAAGACGTTGAGAGACTTCAACACTGGTGAACTACTAATAAAATGTTCCTAAAAATTTCGGAATGTCACCACATAAAGATTACCAGAAAACGCAATAAGTATCCTACTGAGTAGGTCCTATTCAATAGCTGGTGAAAAACTTGAAGAAGGTACTGCCGTTAAAGACCTTGGGATCACGATGGATACACAATTTTGACCGCCTCTGTGGTTTAGTGGTACAACCACTGGTATCAGACCAAGGGGTCTCGGGTTCGATTCCCAGCGGGGGTACATATTGTATTCGGTTTGGTTGGTGGTAGGACTTGTTGTAAGTCCGCCTGGCTAGCTACATCTTATCTAAGCCTGACGCCATAACAACAACCTTTTCAGCATTGTTGTGTTCTGGCAGTTAAGGCAAGGTAGGTACACTTTTATCGTCTATCTCGATATAGGTCTGTGATTATAAAGGAGGCAGACAAATCGCTTGGATTTATACTCCGAAAATACAAGATACTTCAAAAGACCATCATCAGTTATTCTGTTTTACAATAGTTATGTGAGGAGTTAACTACTTAGAGTACTGCAGCACAGTTTGGTGTCCAGATTATAACGTGTATGTCTACAGAATAGAAATAGTACAAAAAAACTAGTTCGTAACAGTCTTATCGTTTCAAAACAACCAGAATATTAAGGTCAGTTATCAATCGTCATGTCTTACTTGCATAAACTTATGAACTGTTGACAGTCCTTTATTGATTAATAAATTTCGTTACAACACTCCCCTAAGAATACCGAGATACCCCTCCTGTAAACTATTTAAAATCAGTTTTTGTAGAACAAGATTGGGTCGCAGCCACAGAACAATGAAAGAGGTTTTAATGATCTGTGGTCGCAGCTCACCAGTTGTTCGCTTGGTTCGTCTGTACAACGATATGTCTAAGAAATTGCCAGATCTGGATATCCATTTTCAGTCTTCTCTTTATGAAGATATTAAGAACTGACATACTTACTTTAGGTTATTTTTTTGGAGATTATTTCCAAATTATTTAGCTTCATCTTCAACTATTTAGATTATATTTTAATCTCAATGTAATAAATGTGTTTCATTGTCTATCGCATGCTGTGGCTACCTCAAACTGTAAGTGTAGTTAGCCATAAGCAATTAATTTTTAATTTTCTTTTAATTTTTATTTGCTGTACCTTATGTTTTGTGACTCTTTAAATAAATTAGCATAGCAGTAATGACCCTATTTCATTAAGACACCATATATTAACAACAGTGGCGCCACTGTTGTTAATATATATGAAAAAATAGCGAATCATTAGAGTATGAGCAGATACGAAGCCTTTATTAATTCGTCCAAGCTTTATACTCAAGAAACATTGATTCACAATGATTCGTCTTTAGCTATTTTTACATCCCCACCACTGGCCGACGTTATGGATGAAAAGGAGATTCACTATTTTAATTTCGATCCATTCTCAGAAAATTTGGTGATAAAGGACATCAGGCAATCTCCATACAAAGTTGGTCCAAAAAAAAAAAGTGAGCGGCCAGACCCAAGATTATTTCTAATAGGTAGTTCATATTAGGACCTAAAAAAAATTATATGGACTTAACCCTGTAACCGCGTGAACTGAGAAGCTATTTAAGATAAGGCATTCTGGGCAAAAACACAAATAACATTAGGCGGACAGACCCGGGATTATTTTTAATAGGTGGTTCCTATAAAGACCTAAAAAAAAATATATGGACTTAACCCTGTCACCGCATGAACCGAGTTGCTATTTCGAGTTCAAAATACAGGACAAAAAATAAAGTGAGCGGCCAGACCCAAGATTATTTCTAATAGGTAGTTCCTATAAAGACCTAAAAAAAAATATATGGACTTAACCCTGTCACCGCATGAACCGAGTTGCTATTTCGAGTTCAAAATACAGGACAAAAAATAAAGTGAGCGGCCAGACCCAAGATTATTTCTAATAGGTGGTTCATACTAAGGCCTAAAAAAAATTATATGAACTTAACCCTGTCACCGCATGAGGAGAGTTGCTATTTCAAGTCAAAAAAATCTGGAAAAAAAAGGTGAGCGGCCAGACCCAAGATTATTTTCAATAGGTAGTTCAAATAAAGGCCTAAGAAAAATTATACCGACTTAACCCTGTCACCGCATGAACTGAGTCGCTATTTCGATTTACAAAAGCTGTACAAAACAAAAGTGAGCGGCCAGACCCAAGATTATTTCTAATAGGTAGTTCATACTAAGGCCTAAAAGGCCTAAATTATATGGACTTAATAACTTAGGCCTTAGTATTAACTACCTATTAGAAATAATCTTGGGTCTGGCCGCTTACTTTTTATTTGTCCAGATTTTCAACTTGAAATAACAACTCAGTTCATGTGGTGACAGGGTTAGGTCTATTAAATTTTTTTAGGCCTTAGTATGAACTACATATTAGAAATAATCTTGGGTCTGGCCGCTCACTTTTATTTTGTACAGATTTTGTAAATCGAAATAGCGACTCAGTTCATGCGGTGACAGGGTTAAGTCGGTATAATTTTTCTTAGGCCTTTATTTGAACTACCTATTGAAAATAATCTTGGGTCTGGCCGCTCACCTTTTTTTTCCAGATTTTTTTGACTTGAAATAGGAACTCTCCTCATGCGGTGACAGGGTTAAGTTCATATAATTTTTTTTAGGCCTTAGTATTAACTACCTATTGGAAATAATCTGGGGTATGGCCGCTCACTTTTTTTTTGTCTAGATTTTTTAACTTGAAGTATCTACTTGTTTATGTGGTAACAGGGTTAGGTCCATATATATATTTTTAGGCCTTAGTATTAACTACCTTTTGTAAATAATTTTGGGTCTGGCCGCTCTCTTTTTATTTTTGTCTAGATTTTTAACTTGAAATAGCTACTCAGTTCAAGTGGTGACAGGGTTAGGTCCATATATATTTTTTTAGGCCTTAGTATTAACTACCTAATGGAAATAATCTTGGGTCTGGCCGCTCACTTTTATTTGTCCAGAATTTTTAACTCTAAATAGCTACTCAGTGCATGCGGTGACAGGGTTAAGTCCATATATTTTTTTTTAGGCCTTAATAGGAACTATCTATTGAAGTTAATCTCGGGTCTGGCCGCTCACTTTTTTTTTTTGGACCAGAATGCCTGATGTCCTTTGTTATATGATGGCTTATATGATGTAATTAAACAGGAAAGAAATTAAAATGAAGGCAATAGGCATGTTTTTATGAGCGTTTTTGATCCGTCGGTATCTTGTGTTGTCATGGAGAGTCCTTAGCAAGGCTTACCGTAATCCGTCGATCTGAGATTTAATGCCGATGAGTGCCAACCCCTATCTTAGCAGTTTCTAAATTTATTCCAAGTGGCCTCAACCTTACAAACAATAGCGATAGATCCTTCAGAAGTATTAATGGGATTCTGAAGACACTTGAAGGAAACAAATTCTTACAAAATCGGATCAAATTTTTAACCGTCCTATGTAGGTACATATTTATTTACCTAGTGATCCAAATAAAATGACCACATAATTACATTATACGGTTGTGGTAAGTACTAAAGCAAAACATTTGAAAAAGGTGTGACATAGGCTGATTACTTCCATTCCTCATTCACATGGTCCTTCGAACCGGATAATTAAGGTTATTTCCGTATTCTATTGCGAATAATTGTTTTTTTTAAAATAAAACAACTTTTACGGAGTATTTAGTGCGATGTATTTGCCCGAAATATATATTAGGTACTATAATTTTTCGGTTAATTTGCGGTTTTTTGATTTCCCGACGTTTCACGTGGTCACGGGTTGGCTAGCTACTTATAAGTCTATCTTCACAAAGTTGTTTTTAATTTATTATTGCGTTCGGATAGGGTAAGTTTAGGGTTAAATAATTTCTAATTAAAAGTTAATCATTTTTACTATGGCAACAATTATTTAGTTTAATTTTGATTCGATTGCTATTTCAATTATTTATTATCAACAAAAGAAAGAAACACTAATGATTCTACTGGCAGTTCATAAATTAGGAGGACTTTCGAAGAAAGATACTGCCAAGAAAACTCCGAAAGCGGGCCTACCTCCATCATTATGATGACAAAAAAAAGCTAATTGTATCTTTTGGTCTTACAGTGTGTGATTTGGTTGAGACTTTAATTTATGAATAGGTAATAGGGTCCCAAGCAGGTGGTATCTTCCAACCATCGTCTCTATTGAAATTTGGATATTTGGTGATTTCAATAGCTTCGCGCAACATTTTGGGGACGAATTTTAGTTCCCTGGCGAGGATCTGTGGCTTATCAAACCTGATGTAGTCGTTGGGTCCCTCAAAATCATGTTCACACACTGCCGACTTGTTTTCGCGCCTATTTCTCACGTCAGCTACATGTTTTCTAGCGCGGGTCCCTATGCTTCTCTTTGTTTGCACGATGTACGAGAGCCCACAGTCACAATTCAGTTTTTAGATACCTGCAGCTTGAAGGGGTATGTTGCAATTGAAAGAAAGAAAGAAAGAAAGTAAGAAAGAAAAAACATTTATTGGCACACACACTATAGAATAAAAAATAATAATAATAAAAAAAAAACTTAAAATCAAACCTTACAAACTATAACATATTATTATGGAATATGCAGATGTGGGGCCAATAAATATCCTGGCTCAGCATTTTGCTTCTGTGCCATTCTCAGATGTATTGACTGGTGGAAGGAATTGGTTGATATTCTTGGGTGGCTTGAAGTAATTATTAATAGAAGCACACTTTAGAATTCTTCCAATCTAGTCAGTGACACCCTTCACGTATGGTAGAATGGCAGGTTGACGTTTTACTACGATAGTGTTCAGTGTATTGCAAACGTTGTTTTATTTCAATTATGAGTGCGCGAAGAAACTTAAGATGTGCATTATTGTTTTTTTTTATATACAAAACTGGTTAACAAACGTGCCAACTTCCAAATGAGTAATTCCGTCAACGAAAGACTTGATTTTGGACATCTTTTCCTATGATTTTAGATAAAATTGTTTGTAGGTAACTTTTTGTACAAGATCATAGAAATTCGTTATACGTTGTCATGAATTTTGTTTTGCAGGCAACACCTGCACACGCGTAAGTTACTTATACTTAAAAAAACGAGTAAGTTCTTTTTTCGTGTCATCCACTTTTGAATTCTATTTTTGTTGCACTCGACATAAAACATACGTGAATATTTTGTGCTTGCTGTTTCGCAACTCTGCTTTCTTTGTTACACGGGAGAATAAAGGGAGCACACCTTGATATTTCGTCCCATTATGTTTGCTGTGCATTTTACTGTCAGTCTTTTGCGAGTTTGCATTAAACATCGTACTCTTGGGATGTTTACGACTCCCACTGAATATCAAGCTGGAAAATTATACGCTCCGTATAATTCCGAAGCTTTTATCTCTCGATCGTTATACCTGAGTTGAAGAATCACAAAGACTATTATGATTAAAAAATTTGCATTTAAAATGCTTTTTATACAAAAAATAAACAACTAATCTCCATATTGCTCGGACAGGGCCTAAGGTCGCGGGTTCATGTCTCGTCTGAACATTTTGGCGACCAGTTTACCTACTCTTCTAGAAATTATCACAATGACGATGATAAGTTTCATATTTATACGTCTTCTGGTACAACGACTTTTTGTATTTTGAGATTCATTGTTTTCAAATATCAGAAAGCGTAAATTGATTAATGTTTGAGCAAACAACTTATTGTAACTGTTATAGACGGATTTTATCCTGATTCAGAAAGATTGATGATAGCAGCTAGCTAAATATACTTACCAAATCGTGATATGTAACTACAGCTTACCAATATGATTGACAGCACCCAGATTGAATTGGACGTCAGGAAAGGCGAGTCGCCGAATAAATAATAGGTCCTGCCTAGTTTGATTAATGGACAAATCGATATTTCAGATTAAAATAGTTTAACAAATAGTGAAAAGATTCTTACTTTCCTGGCATTATTCAAATCTTAGTTGATATGAGTTGGACAGGTAGCTCGTCATGTAAACTACTACGATATACTCATAGCCTTATTTTTTTAAGCGCTAAAATCAAACGATTTTGATTATCTTTAGGATTACCTGTGGTTACAATATCGACTGTCAAACCACAAGAAAGGTTGTTGTGCTAATATCAAAAAGTCGAAGATTTTCTCTATAGATCAATAATCGTGGAATTCCGGGACATATTTCGCCAATATTTTCCAATTTAATGAATACCTAAGGCATTTCGTCCACTTCTTGAATGTTCGTCCTTTCCAGTCTCAAACTTATTTAATGGAACACACACAATGCCGAAACTGTTTTCGTTCGCTGTACAAAGGCGAAATGGACGAAACATTTTAAACCGTGTACAACCTGCCGACACAGTAATTGAGTTACCTTTTCTGAAACTACGTGAATAGCAGTAAAAGGTTCCTTTGTTTATATACGAGTATATTCATATTTTATACGCTCGGTGTAGTAATCTACCAAGCAACATGAAATTTGGTTTTTGCTTGTCGTTATTCTTCCAGGAATTACCGGACCGCGTCAGGACCTACCTAGGTATGAATGTAACAGGATGAACATAAAGCTCAAAAGCCATGATAAAAACAGTCTACGTATTATACCTATGTTTAAAAGCAGACCAGCTACATGCATAATATTCTAAGTTTTTTTTATGAGCGACGGTGAGACTCTTAGCCTTCATCATACCTGATGTTAAGTATTGATAAGGCTGAAGATGGAAGCGAGCCTCTCCCGGAAACCTCATTCACTGAGGAACTGGCTATCTTATCTTTAACTGCCGGAACACAACAATGCTGAAAACATTGTTGTTAAGGCGTCAGACTTAGATAAGATGGTGGTAGCTAGCCAGGCGGATTTACAATGAGTCCTACCACCAACCAAACCGAAAACTACATATTGTATTCGGCTGGCCCCGCTGGGAATCGAACCCGGGACCCCTGGGTCTGATACCGGTGGTTGTACCACTAGACCACATGGGCGGTTAGCAGCAGTTATTCTCAAAACAAAATCATGACCATGTTGTGTGTGTACCTTTGATGATCGAAGGTGTGTACTGAGGCGCCAAAGCAATGCTAAGTGAATTTCATGACAATTCATACATTTGTTTATTCCCTATGGAACTTACTTTTGGTAAGTTTTCTTGTAGGTATCCAAAAAATTTAAAGCAAATTCTGCTACACTGACTCAGTTCTAAACTCCATAGAAAATAAACAATTAAATGAATTCACTTAGAATTATGGCGTTAGCGCCCTTAAAGACCCTCTGAACTCACCTAATCGATATTTTCGTAGTGTTTATTGGCGTTCAAAATAGGTAATGCACACCAATGAGGATTGCGAAAACCACTTTGCATGTCTGTGCTCCCCCCAATACTTTACGTAATAACTACACGCAACCTTTGAGGCCTTCAAATAACAATTTGTGACCACTTTCTGAGAAACAAAATATGGTTGATAAAAATGTAGTATCTTTTTACTGATAAGCTTTTTCTATATATTATAAACCCAGAGTTCCCGGGTTCGATTTTTGATTCCCAGTGGAAACATATTTTATTCAATTTGGTTGATGGCAGGACTTGTAAGTCTACCCGGCTAGTTGACACTATGTTATCTAAGTCTGTAACAAAAAAAATAATGTTTTCAGCAAGCTTCATTAATATGTTTTGATGAAGTACTTACATACCTAATCGTTAAACCTGACGTGGCTTCTTGACGTGGTGTCAAGAAACAAAGACGCAGCAACCATTGGCGTTTTGGGTTTGCCCTTGCGTGAAGCCGTACTTAGGGCTTGTGACATAGTATTAAAAGGTGCAAAGCAAACTACGGTTCGATGTAGGTACATTACTATAAAAATGTAAATCGCTAATTGTCTAATTTCAAAATCTATCGCAATCCCTTTCAATTCGTCATTTGAAAGATATTCACATACTTTAGGCCGTCACTATTTAACATTTGATAGGGATTGTGATCGGGACGCGTTTTGAAAGGTATTTACGAACGAAATTGAACTGAATAAGCAAAGTGACAGACGAAAATATCTTTCAAATGTATGGAGAAGTGTCAATTAAAACATCATTCGTTCCGAAAGGGATTGCGAGTATAAGTTACACAATTCCATATATCACTATCACAATCACAATACCTTTGAAAGGGATTGTAATAAATTTTGAAATTAGACAATTAGGGGGCAGATCTATAAACGTAATCTTAAAACTTTTTCCTAGCACAGTGCCTACAAATGCGTGTAAGATACCATGACCATAGATAGACCATAATTATTACCTCAGGGGGGTTACTGTTGACGGGATCGCGATGAGATCGAAATTGAATGTCAATAATTATTACTGATTTTCGAAGTTTGTTCGATTTACTAAACTACAAAAATATTTTATTTACAAATTTCAAATATACATTTTTAGATAATTACTTATTTTAAGTCATAATTACTGACGTTTGACATTACTTCAATCTCGATCTCAATGCGATCGCGTCAAGAGTAAGAGGGCAGGGGTTCGATGCCTGACAGTTCCACTAAACTAGGGATTTAACTAATAATTTTGTTATTTGTTAAAAATGTTTTCTCGGTAAGTGATTTATTTTGTAATTCTTTTTGAGAAAACAAAGTTCTTAAACCATAATTCTCAAAGTGGTCGAAAATCTTATGTCTATTTATTCTGATAAATTTTGATGAGAAAATGATGACAAATTTACTCACTTAACCAACTTTTTTGTAAGGTATCAATAGCAATAGGACAAATAACTAAAGATAATTATAATTTTATTTTGGCGATGGTGTCTTAGGTATCAATTCATTTTGGAAAAGGGGTCTTTTGCCCAAAAAGTTTGGGAATCCCTGCACTAAACAAACATTCGTCACCAAACATTACATGTTTTTTGTTTCAGTTAAAAGCTAGTTATCAAAAATGCCTGACTGGACATGGCTTTTACTGGCGGCGCTACTGGGCGCCGTATCCGCGCTAGTTGGGCCTCTATTGCTTCTGCTGTATTTCCTGCGACCGTTTGAGAAGAAGACCCCTGTTCAAGACGATGTTTGTACGCCGCTCACGTTGCCTCCTGTAAGTACTCTTAAGGGACCGCTATAGGCCAATGAAAATCAGATTGCTTTACATGATCGTCTGTAATATCAATATTAATGAAAAACTGAATTCCAAATTAAGATGCAGCAAACTACAGGACTAACACTAGTGACTATGTTACTCAAAAACACGATTGCATAAAATTTTCTCGATAGAAAAAAAATGCGAAGTTGCCTCCAAATCACTATATTAACACGATAAACTGCTAGTATTCAAGTAATACATTAAAATAAAGCTTGGAACTTTTTAGTATAATTACACTATAAATAAGGCAGGGCTTATGTTATATATTTTTGTAAATAACCTTTAAATATCCTTTAAAAAAAGGATTTCCTTCATTTCTTCATTCCGGACCGGCCGAATGGGGCCGGAGAATTATATAGTAAATGCTGCCTTATTTCTCATATAAATAAGGCAGCATTTACTTTGCAGTTCGCCGTTGCAGTTATTACTTTTGCTTTTGGCCAAGAGCGCGCCCTTAATAAGAAATGTTTCCCACTACGAGCTACGCGCTACGTAGCAAACGCAACAGGCCATCCAATCAACAAGTGAAGATCGTGAGGTTTCGTTAAACATAACTATCTGACTATCTGGGATTTCTTTTTTAACAACAGGAAAATCTAAATATGATTTTACTTATTTACAAGAAATAATTCTGAGTAAGAACTAAAATAAATATCTAGATATGATTTAGCACCTTCCTATCACCTATTCATCTTTGGGACATATTTTTTTGCTGTATAAAAGATCTCCTGGGTATCAATGGTGTCAAAAAACAATTGACTCGGTGAAACCGATTACCGCAGATAATGTATTTCTTTGTGGCGTGTTTATTGCAAGTTTCCTTCGCAATTTTCGGCGCCGTCCTACGTAAACACAATTCCGTACGTCCATCATTGGAGGACCGGTCTGCTCCAAATAAAGCCTTTAATTACATTTGCCCCGAATTCTACGAGTAATCAAATATATAAGCTGACTGTAATTCATTAAGTGAAGTGTAACTTAATTTATTCGAGGGTTTGGCGACGTTAGGTTATAAGATTTTTTATGGTTTTTCATTATCATGTGTTTGATCAATCGAAAAGGCTTTTATAGGGTTTGGAGGCCATTTTAATTAGTTTTAGCTATTTTCGATACCGAACATGCAAGGGTAGTCATGTAGAGAAGACTTACACCGATTTACACTAAACTTAAGAAGTCGCCTAAGGCTATTTTTATCTATCTTAAGAAATTCATAATAGGAATAGTTTAAACCTTAGGCGCTCCATTTAGGGGCCTGTAAGTTTAGAACAGCTTTTCACCTATTTGCACTAAACTTAAGAATCGCCTAAAGCTATTTTTATCAAGTTTAGAATAGCTTTACACCCATTTGCACTAAACATAAGAATCGCCTAAAGCTATTCTTATCTATTTTAAATCATTAATATAAAGAATCGCATAAGCTTGAGGCGCTCGATATTGGACCCGTAAGTAAAGGGTAGCCTTAGTGGATTTTAGGAACGTTACATGGTGCAAAGCATTTTTTTATTAGGATTAACAAAAATAATAATAGCTTTAAACGATTCTTAAGTTTAGTGAAAATGGGTGTTAATGGATTTAAGAACGTCTTAAAAGGTAGTGCAAAGCATTTTTTGAAATTAAGATTTAAGATAGATAAGAATAGTCTTAAGCATAAAGCGCCATTTACATGGACAGAGTTTATCGCACGTTTTGGGGCGAGAATCGTATGTTATTATCGTAGGCGATAATCTCCAGGTGATTATCGCATTCAAAATGTTTACATTCAACCAAAAAACAAAAACTCGCATACGAGTATGTCATACGATACTTGTAAGGCAATTATCGCCAAGCGTTCTTTACACTACGGCAGAAATTGCAATGAGATATTTGCCTACGACTTTTCGATTTTTTTTCTTGTTCATGTGAGTATCGTACAAACCGGACTGAACTGATTTGAAGGCCATTTGAGTTCAGTGATTAGCGCGGTATTTTTATCAAAATGACACAAAAGTCGTTTAAATTTGGATCTGCTGACAATATTAAGTTCATTGAACTTTATAGAAGTTTCGTGTGCTTGTGGTATACTGAGCATACAAATGATAAAAATCGTGATGCAAGAAACGCTGCACTCGTTGCATTTGCAAGAGAACTGGGAATTGAGGGTTTTGGCCCAAAGGAAATAACAGTGAAAATTAAAAATATTAGGAGTCAGTATTTACAAGAAAGAAAAAAAGTAAAGTCTTCTATGGGGACTGGCGCTGGAACCGAAAATGTTTATGTTTTTAAGTTGCCTTGGTTCAATGCTTTAGATACATTTTAAAGAAAATCTTTAGAATTTCGGACAACTATCTCAAATCTGGTAAGTAAATACATGCTTTATACAAGTACTCTTTAATATTTTCTTCTTTCAATCCATTTTTTAACCCAACATCTTTTTTTCCGCTTTCGCTTAATTAATTCTTGTCTTAAATTAAAACACCCTCGTGCACTGCACTCATGATAGCGACTGGCTGAACTCGAAATACGATTCTCGCTGAATTTTGTTTACACAGAGACATCCAGGTATTCAGAGACGATGCGATTGTCGCCCTTCGACTTACGATATCGTACATATAGTTAACATGATCACATTTTTTTTCTGTCGAGGCGAGAAACTCTCTGCATGTAAATGGCGCTTAAGTTACACAAGTAGAGTTTCTCGCACGCGAGCGGCGAATAAATATATGCGGTGCGGTAATCCAATGCAAAACTCGCCATTCGATTCTCGCCTGATATTGTTTACATTGTAACCAAAACTCGTATTAATCAAGCGACTCTCGAATGCGAGTATTAGATGCGAGACTATATTATATACTTCTCTAATATTGTCTGCACACTACAGGCGAGTATCGTAGATCTATAGACATATACGTGTCTCGACTCGACTTGTATAAACAATGCTCGGGCGAGAATAGTGTCCGTTTCGAATGCTCGGCCACTGTGTCCCAGAAAAAAACGACTAAATCAACATTACGAAGGAATTTGTAGAAAAATAAAAAAGAAAACCGCAAATTTGCAGAACCGATATTCAGAAAGTTGTAAGGGCTTAACCGTGGCCGCGCAGTCGAAACGTGGAGAACCGCTCGGCCACGCAAATCTCAGATACGGGAGCTACATAGAGATCTCATTCTTTTTCTAAATCACTGATATGATTTTGCAGAAATTGAAGAAAGTCTTAATAGAGCTTCAAAGTATGTACTTTACGACCTATAGTCCTTTAAAGTCCGCGCAAATGGCCACGCAGTTGAAACGGTGACAGCCGAGCGAACATAGGGATCTCAGAAACGGAGCTTCTCAGAGGTTCTTTCTTTTTCTTTCCCATTCTTTTTGCTATTCAGAGATACGATTTCGAAGAATTTATAGAAAGTTAGAGTAAAGCCCCGAAGTTTGTAGTTCACGACCTGTAGATCTTAAAAGCCAAGGCCGCGCAGTTGAAACGGTTAGAATCGCGCGCCCACGTAGATCTCAGAAACGGAGGGTCGTCGTAGAGGTTTCATTATTTTTGCTAATCACTGATACGAATGTTGATAGTACCTATTTAATGGCTGGCATGAAAACGCCTATAATTTTAGAATTGTTATTTCATGATTCAGAGATTGCTAAGGTACTGAGTACTTACTTTTGCAACTACTATAGGCACATACGTGCCTCGTACCTAAGATCTTTAAATCTCAATTAAATTAGATATTGCGTGTAATTTGATCAAATATTCCGAAGCAGCGTCGAAACGTTTTATGAAAAAAAATACCTGTAAAGCTAGAAGTAGAGGGACCATGATTTGTATAGCGTGAAGCAGACATTTCCAAATAATTAAGTATGCAACGTCATAAGTTTGTATACTTAAATATGTCTAATACTTTTTTTTGGCATCGGTATCAGAGATGAAGTGAATGGTGAATTTCAATAGAATAAATAAGGGCTTGGCCAGACTGAACACGCGGGCGCGGCGACTCACTCGGCACTCCTTGTGTATCAGACTCTTTAGGCGATTCTTAAGTTTAGTGCAAATGAGTGTTAGTAATAGAGAGAAATTCTTTGTAGGTACGACTGTTGCAATATCTACATGACCCTTGGCACGATTGCCGTTTTTCTGGATGCGAGTATTTCCCGGCGTTGGTTTACCACCAACCAACTGATGATGAAGCGTTTTGTACCTAAAGCTATACTTTAATTTTACGAAATGCGTTCCTTTTTTCCAACAGGAGATATTGAACGAGCTGACTCGTGGTACCGGTAGCACTCCAGAGGGCGCTCTGAACGCCATGCTCCAGTTCATATTCCAACAGAGCACAGCTGACACGCGCTGGCTGCGTAGGCGCATGGCTACTGAATTGGCGGAGCTGCTAGCTAAAACCTCTTCAGGGAAGATCTTCGAGTCGTTAACAGTAAGGATTAAGAAGGAATAAATGAATATTGTCTATATAATTTGCTTGCGAATACTAATTTTTATCTAAATATTTATTTACTCAAAATTGACAGAACTTTGCCCGAAGCTCTATTTTCACTGTTGATAGAGATACAAATTATGATTATTTCCGATAATCGTTCCTTTCAACTTCAAGTTAACGATTAAAATGCAATTTAATTTAACCTCTCAGATCCCAGATTATGATACAATAGATATTCCATTGTTCTCTGGACACCGGTGTCCAGTTCGGGTTAGATCAATTAAACGAGGTTTAGCGTTATTCGATCGGTTAATTGGTTGGTGAACATCAGTCTAATTTAGTTTGAACTGGATTAAGATACCAGCATAAAGTATAATTATACTTATAATAAACCATGTGTCTCCAGCTTCCTCATAAGACATAGAGAAATTCTAAGCATGCCATATTTTTGTGCATATTAGGAGCAATCAAAGCGTGTCAGTGATATTTTAGGTGCAACCATAACTTCGTTACTAGGAGTTTTTTTTTGTGTGTTAGCTGGAGAAACGTGTCCCCAGCTGACACATGCCGTTTCAAGGCAAACCAGTGAGGTTAGGGCTTTAGACTATAGTCAGAAATTTAGTGCACAATAGGAGCAATGAGAACCAAAAAATCTAACCGTCACACTCAAATACTGTTGAAACTACGATCATTAAAGTGTGTGTTAGCTGGAGACCCGTGTCTCTGGCTTACACACACCTGTATCTTCGTAATTATTTGAGGTAGGATTATGTTTTATACTTCAAATTTTTGAGTCGAATTGGAGCAGTAAGCTCCAAATTTTTCTAATCTCTAGCTCGAATAGTTTTTAAGCTACGAATCGATAAGCATGTGTAAGCTGGAGACACGTTACACGTTTTGAATCACTGTAACCGTATAAGTTAGAGTGTCGTATTAAGAATCAAATGATACCTTATAATAGGTGCACACGGCATGCAAAATTTCAAATTACTGGGCTTCTTAGTTTCAAAATTATAGGCAAAAAACTGGTTTTCCGCCAAAAAAATCAAAATAAATGGCTCGGACGCAGCTATAGCGCGATTGCCTTTCCATGCGCTACACTGTTGCAATCGACTTTGAACCTAACGGCTGGTATTAATTCGAGTCACTTTAGTTTGCGCTTTCGATCGTTTTAATTTCTGTTTTGAGAATTTCAGACCAGGAGCCGTCCGATATATCTACGCTGATTACAAACCATCTATGGTAGTTACTTATAATTGAACTATCTGATTCTCTTATGAAGTAGTTTTTAAATGTTAGTGTTAGAAAATTCACAACATTTGTTGATATAGGGCATGGATGATGGGCAATTTTCTATGAAACCTGGGCGTTAAACCAACAGAAATGGAACTACAATTTAGTACTTAGTACTAGAAAATATTTTCTTGTTTATTAACTATCATAAGCCCCCAGGTTTGCTTGAAAATAACCAGAGCGAAATACACTATTATAAATTCTGTACCTAACTATACTTTTTTCTCTCTTATTAATTCAGTGATCGGAATAGGCTGAGTATATTTACCTATAGTTCATAGAACAAAGACAAAAATCGGAGACTTCCTTAATACAATTTTTTTCCGGTAACACTGGGAATTTAATTAGGCGAACTTTAACACCTTATTATTAATATTTAAATTATAAATGCTTTTCGTTTTGACACAACTGCTCAAAAATAATTAAAATGTTTTCATGGTTCACGTGATTTTAATTTCCTAAAATTTCATTAATATTCACCATAACCAGTGATCGGATAAAGTTAATTTTTGGCTGAAAAATTGTGGAAGCGGCATCTTAAAAACATTTTGTTTTTTTTTTATATTAATCCTAGGATTCCAAAAAATTCGGGAATGCAAAAGTAGTCGATAACATAGTGTGGAAACAAAGACTTTAGCATTATGGTACTAATGCCTTCTTTGTTCTATGAACTATAGGTAAATATACTCAGCCTATTCCGATCACTGAATTAATAAGAGAGAAAAAAGGATAAGTAGGGTCAGAATTTATAATAGTGTATTTCGCTCTGGTTATTTTCAAGCAAACTTATGATATTTAATAAACAAGAAAATATTTTCTAGTACTAAGTACTAAATAGTAGTTCCATTTCTGTTGGTTTAACGCCCAGGTTTCATAGAAAATTGCCCATCAACCATGCCCTATATCAAGAAATGTTGTGAATTTTCTAACACTAACATTTAAAAACTACTTCAGAGGAGAATCAGATGTTCAATTATAAGTAACTACCATAGATGGTTTGTAATCAGCGTAGATATATCGGACGGCTCCTGGTCTGAAATTCTCAAAACAGAAATTAAAACGATCGAAAGCGCAAACTAAAGTGACTCGAATTAATACCAGCCGTTAGGTTCAAAGTCGATTGCAGCAGTGTAGAGCACGGAACGGCAACCGCGCTTTAGCTGCGTCCGAGCCATTTATTTTGAATTTTTTGGCGGGAAACCAGTTTTTTGCCTATAATTTTGAAACTAAGAAGCCCAGTGATTTGAAATTTTACATGCCGTGTGCACCTATTATAAGGTATCATTTGATTCTTAATACGAGACTTAACTTATACGGTTACTGTGATTCAAAACGTGTAACGTGTCTCCAGCTTACATATGCTTATCGATTCGTAGCTTAAAAACTATTAGAGCTAGAGATTAGAAAAATTTGGAGCTTTCTGCTCCAATTCGACTCAAAAATTTAAGGTATAAAACATAATCCTACCTCAAATAATTACGAAGATACAGGTGTGTGTAAGCCAGAGACACGGGTCTCCAGCTAACACACACTTTAATGATCGTAGTTTCAACAGTATTTGAGTGTGACGGTTAGATTTTTTGGTTCTCATTGCTCCTATTGTGCACTAAATTTCTGACTATAGTCTAAAGCCCTAACCTCACTGGTTTGCCTTAAAACGGCATGTGTCAGCTGGGGACACGTTTCTCCGGCTAACACACAAAAAAAAACTCCTAGTAACGAAGTTATGGTTGCACCTAAAATATCACTGACACGCTTTGATTGCTCCTAATATGCACAAAAATATGGCATGCTTAGAATTTCTCTATGTCTTATGAGGAAGCTGGAGACACACACATTAATAAACCCTATAGTATATGCAAATTATTCTCATTACTTAGCTTATAAAAACAAAGCTGATTTCTCACTACAGATTTATAAACATAATTTTTTCATATCTATTATCTACCACGAAAATTTACAATCTTATATTTTCAGTGCAGATATTATAGCTAACATTAAACGAAAGTTATTCGATTGATTCTACGTTCGAACCTGTAGAGGAGGGCACACTGTGGCGATAACAAGAATAATCATCGTTATTTTGTTTTGTCCTTCAGCTCCGATCCCTGGAAGTCGGGTCTGAATTCCCCATAATCACGAACCTTCGCATACTAAGCGGGGAATTGGAAGACGATGGAGCGCGTCTGAGGTCGCTCGACCTGCGGCTAGACCTCGCCTACGACGGCAATTTTAGGATCGATGTTGACGCCGTCATGCTGCTCGGGAAGATCGCCAACATATCTATTACAGGTATGCCTACAGCTGCTTTATTTCTGCGCAGTCCCGAATTCCACTTAGTCACGAATCCTCGTTTACTGAGCTGGAAGACTTAAACTACTGTCTCTTATCTTAGCTGTTCCAAGTTCCCCATAATCACTACCTTGGTCTGCTTGAACGGGAGGTTGGAAGTCGAGAAGGCGCTTCTCGCTCGAACTGGTTTTAGGTTCAACTGTAAGACAGTTTTGGTGAAATTGCCTTACCGAATTACTATTTATTTATTAGTAATAGAATTACCCAACCCTGTAGTGAGCTGTAGTATATTGGTAACAAAATCTAAACTACTTTCCAGTAGCAGGTATAAGTGGCAACGTGCGAATAATGTTCCTTACACACACTGGGCTGTCGCATTCGAAACACCGCCTAAACTAGAGCTACGCGTTCGCGGTCGCTTCCAATACCGCCAACTGAAGCGGAGACTTGTGTTTCTTGTTGTGGTGGAAATACCACACCGTGTAGTGAACTTTGCGAAGACTACCTATTTATGTATTGTTGATTAAGTATTATAATTAGCGCTCTTCTAAGAGTAAAAGAAGCTTTCGATGTACCTAGGTATTGGTAACAAAGACTAAACTTCTTTTCAGTCGAGAGTATAAGCGGCAACGTGCGAGTGATCTTCCGACGCAACCCATACACACACTGGGCTCTCGCATTCGAGGCACCGCCTAAGCTAGAGTTGCGCGTTCGTGGTCGCTTTCAAGGCCGCCAACTGAAGCCGAGACTGGCGTCTCTAGTTGCTGCGCATATCAGGCGGGCGGTTGCTCAGAGGCATACGCTGCCTAACTACAAAATACGGTGAGGGTCTTATAAAATGAGTAGAGTACGAATGACAGGAATCTCAATTCCCGTCATACGTAATAACCTCGATTTTCGTATATCTATCTGGTTTGGTCAAGCCCGCATTTCTACGTTACGTCGACGCAACTTATGATGATGATGGCACCTTAAAGTCGTCTTTGAAACATCTTATCAGAAACTATGAATTTGACTCAACAATGATATCTCTATAAATTTTGTTTCAAGGACCGCCTTTACGTCTCTCATTCTGAGAATTCGCATCTTGAACAACAGAGAGATGTTCCCATTAATTTATTTAATTATTTGTTTATGTTTTGACTACCAAGGAAAATTATATTTGGTTGTTAAACAAGATGATTATTATAATATAAAAAACTCTAACATAAAACTTGCTTATTGATAAAAAACATTACAAAGATATTAGAAGAAAATCTGTCTTATCTGTTCTGGTCTCTTTCAGCTACAAGCCCTTCTTCCCAAAGTCGGAACCCGGTAGTGGGGATGGCGAAGACGGGCCTACGCCGAACGGCAGACTGACCGTTCGCCTCGTAGAGGTCACACGTCTCCAGTGGTCCGGAGGTAACGGCACTGTGAGAGCTGCGTTGGCAGTCGACTCCCATGGATGGGTAATTTACTTCGTTTTTTTTCAAAGCAAATTCTTAGCTTTGGTACATGTTTCTTTTTATAGATTGGATATCAGTCAAGTTTTTGTTCTAAAAGCGGTGACTTAGACGCATCTTATTTTCTCCGAAATATTTATCTAAATGTTTTCTTGGAGACCCTTAAGTTTTTGCTCACGCCATATGTCAGTACCCCTATTACGAGTTTGCTTAACATGACATTTACAGGACTCGTGAGCGTAGACTATCGGATACACTGCTCATGTCGGTAAAACAGTCGCTAAATATGAAAGAGACAGAGCTACATTTTACGTTAACTTTTACTGTAACGTCAAGTTTGGCAAACTCGTAATAAGCCTACTGTATTATTCCATGAATCTCATAAGAGCCAATAAGGGTTAACAACTAAAACAAGACGGGAATCTGGGGGCTAATTGTCTAATTTTAAAATCTATCCCGATCCCTTTCAATTCGTCATTTGAAAGATATTTACGTAAATATAAACTTTATATTTGACATGTGAAAGGGGTTGAGATCGGGGCGCGTTTTGAAAGATAATTGAATTAAATAGTTAATTTGACGTAAGTAACACTCGCAAATATCTTTGAAATGTATGGAGAAATGTCAAATGAAGTGTCATTCAAAACATCATTTGTTCCAAAAGGGATTGCGACTATAGCGTTAGGAGTTTCACCCAAGTTCTTTTCGTAATAACATGTGTTGTGAGGCTCCATTTTTAACTCAATTTACCGTACAACTTCTATAAATACTACAAAATATATTTACTTAACATTGGCAAAATTCGCGAATTTTATCGCGAGCAAGCCATTAATAAAGCAAAAGAAGAAGACTTTAAGTTACACAATTCCATAAATCACTATCACAATCACAACACCTTTGAAAGGGATTGTGATAGATTTTGAATTAAACAATAAGGGGGCTGGGACCTGGTAAACCTGCAAGCAACGACAAATGCAGGAGTCCCCATACCGAGCAGAATCGATTGAAAAGTTCTTATTTATAATCTAGCTTAAAACTCTTTCCTCTCCAGGTGTCACTCCGTCGTGGCGTCCTCGTCCTGGACATTGTTTTGCCAGCAGTCTCTGGCCCTTTAGGGTTGGTCTGCTGCCAGGGCGTAGGTGCAGTTCTTGTGGATACGGTTGTTCCGATGTCACCTGCCTATAGAGCGGACTTGCGGAGGGACGATGTGGTCTTGGCGATTGATAACAAGCCAATCAATAACGTCGCGCAGGTTGGTACCATGTTCCTAAAAGACTGGCAGTTGATCAGGTATGTCTATCTGACTCCGTCTTATGGCGTCCTTGTCTTGGACACAGTGTTACCTACCAGATGTCTCCAGCCCTTTTGGTCTGCTGCTAGGTTGTGACTTGAGGAGGGCCAATGAGGTCCAAGCGATTGATAATAAGCCAATAATGCAAAAAATGTGGCGCAGGTTGGTTGCTTGTTCTTGATAGAGTAGCTTGAGTCATTAAGTGGCTGATCATAATAGTTATCAAATTTTCATACATGTATAAATCAACTAAATGATAATTCAAAATGATAAATGAATTTGTTCTTTAGCCGATTCCAGCGTAGAATAAAATAAACAACCCACTTTTTCGTATTTTACTCTTTTTAAAAGTCTCCCCGTCGTTCATAAAAAAAAACCGGCCAAGTGCGAGTCGGACTCGCGCACCGAGGGTTCCGTAAAATATTTTTTATTATATGATGTAACTAAAAATTTACGGTTTTCGCAATTTTTCCTTTATCTGTACTATAGGACGTTACTTCGTACCAAATTTCAAGATTCTAGGTTCACGGGAACCTGGAGGTTTTGATTCCCGTGCGAGTTTCGAAAATTTGCGGCATAAACGGCTGTATCTTTTGATTGCTTTGGCTTAGAGGTTTGTTTTTTTCACAGCTCCAAGGGATAGTAGACCTGAGTATTAGATATAAATTTCAGTTTGATACCTCCACGCGTTCCTGAGAAAAACGGTCTTGACAGACGGACGGACGGACAACGAAGTGATCCTATAAGGGTTCCGTTTAAGGTACGGAACCCTAAAAATGAAAAAAAAAAAGAACTTGTAGAACTTTGTCTTCAATCAAGAATCAAAAAAACATAGTCGACGCTGATGACTATATTGTCCAATGGCATCTCAATACGAGACCATAACGCTCTATACCTCTGACAATGACATCTAGAAGATGCAGATTTAAACTAGGGCTTGTTTCTTAATCTTATGTCTGGTTTAAATGGTTAATACTTTATTTGTAGGTAGGCAAACTCCTCCGCTGCATAGACCGGCGAGCGGTAACAGTCCGAGTGCGACGCGGTGGTGCTAGCGCGGTGTCTCGTCGCGAAGAACCCACGAACGAACCGCGCCGAGTGAAGACCAACTTTACGTTTCGACGCGTTTCTGAAGTCATGGAGGGGGTAAGGCTGCAAGGGATGAGGGCTGCTGCCTCCAGGAGTAACCTCCAGGTAATTATACGATTGTTTGATTTGCAACAGCACCTAAACTATGGAGTTGCTTTATAAAGGAGCCCGCGAATGAACCGCGCCGAGTGAAGACCAACTTCACTTTCCGCCGCGTCTCTGAGGTCATGGAGGGGGTAAGGCTGCAATGGATGAAGGCTGCGGCCTCCAGGAGTAATCTGCATGTGATTATACGCCTGCTTGACTTGCAATTGGTTTTGGACCTTTAAGATAGAGGCTTAGGCGTAAAGAAACATTAGTGTGCGACTTTGGTGCGGCAGTATTTTTAGAATATATCACTGCATGCTTGACGTCTCTCTTCATAGAAAGCAACCATACTTTTAACCCTTTAAACTTGTACTGGGTCACTAATATTTTAATAGTTACACTATTACGAATATGTACAGTCAGGAGCAATGACATGTATACACTTTACAACCTTATCGCATCGACTGTACATACAAATAAGAAAAGTAGGTAACAAGAATATTATTTTATGATTTTTGAATTTTTGCATTTTTCAATGCGATTGATACTCATGATTAAATAGAAAAATATTAGAAAAAAAACACAACTCGGCCACAAGTGAATTCTCAGATGGGACCCAAGACCTTTGGAAATCCGGTCCTCCGGAGCGAAATGCTCTAACCACTGATCTACCTGAGACTTAAGTTGTTTTTTTCCAATATTTTTCTATTTAAAATTTATTATCAGTTTAAGAATACTATAGTTTCTTGTATCGTTTCCTATATACTGACGCTGAAACTTAATAATTGGATATCGAGTAAAGCTCCTAATTTAATGGACTATCCTAGTGATCTTTCTGGTTAAGAACGTCCATAAACTTTACTTTGTTCTTAACAGGAATCAGATTCCCCATCCAAAGTACCCGAACCGCCGCCGGAGACCGAACCGCCTCCCAAACCAAAACAGGATTCTGCTAAGCCAACGACAAAATCTTCGGAACCGACAACACCGGGCGGCAACTTTGGTCTGCGCAAACGTAGATGTTCCGTAGAAAACAAGTCTTCCGATAGTTCCGCAGGTAGTACGCCACCAGCTTCTGGCGCTAGCACACCTCTAAAACAAGCTACAGTAGTCAACAAAACAGTCAAACATCCAGATATACCTATCATAAGAACCGACTCATCAGAATGTAGAAACGATAAAGGAGATATGCTAGATGAAGAGGACCACGTATTCGAAACTGGCGGACCAAGACAGAGTGAACACGTAGAGATATGTCAAATGTTTTGGACGAAGAGTATACAATTGAAACCTATTATACCTTTTGATGAGGAAACAGAGTTTAAATTGAATGAAAACCACAAGTATTTGAATATGAACGTGTGGGCCACAGTTCCTGGTGAGAAAGATGAGATTTTATTAGGCTATTTGAATATTCCTCTGACGGCTTTGCTAGCAGAGTGTCAGGATTCGACCGTTCCTCATCATATGAAGAGATATCAGTTTTTACCACCAGATGTGGACATAAAGTTTAGGTGAGTAGCAGTATTATTATTATGGATATAGCGATAGATATCAACAAAATTAAACTTACTAGGTTATTATAATATAAGCTTCTAGTGCTAAAGTATCTAATTAATTTCCGACTTTACAAAGGCATTCGACTGAGTGAACTATGATGCTTTTGTTCTAGTACAGTCAAGGTCAAAAATATATATACAAGCACCTTGACAGTAAATAAGTACTCATCTAAAGTCCCATAAAATTGTATGCTTTTAATTTCAAATAAATATGTATCATTATTGGAAACATTAATATGTAGACTATTAGCATTACTATGTAAGCAATCGAAATCACAAATTTATGTATTCACTTAAAGGTGCATTAATATGTATACAATCAACATATTTATATTGTATACAGTATTAACTCGACTATAATCAAAACAGGTTCGAAATTTGAATTTTGACAATCACCGAAAAGAGTGCCTACCTGTCAATGATGTTTTGTCTATTTCATTGGACGTCATCAGTCAATAAAAAAAACTTTAATTTGTTACTGTTTTTCATTGTTTTTTCAGTAAGGCTAAGCGCGCACTACCATTTTTTTACAACAAATGACGAATCTCTGCACTTATATACCTTGACTTTGTGTAATTCTACAACTTCTATGTCATCAACTATTACTCCAAACGACTAGTTCAAATCACACGTAGCAATTTTCAGAAAAGGCCCAAAAATTAATAGAGTCTGAATGGCCAAAAACGTCAATAATGTCGAAAATGCTTGCACCTGCTTTTTTAAACTAAAAATCACTAGACAATAAAAGAAAACTGGTGCAAGAGATTTTCGACCTTATTCACATTTACCAAATTTGTTATTTAATATAACAGCCATGTTAGTGTAAGAGAAAATTAAAAAAGCCATCAAATTTCAAAAGCGTCAAAAAGGTCGAAAATTGCTTGCATCTGTTTTTATTAACTATAAATCACTAGACAATGTTTTCCTACCTTCACTTGTTTTCTCGACATAATTTTTATTTCCCGAAATCGTATACGGATTGGACGTAGCTAGCACACAAATCATGCTCGCTCGCTTGCGCTCAAAGATTTCACCACCCGACACATCACATAAATAAAATTGCTGATCTACGATTTTAGCAATGTGAACTTGTGAAGGGAAGGAGCATTCTGCGATTTTTACAGTGTGAAATTGTAGCAGTCGATGATGTAAAGGAAAGGAGCAGGTGTGAATAATGAAAATCATATCATATGATTTTTTACATGCTATTCGTAAAATGTTCCTTGCCTAGACTCTAGTAGTATAATATAGGCAAGTATAGTTCACACTTTCACAGGCGAAAAATTATTATTCACAGCAATTAAAATTCATAGTGCGCTTAGCCTTAGTACTTGATATTTAAATTGAAAAAATCTATACTTATTATCTTGTGGGTATATATTTACGATTACGTTGTTGTCTCTAAGTTAATGAGGTACCTATGGATACATTTATTGCACTTGTCTGTTTACCAAGTAATGTTCAAATCGTTGTATACTTATTTCTGTAGTTTTGGCTGTTTCCATATCTATAGTAATTTAGATGGTTACATTTTGTGGCAACTTGTGGTGTATACATATCTTTGACCTTGACTGTACCTAATAAAAACAACTTTTAATAAAGTCAAACTAACAGGAAACAATTTAAATAACTGTAAAAGTATTGTTCCACTAGGAATAATACTTTTACTATTTTACTTATACTATTTTTTGTACAAAAATTCTACGGTCATTACAAATTGATATTCTTTGTTCAGCAAAAGCCACAAACTGTCATCGCACGCGGGATTTGAGCCATGTCTTTGCTTCGGCGATGCCTTAGTCTGGTGGGAATGGGAAGGCGCAGGGACGTACAGTGCGGGAGGAAACTCCAACGCATCGAAGAGTCCAAGAACGTCTCGCGATACTGCCCCTAAGCCTCCGAAACCGACTAGAGCGGCTCACGACTTCGTCAGGACACATTTCCATAGATCAACGCAGTGTGACTTCTGTAATAAGAAGGTGAGATTTTCATAGAATTTAATAATAGTTATTGCTGGCATTCTGCGGTAAAATAATAAAATGTTGACTTTGTGAAGAAAAAAATTATTAGGAACTGACTTGAGCCCTACTGTTTAAAATGTTGCCTAGATTTTCATTAATTATATTTTTATGCCCAAGCATAGGTAGCATCAACTCATAATTATGGCGCATGATGCTGTCCTGGAGGGCTCCCGCGTAATAAATATGGGTATGTATATGGGCTTCATTTGACAGTTGAAGCTCATAAAATTACCTTTTATTGTCATTTAACTGTCAAATTAAGCCCATGTCCATATCCATATTTTTTATGCGGTAGCCCCCTGCTTAAGATGTGAGTAGGACAGTGCCAAGTACGTTACCGAAATAAGAAGAATAAAAAAGAAATAAAAATTTACTTGCTCAGAAAGGACTCGAACGTCTCAGTAGCTCAAAAGAAAGAGCAAAATTGATCGTGGACTAAACATAAGATTCAGTTTTAATTTAAATAAATGATTAGTAATAAAGATTAAAGGAACCTCATCCCTTCGACTTCGCACTGAAGGTGCATTTGTTTGCAGATATGGCTGAAAGACGCGATGCAGTGCCGGAACTGTGGCCTTTGTTGTCACAAGAAATGTGTAGCTAAATGCCAAGAATCATCACCATGCATATCTAAACAGGACAGAGGTGAGCACGTTACAGTTATATTCATCATATATTTTTTCTGTGAGAATTTTTTAATGATCTGGGCCGCGCAAGTGTCATCGACATCTTCATCGACTTTGACAGATGGATGTGACATACTGCTCTTAGTCTTTGGTAAGTTTTCATTTGTGTCAAAAAGAAGCAGCAATGTGTCACATCAATGTGCACCAATTATGCCTCTAACCGCTTCATTATTAGATCATGTAGTAATTATGATAAGTCCTACCAACATGTTGACATATTTGGCCTTAACTTTAGAAAATTTAAGAAAGCAATTTATAAATAATTTATTAAATTTAGCCAAAATTATTGTTATTTTTTAACCCACCTCATTAGTACTTTATATTTTCATAGTTAAACATAAGAAAAATCAAAGTTTATTTTTAGTTTATTTTATGAATTTAAGTTTACTACATAAGAAACATAACTTTTTATTGTGTTTACTCAATTAAACTGTTTTATTTACTGTGGAAACTGTCCTTGGCTTTTGTATTACTCATTAAGTATAGCATTAAGGTAATATTGTATGCTGTTTGTTTTCCAAAAATAAATAAATAAATAAAATAAATCCATCTGTCAAATAAAGCCGATTTCGATGCCGACGCCACTTGCACGGTACGGATCTTATATCAATAGAGAGCCTTACATGATCCAACCGTCCAACACAAGAACCCCTAGACCAAAATTACGATTCTAGAGTAGACTATAAATGTTCCAACTTCAATATGAAAGAATAAATCGTGATTTATTACCATTACAAAGGTTTTAAATTATTTCTTGCTTGTATTCCTGTAGTCGAAAACAGCAATATCCCAATTCCAAATTTAATTTATAAGCTCTTTTTAAAAGGCACTTTCAAATACATTTTGAGGCACTGACGTATTTTGTACAACTTTTAAAATGATACATTTTCCTGATGTCCAAGATTTAGCCAACGCATAAATAAATGCGTTTCCCGGAACATACGTTGTGCAGGTGAATCAACATCATCTAGATCGGTGAATCATTGTAAAACGGGAATCTCACAAAGACGCGCTTTCTAATGTTTATTATGGTGAAATGAATAAACATGATTGTTTTGTTTAAACATTTAGGTACTTACTTGCATTTCCAAGGCTATTTCACATCTTTCGACAATCGCTGTTTTGTTGTTAATAAACAAATCGTTTGAGTTTATTCGACAACATGAGTTATCAAAGAATATTTTCTAGGCAAAGCTAGTAAATACTTCTTGTGGCTTGAAACGTGATCAAGATAGAAAGAAAAAAGTAACATCAATGAGACTTGTTTAGAGCGAACTTTATAAGAGCAACGTCTTCTTTCATTATCTTTAAAATATCTTCGTTGTTTATATAAGTCATATCCGAAAACAGTTTGTTTTGGTATACTGGAAAAGGAATCAGATTTACGTGCTCTTGATCTCTTTGAAATCCAGCCAAATATTTCGGTCTGCTTTAAACCGTGTTAACGACCAATACGGTCGCCGAACTCCCGGGATTTTACTTTATTTCCATCTTCAGAGACGTTTAGTATTTTGTTTGAAAATTAAAATGTGACATATAAATAGATGGCACTAAAAAAACTGCGACCACATTAGGTATAGGTACAAAAGCTCATCGACTCAATTGAGTTTTGATAAAAAATGTAAGGTATATTGGGAATCGATTTACTTAAACTAGTTGCATACCTTAGATAGGACGTGACTGAGCACGAATTACACCTATCTTCAAGCCTATTCAAGTCTATCATAGTTTTATGTCAATAATTATTAAATTATTACGGAACTGCCACAACACACCGACAATTACTAAGCCTAACGTTTAAAGCAACCAAAGGGTCATAATAACAACCAGAAACGACTACTTTTATGACGAAAATAGCATAACAATCGTTCACAAATTGAGTTACGACCATTAAGAAACATGCCGCATTAAAGTGGATCGCATACGAATAATGTAATAGTTCTCAAGAGCACAATAAAATTACACATTGGGCATTCCAGCCACGCGGGTTGGTATTGTCTATCAAATTTAAGACAAAACGTGGCGGAAATTGGAACTAATTTTCTAAACAAATGAATGTAGACTCTATTCAGATGTAATAGAGTAAATAATCTCAATAAATCTAATACAAACGAATAGAAGTGGCGCCCCCTTTTGGCTGTCAACTTATGATTGACACACAGTAAATGCAGTTGAAGGCTAAGTATTGCGTGGCTAAAGCAATGCGAACCAATGCGGAAGGAGAAATTAATGATCTATTTAGCTGTTTTATTGAACTGCTACCACAATCCTCATTCTTACAAAAAATGTTGTCACTTGAACACTTTGATCACGCATAATAGTTATTTATCTAACAATAATGATGATACGTACATCTTATGTTTTGGCGCGCACTGTTTATTGAAATAAAACAACTTTTACGGATATCAAACGCGCTATATTTCCACGAACTAAGTTGTCATTGTCCGTATTTTTAGGTTTTTTAGGTGTTTTTTGATTTTCCCGACGTTTCGGCACCTTTACAGCTGCCGTGGTCACGGGATGACCACGGCGTCATATATCCGTAAAAGTTGTTTTATTTCAATGAACAGTTCGAACTACAATTTAAAAATCATCATTATTGAAATAAAACAACTTTTACGGATATCAAACGCGCTATATTTCCACGAACTACGTTGTAATTGTCCGTATTTATTGGTTTTTTAGGGGTTTTTTGATTTTCCCGACGTTTCGGCACCTTTACAGCTGCCGTGGTCACGGGATGACCACGGCATCTGTAAAAGTTGTTTTATTTCAATAATGATGATTTTTAAATTGTGGTTCGAACTTAAGTCATATAGGAATGTTATTTTCTTTTCATTTGTTATTAGTTAATGCAACAGAAAATTATACAAAAATAACGTTTAAGGCAAGCTAGTAAAAATTAGTGAAACAAGATACATGCGTTAAAGCAATTTGAAATTACAAAGCGTAGGATACTTCTATAGAAAAACGACTTTTATATTTTACAATTCACTAACATCATTAAAAGCTATTTGATCATCATTCTTATTGTAGATACTCCAAGTGGTCTGGCTTGTTCACCCCCTGAACTAATCACCACCGAAGCAGACTCCATCATGGACCCCGATTCCGACGACGAACCAGAGAGAAAGGACTCTTTGGACGTCCACGAAGAAGGTAAGTTTAAAATTCACAACACGTTAGTTAGGACATTTAAGTCTTCAAAAATAATGGTACTGGCATTTACTATTATAAAACTCATTCACTCTCGCTGAATTCACTTTTTTTCGTACTCTGTATTGAGACATGTAACTTCAAAACGAGTACCTAGCTGTTTATTGCATTCATAGTACGTACATTCTAATCAGATTATTACTTACTTTTGTTTCTTCATGCACAGACGAATTATTCGAATGCTGATGGCAGGTACCGTGTATATAACTCCGGGCCTCTTCCGACCCCACACGAACAAACCCAGGTTTCTGCTTTATTCTAACTTTGTGAAGTTCGCGGGCCCGCCTTTTGTTAGACTCGCTGTATTCTTCCGATGTCATTGTTTGTGTTCCCTAGTGCCGTGCCAGTTAGCTAAGATACCCGCTAGTGCCCTTGTTTTGTGTGAAACATTTCAAAAGTTTCTTTTGACGTTAAACTTTCTATTCTGATACCTATCCAAAGTTCAAATTTTATTAAACAATTGTGGTGTTATTTTTATTAATTACATTGAATTTTCATCACCAATCGTATCATTTCAGCCACCAACAGATCAACTACAAAATTAAACTCCATATAATCTGTTTATTTGAAAATAACTTTTCTGATCGCAATCCCTGATACAAGAATGTGCTAATATCTCCCGCATTTTAAGTTCCTAGTTACCTAATAAAACTATGTATGTCCTTTAACGCTCCGATTAACGCAAGCAATTCGGCAACTTCTAGAGTTTATTAGTGTTCATTATTTCACAAACAATGCAACATATCTCGTTGTGACTTTCTGTAATTTGACACACTTAGGTATATGTTACAAAACATTACTGTCCAAATGAGAACCTTCTTTTTTTAAGCCGAATTAATAAACGAGTCTATTTCTCGAACGATCTCTCGAGTTACAATTTTAGTGAAACTATTGCATACCTATCCAATTTTTTGCTTTTCATGATCTTAGTTATGATAATACAATACTAGCAATTACGTATACTGATACATACTACCATAACTAACTGCTATACTATACTATGTAACCGCACCTTCACACATTCAACTTTATACTGGAGGTAGAGAAGTTAACTTGACATGTAATAAAAAAGATATATTTAAAATAATTTCTTTATATATCCGGCTCGAAGGACTATGTGCAATTAACTGAATTTTGTTGATTTTTAACATACTTAATGATTAACAGGCTTCGGATGACGATTATAATGTTTTATCGTTATCAAACATTATAATCGTCATCCGATCATTAAATGACATTTGAATGATTGAATATAAAGTGTTATTCGATTCGATAAACACAGCTTCTTTTAAGAATAGCGAGGTCACGCAGTAAAGCATGGTTTGATGTATGATGAGTTGATGACGCACATAAAATAAAATGTTAAATGCTTAGCCAAGGAAGACAAATAAATCTTTGAGTGTCACAGCTACGGCCTGAACTGCACTGCTATACGCTGTTTTGCACAATGCAGTCCTAATATCACCAAATAAGTAACTATCTAATTGTAAATCCAGGACCTAATATGCAGGCAAAGAGTTTCCAAGTATCTTTTTATTTAGCTTGGATCGATAGTGAAAATTACCTTTTTGACTAGAAGGTTTCGCTGTTTAGATGTTTAGTAATAACTACTTCCTATCTACTTAGCAAATATGGTCCAAATATAAACCCAGCATGGGAGGCAAAAGACAAAAATTTGCTGTGTGAAAGCAGCTTCGGAACTCCATATTCATGCCATTTAGTGATAGGTAGGTAATAGAAAAGCCGCTTGTTAATAATTAGAGATCCTAAAGTATAGCGCGAGAGTTGTCCCCCAGGCGGCGGTGCGATGAGCGCTCTGGTGGCCGGCTTGCGGCGCGCGGGCTCCGCGCACTCGCTGTCAGCGCCGCGGAATTCTTCCTCCTCGCGCTCGCTGCCGCCATCGCCTAGCCATACGCCCAGGTAAGATGGTGACTTCTTGGTTTTCACTTAAATAACTATCTCTGCTCTGGTCGTTTGCCCTGTCTGGAAAAGTTTATAAAATGCACGAATATTAGACAGTGGGCACACATTAAAAATGGCTACTGATTTGCCTGATAGTTTTTCAAAACTCACAGTACGCAAGGACAGTCAATATATCCAGAAAATTCAGATACTGATTTAATCCCAAGATCATATTTTTAGTTACAAGTAGTATGAAGTAGAAACTAACAGTTGACAATAAGACCGACACGGCACGTTTTATACGGTCAGTCCTTCTAACGCAAAGGAAGCAGTCGTTGGAGCCAGTGGGAAACCCATTCGGCGGATGCGGGGGGACTTGGCTGCAGAAGGGCGACGTGAGCGCCATGCTGCGGCCGGCGCTGCGCAGCGCGCTGCCCCCGGACGCGCTGCTCGCGGCCGCGCGGGACTCCGCGCCTGAACTCGCCGCCAAGCTCACCGCGCAGCAGATACACGAGATGGTATGAACTTTGTTACATACTGTACATAGGTATTGACGTGGTGACAGCCATATTACGGCTGGCGCTCGTAAAGAAGCTCGCAAGATTTCTTGCCTGAGCTCGCCATCAAACTCTCCGCGATGCAGATACACGAAAGGTCAGTCCTTGGGTTTCTAATTTTTCGACCTATTTTTTTTCTCAAGTTTTGGGAATTCTAAAGTTTTTCTTTGAATTAAAACTATTGATATCTGGTGAAATTTTATAAAAAAAAACACGTTTTTTTAAAGCTATGATACTTTTCTTGCACTACCACAATCAACAGCTTATGTCCTGACTAAGCCCTTTCAACTTTCGTCGTCATGTTTCTATTCAACTTTCGTTTGGCGCAATCAATTATTGAATGCATCAACGAACGCGACGTCAACGCAGACATTTGTTAGAGTTTCTGTCAGCTTATTAAAACATGCAGTTTACATGAATGTTCAACAAAGCTGAGCTCTTTGTTGAACGTAGAATTCCATAACGACGGCGATGAAAAAACTATCACAGCGCACGCTACTCTTTCTACTGTCATACATAGTGCATGCATCAAGGGCATGCCTGACGTGCGCTGTTGACTGCGCTGTGATGTGAGGCAGGCCCTTGATGAACAACAGTGTGAATCGATTGTGTTAATTATTATTTAATAAATTTTAATTCAATTTTGCATGTCCAATTTGGTGAATGTGTCCGGCACTTCTAATAAAATGGTGATCCTGTTACGTACCACATTCTTATGAAATAATGTATTATTTTCTAACAATGCACGTTTTGACAGCTCTTGGAGGCATAGACTTGTTCTTATCTTCTTGAATGGGGTTTTTCTATAGGAACAGAACTCATTTTGCGTAAATATCAAATTAGATCTATTTTTAAGAAAAACTTTCATCAATAATCCCTAATTAATAAATACTGACTACTGACGAAGTTAGTATTATACCTAACCTAACGAATAGTAGACCAATTTTTCAGCCTTTAAGTATATCAGTCAATCTTGTACTTATAGTTTCGACTGAAATCATTAGTTGCAAATCAAATCAGTTAGGTATAGTCTTAAAGTTGACTATTCCTAGACTAGACCAGTCTAGAAGTAAAGTTAACCTATTATAAACTCATTTGCAAAAAAAACGGGCACCTAAGAAATGAACCATTTCAAATGTTAATATTGCTTTGTTTGATAATTATAGGTAGTTTTATCCTCACAATTTGGTAAATTAATAAGAAAATAATCGTTTTCATCAGTATTTCATAAAATTTAGATACAATTTATGGGAAATAATGCTAAACCTCGCTAGTAGTGTATGTTCGCTAGTAGTGCATATACTCATGAAGTAAAAATAAAAAAGTTTTTTTGTTTGTTTTTCTTTAATAAAGTAAAAGCAGATAAATGTTTAGTATCGAGTGTGACCCCCTGTAGCTAAAATCACAGCTTGAAATCGTCTGGGCATGCTAGCGAGTATATCCCGGATACTTGCTTGCGGAATACGTTCCCACTCCGCAGTAATCACATTCTTCAGCTCTCTGATGGTCTGCGGAGCCGGGTGTACTGATCTCACACGCCGTTTCAGAACGTCCCAGACATGCTCTATGGGATTGAGGTCGGGACTTCGAGCTGGCCAATCCAAACGACGAATGCCGACCTCTTGCACATACGCATTAACATCGCGGGATCGGTGGGCGCCAGCATTGTCGTCCATAAAAATCGAGTCATCACCTAGAGCGGCCAATGCGGGTTGTGCATGAGGAATTAGAACTTCCGTTATGTATCGATGCCCAGTCAGTGAGCCGTTTTCAATGAAGACTAACTCTGTACGATCCATTAAATTTATTCCTGCCCAAAACATAACAGAGCCCCCACCATAAGGTGTGATTTCTTCGAAACATGCCTCTGCAAAGCGTTCTCCTTGTCTTCTTAGCACTCGCCAACGTCGATCTTCACCGAACAGAGATATCCTGGCTTCATCAGAGAACAAAACCCTATTCCAATCTTCTTGAGTCCATGATTCACAACAACATTCTAGAGAACATAGGCCTGTGAACTCTGTGCTCACGGAGTAATTTGGGGCCGCGGGCCGGGCGGTGACTGCGTATATTGGCAGCGAGAAGCCTCCTCCTGACCGTCCATAGACTAATATGCACATTTCTTACTTCTTGGAGGTTGTTCTTAAGATCCACATACGAAGATTTGCGATTTCTCAATGCGCGACTCACAAGAAAACGATCATCCCGTGGTTGGGTACATGGTTTTCTTCCAGAACCAGGCCTTCTCTCGACGGAATAAGTCTCCTGATATCGCTGCCAGGTCCTTTGGACTGTCGAGCGACTAACATTTAGTCTGCACTTAAGCAATCTATTATCACTCCAGTGTACAAGGCTGGTGATAGAGACAACGCAAACAATTATAGACCTATCTCAGTGTTACCCGCTATCTCTAAGATACTGGAGAAGCTGTTAAATTTGCGGTTACTTAACTATCTAAACAAATACAACATCTTATCAGCTTCTCAGTTCGGTTTTAGGCGCGGAATATCTACCGAGGATGCAGTGTCTTCACTTACCTCGTATGTAGTTGCACAACTTGACAGCCACAAGAAATGTATGACTGTTTTCCTGGACATTCAAAAAGCATTTGATGTTGTCTCTATACCCATCCTTGTACGAAAGCTTGAAGCGATTGGTTTAAACGGAATTCCTCTGGAGTTGTTCAAGGATTATTTATACAATAGGCGGCACAAGGTTAAATTGGATTGCTACATTAGCGGAGATGTAGAAGTGTCACATGGGGTACCTCAGGGTAGCGTACTTGGGCCTACCCTGTTCCTCATTTATATCAACGATCTTTGTGCTCTAGAGCTTAGTCATGCAAAGTTATTTTCATATGCTGATGACACCGCTGTCGTGATAAGCGCTGACTCTTGGGACACTATTACAGAAAGAGCTGAAAGTGGTTTGCAACAGATAAATAAGTGGCTACGTAATAACTTTCTTACCCTAAATACTGCTAAGTCCAACTATATTTGCTTTAGTTTCTATAACAATAATCAACCCAGTAATGACTTAAAAATAAAAATTCATAACTGTAACGTCACAAATAATAGAGCTACTTGTAGCTGCCCGATTCTCCAAAGGGTTGAACACACAAAATATTTGGGAGTTTACATTGATCAGCGATTATCTTGGTGCCGGCACCTTGAGCATGTCACCGCAAGACTTAGGAAACTTACATGGATATTCAAGACTCTCAGACATGTGGTGCCAAGAAGAGTTACTGAATCAGATCAGCATAAAAGTGAAGCTCAAAAAAAAGATCTTCTTACTCAGATCTATATTTCGCTGGTACAGACCATTCTGATATACTGCATTCCTGTATGGGGAGGTGCAGTCAAAACGCGTTTCATTGATGTAGAACGAGCCCAACGCAGTCTCATTAAGGTAATGTTATTCAAAGAAAGGCGTTTCTCAACTGAATGCTTATACCAAATGAGTAACCTTTTATCTGTTAGGAAACTTTACATAGTTCACACTATCCTAAAAAAGCACAAATCTTTACCTTATGACCCTGAGCTCACAAAAAGAAGAAGGAAAGATATGGTTTTCCAAATATCTAGAACCAACACTGTGTCTGCGGATAGGCATTATAATCAACGGTCTATGCGTTTATATAAAAAAATTAATAAAGAAATAAATATATACGATAAGCAATATCATGTATGCAAGTTAAATCTTATAAAATGGTTGGAATCAAAAAGCTATAACGACATAGAGACACTTTTGATCAGAGCATAGCACATGCACTTTCTGACTAGTTTATACACACAAATCACACACATGAACACACCACCTCACACACTAGCATAAACACACACATACGCAAAATCACAAACTCTCTCGCACAACACACACACACCCACACACGCGCACACACACACACACACGCGCGCTCGCTCGCGCACACACACACACACAAATACATACACAATGTAAGCTGATTTGATTTCTTTCTTTTGTGTTTCATTTTATTATTAACGTCTTAGGTTTTTAATTTTTTTTCCTTTTAACATTACTACTGTAAGGAAGAGCACAACTCCTAACACAGGCTGGTATAGCTTAAAAGGAGATGCTGATCACTAGCTTAAGACACCTTAAATTGTTAGAACAAATAAACATATTTTATTTTTTTTTATTTAGTGTCCTAGCTACGAAACATTGGCTGAAACCCTCTTCAAGCAGCGCGATAATTTTGGTAGCTTTTACCACTTTATCTACCATTTTTGATACAGCCAAACAGCAATAAATAAAGCTTTGACAGTCAAGGATATGAATTAATCGATAAAAATTGAATAAAAGTTATAAAAGTCGATGTTAACTTCTGGAACTTCGCGCCAAAAATGTAGGATAAAAAGGGGTTTTCTGTAAAAATGAGCATCAAATGAAAATTTGAATTTAGAACGTACTTTTTTAAATACCACGCATTTTTAAAACCGGCCAGTAACGTGTATAAATGATTGAAACTTTTTGGTATTGTATCTTTTTAAAGATGAATGAAAATCAAAACCGCCCGTTTTTTTTGCAAATGAGTGTATAATCTGGACAATTACTTAGAAAATAGGCTTTCAAGAATATTATATAGAGCATTAATCGATCGCCCTAAAGTCGGTTTCTTATTTTTCGTCGTCTGGCGCGATTCAAATTCGAAGTCTCGAGTTTCAGACAATTTTTTCTCGTCTCGATTGAAGCAAAATTTTTCGAATTCTCTCGAGTTCGAGAAAGCTCGAGCAGAAACCCTAGTCTGTTCCCTACCTACTTATACGTAGAGAAGTGCTGACGTGGTGACACCTTTACAGCAGTGTGCTGCTGGCAACCACGCGGAACTTCTCGGCGCCAAGCTCCGAGTTGGTCTGACTGATGAGTAGACTGAACATGACGACGTGGCTCCAATTTTCTCCTGGTCGCACTCTGGGCTTGCAGCTTATTGTTCACCAAGCAGCACATATACTAAATGATCATTAGTTTACAAAGGTCAGAAGTCTACAAAGGAATTGTGAAACAGTTGGAGGGTAAACTAACAGAGTTTTATACTTACCGACCCAAGCAAGAACGTTCTTTTAAAGTAGTGTTAAAATATATACATCCCTCTACAGACACAGAAGATATCAACCTAGCCCTAAAAGAAATGGGGCATGATACTGTTAACATATGGAACATAAAGCAGAGGGTCACAAAAACACCTCTACATATGTTTATAGTAGAATTGCAACCAAAAAGCAACAATAAGGAAATTTACGACATAAAAAGTCTTTTAAATCATCGCATAAAATTTGAACCACCAAGGCCAGTACGCAACATACCACAGTGCGCAAACTGCCAGCAATATGGTCATACAAAATCATACTGCCATCGCACACCGAAGTGTATTAAATGCGCTGGAAATCACGCATCCGCCAACTGCCCTCGTAAAGAACGCTCAGACTCCGTAAAATGCGTCCTTTGTAACGGAAATCACCCGGCGAACTATAAAGGATGTTCTGTTTATAAAGAGCTGCAAAAGAAAAAGTATCCGCCTCTTAGAAACAAGAAATCCTACGAGCTGCATGAACATAAAGGCATAATGGCGGTCAATGAGGTCAAGGACAAAAATAACTTTACAGAAACATCCAATCAATGCACGAAAAAAACCTATGCAGACACTCTGAAAACACCTCAAAATGTTCTGAACCCTACAAATTGTGAAAATAACCAAAGTCAAAGCAATGAAATGAAACAGTTGTTGGAAATGTTCAAACAAATAATGAACCAGATGTGTGTTATGACAAATCTCCTTACAAACTTAATGTCCATTATGAGTAAAAATTCAGCAAGTTAAAAATAGTCCTTTGGAATGCCAATGGCTTACCACAACACTACCTAGAAGTCAAAATGTTTATTCAGATCCACGAAGTTGACATTCTCCTCGTCTCAGAAACCCACTTCACAAAGAAAACATTTTTTAACATTCCAAATTACAAGATGTACCACACCATGCACCCGGATGGTACTGCTCATGGTGGTTCAGCCATATTCATCAGAGAAAAAATACGCCATTATGCTACAAAATCATACCAAACAGAACAAATACAAGCCACAAATATAATAGTCGAGGACGACAAAGGCCCGTCACTACTATCGGCACTGTATATCCCTCCCAAGCACAACATGAAATATGAGGATTATTCTGCTTTCTTCACCACTTTGGGACGTCGGTTTATAGCCGGTGGAGACTTCAACGCAAAACACAAAGACTGGGGGGCTCGAGTCACTACTCCGAAAGGACGACAACTTCTAAAATCAGTGCAAACTCTTAGTATAATAGTTAGCACTACTGGCGAACCAACATACTGGCCAACTCACGAAAACAAGAAACCTGACCTTGTAGACTTCTTCATCAGTAAAGGGCTACCCTCCTCTTCTATCAAATGCAGTTCTTGCTTTGAACTTTCGTCTGATCATTCACCGGTAATAGCACATGTCAACTCTTCGGTGGAAAACATAGAAAAGATATGTAGACTGCATAATAATAAAACCAATTGGCCATATTTTCGTGAACTCGTTAAACGAGCTCTTAATTGTAAAATACCTCTTCAATCGGACGAAGATGTGATTGATGCTGTGGAACATTTTAACAACACGATTCAAGAAGCTGCATGGGCCGCCACTCCTGTCCAAACTGTAAAAAGTCAAAATTCTAACAGTTATCCCAAAGCAACGTTAGATTTGGTAAACGAGAAACGAGAGGCTAGAAAACTTTGGCAGACCACAAAACATCGTGAACACAAATCAAAATTTAACAGGCTTATTAAGAAGCTGAAAAAAACACTTGCAGAGCAGAAACAAACTGGCACAGAAAATTACCTCAGAAGCCTCGACGCCACACCAGCCACTGATTATTCCCTGTGGAAAGCAACAAAAAAATTAAAGAGACCTATCATCCACCAGTCGGCTATTAAAAAGCAAGATGGTACCTGGGCAAAAAGTGACAAGGATAAAGCTGAAATATTTGCGTATCATCTATCAGAAGTATTCACTCCAAACAACGACTGCGGTTCCACAAAGTTAGATGAAGTTACGAATTTACTTACCCAAACACACCAAATGGACCTCCCCATTGAGAAGATTTCTAAAAAGGAAGTAATTCAAGCCATTAAGAAACTCGATGTTCACAAAGCTCCAGGATACGACCTGATAACAGCTAAAATCCTAAAAGAGTTGCCAGACATTGGATATAAATATCTCACACAATTGTTCAATGCATGCCTTTGGAGAAATTTTATTCCACCACAGTGGAAGGTGGCAGAAATTATTCTAATTCCTAAACCTGGCAAAGACGGTACTGATGTTAAATCCTACCGCCCAATCAGTCTGCTCCCGACGACGTCTAAACTTCTGGAGATCCTGTTTTTAAACCGTTTGGCTCCGGTTATTGCGGAAGCCAATTTAATCCCAGAACATCAATTTAGCTTCAGACCTTCCCACAGTACGATAGAACAGGTGCACAGAATCGTAGAAAAAATTAATGACACATTTGAAAAAAAATGTGGTGTTCTGCTGCCTTCCTTGATATCTCACAGGCCTTTGATCGTGTCTGACATAATGGACTTCTATTTAAAATCCTGAAGAACCTACCATTAAATTATTATCTTTTTATTAAGTCTTACCTTCATGACAGACATTTCTACGTCAGACATGGTGACAGTGTCACAAAACTACACGAAATAAAGGCCGGGGTCCCACAGGGAAGTGTACTGGGCCCAATGCTCTATCTGATTTACACATCCGATCTACCGAACACAGAACACGTCTTGACGGGGACATATGCCGACGATACGGCGGTGTTGGCAGTCGACAAAACAGCAACTGGAGCATCAGCCAAGCTACAAAGAAATCTGGACGAGCTGTCTCGCTGGTTGAAGGACTGGAGAATAAAAGCCAACGAAACTAAATCAGTCCACGTAACATTTAGTTTGCGACGAGACTCATGTCCCGAAGTCGAGCTGAATAGAATTAAAATACCTCAATCTGACGACGTACGATACTTGGGCATATACCTGGATCGTAGACTAACGTGGAGAAAACACATCCAAACAAAAAAAAAGCACTAGATCTGCAAGTCCGTAAGATGCATTGGTTAATGGGTCGTAAGTCACATCTTAGTCTAGAAAACAAGCTACTACTCTATAAAAGTATCCTAAAGCCTATCTGGACTTATGGCATTCAGCTGTGGGGAACAGCATCCACATCAAACATAGAGATCCTGCAACGGTTCCAGTCAAAAACCCTGCGGATGATAACAGGTGCACCCTGGTACCTAACAAACACGCGCCTCCACAAAGACCTAAAAGTTGAAACTGTCAAGGATGTATTGAGAAACTCCCTACTGAAATACTCAGAAAGATTAAATCGCCATCCAAACCTTCTGGCAAGGGAGCTGATGAGCATAGAGCCAAACTCCACCTTCAAAAGGTTGAAAAGACGTGCTCCTCAAGATCTGATTACGTGAGGAGCTAACACCAATTGGGACATATCATTGGATACTGTGCCATACATGCCCGTTATAAAACTTTTTATTAAAAATCCAGCTCAATGTCGCAGAGACAGATCGCAGGACAAACAATTACATAAAAAAAAAAAAATTAGTTTACCTACTGTGTATGTAGTAATATGGTATAATGGTGCTCTGACTTGTTAAGTATATTATTCTGAGAACTATGAAACATACAACGAGTAATTTTCAGCCAAACTTTCAGCCAACTCTTGGAAATTTGCCTACTGATTCAACTTATTCTAATATACGAATGCAATGCTCACGGGGACAGGCCGGAAGCATTACATAGTAGATTTAACTCCTTGCCAGACTTGATAACGTGATAGACAAATTGAGGAGGTGCTCAATGCCACTCTCTTTTTATAACCCCAAACTTGGCACAATCGTCATTTAACATTGCCCTTTTCATTATTTCTTTGTTTACCTTCCAATGTAAAGTTCCTCTTCCCACTGTGATTTTTGTGGTCCTTAGTTTACTTTTACCTCAAGAATTAAGGAAGAAACCACCCAGACTAGATATCTACTGAAATCGGTATAATTTTTGGTAACACCGTCATCAAATTTACAGTGAAAAAGCCCCGCTTCCCTTTTGTTTTGTTTGATAAATGCTACAAAAGACCACCTGTCGGAGTGCGGAGTAATGACCTATTTGACTTGTTTCAATAAATCTTCAATTCGTGACTACCTAAATATCGGCATGCCGTGCCAAAATTGTTAGCCAATCTTATGCCGGGTTGTCCCTTCTAACAACTTAGACGTGAGGTTAAAAGCGAATATTTCAACACGTAGATTTAGTAAAACTATCTATTTTTGTATTTTTCTTTAAATTTCCGTTTACACGACCCCCACAATTTATAACTCGTTCCGCCACAATTTATAACGTTAATTTGTTTAGGAGTGATGATTGTCAATAAAAATATAGCAGAAGTACATATACGGTTAGCCAACAATACGTAAATGTTGGACCTATTATTTATTGTGATAGAAAAGATCAACCTTGGTAAACCGATTATAACAACAACTGACAATGAAAACCTATAGTACATAGATTCAGTCAATCTCGTATTTAGCAATTCTTCGTAAGTTGAAGATAACACGCCATATTCGTATTGTTTGTGGCAAAATCTATGTAAAACAATTTACTTGATTGCCGCTAATATTTCTATTTGAGTTATTGTAGAATGATTTTCACAACGGGACGTACAGTGTCACTATTTAAAAAATTTCACAAGACAAAGGTAAACGGTTGTTTTTTTTTATTGTTTTGTCGTAAAACTTATATTTAAAACTCGTTTTTTATGGCTCGATAATATTGATATGAATACCTTATGGTGCTTATAAATGGGCAATTTTTAACTCAAATGTGTGGCCGGCAACTATACCTATGCATCTTGCTCTAGCAGCTAAAGCAACTAGGGTCTAGCGCTAAAGTCGGCGTGAGACAGCAATAGTTGCCGGCCAGAAATTGCAAGAAAATATTGCCCGTTTAGGAGCACCATTGCGGGTCTTGAAGAAGGAATAGTTTTACGGCTGAAATTAATAACCTATCTATATACATGGATAGGGCTATCTGAATAGTTGCCTAGGATACTGGTTCCGTTACCTAGCAAACTTCCATACCTAACGAACAGTAGACTAATTTCAGCCTTTAAATCAGTCAATGTTGTACTTATTAGTTTCGACTGAAATCATTAGTTGCAAATCAAATCAGTTAAACATAAAGTTGACTATTCCTAGACTAGACCAGTCTAGAAGCAAAGTAAACCTATTAAATAATTAGGAAACCTATCTATATACACAGATAGGGCTATCTTAAATAGTTGCCAAGGATACTGGTTCCGTTACATCGCAACCGTCGTTATTTTGTTCATATTAACAAAAATATCCTAGACAACTGTCTCGGATAGCCCTATCCATATCTAAAGACAGGTTATTATTTCGGGCGTTAGCCAATATCTTCTTCTCACATAACCAGTTTCATATTTCGTGTACCTATCTACTTCATTTAACTACTTTGAAGGGACTATTTCGCAGCCTATTCTCAAAATGACCATGTCTTATCCGCTTACACCAAACTTCTTGTCAACACAGCTTCAAGCCGTCCGCGAAGAGTTATCAGCCGAAGACCAGAGCGTGGGCCCGGGCTCGGATGGCGGGGAAGCGCGCGCCTGCGCTCTCACCGCCCTCATGCTGCACTGCTGCGCTGCGGCACAGCTGGTCCAGCAACGCATCGACCCCGCGCCCACCTGACCCAAATAAACTATTGTTCATTGTGATCTGTCGTTTTATTAGCTCGTCTATATTTCTCTTCTCTCTTATCGTATGAGGATTAGTGGTCACCTCTGGTGTCAGAGTTTATCAAGCCGCATAAGGCCTTTGACTTGGCTTAACGACTGTTATGACATGCCAACAGCCGGGACCGACGGTTTTACGTGCCCTTCGATGCACGGAAGCGCTCAGTTGTAAAGCCACTTAACTGTCAAAAATCCGACACCCGACCGGACTGAACGTTGCTTAACAAACGTGATCGATTACGATCACTGTCAAGCGCGGCCACGAGCGCTTCGGCTCTTCTCTATGACCCCCTTGGTATAGGGCTCGAACGGCGAGAAGTCCGGGAGAGTATGTCCTAACCGTGTTCTTGTTGCACAGATGCCCTGCAGCGCATCGACCACGCCTACTCGACCAATTTGCAGTAATGACGATCTTTAACCCTATGAAAATATTCTTTATCCAATTGAGCATATTACCTACACGCATTTTTGAATTGTCAGATTTGCCCTACCACCAGTTTCAGACTCTTTTAGCTGACAAGAAAAAATGATCAGAATTGGATTTCTTGCTGCGACTAAAAGGAAATGGCGTGTGGAGCTATTGAGACTGAAAGGAAAGTCGTCCTAATTTTAGTATTGCAAACATAACTCAGTGGTGTGTGTGTGCTGACTTAGCTGGCGCTACCTTAACACGCCTGACCCTATGAAACATTTTTGACGTTTTTCTTCAATGCTACAGGTACTCGTATATTATCACCGAAATAAATATTGAAAGAGGTAAAATCCTACTAATATTATACATGCGAAAGTTTGTGAGGATGTCTGGATGTTTAGAATGTATATGGATGTTTGTTACTATTTCACGCAAAAACTACTGCTGCTGAACCGATTTGAATGAAATATGCACGCAGATAGAAGATAGCCTGAATTAAAACATAGGCTACTTTTTATCACAATACCCGATCACGCGGGTGAAACCGTTGCGTTGGCAGCCGGGCTAGTAGGGTATAAAGTTTTCATGGGGATCTTATTAAAACTAGAGATGTACCGTAGTCGGGAAGCCGACTATCCGGCCACATTTGTCGGCAAAAAGCACCGACTAGTCGGCCTATTACTTTATTCTTATTTTATACTTAAATTATTTAAATTAAAATGAAATTGGTATTATAATTATTTTTTTTTATTTTTAATTGGTCTGACTAACAATTTTTTGTACGATCTAGGAATAGGACTTTTGGTAAATAATTGGACTTAAATCAAGAAGTCAAATTATGTTTATGCATGTTTTTGCAGTGGAAATAAAGGTCTATATCTAATTACAATCAAATCTTTTTTCTTACCCTGAATTAAGAACATACCGTTACCTAACCTAATGTTTGTTATTTATTAATTATTTATTTTAGAATCATAGTTTTGGTTTGGATTTCTTTTCTAAAAAATATTTCTTTAATAATCGGCCGACTATTCGGCGTTTTTGCAACCGACTAGTCGGCCAGTTGGGTAGTCGGCCAAAGTAATAGACGACCGATCTCTAATTAAAACATTTCACTGGGCTGAAATGAAATGAATCCCGCCGAAATCCCGAAAAGCATAAATAAAAATATTTTTACCCACGGACCAACTAGTTGGTCTGTAGGTCAGCAATGATTAAAACACGAATAAGTATGCACGAATGATTGACTGATTATAATGTTCAGAGACGGTGAGCCTAAAGATCTCTTGTCCGTAAAAGAAAATTCTAATCCAAAGTTTGGTTTTGCCTGCTTCATATCACGATGTTAGTTTTCCATACCTATGTTTTGTTTAACTAGTCTGTCATTGTTGTTTTCCCTCAAGTGTTCTAAACACTCAACAAGACCTTAACATTGAGATTTATTATTACAGAATTAGCCTGGAAAAACATTATCTCACCTCGTGCCAATGTACTCAAGTGTATTTGGACTAAACAAAGAAAATTCACGAGAAAAAGCTGAGGCAATGTGGCGAAATTTCAATGCTGGATTTGTTTAATCCTTAGAAAGAATGAAATAAGGTTCATTTTAAATGGTAATTGTAGGATTAAAGCCATGTGTTCGATGTACTGCGCCGAAAGTCCGAGTGTTGTTGGCTCTCATCCAGTTTCTCCTGAAATAGCACAAAGGATCGACCTCAAACAGCGATGTAAAAAATTTCTCCGAAATGTCATCGCGCTTTGGGCGGAAAATTTTGTGCGTCACGGCGCGTGCGACGCACTTCAACACGCATATTTGTTGTAACAAAGTAATCCATCAAGTCTTAAAATAATAAATAAGTAAGTAGTAAAATATACCAAAAAACGAACTAAAAAGAAAAAAAAACTATTCATATCATTGACATTCCAGTCAATGTTAGATTAGAAAGTGTTTCATGGAAAAGTCCCCCCAAGTAAAGTTACCAAAAGATTCGTTAAAACCACTTCGTACGTGAACTAAAGTATGCGGTTAATTCAATTTTCTACTATTGGAACATAGATTAACGGTTTTAGACTTTGAATGTTAATAATTGGAAAGTAGGTATCTTTTTCATTGAAAAATGAGCATATTTTGATATCTAGTGCTTTTCCTCAAGGTTAATTTCGTTGACTTCAAATGTAAATAGGTAATATCATAGAGCTATTTCATCACATAGAATTTAATGTTCTATGTAAAGTGGATGAAATAATGCTAATTTTTTCGTGCACTGATGTGTGAGGCAATAAATGACTCAATAAATGTAACTCAGATGCTTTCAAATGTAGAACGCGTGAGTTAATAGCATAGACGCGAGGTCTCCGCATAAATATAACTACCCAAATACTAAACTTTCAACAGCGAATAAATTACAATTCCAAACAATATAATTATTAAAAGAATTTCATGAAATTGCACTCCTTTTTTTTCTAGAATTTTCTATTACTTTTTACCCGACTGCAAACGAAGGGAGTTTTTTTATAAACAACTGGCACCAACCGACTAGTCGGTTTTGCGGGACTATTGTAAAAAGAAAGTTGTAAGCTCCTTGTGTTCTTATTAAATAAATAAATAAAAATATAAAAAACATACTCTTTTAAGTGGCTAGTTCTTCGGGCGGTTTGAACGCCGTCATTGTCCTCAACATATTTATACATTTTTAGAGTAATAAAATTCTGTCCTCGTGTCCAGTTACGAATATAGGTCCCAGACGAGTAGCGTTTAGCAGCATAACCTTTATTATGCATGTTACTTTATATGTTGAGGACAATGACGGCGTTCAAACCGCCCGAAGATTTAGCCAAGTATCTATTGTTCAACAGATGTGAGTAGGTAATAGCCGGCATGTGTAGGTACTTACACATCGAAATAATAAATTCAAAATTCAAAATTAGATACATGAAATATTTTATTTAAAAAAACATTGCCATAAGTAAGTATTGTTAGCAAGTATTTGTTCGCTTTTCATCCAAAAACGGATTTTAACTTTTTGGTAACTTTAAAATGTGTTGTTGCATAGAAAAATGTAGTAAGTCGACGAAATAGGAGACGGCCAATAGCAACGAAGATAACGTAGGTACCTCTGTGTAAACTGAGCATTTAACTGGTTAAGACGCTATACGGAAGAAGTACCTATGTCCTTTTTATTATCAAATTATAGGACGGTTAGAGATGTTATAAATCTGGTAATAAGATATTAGTATATTTTCACCTCACACGCTCTGAAAAGGAGGTTTTGTCAATCAGTTCAGGCGTAGAAAATAGCTTTTTGCGGCCTAGCGCGGCAAAGTACTTTTTTAATTTAATACCTAAAAATATGTCATAATGCGTTCCGAATCGCACTATTGACTTTTTTGTTATATTTGGCTGAGTGAGATTTCACAACCTATAATTGGATTTCGGACTGTGACATAAATCTTTATTTTTAAATTGTCTTTGCCTCGTGTCAGTGTCAACATTTACGGAATCGTTTTTATTCTTATTAATAAGTAACATTATATTCATACTTTAAATAACTTTGAATTATCTATAATACTCCCTTTTTATTATTTTAGTTTTTTTATATCATTAAAACAACGAGAATAAGGTATATTGAGATTAAACTTTAAGTTTAAAGAATTTTTACCGGAAGTTGACCGCGGAAACAACCAAAAAATGTCCCTCGCTGTTGTGAGGTGAAAAATTGTGTGTTGCGCTCGGCAGAAAAGTTTTTAACGTCTTGTACCTTTGCTCAGGATTCAATCTTTGAACCACTCGCTACGCTCGTGGTTCAATCCTAGGATCCTTCACTTGCTCAGATTTCAATAGAGGTAACTCGCCGCTAAATAACCAACTTTCTAGCCTTGCATAACAAATAACTATTCTTTACACCTTTATCTAGATTTGTAAAGTTTCAGAAACACATAATATGATGATTTTGATGATGAGTTATTTACTACGAAGTGATTTCGTGTTTTTTAATAAAAAAAAACAAAATATTTTTATAGAAATTGGGACATCGCACTAACTTTTAAACAACAACAAATGAACACAACAACATCCACGAGTTTATTTCAATTTTTACTGCCGTTTTACAAACATTTATCTATTCTTAACGCATTTATTAGGCTATCCAGAAACTTCGCATTTTGTTCGTCAAACACGCATATAAATATAGACTAGGTACCTACTTATTACTGCGTAGTGTATCCCCAAACTTCCCGTTTGTTTCCAAACAAAATAGAGTATAAAACATTTAATCAGAGCACGGCACGGGACATAGGAATATAGTTTTGGCAACTTTTCAAGGTCCATTACGGATGTAGGTAATTCTGCGTCTGTCTTTGGCCAACACCTCGAAATGCGTTCATAGGACGACATTTCAAACGTCAAACGCATATTGACGTACTTCACTAATAGGATGTTCGCAGCTAATAGGTAATTAAAAAAGGCTAGGTAGATGTAGGTACCTACCTAAGTAAATTACATATTTGATCTTTCTCTCATTTGAATATTCATTTCGTCAGAAACAAAATCTATAAAAATATTAATAGGGATCTGACCCAGCGCGCAGCGTCTCACGAAATCCAGTCACAAACTTTAAGCTGACCTACCGAGATGTTCTTGAAATTCTATAGCAACTGTTTACTTACCTTTCTGCTTTAAGTTAGTGATATTTTACAAGAAATTAAGAAACAATGTCAAATGTACGGAAAAATATCAAGTTTTTATCTATAAAAGACATCAACGAACTCTATTGACCCGTAAAATTTGATTTTTGGAATAAGTACTACGTTACTTTTATCTTTCAAAATAATACCTACTTAATATGTCCTCTAAACGTTTTACTACTTTAGCTTTAGTAAATTATTGAAATTTTACAATAGTCAGCTGAATCAACTGTGTGTGGTCATGTCATTTTGATAGAATTTTTACCCTAGAATTGGGACAGCATTATTAATTTATTAGGCAAAATTTCCATTGCATATTATCGCAACGATTAAAGTCGCAGTTTCCATGGTAGGCCTCCATAAAAATGTGAACCAAGGGCGTTATGAAATAAATGCTACGCTCGAACTTCTTATTAGTAAAGAGAATTAAGACTTACCTAACTATTTCATCAGCATCATGTCGTCCTATGGAAGGATAAAACATGGGTATACCTACCTAACAACTTCAAATATGACGGGACCATAAGGCTTGAAGCGCCTTTCCAAGCACTCAATTTTTGAGCACCCATCCCAAGACCGACCACAGTGAAAGTTGCGTTATCGATGTAATCAAAGTCGAATGCGTTTATCCATTGCCCAGCTTTACTAGAACACTTGCCTATTTATTATAACAGAAAATGTTGAAAAACTAAGAAAATATTAGCTTGGACTTATTACACGGACCTACTTAATATATTATTCTTTCTGTTCACCTCATGTCTATCTGATGTAGCACAAAATATAATAACAACCAGTTCTAGTCAACTATTATCTATCATGATTCATGACACAACATACATGTGTGTAGATATGTAAGTGGAACACTCGTCAATTATGGCTTATCTGCTTCCTACAATCGCATAATATAGGTAATTTCGTCTCCATTGACAATAATACACTACCGGATTACGTAAACAATTATACAATAAGAAAGAAATGCAACCACCTAAACTAAAGGAAAGTTTCTATGATTTATGTCAGTTTAAACGAAAACATTTCTAAATTACAGCAATCATGTTTGCGCATCGAATGTGGTCGCAATAAATTGCGGTATGTATACGAATCCGCTGTGACGGTACGTTGTGAATTAGGCCGGAAAATCGCGCTCGGCCTTTCACATCGAGTGCATCGACAATCGCTTATTCAAACGATTACGCTGCAACAAAACTGATAAGATCACAATGATACCGCTAACGTGACAATACGTTGAATCGGAAAGGATTGTTCATTGAAGCGAAAATCCCTTTGTGCCAGGACCCGTGACGGTGCGCGAGCGCCTCTCTATCATAATAATTTGTTTTCCGCTTTTCCGCCAAACGACTTGCGTGCGTCAACTACGCAGCAGACGGCGCGAGCGAGAGGAGCGTTTGTTATTGCTGCTATCTCGCTCTCGCACCACGCTTCTTTGTTTTGGCAACGATATAAAAGCAGATTGCGAATGCGGCGCACGAATTTACCAGAGTGCCGCAGCGAACCCAGGCGTGTTGCGTTTCGGTTCGGTGGTAGATGAGCAAAGAATCGTGAAACTTTCATTGGACTTGAAGACTTGGTCGTTGAGACTTGTGAGCTATTTTGTGTTGTGACTGTTGGTGTTATAAAAGTGCAGTGATGAGGCCACCTTCGGACTATGAGGGAGGAGCGAGGGTGCCCGCCGAGGCGGAGACCGTGGATGCGCGGGCGCCGGCGATGATGATCTGTGCGCGGTTGGCAGGACACGCTGTCATCAGGGTGGTTGGCCGGTGCGAAGATGCCCAGGAAAACAGTCAACTTGGTAAGTTAATTACGGCTTTACTTTCTTTATGATAAGACAAACTTTAACAGCGCATAACACCTCAACAAAAAAAACTTCACTTAAGTAACATGATACATTTTAAATAGAAAAATAATGAAAAAAATCAACTCGGCCACCGTTAGCCTCGAGAAGCTTAGTGGTTAGAGCAGTGGGCAGGATTCCGAAAAATCGTGGGTCCCATCTGAGAATTCACTTGTGACCGAGTTGAGTTTTTCCAATATTTTCCTATTTTATCATAAGTAGGTATAAAAATAGCATTGAAAAATGCAAAAATTCAAGAATCATAAATTCTTTGTAATTTAAGGTAATTCGAAGATGAATTCAATAAATGTACATTCCTATTCATTCAATGCGCTTAAATAAGTAATAAGTATTCTAAATAAATCGTTGAAAAATAATTGATAAATACCAAACTATTCAAAGTGTATGTGAGGACGTCGAACCCATGACTCAACATCTAAGATCTGACGAGCGCACGCCTACACAGTATTAAAAGAAACTTTTAAACGTAATCTAAGCAGCCAATCGGATGAACGGGTAAATTAAACATTAATTAAAAACATACCATAGTCTCTAATGGAATAAGTTAATACGCAATACTTACCTTGATTTAACGGAAGCTTTTATGAAATTACAGTACCTAGATATAAAAAAATTCAAAGACTAGACAAAAGCTTAGTTCATCAGAGGTAATTTCCTAATTTAATACTTTAGTACTTTCCTAACATTGGTACAATCGGGGAACTTCCCGGTTGACCAGTACCAGTAGAGATTTTTTGGAAAATGTGTTCTCAGAAAGTACTAATGTTAGAGAAATAATGTATTATTAAAGATAAAGATAAAGATAATTTATTTGTTCAAAACATGTGTAACAAAGATGTTCATTTATAATAAGAGATTCAAACATGTTTTACCATAAACGGTGTACAAATTAAAATAAAGACAGTTATCAAAACAATGCAATCTTACAAATTATAAATTAATTAAAAGTAAATATGTTTAATGTCAAGTGTAAAAAGAAAAATAATGATATGTCAAACAAGTAAAATAAAATGTCATTATAAAAATATCAATTTGTCATAACATTAATTCAACTATGAATATCAACAAAGCATTCAAATAATAAAAGCAGATGAACATTTTACAATTTATCATTAAAAAATTCTAGTACAGAGTACTAACATTTTTCTTGTAGCATTATTTTCACTTTATATTTAAAATCATTATAATTAAGTCGCTTTATAGATAATGGCAATTTATTGTAAATTTTTGGTGCCATACATAAAATACTCTTACTCATAAGAGCTGTTTTTGATCGAGGCATGCAGAGCCGACTGTTGTCGCGTCGATTACACTGAACAACATCTGTCATTTTTACAAAATTCTAATGAAATACCTCATTTGTGATATAAATGTTATCTATATATCTTTAATTTTTTAAATAAAGTTCCCTGAAAAAACTCTACTGGTCAACCGGGAAGTACCCCGACTGTACCTACCTATGTTATTAAAGTCAAATTCTATTTCCTTTCATGAAATACCGAGCCCGTATTTACAAAAAGAAAGTAAAGTGTAATGCGCCAATTAATCTTATCTAGAAAGAAATTGCGCCACTTCTTTTGTTATTTATTATTGTCCCAGCACTTGTTTATGTATACTTTATCAGAGATCGTTAATTGTTTATCTGTAAACAATGTGTACATTCTTTTTAGCTAAAAGTCACGTTTTTAGAGACAAATGTGTAAAAGATATGTTTTAAGCAGTTCAGCTTGCTGTCGCTCGATGGGTCCATCCCAAAAATTCCACGATATTTTTTCATTTTACTTATCATTTACAATAAACATTGTACTATTGCTAATTTAACCATGTCTTAAAGGTACTTAACCCTTTTTAAGGTTTTATCTTGAACTATTTGAACTAATTGATAGGATAGACCTACTAGTATCCTACCTATTATTATCCTAGATATGAGTCTTGTGGGGGTGAAATTAGTCGCAGGATCCGCTAGATCTATATTTTATATTTTGTGTTTATAAACCAAATTTCGATATGATGTACTTATGATAAGTTATTAACACGATTGTGGCAAAAGATAACATTTCGTTGCGTTATGCTTGTATGATTGCGTAGATGTCATATATTACTCATACAGATGACCCCTAGTTGCTGTCTAGGCCGGGAAAACCTAAAGGAACACACATGTTTGCTAAAAGCCAAATTAGTGCAGTCAATGAACTAGATATATCTAGGTATTCTATTACATTTAGAACTTAAGAATCAACTAGACTAAGTAAAATAAAGCAAAGAAAATCTTTTTTTTTGTAAAACTACATTTGCAACTTCCTTACTTTTACACACTTTTTTAGTATTTATAGTAATCTTTCACTCGCTGATTTAATCACTGTACCGATAAAAAAAGCAATGAAACATTCTTGCACAAATATATACTGAACATGTCGGAATCATCATAATTATTTATAATATTACGTAATAGCCGTTGTAAAACAAACTAGATTTATTCCTATTTTTTAACACTTTGCGTGCATAGCCCTCGTCAACTCATCATAACGGAAAAACAGTTAAGGAAAATCACAAAAACTTTCTTCTTTCAGTCTTTAGAAATATTATAATTAATATTACTTATATTTCATGATTCAAATTGTATGAAAGAAATAACAAAAGGAAAGTTTATGACGTTCCGTGGTCTCGTCATGGGGACAACGGGAATACCTACACGGATTTTCTTCAATGAAATTCAAACTGACTTTCATCTCACCAAGTGGTCGTCGTCCTTAGACACACTAACTATCAAGATCGCATGACCTCAATAAAATAGCAGGATAGATATAAAACCACAACCACAGAAAAGCTCGGTTGGAGAACAAAACTTTTTACATTGAAAATGTGTGTAATATATTTTTATTTTAAACCTCTTTTGTTGGGATTATATTATTCTTCTTCACTTTAAAAACTATACCGTAATCTTTGGATAATTCGTAAGTAAAAGGCGATTACATCCTGGCCTATTGTTGAGAGACCTTGGTCATGCCTCGTTGATTCCCAGCATTGCTAATTGGGCAATGCCTGCTTGAGGCGATGTCTTCATTAATCCTCAATCTGGGCCGCTTATCATATTACCTTGTGAACTCATTTACCTTCAACAATCTACTATTTTACCTAATTTCTTAAAAAAATATATAGATTTTTTAATTCAACAGGCATCAGGGTTTAAACTCGATGAAAGTTTTTTTTTATACCTCGTGCTTTTTATCTTCAGAGTTCTTTTCTGTGGTGAGCAGTATAATGATAAGTAACCATTGAATACCTATCTAGAAAATTTTAAGCATACCTACCTACCCTATGTAAAGACAGCGGTTTAACATGAGTCACAGGACCTGGCAACGCAATGTTGATTATCAAAATACTGACATCACAATAAAAAGATCCGGGACGACCGGTTTTAGTGAGTCAGGCAATGAGAGATCGCAAAATTTCTTGACCTTTACATTCTCAAGGAAGGAAAAGGCTCAATTTAAACATGCCATGAATAGTCGAGATTATACTTCCTGCAGATGCTCTTACTCTCGAGATGATGATTGAGATGTCTCAAAAGATCAATAAACTCAAATTCAATCACCTACAACTAGCCTACAACATTTTAAAATACGCTATATACACAGGGTGGAAAAATCTATAGGCCCTGGAGAGAAACCTTAAATAATATAGTTAGCTCATTTCACTGAAAGGAAACATTCCTTTATATTTTCAAAGAAACAAACCTGCATTTAAATATTTTAAAAATATTCTTCCCACACCCAGGAATCAAACCAGCTAAAATCTGTAAAAAATACATCGATAAACTCAATCAAATGGATCAACTCTCTCTAACAAACATAGTAAATTAAATTTAAGGAAATACATGAAACCTCAACTTATAAACTCAATGGGACGGATAAAGCATTTTTTTCAAGGCTGTTTTAAAAAAATACAGAAATCTTTGAAAGCAGTTTTGTCTCCCTTTTAAAATGACTAACTAAATGATTTTAGGTTCTCCTCCAGGGTTCATAGATTTTTCCACCCTGTATATTTGATACTTTCTTAACTAACACGGTAAAATTTAACCAGTTACAAAAATTAACGTCATTGAAATACCTGATTGCCCAAGTTATTTCTGTAATATCGTCTGACTATAAAATTTTGAGTTCATGGTTATTCATTAAGATATTAGTATGTTACGTACGTATTCATAAATCACCGTATTTTATAGTAACATTTCAACATGCTCATTACGATATGTTTTTTTTGCTACTGTTAGCGCTGAATACGTAATTACTTACTAATGAGTCTAATGACTATTAGTTACTTCGTCAAAATTCGCTAAGGAATCGAAATTTCTAAATAAACCCTTTCTTTTTTTCTCTATGAATAATGAGCTCTAAACAAAAGACAACTTAAACTTTTACTACTTTTTTCTTTGCTTTCTTTTACTTTCCTTAAAAACGACAGTTCTTTTAGTCTTTTTAGTTAAATACAGGAACTCTAATTTTATGCTAATAGTGCGATCATGACTCTACCTAGATGTTTATGGAGAAATCGAATCAAAGTTCGTTAATACTTAACTAAGTCGATCGAAATATCCTAAGAAACTCTTGCTAGCGCAGACGACGGATAACGGAGGACTTTTTGTCCGCGACACGTCTTTATTGTTAACCAAATAAGATTCAACTTAGACCGCGTATATCCGCGAAAAGTACGCGATAGTCCTCGTTATTTATTCAACTTTATGTTCTTAGTAATATGGTCATGTCGCGGACAAAAAGCCCTTCAATGTCCGTCGTCTGCGCAGGCCATACTTGTTTTCTCTTATTTAAATGGAGGTACTTATATAGGATCTTCAAATGAAAGACAAAATAAAAGTTAAGAACTTTTACTTTTCATTTTTTGGGTCAAAAGCAACAGTTTTCTATCTAGAACCTAAATCTCTTTAGTAAAGTTATTTAAACACAGGAAGCTTTGGCAATTGGGGGAAGGTAATTTAGTATCGGACACATTTCATTTTTATCAATTAAGTCTCTCATTTGAAGTCATGGACAAAATTTCACAATGATGAAGTTTTGACTTCGTTTACTGTGCGTGTAATTTTAAAATTAAAATAACTTTACCAATTACTTAGTTATATCAATTTATTATTATTATATTTAATAAAATAATATATAATATTTAATAAATTATTATTTTAAAAAAGTGCGTTTACTTTCGGACATTACTTATTTCGGATAGTATTACGTATATGGTAGTATGGGACAGCATACTTGGAATACTTATAAAAAATGTATTATTAGGAATGAGAATAATTCAAAGCCTGCTCTGAGTACCTTGCAAACGTGTTAATAAGATTAGCTTATTAATATTTAGAAGAACGTGTAATACATTAAATGCAGTACTGGATAAGTTATAATTAAGTAACGGAATAAAAAAATAATCATTATAGGTCGAAATCGAACTAAGTACTAACAAAATATCGATGCCATGCGCGCAGCGACAGCGCAGACTAATTCACCGTGTGCGATGATATACTTTGCGCTTATGTAGTGAAATAAAGATGTTATCAACATTGTCCGATACTATACCCTGTCCGATAGTATACTACCTTTTCCTATTGTAACTAGTGCAATCATGACTCTATCTTGATTTCGTGGAAAACTTCAACCAAAAATTAGTTGATTATGTGTTAGATATTAAACAAGAAAATATACTAGAAAAAAACAACGTGTCTCATGTTGCCCTGACGGGATGAGACAAGATAAGTGAGCAAGTATATTTTCTTGTCATAAAAATAGCATTGTAAATGCAAAAATTAAAAAAGTTATAATTAAGTAAGTAGTTGATTTCCATAAAAACTCTTACATTTTTTTATCTATAAATTGTGGAGTAGAAGCTATATTTAAGTAAAGTCTAAAAGTACTAGACTATGGGCTCTAAAAATTCCACGTTTAGTTTTATTAAAATTGTGAATTAGAATTACGATATTAAATAAAATTCAACGCGGCGCCACTTTCGGTGAGAGTACCGCCTTAAAAAAAAATCAAAAACAACCTACTTACCGTTTTCTAAGGAATTAAACAACTTTTGGGGCTATTTTGAGCACAGCTTATTCACACGACCTTAGATTCAGGTATTTCGTGTGTTTTAAGGTTTTTTGGTTTCCCTGAACGTTTCAGACATTCAAAATGTGTTTAGGTACAGTTTTTTTATATAGTTAAATCCATTATCATCTTTCTAGTTAGTTTAATACAGAAAGCTTTCGAAATTCCTTTTGTAGTGCGAGCATGACTCTATCTCGATACTTATGGAGGACTTAAGGTTATGAGTAGTGTAAATGACCACAAAAATATTCTGCAATAATAATAAAAAACACTAATGAGTGAGTGACGCAGAGATTACGTGGTTGTCTTCGTTTTTCTCCTCGGTGTTGTAATGTAATGTCACTTAGGTGAAATAGGCTGATGATAGTTAATTAACAGTGTGCTTATTTTGTTCATAATTATACAAAATCCTACTATAAATAAGCCCTACTTTCTAATAATATTATAAATATGAAAGTTTTGATGTTTAGATAGTAGTAGGATGTATTGTTACTCACACGTTATAGGTATATATAGGTACAGAGATGAGTACAATTTTGACAGATAGTCTTAATATGATAGGAATAAGGTTGAAAATGAAACTCTATTCGCAAATATCGGCGTAAGCGAGTAAGGTGAGAAAACTCACACTAAGCACTCTGATATACCTAGGTATACCAATTATATAGTTTTTCATTAAGGAGGACTTTCTCTTTGATGGAGTGTCAAATCATAGAATCTTAATTTGTTCCTTGTTAATTGATACTTTTCTACTTTACGCAACTTTTTATGAGCTCGTATTCGCCTTTCGCAAACGAAGATACCCCGCACAAAATTGTGAAACTGACAGACTGAGCGGTTGGCTCAGAGCGTGTGTTATTGGCCATTGTAACAGATATTAATAAAGAGTACATTTGAGATTAACTACTATGCTACTGAGGGTCTAAAAAGGACACAAATGCAATATTGCTACGTGAATTCCCTAACAATTCATTTAATTGTTTATCTTCTATGGAGTTTAGAACTGTGTCAGTGCCAGTGTAGAAGAATTTGCTTTTAATTTATTGAAGACAAGAAAACTTACTACAAGCTTTTTCCATAGGAAATAAACAAAAAACATAATTGTCAACGTTGTGTAAACTTGACATTAAGTTCTTACTATAAGCACAGGATTTATAAATAGTTACTTCCTTAACTTTTTTACTAAATGAAGTCTCCACTTCGTGAGTCGTTACGGCAAATATATTCGTTTGTTCGTAGTGTAGGTATTAGGTACATGAAATTAAATAAACTTTCAAGTTCTTCTACGATTTAAGTACTTATTCTGGAACTTCCTTATATTGATGACGACAATTTATTATTCTTATTGATTAATGAACGAGGCGTGCGATGTGTTACAATCAGATAAAATACTTAATTAAACTGATACACTATTAGTACAGTTTCTGCGTAATATACTACTTAATAGGTGCTTGTATTGTAAAGAAAACTATCTACGCAAAAGAGTCGCGACAATAGGTGTTTACTAAAAAAAAATACGACCTGTCCTGCGTTTGGTTACAAGTTTCTCATTTCCTGAATGTGACGTATTTTTGAAATACGAAGGTTAGAAGAAACGCGTATATCTTTTTAACTGATAGGTATGTACGCAAAAAATACCTATAATAAAATCACGTACTCATACACCTATGTGTGTACTTATGCAAAAAATAAAAGCAATAGATAGATTTTGCTTTGGCATCGGGCGGTTTTATGTGCGTAAATCGATGTTCTTAGTGCAGATGTCTAGGTACCTAGATACTAGCTGTTACCTAGCACTGTATAACATTTGTCCCTGTTTCAATCCATCAAGGCGTAAGTAGAATATAAAAGTACTTTTATAATAAAAAAAAAACAATTCCTTGTGCCATAACAAGACGCGGAAGACACAGCACAATGTATGTTTCGCAAAGCATACACGCGGAAGGCAGGCGAGCATGATTCCGTTGCGTGCGCGAACGATCGATTTAGAACATCTCGCGAGACGCGTGCGCTTGCGCTTCGCATAGAGCTACTAACTCACTCGTTGGCCTTAACTATCCAATTTATTCCATACATAGCAAAGCTTTGCTAAGAGGTCAGTGCTCGTTGTATTTCCTTGTGTTGATTCATCTCAATCTCTGAAATAGTTAGAACATTGTAGGTGTAGGTACACTATACGCATGTGGGAATTACTACTTTTAAAATATTATAAATGTAGAGTTAATTTTACCTACTTATAAACGTACTTAGACACAAATAAAACATGCACAAAAAAGTTTCATAAATCAATACCTAGCGCAATACCTCATTTCATACGGAATACACAACGTTAAAATAAAGAAACCAAAGATTCTTTGAAAATACGTTGAGAATGAATCGTGGATGCAGTTGGGTTCGATTCCCAGTTAAAGTACGCTACTTACTAAGGTATGTAGGAATAGCTATAATAAATCGTCCCGGTTTTCACCTTTGAATTTACGACATATAAACAATTTTGATTGACTACCTTTAAGAGTACAAGATACGCCCGCGACTTTACACTACACGCGTGGTTTTCGTCCATTACCTAGGTATGCATTGCCAAAATACGAAAAACAGTATGGCTGTATGAACATAAACTCCTTGGCTATTTTCTTTTAACCTGTCAACGTCAGTGTCAAACAACAACATACAGCTGATTGATTTTAGAATGGTCAAAATTAGATTTAACTATCTATTTTGGAATTTTACTTATCTAATAGGTTTATTTAATAATTAGTAACAAATTAAAAACAGTATAAATATAGCAGTTTGTTTCTGTGTCAGTTCAAAAATGTTCGTTTCGTTGGGAAATATCTATTCGCAAGTTCCGTGTTCTGTTCCTGATTTCGCCTGAGTGCTGCTTTATAAATAACTCCAGTCGTAAGCTCTCAGCAACGCAGTTAGTTACGTGAATACGTCGCAGTTACGTTAATAAAATTTCGGGTCCGTATTTAAAATGGCTCTCGCCGTGACACGTGTGATTCTTAGATGTGAAGATGCCCAAGAATCTCAGGTTCTAGGTAAAGTTCAACCTCTTTCTGTGGTATGTCCCTACCACTGGTATTCAATTTAGCAACTATACCACATATTGGCCGCACAGATGACGTAACAGTGGGTGCGAATGGGTATTTCCACTCCAATAACAGATATTTTGGTTATGCTCCAAATGTGTTAGTAATTGTGCATAAATCATCCCAGTATTCTAGTTAGCTGACTAGCTAATTGGCGAAATAATCTGGTACTTGATGGGCCTGTCAGTGGCTGTTAATCTAGCTGTACTTGAATACTTAAGTAGGTTACTTGAATATAGTTTTTTTTTGCAGGAATTAGATAGCACTGAAACTAATGCATTCTTTAAAATCACATTGTTCTTGTTTTGTTAACAGTAATGAAAAAAACTCATACTTTGATCTGACTTTGAGATAAATAGCTTAACCACTAGTGTTTCAGATATATATAAGAACCAATGAACCGAAAGGTTGAACACATAAGACTTTGACATCAGGCCTCTCAAAATATTGTTAAAATTTTTACAACATGAGATTTATTTCTTTTATTTCAGACTTATCAGAATGCCAGTTGATGCAAGTACCTGACGCCGTGTACCACCTCATGCGACACACAGAGCTCAAGAGTTGTGATCTCAGTGGAAATGTTATAACTAAGATACCTCCAAAATTTGCTGTGAAATTTAGCTTAATTACAGGTAAATACTTAAAATAATATTATGTGGATCTAATCAGAGAGTTGCTTGTCTAAAACTTGAACAAAAGTTGGTTGATATTCTTACAGTCAACAGCAGGTGAAGTTCCGCAGTTTAATCTTGAAAGTGCCTATATGTCACTTGTAATATCAGATTTCATATAGAAAATGTAAAGCTCATTCTGTGGACTGCACATATTTTATATTATTATAAGTTGTTATTAAATACAACGGCTGCCCGGCCGCGGTTTCACCCGCGTGGTTCTCGTTCCCGTGGCAATAATGGGATCATGTAAAGCTACAAAATCTAAAATTCTTCACATAATAATTGTCTACCATGGGTATTTTTTGCAGTTATTTATCTGGTTAAAGTATACGACTTTACTTGCAATTTCTTTTTTCTGATTTTCAAAACCATTTCATTACATTGGTTTATGTCAACCAAACCAAAAAGTAATGTTTAAACAAATTAAGATCTCTTATTGTATTTTTTTCTAACTTTGAACCATTTTCGAGATCTGGGTAATCCAGAAACGTTACAGCAAAATCTTAAATTACTCAAGAACTATAACACACACAAATTTTGCTTTTTGCTAACATTTACTATGGAATAAAAGCTATCTATTCATGTATTTGGTTCCGGGTTGAAACAACATTTTTTTTGCCAGGTTAACGTTTCAAACGTTACTCCAGCACAATCTGTTTTTCTCAAATATCTTAGAAACTATAATTCACTCAAATTTTGCTATTAGCAAACAAATTTCTCCTCATGACACAATTATTATCTGTTATGTCTCATCTCTCTAAAGAACAACATTTTGCTGGGATAACGCACTCTATAAAAAGTAGCCTATGTTTTAATCCAGACTATCTTCTATCTGTGTGCCAAATTTCATCCAAATCGGTTCAGTAGTTTTTGCGTGAAAGAGAAACAAACAAACTGACATACTTTCGCATTTATAATATAAGTAGGAAGTAGGATGCTTTCCATATACTTAATTGCAACATTCTTTCCTCGATACTAGACAAAAATCACCCCCATTTCACTTGCTATTTTAATATGTATTTACATAATATGTATTTCTTTTCCTTATTGCAGATCTAAATCTATCAAACAACCAAATGGCCAAACTACCGGACGAGTTGTGCACCCTCGCATGCCTTCAGAGGCTCGACATCTCCCACAACACGTTTGTTGCACTCCCAGGCATCGCCTGCCAGTGCCCCAGCCTGCACACACTCCTGGCGCATCACAACCAAATTATTGGTACTTGAATACATTATGTTTATATGTTGAGTCAGGTAATTTTATATCTTTGCTCACAGTAGTAGTAGACTTGGCATATGCAGTCTAATATGTATATGTTACAGCTGCTTGGAATCAGAAATTGTCATTTATCACAATTAACTGATAAAACAGTTATTTTCCATTATTTAATTGTGATTTTTATTTTTGTTACAGAGGTGGATGTGGATCGGTTAGCAAGATCGCGCGCCCTCGAATATGTGGATCTTAGTGACAACCCAATCCCTCCAAGAATGCACACAGAATTAAAGCAGTTAACACGGCCATCAGTGTCGGTCTCAGAGAGAGAAAAAGAAGATTGGGAAGAAGATTTCTGTCTATAAATAATATGAGTTCTCCATTTACTTATGCATTCGGGACCGATATGTGAGAGAACTGATTTAATCATTATCTACAATGAGACTGGTGATACTCAATATGGTCCTAACTAAGCTGTGATCTGTCTCTACGAGAACAATAATATTATACTTAGTGTGATTTGTGATCTTCAAAGTCCATGAGCAAGCAACAATATTAGGATATAAATTGAATACTTATTACTTTTCAAAGATTTTATGTACTTAATTAGTTTTAAGTATAGTGAACTTGATGAAAGCAGTTCTGGTGTATTGTTGTAAAACTATAGGTATGATGTAGCAATTGCTATAATATTTGAAAAAATATAAAATATTTTAACAATAAGGGATAATGCAATCGGTAATCATGCGAGTTATTCCATTTATTTAAATTTAAATAGCCTCCCTATATAACATTCAAGAGGCTAAATATAACCATGTTGAAGAAAAAACAGTTATGAATTAAATTATGAATTATGAAGTTTAATGAATTCCAGCTTAATAAATAGAATAACTCAAGTGGTATTTTAAAATGATTTTAATAAATAATATTATTATATTAATATTTTTGATATAAGATTTTTAAGAAATTTGTTTGAATGTTGTATTATCTCATAAATTAAATACTAGTCCATCATTTAATTAAGAACAGTGCTTTTATAGGACTAAGATTGATTAACATTTTTCTAAGTAGTCAAATTGACAATGTTAGATGCAAATAGATTACCCTATTTGTTTGTAATTTAATGTAAGCAAATTAGAATAAGGTCATAAGTATTCTTTATGTTATGTTCCAGCCCTATCGTAAAAAAAGACGGGTTGCACTCCGGGAGTGCCGGCAGAAGTGAAAACTTGATTATTAACGTTGAGCATGTTTGATATTTTGGAATGGTTAGGGAATAATTTTGCACCAATTGCTTTATCAGTATAAAAGTACTATCATTTATGTGGTAGAATACAATATTCATTTATTGCGCTATCGTACACAAACATGACAAACCATATTAAAGTGAACGTTAAGTTAGGTAATAAGATATAAGAAAACATTAGTTATTATAGAGAATCGAAAAATATATATTGACAATAAAACAAGAGACAAGTAAAAGACATTATCAACAGTCTGTCGCTAAGCAACCGAGACCATAGTCAACCTGTCACCTCAACATTCTCCATCCGTCCTACGCTTTTTCGATCAGGTCACGTGTCCTGACGCGAGTTTAAGATTTTATACCCATTACAGAAAAAGTGCTCAACGCCGCTAAAGAAGTTTTCACTTCAAAAATCTAGAATGTAACTAATCTAGTTACAGGCCAAGCCTTTGCTCTTTTGGGGTTTGACAAAGTACAGTCATGAGGAAAAAACCCTCTGGCATATTATGTTAAATCTATTGGCACCTCGTCACTTACAATATTAACTTTTGTGGACACAGAGGCTTTGTTTCCGTGTGTTTCATTTAATGTGATAAGGTCGTAATTGCTCGTGACTGTACACAGTCAACAGTGACCTTATGTCAAATGTCTACAATCAATTTGGAACCTATTATTCCACAGGTTATACTTCAAAGTCTAGAGAAATTGGCAGTTTTGTAAAGCCTTAACGGGCTGGTAAGCGTTCTCTTATTTCGGAGGAGAATAATGTATCTTGGTATAAATCGCAGGTTGTAGTATTAAATTAAACTGTAGTCGCAATTTTTTTTTCAAAAGTAAAGAATGTACACAATGTACATCAACGGAAGCTACGGCTTACAGAAATTTCTTCAGGCAATTCTGAACTTATTATAACTTTTTATTTTGCATTTTAACAATGCCATTTTTATGTGATAAATATTAAACAAGTCCCGTCAGGGCGACATGAGACTAGTTGCTTTTTTTCTAGTATATTTTCTTGTTTAATATTTATCACCGACTTATGTTTTAAAGTTCAAGTCGATGCGAGAAATTTGACAGCTAACCTAACCTGTACATTAACAGTCATAGGATTTTTATATTATTATGAATGACTACATAATAAGCTAAGGAAAACATACTTCCATGGGTGATCAAATGCAGACTCATTGTCAATAATGTATGTTTAAAGGTTTTTATTAAGTATATATCGTTTTAATCATTGCTTTACTAAAGAACAAAATAGGTCGTTTTATACTGCAATTGCAATGTGACTGATGTTTATTATGCTAAAAAAAATGCAGTGACTATACAAAATTATTTGATAAAATCAACTATTTGTGACGTTTTTATAAGAATATTGAATTGGATTTATTCATTAAAATATTCAAGCATAGTTTGTTTTTAATTGATTTAGACAAAATTCAAGAATCGTTTATTAAATAAAAGTTGATAAGTGAGGCTTTAAAATCAATTTAAGTATAGTGCAATCAATAACTCATCGTGCTACAGCTATGCTTTAATACACTTTTTATGCGCAGAGTCGAACGTCAATCTGAAACTTAACACAGCAAATTCACCCTTAACTCCACAACGTCTATTGAGATTAAATCAAGATGCGTGTATTTCACAAAACATGCGCGTCTGAACGCGACCAATCTTACTTGCATTACGTCGGCATCGGTAAGTTATGGGCGAATTTGCTGTGTTAAGTTTGAGGTTGACGTTTAGATGCGCTTCAAGTCTCCGCTAGTATGAACTGACCATTTGGTTTTCCGTAATCCATACTCCACATAAGTACTAGTACACCCTACCCCAATGATCCTACTTTCTGATACAGCCGCGCTGGTTGGCTGGTGGCGGAATAAAAAAATCCTGAAAATTATGTGTATCTTACCAATAAAGGAAAAAGTAAAATGTTATAACAATGTGTAGAAACTATCTGTAGGTAGGTATACAAACTACTTGCTAGTACTAGACTAGAGAATATAATCCAAAGTGATTACCTTCTCTGTTCTTTGTCTTTCATCTAATCTCTAAAATATAAAAATGGCGTCCCCGTGCACGTTGGCTTACGGACATAAGTACGTACAGACAAACGTGAAAAAACCGTTTACAAAATAAAAACCATATAAAAATAAATAAAATGGCAGGCCACGGAGTGGAAGACGACCCAAGCCTGAAAGGTTTTAACCGCTATTTTAACAGCACGACGAATAGAGGACGAGCCAACGTTAGTAACTTTAAAAGCATTAATATTCAAAAATTAACCAATATAAAAGTTACACATAAACATAGGTAGTAGAAAGTATTTTACCCTATTTACCAAGTCTATTGACATTCTCAATAGAACCTCGGCAAACTACCCAATTGAGTTATAGTTTCATTTTGAAAAGGAAGTGCCTCTGCTACCGGCTGATTTGGGAGCTGACTTTAATGGGTGTAGCAAAGGGGGTGCAGGACTTAGAAAAATATCGAGTAAAAATCACAACTTATTGACGTTTATTTTGACAAAATTACTATAGACTCTGTTTTCAAAAGCGGGGGGCTCGGGTGACGAATTAACCATCCAAGGTTAGAACTGTACGACATGTACGACTTAATTTTAAGGTGCACCCCCTTTGTGATACCTACCTACATTCCTATTTTGCCGTTTGCCATTTCGAGTGCCGGGGCGCCGCGGCGCGCCGCGCCGGCAGAGATTGTTTTACATCTCGGCTGCCGGCAGACTCACCGCGCCGGTTCCCAATGGCGATATTTTTGGGAGCCGGCGCGGCAGCGGAGGCACTACATTTTAAAAATACTTATAGGAAACTAATCTGTCAGTGCAAAGCACCTTAGCTAACTATCACAAATTGTTTCAGACGTCCAAAGTCACCTGTGCATTATGTGCGGTTTGTTACGTTTATTACAAGTTCTTTAGACAGAAAAAAACAAAATAATGAATGGATACAAGTACCTACCAATCGTTACAAGTAAGCAAAGGTTTGTGAGAATCGATGGAGTTTGTTAAACTTTATACGCAAAAACTACTGAACGGATTTGGATGAAATTTAACACACAGGAGGTTCTGGAAAGATCCTGGAGATTAAAACGTTTTATAATATTATTATGAGAACGGGAACCACGATGGTGAAACCGCGGGGTTTCATTCGCGTGGTTCCCGTCTATGTAGGTAGGTAATGTAGTTATAGTCGGGACCTATGGAGGACCGGTAACGTTTTAAAACTGTAGTCTGTGTTTAAATTGAATTAACGGGGAATTTATGCCGAATTTTTACGCCGAAAACCGCATACGAAAAAAGACGCTACTCAATACCAATAGAGGTGAGAGCGTTTTATCACGCAGTTGGTCGTTGGCGGCGCGGAATGGGCGACGTTTTAAAACGTCCCTAGCCTTTCAAAGCGGGACTAAAATAAATGAAAATGCGCAGATGCATTCTTCCTTCTCATCTCCGCTTCAGTGGAGGGAGACGCACCCTAATAAAATACGAGATGATCGTTTGATGTTATGAACTCTACTATTTTATTGTGATGTGACTACGTTAAACCACAACGCAATCCCGCAAATACCTACCTAACAGTTGTTTTAAGATTTTTTTATTACTTATGTTTTTGCACTTTCCAATGCTATTTTTATACTTATGATAAATGTCATGTCATCCCGTGACCACGGCAGCTGAAAAGGTGCCGAAACGTCGGGAAAATAAAAAAAACCAAAAAATACGGGCAATTACAACTTACTACGTAAAATATAGCGCGTTTACGGATACGGATATCCGTAAAGTTGTTTTATTTTTCATCTGAAAAGATGTTTTTTTCGATGGAAGGATATTTCTAGCATTGATGTGACAACGGTGGCCTACAGAGTACCTACCTATTAAAAATATAAAAGTTTGTAGAATTTCGACAGTAGTCCGCAAGTCTCGGTAGCTTAGTGGTTAGAGCATTGGACCGGATTAGCAAAGGTCGTGGGTTCTAGTCCCATTTGAGAATTCACTTGCGACCGACTTGATATTTTCCAATATTCTTCTATTTAAAATTTATCATAAGTATAAAAATAGCATCTATAAATGCAAAAAAGAAAATCATAAATTGGCTGTTGCATCATTCATCGATCGTTGAACATCTGAAAAGATGTTTCTTTCGAATGCAAGGATATTGCTAGCATTGATGTGACAACTCTGGCCTACAGCGTATTATAAATATAAAAGTATTGTAGAATTTCGACGGTAGACCGCAAGTCTCTGTACTGTAGCTCAGTGGTTAGTCTAACATAAGAGTCATTTTCAGACCTTTAACATTGATAAGCCTTAAAAACTTTTTCTTTAGGTATACATATTTTGGATGTGGCAGTTGTTTTGTATTGATGTGCCATATTTATTTACTATTTTACAAGACCTGAAGGTGGTTGAAGCATGAAAATGGACATAATTTACTCAGAAATTTTAGATTAGATACTTATCTATGGATTAGATTATAGAAAAATATAATAAAAATGCACACTTCATAGTATGGCGTTTGGTTTTTATAAATTTGAAGGCTTTATTAAAAATATTGTGGTAAAATTTATTCTTCTTGTTATTTTACAATAAAAATACTTATCTTTTTACTAAGTACATAGTTATATTTTTAAATATGAAATATTCATAAATGAAATTGATTTGAGATAACTGACATCTCGGAGACCAGCACCGTTATTGCGCAATTGCGCATAGAACGAAACGTGTTTGACAGTCCGACCGACCATACTCTACTGTGCGCAAGGTAGGTACATAAAGTGTCAAAGAAATAGAATTACATAAGGCTAAAATCTAGATTATCAAGTAAGTTTGCATTTAATTTCAAAATCATTATTACTTTCTACCTAAGGACGATGTGATCTGACTGATCGATATTACGTTTGATTTTCGTAGAATGGCCGGAGGAGATTCTGCTGATGCAAACCAGCTTAAAGGGCTCTCAAAATACTTCAACAGTAAAACAGACTTCGGCAGAGCTAACGTAAGTACAAAACATCGTATTTACAGTAGTTTTAACTAATTAGTTATACCTCCCTCTGAACATATGTTCATAAGAAACAAATTCAAGAATTAGAGGTTACCTCCAGAACTTGCACATCATAACCTTCTTTATAACTTTAGCTTGAGATACCTAGCTATCTAGCCACCGAATAGTATGTTACCATGACTACATATCATTAAATAATGAATAAACACCATCCAAAAGTTACATTATAAGATATACTTGGGTCCAAGTGTTTAAGTCGAAGGATTGCCAAGGTAAGTATGTTGGGGTAACTTCGGATGATTTTTTGCTATTGTTGACGCACTTAAAAAAAATGTATTAGGATATATGTATGTACTTATTTGAATTATAAAGGGGTTCACATGAGTAACAAAGAACTATATTTAAAGATAATAAAACAGGGGTAATGATTAAAATGAGTTCAGTGATAAGTAGTTCTTTTTTATAACTAGGGTAAGTTCGGTCATATGACCAAATAATTAATACCTATAATGTCAATTCTCGTATTATCAATATCTGGTCTATGCCTAAACGGCAATGACCGGATTAAGACTTTCAGGCTAAGTTATACATCTTTCAGTATCCTTACCTAGAAAAAATAAATGATATAACAGTAAATAGCACCAAAATACCCACTCTGACACTGAGATTTACTGTGACGGGAAAGTCCAGATAGATGTGTTGACATCTGCTCAAAAATCACTGTTTTTACATTTCGTTCCCTACCATGCATACTTTGGTCTCAAATTGACACCAAACAATGAATTGTGGTAAACAACAAAATTGCGTCGCTGTCTGTGTAGTCAGAAGTTAGAAATACCTACTAGTTTAGCAGTTATTCCAATGATCCGCTCTTACCGCAACACACCATAATCAAATGGTAGAAATAAGAGCTCTTAGTAATAAATAATAATAATAATAAATATTTCCATACAATCACACCAATTATCTAGCCCACATTAAGTATCATGAAGAACTTGTGTTATGGATACTAGATAACGGATAAACATACTTATATACTTTGTTTTTTTGTAAATACATACATAGTATACATATTAAACACCCAGACCAAGACAAATAGACATGTTCATGCACACAAATATTTGTCTTGTCCGGGGATCGAACCCGGGACCTCTGGCGCAGAAGGTGGGGTTAGTACCCCTGCGCCAAACAGGTCGTTAGTAGATGTAATAAATAAGAGAATTATATTATAAATACAATTATACAAAAAAAAATCCTCATTTTTATTCATACCATCATTACTTTTATTTCATTAGTGCCTGGTTCAAATATTTTCTTAATTATCAATATTTCTTTTCCAGACGGCCAAAGCTACATATGCCTTCTTCGGAGCACTGATATTATACTACACTTTGAAACCAAAATCAAAGAAATGAAGAGCCTCATTGTTACATCTTATTTCAGCCTCCTATTTAATATCAGTAAGGGCAAATTAATTCATTAGTAAATATAAAATCATGTGATTATTATCTCTTTTTTTTATTCAACACTCAAGGCAATAGTGTCATACTATGAAATATTTTAATGTAGACTAAGACCCGTATTACAGAATTCTGTACTTGAGAGCAGTTAGAAAGGGACGTCGCTACATGCGACGTATAAGCGCGTCCCCTGCTAACTGTACTCAAGAATAGATCACTGGTTCAATCACGTTCTGTAATACGGGCCTTAGTTTCCAAAGAGGTCCATGGTGAATATCCAACATTTGTATGACTCCTATTTGTAGGAGAGTATGAGTTCTTATCCTTAAAATTTATCACAGTCATAGTTTGACAAAACAGGGTTAAAAAAAACAACTTCATTCATAAATACCTCTATATTTGCACAAAACACAAAATAATATTAAACAATTTGTTAATTCTCTAGATCTTTTCAAGATAAGTAATAAAACAGTCTTTTAATAATAATGGGTACTGTATTCAGGTGATTGTTTCTTTGGCAAAAAGTAAAGGAATAAAGATTCGTCTTTCTTCGGTAAGCTTTCGTTATTATCATACTATAAACAATTAGTATCTTTGCACCTGTAATTTCATAGTGACAGTCATAATAACATCAAGACATAGTCATGTGTATGTTAAGCAGTGTTGCTGTTCTGTCCATCTCATCTCTGAAAGTAAATGACGAAAATGACAGCAGTACTGCTTACTTAAACAAAACTCTAATAATTCTATGGTGTTAATGTTTGTTTCTCGTACCCATTAGTAATAAACTAAAATAAATAATAAATACAGAATATAGATACAAAGACTTGTTGTGCCATACTGTTATTAATTTAGTACAAAAGTTAATACTAATCGTGTAGCACTAGCACCAAATAACAATATAAAGCGAAGCGAAAAATAGGACTGACGCCTTACTACGTAACGATTAACATTATAGTGACACCAAAAACCTATTCGCTTAAATATCATTGACATATGTAAGTGCCACAAGTTGTGATATGAAACGATTATATAGCGCTGCGTTTTAATTACATTTTTATATAATTTAGATTTTCCATGCAAAACATTGATTAAAAGACTCAAAAAACTTTATGACATAAGAGGAAGTCTACAAAAAAGACAACACTCGAAAAATAATATCTGTTCTCTGGAGTAAATCACGCGAGACGCGTTATAAAAGCAAGTTTTATCATGGATTTTGTCCAGCCTACTTATGGTACTGTCGTCATAATGATTACTAAAAAAAAGGACAATGCTAAAAATTACAAACTTGATAGTACAATACAATCTGTAAGCCCTTCTTTTAAATACTTTCCTAATCTTACAAACTAAAGTGAAATGTGAACCTAGGAGATGCAGTCGTAATAAATAATTAGAAATATAATCAGCTAGCGTATGTTTAGGAATCATAATGATACATTGAAAAAACAACCTTACTTTTCAGTATGAAAAGTTTCGTGACCGTTTTTCTCACATTTATCTTAACAAATCTTAGGGCTTGCTTACAAGGTATAAAATACAATTTCGCGCGACTAGCATTGGGGTTTGTTCTGTATTCTGCACCTTTATTACAAAACCTATCTACTTTCAACCCTCCATTTTCCATAATTTCATCACAGTTTCCTACATAGTCCAGTCTAATATCATTCATCAAAACATCAGTTTTTTTTTACTGAAATAATCAACTTCGGGTAAAAATCAATTTCAAGCACAGCCTAAAAATAAGCTAGGTACTAAGTTTAAAGAAATAATATATGATTCAAATTAAATTCCTGTTAATGTTCTATTATTTGTGATATAAAAGTTTTATCTACATATCTATTACTTTTTTAAATAAAGCTCCATAAAAAAACTCTACTTGTCAACCGGGAAGTTCCCCGACTGTACGTCATATTAAAATATGAGAATTGAATAACATGGGTTATCAGGTGTTACCTCCCCACAAACAATGGCACACGTCTTGCCCTGCGTTTTCATCCACCTGCACACGTGAAGTCCTGTATAGCGCCACCGATAATGCGGTCCGTGTGGCGCAATACAATATTTAAACGCCGAAAGCGATCGACACGATAATAATAATAGAATATATGCGAAAAAAAGGTATGAGATTACACAAGTAAGTCAATACAATTGTAGAGTTAGTATGGGTATGCCTTCCGTACTAAACTTCCTTACAAACGTATAAAAGACATCACGAACATGGAATGTCGGCAGTGTCACCACCTCGTTGTATACATTCACTAGAAATAACATTAAGGCGACTGGCATGAGTATTTGCTCGATGTGAATATTCGCATCGATTGTTTGTTCGTTGCTGGACTGTGCTCGACCTGCTCGGCTCGTACTAACATATTATAGAATAGCAAATATTCATGTCAGTCTAGAAACACACAAAACGTTCACATGCAGTACTGACAGCAAAGCACTAGACCGCACTAGAGTTGAAATGGATGGAGTGCTTCTAAAGGAGCATCCTCACTGCGAGCATTTGCTTGTAATGAGCATTCGGCGTCGAATATTCGAGAGGAGTGGACGTTGAACCGAGCGTTATAAAGATTAAACGGTGTGGACGTCACAACGAATGTGGTACGCATTCGAATGTTCACGCAACCAAAACGCTTGTAAGCGAGTAATCAGATTATGAAATGAATGAGTATGTATGTAGGAATATTACTGGTGGCCACCTTGTAAACTATCGCAAGTATTTGTGGCTTACTTGGTCAATCGTATTGTCGTGTTGTTGTGAAATTCGCATATTTGAAACAACTATATTTAATTCGAATAAAAAATTGACAATGACGTTCGAATATCTAATAAACATTTTTAATTTTAGAAATTGTATCTTCATAAACCACTTTTTAGAAAAAGAAAATCCCAACGAATCCCGATTTAAGTAAAAAATTGCAAAATTTCTCTATATCGGCTCAAGCCTTTTATTTAGTATTTACACCAAACGAAAGGTTTTATTGATACGAGTAATTTTAATAGTCTCGCTCCCGCGCGCGTCGTATTCTCATTGCTATCTCGCCTAAATTCAGTCACTTAGTGCCTTTGTTCCTCGCCGGCGATTGCTCGTTTACAAAAGCTCTCAATGAGAACGCTCCTTTCTTGGTTGTAAAAACCAATAATATGGCCATATTACTAAACATCCACCAATTTCCATCAGACATTCACACATTTGTGCAAGTACAGTGGTATGTATGTCTAGAAGTTTGCACCGTGTTCACGTTACAAGGGGTCTTCTCTGAAAACAAAACACGAAATCTGTCTAACGTTCTTTTTGTGTTGACTTTATCTGCATCAAAATAAGGTCTAATATTTAGTAACACATAATATACCCCCTTACTAAATAAACCAAGTATAAGCTTAGAATAGTTATACCGCGTTTTGTCTGTCATTAAAATGTCATTCTGAATTCGAGTAAATAATAAAAAACGCTGTATAACTATTCTTAGCTTACACCACGTTTATAAGTAAGGGAGATAGTGTTTAGGCTATCTCGGTTTGTTTTTTGCAGTAGACCCTCTAGTTCGTAATTCAATTCACATGAGTAAACGCAGTATATTTTGCTCAATAACATATCATCAGACGTCACAATCGGACTCCACATAAACTAATATCATCACAATCACAAGTAACGTTAGCTTATATTGAATTGACAATATAAGGAAGTTCAAAATCATCACAATCTGTTTCTGAACGACAATCAACATAAAAGGAAAAGCAATACAATATTTGCGTAATAAATGAGTATAACTATTATAGAGTATTCGAGTTTACAACACAAACCTTACACATATTTTTGTAAAATCAGATTCTAGTATCCATAAAAACTATTATACATGTTCTAAAATTATTGAAATTGCTGCTGATCTAATGATAATAAAGTGCCTGATTTATAGTCCACAGTTAAGTTTAAACAGTTTTTATGTAATTGTCTGTTATGCTCATGCTCTGAAACTACTAAGAGTATACTGTACAATGTACATGAATGTAGGTTTCTTTAAATATCACACGTTAAAAGCCGTGCATTACATAAATTATTCGCCTAATATAAAAAAAAAAAATATGGATATTCTAGCCCAATCCAGTGTGTAGACAGAGCGCTCTAGTAAGTGACTAGGAATAGAGACGACAATAGGTCAACGCTTTTGTTGTTAATCCCGTACACGTTCCATTAAATACACAGGTTAATTGATGATTATATTACGAAACACGTTGCTGTATTCTAATTTTCCAGAACGAGTCATTTTATTTTTAAATATTTATAACAGAGTTAAACCATAGCATTACATAATTGTTCATGTAGTTAATAGTGCAGTTCAGATTCATTTTAGCCCAGTAGCCTGTTCATGTAGAAGGTTAGAGATTTATTTCAGGCAACAGTCCGAAGTGTACCTACTAGTGTCTAGAGCTATCGCGTGATATAGCGCTGTTTATGCTAGCGGGCTAAAAACTTATTTCAGCATACAGTCCGAATGAGTGCCTAGAGCCATGTAGGCGGTCTAGTAAGCGAGTATAGTGGCGGAGGCGGCGCGGGCGCAGGCGGGTCGCCTTCGGAATCCGATTCTTCGGAAGAAACTCGTTCGGCCGCGCTTAGGGCTACACGGGCGTATTCGTCCGTGTCGATGCTTTTGCAGAAGTGGATGGCGTACCTGTGTTATATTGAATTTATAGTAGGTTTTGATACGGCGATTACGGTTAGTAGGTAATAGAAACAACAATTTGGTGAATATGGTTAAGGAGTAAAAGTTATTTGTATTTTTAAAAAATATTTCACTATTGAAACTTAAAGACTAGTTTTAAAGTAAAAATACATAAGTAAATATCGTGGTATGTTGTAAAAAAAATCGATAAGGCTTTGACAGTATGAACATTTCGTTTAAATCTACAGGTAAATTAATTGCATGAAAATGGTTGTTTCTGTTTATTTATAAAAATATTTATATACTAACTTACCTAAGCTTCTCTCGTAAAACAGACTTGCATGAGTATCTTGGCATCTTGAGAAGGAAGAAACATGTGTAGCTTTCCGGAAGAAAATGATCAGGCGGTTGATACTTATCGAGAACCTGAATATAAAAGTTAACATAAGAAAAAGGATTGAAAGCTTGAGCAAGTAAAGTTTGTTGGTTGGTAATATTGATACAGACCCCTAAGACATAAACGATATCAATTTGATATGAAACGATTTTTTGATTCTCATGAGAAAAAGAAGAATTTTGAAATAATAATATAAGGGTCGATACATGTCTCCTGCCAGCACAAAAGATAATGACTACTGGTCGTTTTAAAATTTTCAATATCCTAGGTCTAGCAGAGCTTTGTTGCCGATATATTCAATTCAATTCAATATCATTTATTCAGTCTAGGCTGTTACAAGCACTTATGAACGTCAAAGAAGCTACGCCATCGGTTCACAAACCCTACGGCGGGAGACTTGTAACGATTTTCGTTAATAAGGCCAAAATAATATTATGTAACATAACGCATTCTAGATAGATCTCATATCATATTAGGGACAGATTATTCAAACTAGCCAAACTTATAAATTCCCAACAATACATTACCTGCAACACGAAGTCCCTCTGTCGCGGATCTTGTGGAGCTCTTGGAAGACGCGTGCGACCCCATACGAATCGCAGGAACAGTGCGCGTTCGCTGCCCGACAGTTCCTCCATCACCTCCCAAAACCATTGGACTAGGGGCGCACTCGGCTCTATGCCTAGAGGGGACGAAAAAGTTTCCTCTAAAATAGTTACGCAACATGAATGGAACAGAGTTTTTGAGAAAACACTTGGAAATACACTAATATCTCATCCTATCCTAATAATATTATAAATGCGAAAGTATGTCAGTTTGTTTATTTGTTTGTTACTCTTTCACGCTAAAACTACTAAACGGATTTGGATTTGGAAAGGTACAGAGATAGTAGATAGCCTGGAAACATATGATACTATTTATCCCGATATTCCTACGGGAACGGGAATCACGCGGGTGAAATCGCGGGTGGTCGCTGGTAAAAAAATATTATTTCCAATTTAAGGTCAAAATGTCTTAACTTTATTACAAAAACAGTGATTTTCTCAAATACAGCACTACGTTGGGCGCCAATATAATCATTATAAAATTACATATTAGAACAATCTATACCAAGATTATTACAAAGAAAACATCAACGCATTTCGAAAATTGTTTTTATCTACAATAGAAATACGCTTAGTCTTTAACTGATATACTTAATGACAAAATAACATCACGTTGGGCGCCAATGTTTATTTTACATAAAATATTAAAAAAAAACTAAAAACCTTTCCCGCATTGAAACAAGTTCAATTATAGAACTTTTGGTCAACTTAATAATATGCAGTCGGAGATATGACATTATGAATGATTCATTATAAAATTCTATGCCTCCGACTGAAATTGATTGACAATCATTAAACTAATAAAATACGTCAATGTAAAATTTTATGCTAAGTAATGACGCCATAGCACAACGTTGGGCGCCACTGTAACTAATACCACACCACTTACCTTTGTATGTAGCGGACGCTCGAAGTGCAAGAACAGGGATATCCGGTGATCCGCACACGAGTGTTTCTAGTTCCGCAGCGTTGAATAGGGCGACAAGCGGAGCGGGCACCACTCTAGACATGCCGTCTCGGACTGCGCGCACTTGCTCGTCGAACTCGTGTAGTCTTTAGGAGGAAAATAGATTAGTAGTTATTGATAATCCAGGGTTTAAGGTAACGCATACGATTGTAATTTGGAATAAAATGGATTAAAGTGCGTCATTAGCCAGATTTGTCTTACTAACCAACAATTCGATCAAATATTTGCGGAAATAAAAGTGAATTTAACTTTAGCAATTTACTTATTTTTAATCATATAACATTTTTGCAGTAAAGAAGATTAAGAGATGTAAATGTTGCCATGAGTTTGCACTGCCCAAACATTTACAAGAAAACATAAATGTGGCAGCTGAAAGAATCCGTTTTAGGTCATCCTCTCTGCGGCCGCATTATATGTCTTTTATTCACTGCTAGATCAATAGCATGTAAAATTTGTGAGATGTGGAAGTGGTTTACAGCAGCATTATCTGAAACTTCTCACACTAGTTATAGTTTACCTATAATGTAACGCCAACTGAACGTATTCGTCCTTGTTGTCCGGCGTGACTCGCTTGTGTCGGGTGGAGAGCGGCACTTCGTGGCCCGCCGCTGATGGTATAGAGAATGGTAGTTCCAGATTTTGTAATTCCTGAATATGAGAAACATCATGTTAGAGAATAGCATAGGCAGAACAGTCAATTTCCAAAATACCGTTGTTTTCTTTCAAATAAATAGTTAAATGATACATCATTGTATCAGCTGATCAATTTAATTCTATCATAAAATCTTTATATTTTAAACTTAATACACTAACGCTATTTGAAAAGCTTATGTATCCAATGACTTTAAAAGCAGAGTTCAGCAACTGTCGACTAGATAATCGTGGTATAAAATATCGTTCTGTCCCTTAAAAATTATAAACTGAACGATTGAAACAAACAACTGAAATGGAATGACATTTAAATGAAGTTATCGTTAATCAGTCGGTTTATCAGTTGTTGGTGAACTCAGGCGTAAAGCAATACCTTGTTATTAGGCGTCATATCTCTAATACAGAGCAAAGCCGGTAAGAAGTCCTTGTCTACTTCGGCTAGATCTTGAGGTCGTAGCGGCTGACCGGCAAGCTGACGCCAGACTCCTTCGGCCAGAGACAGTGATAGCGGCGAGCCGGTTCGAATAGCGATGCCCATTAACACACCTATAAGTGAATGTTTACCACAGATAGAAACTTGTAAAGTAATGCCATATACCTTGTAAAGTTTTGGTTTAGTCGACAAATGACAGATTTTAGAAATATCAGGCGAGTATAGAATGCCAGAGTTTCAACAAATGTGAGATTCTAGAAACGCCAGATTCTGTTAATGCCAGATTCTATTATTGTTACATTTCGTAATGGTAAAAAATCCGGGGGTAAGATTTCTTATGTTAAGAAAACGAAGAACAAAGACAGTCACTCACCAAGGAAACGGAAGCAGTTGAGATGCAGCGGCGTGTTAGCGGTGGGGTTGAGCAGGAACGCATCGCGGGAAGCACCAGCGTCGCCGCGTCCGTTGGGCGTCGCCATCAGCAGCGGCAGGGAGCCGTTCTGCAGCTCCTCGCACATCTCCGCTATGCTCTCGCTGTAGCCGCCGCCGCAGTCGTCCACGCTTTCACCTGTTGTTAACGATATGGAGCTCTATTTTCGATTCATTCGTCTCCAGGTTTCTACTGATTTTCGTGCGACATTTGAGTTTCCGTATTTCCGTAATAGCGACCTTGCATGTGTTTATGTCGCAGCTATCTAGTTAAATCAGCCGTTTAATTGAACGGCTAGCCCGTTCATTGAACGCCGGTATTCAGTTAATGGGCTAAAGAACAACTAGCCAAAATGTTAAATGAAACGTTAAACGACTTGGCGAAACTTCATATTTAGCCGTTTCGTTAAATGGACTAGGGTAAAACTACTTAATGGACACACTATTTATTATTAAATCATATCTGCACGGCAGAAGATCTTCGGTTGTGGTTAATGGGTACTCGTCTGAATCTTTCACAGCAACTTCGGGCGTTCCACAGGGCTCACACTTGGGCCCCTTGTTTTTCAATGTTTTTGTTAACGACATTCATTCATGTATTCGTTTTTCAAAATACTGTTTATATGCCGACGACCTTAAGATTTTTAGACCTGTTGACTCTGATTCTGATGTTGCCTTGCTTCAGGCCGACATTGATAGTTTGGTGTCCTGGTGCAGTATGAATGATATAGAACTGAACTGTTCAAAATGTTTCATAACCAGGTTCACGCGGAAAAAACAAGCACTGCAGCGTTCTTACCGCCTAAACGGAACAATTCTTTCCGAAGTCGATCAGGTACGGGATTTGGGCGTCGTTTTGGACTCAAAACTTCGTTTTCATAAACATATCGACTGTATTATAAAGAAAAGCCTGAAAGTTCTGGGATTTTTAATAAGGAATTGTAGACAATTTAAAAACCCCATGACTAAATTAAGTCTGTACTCCGCCTTGGTGCGCAGCAATTTAGAGTATTCTTGTGTGGTGTGGAACCCAAATTATGACGTTTATGTGAAGAGGATTGAACAGGTTCAGAAACGGTTTTTATGGCACCTATCATATGGCTGTAACTTGGCCAAAAAATTACCAAGTTACAACGAAAGACTTGAACATTTTAAGCTCATTTCGCTGCAAAATCGACGCCGCCTATTAGATCTTACCTTTTTGCATAAGCTAGTCGGAGGGGTCATTGACGCCCCTGAATTGCTAGCATATATAAACATTCGTGCACCATCTCGGCTTCCTAGGCTAACCGCATATAAACCGTTTGTGGAAAAAAAGGCTTATTCGCGTCACGGTCGGTTCTCTCCACTGAATAGAGTAGTACTTACTTACAACAGCTTGCACAGTAGCCTTACGCGGTTTGGAAATGCGGTGCGGGTAAATAAGGCTCCTAAGTTCAGTCAACCATCCTCTTACCCTGACGTTGATATTTTTTCAGACTCATTAGTAAAATTTAAGAAAAACGTTATATTGTGTCTTGACATAGATTAAATTATTATTATTTTATTTTATGTAACTTTTTATATGTAATCCATAAATCTGACATCGTAATTTGGACATTGATATTTTGCTGTTTTTATATTATTATTTTTTTATATTATTATTACATAATTGACATTGTTATATTTTTTTTTTGACATTGACTATTTGATATATATATATATATTTTAATCCTTCTGACATTCATTTTTGTTATTCTAATTTTCAATAATAAAATTTATGTACTACAGTAAAATCATAAATACATTACACTTTTATCATAGGTATTAAATGAATAGCGGCTACTCTCATTATGCATTTGTGTAGTACCTGTAACTGAGATAGCATTTAGATCTGTAACTTTGTATTTTAGTTATATTATTGTATTTGCAAATGTATATCTTGTTGGTGCTAAATAAATAAATAAATAAATAAATAAATAAATTTTGGTAATTTTGGGGGGCATTAGCAAAGAGACTGCTATGCGGTTGCGCCAAAGCATCATGCGTGAGCGTCGGCAATCTCGCCACCATTTGTCCGACCACCAGAACGTATTCCCGCGGCCCTGAACCACCGCGATCCAGAGCTATTCTACAACGAACTCATGTCGACGCTAGCAGAAAGACTACACTAGCTAGACAACCACTAAAATATACTTCACACTTACCCACAAACTTGACCTTCCACACGCGATGTGGCAGAGCTAAAGCGTCATGCGTCAGTGCCGGCAGTCTCGCCACCATTTGCCCGAACACAGAGCGCATTCCCGCGGCACCCGCTAGCCCCGCACCACCGCGCCGAGCTCGCCGCGCTGCTACGCGCGATAGTTCTACCACGGGCCCGTGTTGGCGCTCCCGGACCATAGTCGCCATTATTGCCTAAAAATTAATGACTAAATTGACCCTCTTGCCAAGTAAGTAGCTAAATCAACATGAAAAAGTTATGGTATCACAAACATCGAGACTAAACGATTAACTTCACAGATGATGGCACAGTGAAAATGGAAATTGAGCCAGATGACTACGGATGTCATTCAAAAGCAATTTAATATCAAATGTAACTCTTACCTTTCTAAATGCAGCTTCTTTGACGCTATAGAATAATAGAGTTCGCAATTGATCGAGAGGGCCATCCAAAATCAATAACGGTAGATTTGGACACACCAACTCCGAAAATTGATGTAGCAACACCTGTAAAAATTAAATAAATTCAATATTATGACATCTTTTGACTATCTTGTTATGACTATATTTCCATGAGTGTATTTCTCTCAGTCGCACAAAAGATTGTATTCGCCTTAGCTTGTGCAGCCATGCGATCCCGTACGCAGTAGTTTTTATTCTAAAGAGAAGGCATGTTTAAGTGATAGGACGAAAACCAACCAAGACAAAATATAAAAAAATCGTATAGAGAAATCATTATAATTACATTTAATTTACCCTAATTGGTCATAAGTTTAAATTTATTTCGTGGACATTGGTGTGGGTTATATGCTGGTATAAAAATGATGTATTTTAATTTAAGTTAATATTACTTAGCATATAACTGTTTAATGTCCCAAATTATAAAAATAAAATAAAATAAAAATAAAAGAAGTAAATGATTTCGTATTTTCTATTTATAAAAAATTTACGTAATAAAAGTCTCTCCAATTTTTAAGTGTAAGTATCTAAATAAGTAAAAAACCATTACATAATTTTGATTTCTAATACTCAATCCTAACTGAAAATAACCATTTGTTGCCCGTGGTCCTATACTTCTATACTTTATCTGAAAATGGACCGACGATGATGGGATAGGTACTTCAAGCGTTGTATAGTTATAGATACCAATAGTCGTTATGTCACAGTTACCAGTCTATTGCATATGAGTCCGGGCGCGAGGTCTCTCAGCAGATGGCATTCGAGTGGCGGCGGCGGTGGAGGTCGAGGTGCGCGAGCTGCCTCCACACACAACGCTACTGTATGCGCGCTTCCACACGCTACGCGCGTTACGCGTTTACCCTGTTAACATCAAAATATAAAGCACCAAATGGTATTCACAATGGGGGCTTTTCAAATGCTACGGTCACACTATTACGCAATCGCGAACATTTGGCACTGTTACAACAAGTCTGGCCAAGCAATAGTAACCTTTCTAAGCTAGTTCAGCCCGTTTCATAGCATGAACACTGCTATATCATACGATATGATATGACACATGATGCTGCCTTGTCTACGCCGCGAAGATGAGAGCGGCGGGGCTATTACCTTAAAATTTGCAATTATCGCGCAGATATCGCGCGATCGCTGCGGAACGTGAAAATAAAAATGGTAGTACATAACTCATAAGTGATTGCTAGCTAATCGCTCGCTGATGGTTCGTATAGCGGCGTCTCACTCTCTCGCGTTCCTACCTAGGTGCGAGAGTAAGATGCCGCGTGTCGCTATGACGCTAGCGCCAAAACAATTTGGTAGCAATTACAGTAACTAAATGAATGTACATGTATTTCATCGTTTGTTCGGTAGAGGCCGCACTGTTGATACCTGACGTAAAGCAATTATTTCTGCTGTCGCATTGCTGTGGCAAAGATAGGTAATAAATAGCCTGGCGGGACAGCGACACATTATCGAGCTACGAGTGTCGCTAAAAACTGATCATGCCAGGGCTACTGATATGCGACTATTGCTTGGCCAGACTTGTAGTGACAAAGAAAAACGTTCGCTGTAACGTATTCTGCGTAATAGTTTGGTCCTAGTATAAAACGTGGAAGTTGACAAACAAACACAAACTGGGTAATTTAATTTAATTAAACTGAGCAATCCTCCTCAAATCAATAACTTTTTTTTTACCATAAACACCAAGGAGACGCCTGCATACCAAATACATATTTTATTCTCATTTCAAATACCTGTAGAGCCATCAATAGCCTCGGCCTTTGCGCCGCGAGCGTAGTGCCATCGCCCAATTGACCTTCATCATTATCTCCCCATGTGTACACTTCGCCAGTATCTGTACACGCTACGCAGTGAAGACTCCCTAATAAATAATAAAGCGAAATATATGTGAGTACCTTATTGAAATACCGATAAAGACTAATATTCAATGAAACAAATTTACGTTACCAGTGGCAATGGATACTATCATTTTTCCTTGCATGCCAGTAACAAGCATTGGTCGCCTCACGTGCTCATAGCTGCCATGTCCAAGTCTATGGTAGTCACCTTTACCCCTACAAGACAAAATTTATAATCATTCATTTAATACTAAAACTGCTACACTTCATTCTAAATGTATGAGTTTACCATGTGTAAACACTGCCGCCTTGACAGAGAGCGACAGAGAACTGCGAACCACATTCGACTTTTATGACTCGCAATCCTTTTAGGCAGTCTATTCGCATTGGCACTTTGCAACCCTCTGATCCACCGCGACCTAAAAAAATATGATAAATATTAAACAAGAAAATATACTAGAAAAAAGCAACTAGTCTCATGTCGCCCTGACGGGAAAAAAAAATTTAAAATTGAATAGTTGAGTTGACATATAACAATTACACAGCTGGACACTGGAATTTCCAAAAGGGCAACGCCATAACATAAACCGAAAAAGAAAATAAGTTATTCACCCAATTTGCCATAATCCCCGTCACCCCAAGACCATACGTTGTCGTCATCGGTGATGCAGAGCGTCTGAGCGTCCCCTGAACCACAAGCAACGTCCACCACGCGATACATTGCGAGCGCATCCACCTATCGAAAACAAAGCCAAGCGCTTTTCAGACTACGCTATAATATAATAGCATATAGCTTATATCATAGCACAAAGATATAGCTGACTATACATTTACTTAGAACACGTTCACACTGAGCAATAATATATATTATTGGCTTACTATACGCTATCTAAGTAAATGTATGGTGAGCGATATCGTTGTGCTGTGAGCTATAAGCTATATGCTATGATATTATAGCGTAGTCTGAAAAGCGCTTCAATCAATATTTAAATAAGATATTCTGCAACCTGCACGCGTAGCATGAATGAGTTTAAAGTTAAATAAATTGTCTCAGCAGCCGGGCAGGGTTGAGAAATGGATTTTATTTTTCAAGTTACAACTTATTCTATTTAATTTCACTGTAACGGTTTAGATATTTAATCAAATCACTGATTTCTATTAGGGTAATGAGGTAATTTCAAAATCTATCACATTCCTTTTTAAAGGTATTATGATTGTGATAGTGACTTATGGAATTGTGTGACTTATAGCCGCAATCCCTTTCGAAACGAATAATGTTTTAAATGACACTTCATTTGACACTTTTCTTCTTCTTTCTTAATTAATGGCTTGCTCGCGATAAAATTCGCGAATTTTGCCAATGTCAAGTAAATATTTTTGTAATTAATAGAAATTGTACAGTAGATCGAGTTAAAAATTGAGCCTCACACGTTTTATTACGAAAAGAACTCGGGTGAGTCACCTCTGAAACTTCTCCATACATTTGAAAGATATTTTCGTGTGTCACTTTGCTTAGACAGTTTAATTTCGTTCATTCAATACCTTTCAAAACGCATCCCAATCACAATCAAATGTCAAATAGTGACGGCCTGAAGTATGTAAATATCTTTCAGATGACGGATTGAAAGGTATTGCGATAGATTTTAAAATTAGGCAATTAGCCCCCTGGGGTTAATTGCCTAATTCTTATGATAAATTTTTAATAGAAAATATTGGAAAAAATCAACTCGGCTTCAAGTGAATTGAAAAATGCAAGAGAAAAATGCAAAAAAATAAAAAATCAAAAAAATACATCAAATTCCTTAGATAATAAACTCATTTGCAAAAAAACGGGCACCTAAGCAATTAACCCTTTCAAATGTTAATATTGCTTTGTTTGATAATTATAGGTAGTTTTATCCTCACAATTTGGTAAACTAATAAGAAAATAATCGTTTTCATCAGTATTTCATAAAATTTAGATACAATTTATGGGAATTAATGCTAAACCTCGCTAGTAGTGTATGTTCGCTAGTAGTGCATATACTCATGAAGTAAAAATAAAAAAGGTTTTTTGTTTGTTTTTCTTTAATAAAGTAAAAGCAGATAAATGTTTAGTATCGAGTGTGACCCCCTCTAGCTAGAATCACAGCTTGAATTCGTCTGGGCATGCTAGCGAGTATATCCCGGATACTTGCTTGCGGAATACGTTCCCACTCCGCAGTAATCACATTCTTCAGCTCTCTGATGGTCTGCGGAGCCGGGTATACTGATCTCACACGCCGTTTCAGAACGTCCCAGACATGCTCTATGGGATTGAGGTCGGGACTTCGAGCTGGCCAATCCAAACGACGAATGCCGACCTCTTGCACATACGCATTAACATCGCGGGATCGGTGGGCGCGAGCATTGTCGTCCATAAAAATCGAGTCTTCACCTAGAGCGGCCAATGCGGGTTGTGCATGAGGAATTAGAACTTCCGTTATGTATCGATGCCCAGTCAGTGAGCCGTTTTCAATGAAGACTAACTCTGTACGATCCATTGAATTTATTCCTGCCCAAAACATAACAGAGCCCCCACCATAAGGTGTGATTTTTTCGAAACATGCCTCTGCAAAGCGTTCTCCTTGTCTTCTTAGCACTCGCCGACGTCGATCTTCACCGAACAGAGATATCCTGGTTTCATCAGAGAACAAAACCCTATTCCAATCTTCTTGAGTCCATGATTCACAATTTCTAGCGAACCTAAGCCTGTGAACTCTGTGCTCACGGAGTAATTTGGGGCCGCGGGCCGGGCGGTGACTGCGTATATTGGCAGCGAGAAGCCTCCTCCTGACCGTCCATAGACTAATATGCACATTTCTTACTTCTTGGAGGTTGTTCTTAAGATCCACATACGAAGATTTGCGATTTCTCAATGCGCGACTCACAAGAAAACGATCATCCCGTGGTTGGGTACATGGTTTTCTTCCAGAACCAGGCCTTCTCTCGACGGAACCAGTCTCCTAATATCGCTGCCAGGTTCTTTGGACTGCCGAGTGACTAACATTTAGCCTCCTAGCCACGAAACATTGGCTGCAACCCTCTTCAAGCAGCGCGATAATTTTAATAGCTTTTACCACTTTATCTACCATTTTTGATACAGCCAAACAGCAATAAATAAAGCTTTGATAGTCAAGCATATGAAATTAATCGATAAAAATTGAATAAAAGTTATGAAAGTCGATGATAACTTCTGGAACTTCGCGCCAAAAATGTAGGATAAAGGGATTTTCTGTAAAAATGAGCATCAAATGAAAATTTGAATTTAGAACGTACTTTTTTAAATACCACAGCATTTTTAAAACCGGCCAGTAACGTGTACAAACGATTGAAACCTTTTTGGTATTGTATCTTTTTAAAGATGAATGAAAATCAAAACCGCCCGTTTTTTTTGCAAATGAGTGTATATTCAAATTCCTGTTTTTCATAATTTTCGTATGATATCTAAGCATAAGCTTATCCGACAATAATAAGATTTTGTCCCAAGTTTCTAGAAGTCAAGAGATAATTAACCCTAATATAATATATGCGAAAGTATGTCATTTTGTGTGTTTGTTTATTTGTACTCTTTCACGCAAAGACTACTGAACAGATTTGGATGAAATTTGGCACACAGATAGTAAATAGAATGGATTACAACATAGGATACTCTTTATTCCGACATTCCCACCACGAGAACGGGAACCACGCGGGTGAAACCGCAGGCGCACATAATAAACTTAGATTCGTCTGCGACTGTCTGACTCACTCGGTCATGATGGCGTAGAATTTTACCATGTCTAAAGTTACGATCACGATTTTTGAGTGAAATTCGTATTTCTAAACAAGTTTTATAGTTAGTTTAATTATGGTCTTTTGGCCGTCATTCAGTTCCATGAAAAGGGGAGGAGAGGTTATGATAGATCCTATTTTAATAATTCTAGTGATGGAATTCGTATTTTATGAACAAAGCAAACGATACAACAATTTTTTTTTCTTTCTCTCGACTCCTCAATGGGTTGTAGACAATATGTGGGACTCAACTGACATATTATATGTCAAGTGATTATTGTCGGCTCCGGACGTTACCTTGAGACCGCGATTGTTTCTCGAGTACGTCGTGCTCACGCCTCGCGATTCCCACTCTCAACCCGACTAAAATAGCATTTGGGAGTAGACATAGCTTTCTCGACGTCGTCATGCTACGCGTGCTGGTTATTATTTTCGGATCTTCGGTTTTGATTTCATGATTTTGTTGAACCGTAATCATGATAAGCAGTGTGAATCCTACATAAACTCTTTGCTAAATTAGTTTATTTTAGATTTTACTGTTGAAGGTTGAGTGAGGACAAACCTTAAATTCAATTTTAGTTAAAAAATTACGTCCATTAGTGCTCTTCTGTGGACTGAGTTTGTAATGTTAATCAGATATATATTGAGATTTCAGCAATGAATACTTCAACAAAAAATATTTCTTTAAACCAATAGATATATATGTTGTTTTATCTCGCGAAGGTAAGTGAATATACCGAATTAAAACTTTTTTCTTGAAGAGCTTCAAGAGCGTTGACGGAAGCCCTAGTAGAATTTAAAAGACTATAGTAACTACCCACAATCATGTTAGCTCACCAGCTTAGGCACCAGTTGGTCCTCCGAGTCACCGTGCCCAAGGCGGCCGTATCTACCTTTGCCCCACGTGTAAATACGCCCGCGTACAGTCAGGCATGCCGAGTGTGCTCCACCACACGCGATTGTCACTACTTCCAGTGCCGACAATGCTGTTATTAGCTTAGGGCGGTCGTAGCTCCTGTTAAGAGGAAAAGATGTTGAAGAGGTATTCGAGTATCAAACATACGTACTGGGTCGAAACAACATTTATCGATTTCCTTGCTGTAATAAGGATGTAAAGTTACCGGCTTTACCTTTTTATGTTGTTTTCGACCTTTACACCCTTATTACAACAAGAAAAACGAAAGTGACAGCAACTTGATGTATTGAAAGGGATAGAACAATGTTTTAAACCACTGCACACTGTTATCTAATCGACAGATGAACTCGGAGTAAACATATTAGAGGTGTTTTTCGAAACAACATCAAAGGGTAAAGCGGTAACTTGTGGTCTTCAAGTTGAGGTATTAGTAAGCAGACTTAATTCGTTTCCTATGAAATGTAACTTTTGCTATTTCAAAATATGATTACAACAGATTATCTGCTGTCAAATATTTCCATTAGAAAATCATTCCACAATTTAGAGAACAATTACTTACACGCGATTGCCGTGTCCCAGCTTTCCATCTTCACCTTCTCCCCAGCTGTATACGTCACCTTCAGACGACAAAGCAAGGCAATGCTTGCCACCAGAATTGCATGCAACCTATTTAGGGATAAAGTTCAGTTAATATTACGTTTCAGCTAGAAACGAATTTTCATTACGAATTTAAAAAGCAACTAGCAGCCTTACCGCCTAACAGCCTGGCCACAGAACATACGCTATGGCGAATAATCGCACGGTGCGAACGGCGAAGCGTCTACCGACTTAACAAATGTATAGAAATGTACTGATTAAGCAATGCGCAGAGGCGAATGGCGAAGCGGCGGGCGACCGAAACAAAAGCATGAATCAGTATGGCGCAAGCCACGGTTAAGTATAGTTAACAAAATAGTTTGGTTGTTTTTGGTACATCTATCCAAATTGACTTTTTTCTTCAATTGTGGTTGAATATTTCGGCTTAAATACTTCGAAAAAATTATTACTTTCTAACCAATATTGAAATAACTTTGATAAAGACATTTCGCTCTCGGCCTATCTGGTCGCGGCGACCAACGCGGCTGCCCGTGGCCCTCGAACCATGCCGCGCGAGTTTTCGCCACGCCCGCCGCTTTGCCGTTCGCGCTGCCGATCCTCGTGGCCAGGCCGTAACGGTATTACTATCGCTAAAGCAAATAAACTTAAAACTCTCGTAAAACCCTTCCACGATAGGGTTTTTTGTTCAATCCCTAGAACATTGTGTTTCAAATAGAAAAGATTTTCCAATATGAGTTTTACTGACCTTGGTTATAAATATGTGTTGGATTGATGCTAGTAGCGTGGGTTGTGAAACGGAATCGATACCGCCGATACCTAGCCGACCACCTGCTCCGTAACCTGGGATAGATATTACACAGTAAATACAATTTGCAATACAAACCGGAAACCAAAATAAGACAGTATAATTTTGAACTTAATGGACTTGCGACCAGTTTCAATAATCTATCCCTAAAGTAGCGGTACGCTGTGATGGCAGTGTATCTCACTTGTGCAAAGGCAAGTGCCGCTCTATAACAACTTAAGATATAGGCCTTTGGATAGATTAAAATAAATATTTAGACAGCTTAGGGTAATTGGCTTATCTTATGCGATGCGGTGGCCTGAAGATAGGTTATTGAAACCAACCTCTAAAGTAAGATTCATTGCGTACCAGTGGCATAAACCTTTCCGTCGGGAGTGACAGCGAACAGTGTTTGTTCCCCGCCCACAAGCTGCACTGGATTGAGAGCGGCTAACGCGTGGCACGGCGTGGGAGTCCGTACTTTGGCCCCTTCTACGCCGCCGAGCTGCCCGCGGTGATTGTGACCCCACCCGTATACTGCGCAGCCTAAGGACCCCCCACTCCACCAACCTGTCCAGTCTTCTGGACGCCTGAATAATTTTCCATGAGATTACACGACACGCGAAATGACGCGCTAGAATAGTCTAGCTTGGCGTTAGTTAACATCTTAAGACGCTATATCGAAAAAAATACGTACTTATGGTATAGAACTATAAGACCGTTAGAGATGTTACAAATCTGGTAATAAGATCATATCTTTATCTAGATTTGTATAGTTTCAGAAACACGATTTTATGATTTTGCCTCGACACTTTTCTTTTCGAAATGATCCCTTTAAAATACAAATTTTCAAGATTATTCTCATATGGGGTTATATATACTATTAGAAATTAGTTTAATTAGTGGACACCAATAATATTTAGGATCGTATAGTTTAATTTTCTCTTTTTTCACTATAGTTATTTACTATGAAGTGATTTCGTGGTTTTTTCGCCGAATCTGCGAAATCTGTCTCGGTCTCGCGCGTGTCCTTTTCTCATTACTATATCGCTTCAGTCGAATAGCCCCTTAAGACTATTCTTGCGCGCCATTATGAACGAATATAAATATCAATGGAAGAAGAAATCTCAGAAGCGTCAGCGTCTGAACTCTGAGCCACTGACTCCTTGATTAATCACGCAGGCAAATAAGTTGTCATCGTCAGTTATTTAAATGTCCCCACTGCTAGAATTCTGGTCTTTCATATAGATGGATAAGAAGGTGAATATTAATAACATTTCAAAAGTGCTACAATTTTAGTGTACTTACTTGTTGACCCAATGTAATAGCTGCTCATCATGTTGCCTTGAATACTTCGTGTTATCCTCCCACGGGTATATCGCGTCTGTGCTACTCTCTTCAGTATTGTAGACGCCCAACTCTGACAGTCTCTTGCGTACGTCAGCTAAGAACGGCATGGGGATAGAACTGCGGCGTATCAGAGCGTCTGCTGTTCTTATGCAGAGGCAGTAGCGTTTGAACCAAGCCCATCGGGCGGCTTCCGGTCCGCTGCATACGCGAGTGTCCATGCGAAGGCCGCACGCTAGCCATGCCAACTCCTGTTGTGGTGAAAGTACGAGTATATTTCAATAACAGTGTGAAATTTTGGCACAGTTGATAAAAATAAAGCAAAAATTATTCTCCTGAGACACCTCTTAAAAATTCAATTAGTTAGTCCAAAAAATCTCTTCTAGGACATCTGTCAACTATCCTTACCTTCAAATAGTTAGTAAGATGAGTCTCTTCTATTCGTAGTGCGACTCCTCATGTTTTACGGTGGTTGCAGTAGTTGTGGTATATGAGCGAGTGCGGGCGGCGTTGGGCCGTTTTGCCGTCTATATTTCAAATTTAAGACGTCAGTTATTTACACTAACCTTCAAATAGTGCGCATGCATAAGATGGGTCCCTATCCGTAGTGCGGATTTCCTCATGTTGGTACTGCGCTTGTAGTAGCTGCGGTAAATAAGCGAGTGCGGGCGGCAATGGCGGGCCATCTTCACTGTCTATACAGCAAACTGAATGTTCCTAGGACATCAGTTACTTACCTTCAAGTAATGTGTATGCATGAGGTGGGTCCCTATTCGTAGTGCGGACTCCTCATGTTCGTACTGCGCTTGTAGAAGTTGCGGTAAATGAGCGAGTGCGGGCGGCGGAGGTGGGCCAGCTTCGCCGTCTATACCGCATACTACGCCGCGGAGGCGACGGACGCACCAAACTCGACCGCGCCACGCTAGGGTTAAAAATATAAATACAATTGATCTTTTGGTATTGAGTATGTTGGATTTAATTATGCAGTCAACAGTACACCAGGCTTTACACGTGCAATACGAAAACCGCCGCTATTGCGAGCGACATATGGACGATCTTAAGTTCAAAGTGTAAACCCCTGACGTGCAGTTGAAGTGTTGACTGTTTTCACCTACTGATAAGTTCTGGATAGCTTTTTTAGCAGATAATTTGACATATTTTTCTCATTACAACTGTCAAACGATCTGTCATTTAAGCTATCCAGAACTTATCAGTGAGTGGTGAAACCGGCACTAAGAGTTCAAAAAGGGTTTGATGTCATATATAGTTACGAGGTCATACTATTTCAGTAGACTTCAAGAGATTGTAATTAAAGTAATCAAAAATGGACTGGTCAAATGCTGAAACGAGAGCGATAGTATTCATCCAGTTCTTCTAACGATATTTTTTTCTAAATTGAATGTTGTGGCCCAGTCTAAAGATTTGAAATTTGATAAAAATTAAAACAAAATCAGCCAAAAAAGCTTTCGCATCGTCTAAACGCGTTCTAAAACGATCTACAAGGTCTAATTGAAAAAGTACAATTCTCGGTCTCTGACCAAATATAAAACACTTACACAGGGTCGGCATTTGGGCACAAATGGCGAGCGCCTGCGCCAATCGAGGCGCCAACTGATGGTCATTCGATATCGTGGCTAGCAGCGGCCCGTCGAGCAGACGCCAAGCCAGCTCCACGGACGGACTGGACAGTACGTAGCGGTCGGATCCGCTGTCCTAAGAGATAAAATGCACGTTGTATTACCAGTGCCCACAGAATGAGTATGAGTAACTATCGGATGACTGCTCATCGTTAGTAAAGCAGTCGAAAGATGTGTAGAAGAAACTAAAAAGCAAAATGAACACAGTAGATTGTAATGCGCCATGTAATATAAACACGTAAACTAATCGTTATTTTGTATGATGGATTAACACGGTCGTTCTAGATCACTCTAACACCAATTTTCAAATTGACTTTCCACTTAATTAATTAAATAAGTCTACAATAAAATTATATAAAATCTATGTATGAAAAAAAAGCTTACTGTGCATGTATGAGAAGTAAGTACCACCGGATGAACGGTGAACCGCCATCCCCAACCATTGACAGAACTATCACTCGAGAAACGCCAGCGGAGTTCGTCATCTAGAAATAATTTCTTCAAATGAAAACGAGTTTCTTACTTCTACAAAATTACATAATTTTATTCAATTTAACTCTGCCTCATCCATATGAGGCGGAATAAATATAAAGATATACCTAAAACGATAATTTCTTGCGACCAATCGGAGGGCTCCCTTCCAGACCGAGTGCCGAGCACCCTTCCCGAGGCATCCGAGATAATCAATGGGTCATTTCTCCGCTCCGTGGAACAGCCTTGTTCAAACACAACTCGAAGCGATAATGCGCCTGGAATCTTCACAACGTCTGCAAGAATATTATGAATTGCATATTTAATTTGTAAAATAAGTAGTTGAATGGCTAATAAAATTAGAAGACGGATAAACATTCACAGTAAATGATAGCACACCGAGCAGTGAGCACGTGAGTAGCGATGCGAAAAATCGTATGTATGTCAATTGGAGCGATGTGCTCGTAAATAACGTCCTTAGATTTTCCGCAGTCACAGGTCAAAAGTGGTATTAAGTATAGAACATTAATTTCTAAAACGTGTATTAATAAATGTAAGACTTTCGAGGTTAACACTTAATTAGGCGCATGAAGAAAAACACATAAGTACCCCAAACAAAAAAGTAAAAAAAGAGTGGAAAAAAAAAAAAAAACGAAATATGTACTATCAAAAATCAAAAATAAACAAGCAAAAACATAACTTTGACTTTAAACAACTGAAAATCTGAAAACTTAAAATCGCTTTTAAAATTACTATTATTTGGAATAGCCGAGGCCCGAGATCAACTTATAAAAATTTAATTTATAATTATTTATTATTATTATTATTATTTTTATTGTGTAATTTGATTTTAATTTAACTTAATGTATATTTGGTCTGTAATTACTGTTTGAAATGATTCAAGTTGGTCGAATAACCAGTAAGGACTTTAAACGATGTTCTACTATGACACTTTTGTTCAATTGCTTTGTGAGATCGATTTTGGGGTATGCCTCAGTCATATGGAATCCTCAATACAATTTGTACATTGATAGTATCGAAAGAATTTACTTAAAATTTGTCAAGCATATTTCATATAGGTGTTCACATTGTAGTTTCAAAAGTGATGAGATCCGCAGTAAATCCTTATGCAATCGTCGCCATGAGAGAGATCAGGTCTTCTTATTTAAGATCAATAATAACATGTTAGACTCGTCTTTCCTTTTGAGTAATATTTTTATAAGATGCCCAAGGGCTAGTTCCAGAAATAAAAAGTTGTTCAGTTTTCCTAATAATATTAAGACAAATTATGCTGCTAACACATTTTTGTACAGGGCTTGCTATAACTATTATATGAAATTCGACTCGATTGATTTGTTTAATAATAGTCTTAATGTTTATAAACAAAAAATAAGGAATATCCTAAATAGCTAACTTTTCTTGTATAACTTTAATGTGTAAGTATTTAATTTATTTAATTGTTACAATTTCTTTTCATATTTTGTTCTACACTGCTCAGCATGTATTAACTCTTGGTGGAAACTTAATTGATTTTTGTTTGTTTATATTATTTAATGTATTAGTATTAAAACATTGTTTGTTTCCCAAATAAATAAAAAAAAAAAAAAAAAAAAATTATATTATAAATATAATTGTTCGAACCCACGACCTTTGGAAATCCGTTCCAAAGCTCTAACCACTGAGCTACCCAGACTTAAATATGCAGTACAATAATAAATAAATCACAAACACTAGTAAAAAAAATTTTATAAATCTACGTAAAAACATTAAATTGGAAATAGGAAATAAATATTGTATTATTTACGCTGTCATCATCGTTTAACTTTAAACCAACATTTGCCTTCATATTTGTTGGATTTTTTTATAAGTTTTGCTTGATATCATGTTTACTCTATTACGAATATTATGCTATTAACATATGTTACGTTAAATATTTAACTCTATAACGAAATACATCCAGACAGACACCAACACACGCACACACACACACACACACACACACACACACACAAACGCGCGCGCGCGCGCGCGCACGCACGCAAAATGTTTACTAGCTACGCTGATATTTTTGTGACGTTGTTATTTGTTCTTATTGAGTTATTGGCTTAAATTTTTAAGGAAAATCGCCCTTCACCGGCAACCGCTTCTTCCAGCTCAGATACACACACTTTGACCACTATATCAGCCACAGCCGCGTTTGCTGATAGAGCTATGAACAATATAGCCACTTACCCGATATGTCCATGTCATCCCCATACGGATGTGGGCTGTCCACTGTGACAGGTTGTGGCGTGGGCCGCCCTCCACCGGCGGCCGCTTCTTCCAACTCGCATACACACACTTCCACCACCATATCAGCGACAGCGGGTTTGCTGGCACATAGTGCTGTAAACGAAAAAAAATATCGACATATTTCTTTTTTAATAAAACGTCAATCAATGCAGTCAACAACACATCAGGTTTTAAACGCCGTGATTTTTTTATTACTAGAAATACCTCAGGGGCTGGTAATCAATACGAACAACTTTTAACAGTAGAAAACAAAAAAAATACGGTTTATTTGCCTTAGACGCGACTTTACCACGCAGGTAGTTAGAGGGTTTTTTGTAGTGCAACTGCTGCTACAACTACTAACTACTGATACAACTAATTGTACTGTCTATTGAAGCGATATGAAAACAAGTTGATATATTCTAGTATAAAATTTAACATCCTAAAGTCCAAAGACGACGTTTTGTGAAGTTCGATGTGATGTTGACTTATTTATCAATTTCATCTTACCCATTAAAACTTCAGTAATGATCTTGACAGCAGTATTGGCGTCGGGTATTCGATTAGCGGCTGCCAGCTTTAACAAGTCTACTAGAGCTCTGGCATCTGATTCTCCGAGTTGGGACGTAAACTCATCTAAGACCATCTGTAACAGATATAAATCTCCTTATACGAATTCATAGATAGTAATAAATAAGATTTGACTTACTAAAATAAATGTTTGGCCTTCCCAAATACTCAAAGATGAGTGTCATGATGAAAACGTAGACCAAGTGAAAATGTTGTAGTAGTACACCAACATAACCGTTGTTTAAATCATCGTTCGGTCCCTTTAAGCTTTAAACAGTCGACTGACATTTAAATGATGTTTAGCGTTAATCAATCGGTTAATTAGTTAGTGAACTCGGGTTTTAATGTTGTATGTAAAATTGTAATGATCTTCTAGCATCCTAGATCGCATCACCGCTTACCATCAGGCAAGATAGCGGTCAAGCGCTTACCTATATATATAAAAATACTGAACAGATTAAAAAAAATGGGACCATTTTGGGAACTGGTGGGCAATTCTCGCGCCTTCGACATCTCGAATTCGTAATTTTTTTGGTACCATAAATCTATATTTAAATCTCACTGAAAACACAACATTATAGGATTGTCAAAGATCCATTGAAACTAAAGTATTTTGCCCGTAGTAAAGATTTTACGTACATTTACAATAAATAAATTGTGGTTTGAAAAATGTCGAATTCGTCATATCTCAGCGCGAGAATTGCCCCCAGACTTGATGTAATAACGTTTGAATCGGTTCAGTCGTCTTCGTGTAATCGGTGAAAATAAACAAAAAAAGAAACATACATACGAACATCATTATTTTTAAGTCGGTAAAGATATGGTATGTTATGTAGCAAAAATCTGACCTTAGGCGCTTCAGCTTGCTGCACGGTCATTGTAGCAGCTGCGACCGACACAGCGCTCGATGACATTACAGCAGAGTGGCGGGATGATATCGAGCCGCTTAATGGGGAACTTGCACCGCTCTGCAACAATCAATGTAATTATAATGATCTTTTACAAATTAAATCTCTTTTTTTAATTTTCCTACCACCCATTCAAGACTTTTTAACCGACAAGAAGAATGGGCGCAAGAAACATGTCAAATATAATTTCAGCTAAAGTAACGACAATTACAAATATCAAACGTATACGAACGATTGTAACGTAGCTGTACAAAAATGACTTACAGGCAAAGTAGCGCGATCAGCTGGTGCTTCGCCCCCACCGGTGCGGGCATCGGTCTCACCGTCCTCGTCCTCAGTGTCAATGCAAGCAGAAACTGGCGCCGCCGCCGACGCCTCGTGGGCTCGCAATGCTTCTACTAGGAGAACACGAGCCTAGCAAACGGGGAAATATTTTCTATTTATTTATAATTTTAAACATTTAATAATACCAATTGACGTCGTCAGACCCTATATAAAGTCTAATAAATAAAGCAAAATTTTATAGAGAACTGACACGACTTGTCAGGAACGCAGTCACGGATATCGAGTTACCGATATAGGAGTTACACCGATATCACGGCGCACACAACTGCGCCGAAATAATTGCAAAGATAGGTAATAACCCCGCCGTTTTAACCGACTTCAAAAAAATGGAGGAGGTTCTCAATTCGACGGAATCTTTTTTTTCGATATATTGATAGTGACCCTAACATGTTTAATGTGCTATTTCTTTTCTTTTTCAAAAAACTATAGATTATTTGTTCATATACCTGCGTGATGTGTAGAGCGAGTAATATTAAAGACAACGCGTGTTGCACAGCGACCGGCGGTTCTAGCGCTAGCGACGCCGCCGCTAGAGACGGACGTGGTCCTTGCGGTTCTTCTATCACTGCCTCGTCAGAGTACAAGCCTGCGAGACAATAATTCAGTTATCTGGTGCATCTGTTAACCGATTGGTAAAGGGTGGACTAGTTTAGAGAATCACATTGTAAGCTGTGGACCTAACTTGCTTATTTTTAAATTGCCTTATTTTAAAATTTATCGCAATCCCTTTTAGTTCGCTATTTGAAAGATATTTACATACTTCAGGCCGTCACTATTTGACATTTTAAAGGGATTGTGATCGGGACGCGTATTGAAAGGTATGGAATGAACGAAATTGAACTGGCTAAGCAAAGTGACAGACGAAAATAACTTTCAAATGTATGGAGAAGTGAAAAGGACCTTTTTTTTCTTTTTTTTTTTTTTTTGAGAGGGGAATGCATTTACGCATACCGAACGGTTATGCTGGGCTCACCTAGAACACCACTGCCCCCCGGCCCCCCACTCGGCTTCGAAAGGCCGAATGGGGAGGGCCGGGAGGGGGGGGAGGTACTACCAGCTAAACCCCTCACTACTTGCCCTCTCGCCGCCTTACGCCCTGGGGGACCCTTGTGGTAATCACCCCTAAAGTGTCAAATGACCTGACCTTTAAAACATCATTCGTTCTGAAAGGGAATGTGAAAAAATTTTAAATTAGACAATTAGGAGGCAGTTGTTACGATGTATTCCTAAACACTGTGCTCTCAAAGGGTCCTAAAAAGTGGAAAACAGAAGTATCGCAACCAACATGTGTAGTTTTGGTTTCAGCGTATAATAAGAATGATCTTTAACAATACCTAAACTCTGCGCTCCCAGCGGGTCCTTTAGCGTGGGGAACGGTAGCGGCGCCACATGTGGGACCTTCGCTTCATCAATGGCAGTGTTAGGTGTCGGTCGTATGGACCAGGCGGCCGAGTGCGATGACCCCGCGGCAGCCCGCTGTACTCCTTCCACGCCGGCTACTATCGCTGGACGGCGGTTCACGCAAGTCGTGCCGTTGCCTTGTTGACCGTGGTCGTTGTCGCCCCATGCCCACACCTAATAATAAAATCCTACTGGTTACTTTGAGAGACATAAGAAAGTTTTAAAACAACTTGTACAGTCAACAGTACAGAGAGCGGTCTTATGTCGCTCGTAATAGCAACAGTTTTCGTAGTGCAAGTGAAGTGCTGTTTTTTAAGTACAATAAAATGGAGATTGTAGCCTTCTAAAGACTAATTTCATGTAGTAAATATGAGAAAAAAATGGTTATAGTTCTTTTATCTCACATAGGCTCCTCAACACTCTTAAAGCTACTAAATAAACTTGAATAGTTAAATTCACGTAGTATATTCGAGAGAAAAAAATAACGTTAGGTACCTTTAATTTAGGCATAATTTATTTTTCTTCACTTATCTAATATATATTTCCCATCATTTGAAATGAAACACATGAAACTTTAAGCTTGGATTGCACCATCTAATATTAACAGTACCTAACTATAACTTTAAAGGCAGACAATTTAATAGGATTTCACAATTTGAAAACCATAAATGGGTTAAAGTTCAACACAGCGTAAGACTTACCTGGTTATCACTAGTCACCGCTAGACAGTGCAATGCGCCGACTGCAACATGCACCACGCGACGGCCCTTTAGCGCCTCCACGATTGTCGGCCGACGCACATGCGCGTCGCATCCGTGACCGAGGCGGAAGAAGTCGCCTTTACCCCATGTCCACACCTATGTAATACGTCAATCATATTGTGTTTTATCGTATGTTTTGCTGCGGAAACAATCGAATCCAAAACGGAAAACTAACTTTTTTACTTCAAAGTGAAAAATACTAATACGTCATGGTAAATTTTAAATAGAAAAATATTGGAAAAAATTAACTCGGCCACAAGTGAATTCTCAGGCTGGAATCCCGCTGAGCTACCGAGACCGAGAGTCTCGGTAGCTCAGCGGTTAGAGCATTGGACCGGATTTCCAAAGGTCGCTGGTTCGATTCCAGCCTGAGAATTCACTTGTGGCCGAGTTAATTTTTTCCAATATTTTTCTATTTAAAATTTACCATAAGTATAAAAATACAAAAATTACAAAATAATAAACTAATACGTCAATTATATTGTGTTTTATCGTATGTTTTGCTGCGGTAACAATCGAATCCAAAACGGAAAACTAACTTTTTTCCTTCGAAGTGAAAAATACTAACTCAATATAACGCTTTGAACCCATACACTTAGAAGGAAAGTGGTTTTTAGCTTTTATTTTGAAGAAGACATTTGTAGCAAGATCAAAAGATCAATTATTCAAGAAAATAATACCTCTCCGTCTCTCGTAAGAGCCAAACTAAACTGCGCACCGCATTCCACTTGTATAACGCCAAGCGTATTCAATCTTTCAACGTTCATTGGGATCGCGCAGCCATCGGAACCACCTCGTCCTAAAACAAAAAGTTATAAAAAGACATTAAAGACATTTACAATTTTTTGGGAACTAGCTTCCGACCGCGGTTTCACTAGCGTGGTTCCCATTCCCGTAGGAATATCGGGATAAAAATTAGCCTATGTTACTCTCCGCCCTTTCAACTAACTCTAAACCAAAAATCAATTCGCTTAGTTATGGCACCAAGAAAGGATAAACAAACACACTTTCGCATTTATAATAGTAGTTAGGATGTCTAGCTCACTGTATCTTAAATTTTTCGTTTAGCATGCGTAGCATGAGCACCTCGACAAAGCTTTCTCGACACTTTTCTCGCGCGAGCGTATTGTCTGTCCCGCTCACACCGTACTGATATGAGCGGGACAGACATCGCGAGATAAACGTCGACAGCGAGTCGCGGTGCGCATGCTACGCTGGCAGGACAGATAGAAAACTCACCAAGTTTACCAAAATCACCATCGCCCCAAGAAAAAACTTTGCCGCAAGCAGTCAACGCTAAAGTTTGAGCGTCACGGGATCCGCAAGCCACTTGTATCACTCTGAAGTTAGCCAGAGCTTCCACCTATAATTTTATCCATTTTCAAGTACTTTATATAATCTCCATCATAGATAGACAATGTATGTTTTACATTAATCTTACCATCTTAGGTAGAAGTTGTGTCATATCATCGCCATGACCAAGTCTTCCATACTCTCCAAGTCCCCAAGTATACAAATGCCCTCGTGCAGTGACGCAAGCGCTATGCGCCGATCCACAAGCTATACTGACAACTCTTTCTCCTGACAATGACTCTATGATCCGTGGTACTTCTAACGTGATTCGGTTGCCATGGCCTAGCTTGCCGTCTTCGCCTTCACCCCATGAGTAGACCTAAGATACAGATTAGATTATGTATTCCTTTTTATTACAAAAAAGGCTTTTACCTACTTATCTACAATTTAAACGGTGCTAATTAATAAAAAACCGGCCAAGTGCGAGTCGGACTCGCGCACCGAGGGTTCCGTAAAATATTTTTTATTATATGATTTAACAAAAAATTTACGGTTTTCGCAATTTTACCTTTATCTGTACTATAAGACGTTACTTCGTACCAAATTTCAAGATTCTAAGTTCACGGGAAGTACCCTGTAGGTTTTCTATTCCCGTGCGAGTTTCGAAAATTTGCGGAAAATTGCGGCATAAACGGCTGTATCTTTTGATTGCTTTGGCTTAGAAGTTTGATTTTTTCACGGCTCCAAGGGACAGTAGAATAAATATAAATTTTAGTTTGATACCACTCGTTCCTGAGAAAAACGGTCTTGATAGACGGACGGACGGACGGACAACGAAGTGATCCTATAAGGATTCCGTTTTTTCCTTTTGAGGTACGGAACCCTAAAAACGTGCTACTTTCTTTTCAATTGTTAGCTTAATTGTCTCTCTAGCATAATAAATCAATGTATAAAACTACGAATTCATTAATTGCACAACTTCTTTAAAATCATTTTTTCCGTTAGTGATTAAATTAATTGAGACCAATTGGAGGTAAAATGTTTTTTCGTATTTAATTTATCAAAATATAAAGAGTATATACAGTAGCGGAAGTACACAGACGACCACTTTAGCGATATTTGCGTGCGCTCGATTTCTATGGGCTTTCCTTTCTACGTCACTCAAGTCGTCGTTCAAGGGATTTTGCGACGCAAGTGGACTACAGGCAACTTCCGCGTTGAACAAAGATTCTTAAACAAATTACGCACCTTTCCATCAGCCGTGAGAGCGAGCGCATGCTTCCCTCCAGAATGAACAGCTACTCGTCGGACGAGCACGTGCGCGAGATAAGGGTTGGCGCGCGGCGTAGACACGTTGTTGCTGTGGCCCAGCCCTAGGCGACCGTTAGTGCCTTCGCCGCATGCGTACAGCTACAAGAAACGTCTATATGTACAGTCAACAGTAACCACGGCTTTACATATCAGTCAATTTTCGTCAATCGACTTTGATCTTTAAGACGTAAGCCGTTGAGTTCAGAATTGTCTGTAGAATTTTGACATTTTGTATAAATTGTACTAGCTGTTGACCGTTCAATCAAATATAATCTGTTGATAGTTTTTGGACTACAATAATCAAAATTATATATCTTTATGGCAAGAATACGACTACTTTATGCTCGTTCTATTGATATTGAAGAACATTTGAAAAAACTACTAATGACTTATGAATTGACTAAATTATCATTAAGTACAAGAGCTATTGTGCTTTAACTTAAACGTTTGTCAAAATCTAGCATCATAGTCCTCCACTGCAAGTTCACTTAAAATATGTAGATTCAGAGATTGCCATGGGCTGCTTACCTTTCCATCATGTGAAACAACGAACAGTGTTTTAGAACCCCCAGCAATATGAAGGGGTCGCAAAGCGCTCAGAGTCGGAGAAAACACAGGAACTTTAACTTTAGACCCTTTCACACCGCCCAACTGATCTTTGTCGTTTAGTCCCCAAACGAAAACCTGTAATAAAAACATATTTGAAGATTCAGTAATTTCTTGCCTTTTACCATATCCTAAGAATCATCTTGCTTACTACTTCGACAAGAACCTATAAGAAGAGTAAGAGAATATAAAAACCTACCTTTGACGAATCAGCAGGCAAAGATGGTGGATTATTATCAGATGAAACTGCTCCAGTCGGGGTATCCTTTTCCATCCAATCTTCAGCAATAAAATTCATACTCTAAAAATATAATAAATTATTTAATTTTCAACCACTGTTTTATACAGCACGATATAAATGTATAAGTCCCGTTCACCGAAACGAGATAGTACTGAAAAAAAACATTCGCTCTTGATTTGCTGAAGATAAGGCGTTGCCTTGCGCAATCTTCAGTCAATCACGAGCGAGCGGATTCTCTCAGTACTAGTGGACAGACTGACAGACAGTGCTTGTTTCGGTGAACAGACTATAGTAATACTAATTTTAATACACTCACTAATAACACATCGTTGTAGAGAGGATTTGGACGGAAGCCAGTTATGTAAAGACCGTGAACGCGGCAGTCAGCATTGACGTTACGGTTCTGTTTTATACTTATTTCGATGCATGGGTAATACTGTAACAAACACAAGGGAGTTAGGAACATGCCATAGTTAGGTGAAAAACGAACACTATTTAAAACAGCTGAAGATTAGATCATGCTATTGTGGAATTATACAGTGATGAAACTTAATAAATAATTGCTTGATCAATCGCGAACCAGACTATCGATTTATATTTTAATCGTTATAAATTCGGGGTATTTATAACGATTATTAAAAATGGAAAATGTAAATGACTGTAAATGTAAATGTGTAAATGAATATAAAAAACAAGGAGGAAAAATAATTTTAAAGGATAAAAGGAGATGAGGAGGAGAAGAGTTCAGAAAAAGGAGAGTCATAAAATTAAAGGGCTAAATAGTTAGCATTCAATAATGCATCCCCAGTGACAAAAACGTATCCTGCTGTGTAAGCATTGTTCTGGACATATTTACAAAAATATCTAGGCATCTATGATCTAGTAGACCCATCTCTTACTTAAGAGAGGTTACCGATTTGTTAATTTGAGTTGTTACTATTTTACTAATGTGCTAGATACTTCTAATAACTGCCGACCATATTGCTGGAGCTGTGTCTGCGTGTATACAACCATGAAACGTATACGTGCAAACTAAAAAAATCTTAAAACTATATATTCTTAAGTAAGTTTGTGATACCTGTTTACAATCCGCCAGAAGTTGTATCTGCGCTAGATGATGGGGTGTCCGATCTCTCGCAGTATGTGCGGGTGTAGGGGTAGGAGCGCAAGGGGCCGCTGCTAGGGGCGCTAGGGCTGCGTCGTCGAAACTAGCCCCGGCCCGAACTGCTAATGCGGCAGGACCGTGAGCCCCGCCCGCTACACCCAAGCCGAGGCGGCGAATGCGAACGCCACATCGCATCTCAACACGGATCCAGTGCTATACAAAACAAATATCATTTAATCCCTCAAGCAACGATTTTTTTTGTACACTTAATATTCAGCGCTAACTCGTTGAAGCTAGCCCTCCCCTAACTGCTAACGCGGCAGGGCCGTGGACACCACCTGGTACGCTTAAACCGAGATGTCGGATGCGAACGCCACATCAAATCTCAACACGGATCTAATGCTATACAAAACAAAATGAAATTTGATTCCTCACTCAACCATTGTTTTAACCCATTTAATATTCGGTGCTAGGGCTGCGTCGTTGAAGCTAGCCCCAGCCCTAACTGCTAATGCGGCAGGACCGTAGGCACCACCCGCTACGCCCAGACATAGACGGCGAATGCGGACGACGCATCTCATCTCAAAGCGGATCTAATGCTAGACGAAACAAAATTCCATTTTAATTCCTTGTTCAACCATTGTTGTTTTAATGCATTTTTAACCGACTTCAAAAAAAAAGGAGGAGGTTATTAATTCGTCGGTCTTTTTTTTATGTATGTTACTCGACTACTCGATAACGGCTGTACAATTTGAGTTATTATTATTATTTATGTGGTCCCAATTGTCATCATGTCAGGATCGTATGATGGGATCAATGCTGGATAAAACTAATGTGATTTTAATTCCTTATAAATCCCTTAGACCTCGGCCACACCGCAGGTAGCATGCTTAGCGGCAAGAGGTTAGCTGATCGCTTAAATGACTCATCCCAGTAAACCAACACATTGCCTGTTATGCGCACGGCCCTATCGTTCGCTTGACACCACCAAAGGATGAGTCTAAGTGCTCAGCCATCCTAGCCGCTTGGGTACCACCTGTGATACGACAGAGGCCTCATTGTTTGAATGCATTTAATATTTGGCGCTAGGGCTGCGTCGTTGAAGCTCACCCCTGTCCTAACTGCCAACGCGGCCGGGTCGTCGGCGTCACCCGCTTTACCCCTAAGCCAACTTCGCATCGCATCTCTAGGCAGATCCAATGCTAGACGAAACAAATGACATTTAAATTTATTTTCTATACCTTATTTTTGAGCGCACTTAACATTGACAATATTAGATCAGTAGGTTGAATAGGCTTTGCTTGGATGGTTGCTGCATTTAAGTGGCATAACTTTAAATGTTTTCTCATTCTCTCAGTTGTGTTTCTCAAAAAATGAATAATTTCATGCGATGCAGATCACTTCATAAAGAGTTAAAAACATATTCACTAAATGTTGAAAACAAATGACAACGATTAAACGAAAAAAACATTAAAATTCTTATTTTTAAACGCTTTAGGAGCGCTTTAAGTATCTAAAGCGCTTCAACGTCAATGTTTAATACTCATAAGTTTTGCGTCGTTGCGCGACTAGTAGCCGTATTGCGCCGAGTCTAAAGATGACTGACGGCGCGCACTCCCCTCGCCATTCCCCTGAAATTACACCGGCACTTTGATACCTAAAGCGCTTTAATGACGATGTCCAACTCCAGACTGTCGCTATCTCACCTGACCTGACCAGTGCCGCTAGAGCTTTGTCAATAAGCATGTGGTTAAACGTCGTCTTGCACCGCGCGCACTGCTCCTCGCTAGCCCAGTGCTATTTCACCGGCACTTTGATACCTAAAGCACTTCAATAACAATGTCTAATACCCATATATTTGGTTCGGTCACCACCTGCCCAGTGCCGCTAAAGCCCTGCCAATAAGTATGTGGTTGCGCGTCTACAAGACGACACTCTAACGGCGCGCACTGCTTCTCGCCACCCACTGCCATTCCACCAGCACTTTGATACCAAAAGTGCTTTGATGACAATGTCCAATTTGTTTCCTTCTCACCTGACCAGTGCCGCTAGAGCTCTGCCAATAAGTATGTGGTTGCGCGTCTAGTAGCCGCTTCGCGCCGGCGCCGGGTCGACAAGACGACACTCTGACTGCACGCACTGCCCCTCGCCATCCTACTGCCATACCACCGGCACTTTCTCCCCATTCAGCTGGATAAAAATGCACTTATCACCAAAAAATATATACATTTGTATACAAAAAAAATACTGTATGTAGTAGTGTAGTGTGATTGCAATTTCTAAAATGAGTGCAAGAAGATTTTTAAGGGAAAGTTAATGTACGAAACGAAACCGAAAATGTAACATAAGCACAATAGCGGAAACGTTGCAAATAAAATAATACGTAATTATTTTATTGTTTCTACGTGACCGATTTATTTTAAAATTGAGTAAGTAACATTTTGTTCTAAAGTGTTGTTTTGGTTTTTTTGACATAAATATCCATTATTCAAAAACAACTTACATTGGTCAGTTACAAGTTCCATTTCACTGACTTGTCCTGTCCAACCTGGTTGTTGGGGAAAGTCCACAGTCAAATCGCGACCATTGCTCGAAATTGCTAGAAAAAATTACAAGTAACATTAGAATTGTCAAAATGATTATTAGAAATAGTATTTAAAAATGAAGACAGTATACCAGTGACAGTGCCGACGCTATATAGTATTAATTGCATTAGTAATAGTTATACAATTCTTTGCTAGTATTGACAATGCATCTCCACTTCTACCGGGGTTGAGTAACGGCGCCGGCGGAGCGAACTCGAACCGCGAATGGCGGATTAATAATATACACAACCACAGAACAGAAAAAACAGTAGAAGTCGCAAGTGGGCGGTACCCGCGTAGCCCCACATGAGCAAAGGTTTGCCTATGTTCAAGTACATCGTCGTTTTGCTTACTCAGTCGCGATCGTAACCTCCACGCGGAATAATATATAGAAAAATTAGAAAAATGCCATACTGTGCAGTTTTGAAGTGAAAAAATTATAGCCGAGAGACTAATTAGTCTAAAGGAGGCATAACATATCATCGGTAAATCATATTTTCTGTTATTTTCACTTATTTTCCCAAAAAAAGATAAATTGTAATATTTTTAAAAATAAACAATCTGAATCCAATCTTCCGTCTACGTTCTTAAGGTGTATATTTCAATGTACAGTTTACCGTTTCTAGAAGTTTCTAAGCATAATCCGAAGTACTGAAAGCATGCTTTTCGTCGTACTTGGTCGCCACTCAATTAGTGATGCGCCTTATCGCTGCTACATAACCGGGGTCGGTCGGTTCCAAGTTTTTTTCGGTACCGGTACTGTAGGGTGATGGACTGAGAAACCTCTATTGAAAAATAATCTATTTTTGTTATATTGAGCTATTTAGAATGAGTGGTTATATGAAAACTTTAGGAAAACAAGTATTATCAAGAAATAAGTAGGAATCACAAAGTTAGATTTTACATGTTACAAAGTTCAAAGTCGCATCATTTTGTAATAGATAGGTCAGCGTTTGACCTTTACCTCGCCTGATGGTAAGATTATAATAGAATAATATTTAATTTTGTTATTAGCAACACATGCTATGTGATGCCATTACTGATCTCAGTTCAGTATAATATGACGCAAACAGCGGTTACTGCACTGATACCATGTAGATAAGCGGTGATGCGATTTACGATGATCGCACTAGCCTGGATATACCAAAACACAGACTCCGATAAATAAGTTTCACTCAAGCTAATAAATGCTGAGCGCGTGTCTTTGAGATATCCATAACTTTTTGAGAGTAGGTGATGGGGATGAGATTAACTATTTCAGCTGCACACTGACCGAAATGTGAACCGTCCTCTTTAACTGAAGCGTGTAAAGGTTGTATTGGGAACCACCTCAAAAGTGAGACTCCATGCTTAATAAACACAAGCTCGATTAAGCATGTAATCGAGCTTGTGTTTGAGCAAATATTCAAGCGTGAAGTACTTTCTCACCTTTGCCAGTAATGCAAAGCTTTTTAATCTTACAAGCTAAATGTTTGTATTAGAAGAAAATACCATGAATTAGCAGATCGTTAATTTGAGTATGTTGCAGAAATAGTCAACAAAGAGTACTGAACCTGAATAGCAATGAGAACTCAAATTGACTAACCTCAAGAAGTTCGATATCCAGACACACAAACCAGTCGAGAAGTTGATATGATGAAAGTTTGCCAATAAGGCGTTAATTTCGAACCATGTTAAAATTATCCATTATCTTACAAATAATGGGCGTGACTGTAAATAAAATTGGCAGTGTCGCCACCACTGCCATTTTTAAGTATTGGAGAATTTCGATGGTGGTTCGCAAGTCTCGGTAGCTCAGTGGTTAGAGCATTGGACCGGATTTCCAAAGTTCGTGGGTAGAGTCCCATCTGCGAATTCACTTGTGGCCGAGTTGTTTTTTTCCAATATTTTTCTATATGAAATTTATCAAAAGTATAAAAAAAGCATTGAAAAATGCATCAATTAAAGAATCATAAATTTAACACATTAATTTGAATGGTTTTTTACTATTATTGAGAACCGAGAGTATATACCAATTCTCCGATACGATGATACCGGTACCAGTTAATTCCCGGGGATTCTCGTTGTATGCTCAGGTGCATCACTAAATTGATTGGCGATTTGCTATTCAATTAGTGATGCGCCTTATTATCGTATAGACTACAGATATCGATAAGTATAGATGCAGATAATTTGCGACCGATTTCTAATAGGCATTTCCATTTTGCAAATTGTGAATTAACATTGATACAAATAATACAAAAACAACGTTTAATTTTAATATGGACATGGATTTCAAATTCTTTGATTTATGAAAGGGTTTTTGAATGTTTACCAAGATTCTTCTAACTTTTATCTACTATTACGTCCATGGCGACTACAGTCCTCGAACTGTTAAAATCTTGAAATGCCCATGGGGAGTATAGTCCCCAAAGCGATTTCAGTACGGCGGCCGGCGTTCAGATTAATGCTAATAGCAAAGCACAGAGAGCTCGAAGTTCCATCAAAAAAATGTTTCTATCGGTGTTTCTGATGGTGGTTCTGAGTTATAAAGATAAGTAGATCGATTGATTGAATGTCGGTAGTATGATAAGAGACTTAGTCGGTTAACCAACCAGTCCCCTTATTCTGTAACTCGACACCTCGATAGATTCACTGGAAAACCGTTTGCCATAAGGTAAAATTGCATTTGTTGCTTTTTTAAAAGCATAGCGACATTTGGTTGTACTTTAATATCTTTTACCAAACTCGGCCGTCCGTCCGCTAAGGTACCAGAATTACAGGTGATCTCGTAACGTAATCGGGTACATGACCGATATATTTTTGTTTTACCAATGATTAATATAATTTGATGGTTATTAGTACTAATATAATATCAAACATTATAATATTTTTAAAACGTTTTCCACGTTTCATTTTCCTAAATATGCTTTGAAGATAAAAATATAAAATAAATAACTAATTAAATTGTATTATTGTTTAATATATATTGTTTTGCCGTGTGGTGACGGCCTAAGAATACAAGTGTCACCGCTCTCTTACATGCCTGGGATGTCGTAAAAGTCGACTAAGAGGCTCGACACATTGAGCACCTGTGGGAGAGAAGGAAAACTTGAAACAAACCCTCTACCAACCCGTCTGGCCAGCGTGGTAGCAGTAGGCTAATAGCCTTCTATGAACGCCACAGTAGGTGTAAGCTAGGAGAGGCCTTTGTCCAGATGTGGACGTCCACAGGCTGATGATGTGATGTGTGATTGTTTAATATGTATTTTAAGTATGTTTATCCGTTATCTAGTATCCAAAACACAAGTTCCTCATGAAACTTAACGTGGGCTAGATAATCAGTGTGATTGTATACAAATATATATTATTATATTATATTATTATTACACATAAATCAAGATTACAAAATGTAGCTGCTATATTTATTGTATATTGTAATCTTACGTTACAGCGTTATGCATGATTTGTGTGTGTAACGTGTAACGGTGTATTGAGTTTAAGTATATCACCCTGTTAGTAAAATATAACGTTACAAAAATCATTTTAATTTCTTGTTTTCAAATCTTAATAACGATACCGGCAATTATTAAGACCCACGTGCGGAAAGACAGAAGATGAGCAATCACTAGTTTTTGTAGTTACAGCGAATCTAATGCCTCGCTGGCCACGCTAGTGCCAATTTATTTGCCGAAACTCGTGCTTAGGTTTTGATCGACGTATCGATATACTTAATTGTGTCCAACCCTAATAATCAGTAAGCTTGTTTCTTTAAAGCGCCATCTAGTGTGGAATAGCGTAATTAACATGGCAAAAGCAAAGCTATTAGCAGCATGTCTGTAGCGCTACCTTGCGCAGAATAGATGTACTACTTGGCACATTCACGCTGTTATTTAATTATGAACTATAATTATATAGCATAAGAGTTCAACTCGGAATGCGTTTTTTTAACCAATCACAACGAAGATGCTATTTTACACTTGTGTGAGTTGGCTACGCCCAGGGTACGCAGGTTTTCTATGAGAGACTCGTCTCATGCGACTTCTACTGTTTTTTCTGTTCTGTGTACACAACATATATTTTAAGTGACTATTATACCAGTGACAGTGCCGACATGGTATAGTCGATGTATCCCCACTCAGCATTGGTAGCAGCTTTGTATTACCATATTTTATGCAAAGAAATAAATTGGCAATGCTTCCGCCGCCGCGGCGGAACTTCAGAGACTCAGTCACCGCCGCAAAGTTGCTTGTTTATCGGTTTGGACAGTGTGCGAAAGAGCTGCACGATCTTGTTCCTACAGCCCCTTATTTTATTTTTTAATTTTTATTTGTTTATTTATTCATAGGAACTACAATTTTACCCAAGACGTCCTAGAGAATAGTAATAATATATAATAATTCAGTACAAACCACAACGTTGAATTATTAAACAATAATATTAATATTCAATAATAATAAAAAAAAAGTTGTATAACTAATAATAAAAAATAAAATAAAATCCAATTTCATACAATCACACCAATTATCTAGCACATATAATATAATAATAATAATAATCTTACAATGTAAATCATATTAACCTTTAAGCTACCAATGTCTTTTGACGTTGACGTTAGGTGCCAGCCATTAAAAATGGCGGATGCGCCTGAAATTCTGACAACGATTTGATCTATTTTTGTTATTTTCATGAAATAATCTATGAAAATATTAACATAACGGTGTATTATCGCCACTGGTTCAAATAATAGTACGAAGTGCCACGCGCCCATATCGGGTCTAAGCGCTTGCACGCGACTTTCGGTCCCAATTTTCACAGACAGAGTGTATTTCCACCATATTGTTGTACCAGACGCAGGTTAGCTTATCACCCATACTTGACATTCCAATGGTCCGTACTAAGCGCTTTACTGACACATTTCTTATGCGAACCGCTAAAGAATGGAATGCGCTGCCGGCTCATGTGTTCCCGATTCCTAGAACCTTGGTATCTTCAAGGCGAGAGTGAATAGGCATTTCCTGGGCAAGCATGCTACACCTTAGACCATATCCTATTTATTAGTAGCGGTCTCCTACTGCGAAGGACGGTAAATACAATAGCATACCAGTGACAGTGCCGACGCTAGTATGATCGATGCATCCCCACTTGTACCGGGGTTGAGTAACTGCGGAGCGTACTCGCACTCTATCTCCTACCGCGAAGGGCGGCCCGCCAGAAACTACCTCCGCGTGGACTGCTCTCACACCGTAAATTCGGCCTAGACCGCGCCATTCCACCTGAATTAAAAATAATTATGCTGCAACTTTTTTCGAATTCCACATACGATTTTTTCTTTTATACACTCAGATAGCAGCTAAAGCCTCGTTGTGTTCCCTTTATCGTTGCATTCGTATGTATAATTTATTAGTAAAACTTAAAAGTATAGTAAGACATTTAATTGAAGTAGGTATGTACTTACATGTAGGAATACGTTTTGTTTTATATCACGCTCCACCTTTTGAACTTGACCAACATCTCCCAATGCAACCTGTATTTGATATTTTCATATTAATATACGTAGTAATGAAACCCATGGAATTAAGTGAAATGTATTGCACTACTTACGCTTTCATAAGCTTTACAACATCGCACAGTCATTCCTGGAGTGATGACGTCAGATAAATATTGGGCGTATTCTTCCTCAGAAGCGAAACAACTACGCCATCTGTATGGCGTCTGTTTCTTTTCTAATTTAGATGAATGAGGTCTGATTTCAAACACAGAATCATCCATTCCTTGTTGGGGTAGTTCTAAAAGGTATGCTACTAGTGACTCCACCGAAGGCAAAGTTGCACCACCTAAAATAATTGATAGAGCAGTATTGGTTAACAAGTTCATTCGATGCGGATATTCCACATAAGTTAATTTATTTTACCTAAAGCCTGAATCGCTGCATATACAGCATGTCGAGAAAATCCCATTTCAATAACTTGTTGGACTTGGGCGGAGTTTGCCCATGTATTGAGATCTTTTCGTGCTGAAAGAACAGAGGTTAATTAAAAACAGTCTAATGCAGATGGAATAGGGTTGAATTTAGAATACTCACAAAGCGATGCGGTACTCGTCGACGGTCCCATAGATAACTGCATTACGTTGCTTTTGTCAATGATGGGAAGATCGGGTAGGGACTCGTGATCTTTGTCGTCACCTAGATCGGTTAAAGAATGCCTTGCCATTATACGTTTCTCATCGTCTATAAATAACATACATGGTATATACGAGGGAAGGTCAATAAGATTTCTGATATTGCTCATATAAATTGATTACTAATTCAAATAAAAATATTTGTAATTTGAGTAGGAATTACAGACTTCACCTCTAAGTCGCCGTATATTTTATTACATACACCTTTTTTTCATTGCAGTTAATTTTAATTTGTTGCTTGGGACCAGGTCTGGAATATAAAAAGGTTGATGAAGTTTTTCGAAGCTTCATCGGTGAATAAACGCCGTTGCAACGTGACTCTTGTGCGCAGATGCATTTTCATGCCAAAAGACCAAACCTTTTCTCCTTATTTTTCTTTTATGGACCCCTTCAAATGTAGCTTGAAATGAAGCTTAGTATTGTACGGTTCTATTAACACCGCTTTCTACATAGTCGATTCGTAAAATACACATAAAAATCAGTCGCAAACGTTTTTCCGCCTTATTTTCCTACTCGGTTCCTACTCGGCCCTCTTGGGCGATGGAATGCCACTGTATCGACTACTTCTTCGACTAGGATTACGGTGGTGAACATAGCTTTCATTTTCAGTATTACTTCGGACTGTAACTTCATTCATTATCTCGCTACAGAGCTCCAAAGGGCGACAAAAGCGACAAAAAAATCTTTGTTTGTTTTTGTCTTCCCTACCGTCTGGCTTGCACGTTAAATTACTAAAATATTAATGACCCGATTACGTTCAAATTTGGAATATATACTCGTGATGAGGTGCTCAATCAATACCTAGCTGGACAAATGAACCTTCCTCTTCCATCCCTTCCATTCCGCGAACTTATTGACCTCCCCTCGCATATAATAGATATGTTTTTATTCTATTTGTTTTTTAGTAGTTCGTTTGTTAATTAAGTTGAAGTTAAAGTGACTTTAGCAGACATTTTACACTTAAAAAAGGTAACTGGGCAACTAGTGAGACGACTTTTTTCTATAGTCGGATTTTTAATTCATTAAAGTAAATTGCAATGTCACTTTGCAAAAATAATCCTGTTTAAACTGATTTTCGATATGATTTGCGCAGATTAAGTTCCAGTTTAGTAAGTATTGATTCCATTACATTATTTATTTATTCAAAACCAACAAGATACGAAATGTAAACAAAATATAACAATATGAAGGATCCGAGCTAAATGCAATCTGAATTATAAGTGCTACACGAGAACAAACAAATAATTGAGTAAACAGTATGATGGAAATTAAAATTGATAAAAGTGAATTACGAGCATACATGCAGGATAATCATTCAATTGAAAATTAAGTATAAAAATTATAAATAATAGAATAAATTATGCAATACAAATTATTAAAAAGGTTAAATTTTAATGTCAAAATGTAATATATAATAATATAAAATAAAATAATTTGATCGGAAACTGACAAATTGTAAATTAAAATAATCAATTAAGTATAATTTAACATTAAAATTAAATGAAAAAAATACATTTTAATTCAGCATTGTTGTTACAAAGTGACATTGACAAACTGTCAAATCACTATATTGAAAAAAAAAACCGACTATAGTATTGTTCAACTAAAAGTTTATTATGTAAAATGTATTGATAATTTGTGGAACTAAATAGTTAAAATAGAAACAAAAAATAGGTCCCGTCACATAACTTGACCAATGCGCAGCGAGACAAAAGATGCGCAGCAATCTATACCAATAAAACAATACCGTGACTGACTGACAGACAACGCAGAGCCCAAACGGCTGAACTAATTAAGCTGACGTTTTGCATACAGGATCCTTATTCCTAGGCGAGCACTAAGAAAGGATTTTTTGATATTCCTACGGGAAAGGGAACTACGCAGGTGAAATCGTGGGCGGCCGTTCAACACGGCGTATAGGTGTATCTTGATCTTTATTTAAGCTTTATTTACCGGCGGCATGAGCAGCCAACTGTTGTACAATAGCGATAGCAGCGGCGGCTAGATCTCGAGTCGAATGTGACGCCGCTAACGGGCTTGGCCGAGTCGCGAGTGCGAGTAGCCGACGTAGTAGAGTCCCTTCTGTGCCGAGCACTGAAGAACGGTCTACGGTGCCTAGGGAGAAACATATAGAAGTGTGTATTTTATACTAACTCTTATTAATAAAAACTAAGTCAATTTTTTGATTTCTTTTGGGACAATTGCATAATTTATCAGGTTTAAAATATAATAATGAATTCTTAAATACAATGACTACGACGCCGACGGCTTATTATGATGAGCCAGACAAAAGTTAAGCCGTATTCAGAGCGTCAGTTTTACCACTAGTCGTCATATGGACGTCTTTTTTTCATTTCCATATGGACAAAACTACGTTTAAAGGCTGTGACCTGAACTCACAATGCAGAGATTTCAGTTAGCAAAAGGTAATACTTACTAGAATGATCCGGAGGTTGCATCAATACTTTGCGAAGCCGTGTACGTGTTGTTAACAGTCCTCTAACAGCACAAAGTGTCAGTAGCTCCATTTGCTGTCTCCTGAGTCCGTATAAATCAACTTCAGCTAAAATTACAAAACAATAATTATGGATTTCTTTCTGTTAAAGCTGATGCTGGTAAAGTTTTTTGTGGTCGTTCTTCTTGTAAGTTAAAAGTTGTACTGAATAGGAAATATTGGTGGATGATTCTAAAGTACAGTCAACTGCGAGTCAGGCTTTACAAAACTAACAAATTTCTACAATCAACTTTGAACTTTAAGACGCAAGACTTTGAGTTTAAAATTATCTCAAGAAACATATCGTATAAGCCGTTGTTGCCATAAATATGTACGGTCAACCGTACATATTTATAAGTTTATTTGTATAAAGACTATTTTGACTACGATACATTTTAGACATATTTTGGTATGTAGGTACCTGGTAAGTGATGAGGGTGTATAGTAGAAGTGTGAGGACCCGCGCCGAGCAACGCAGCGCACACGCGGAGACCACTCTCTCCACCACCGAGTGGTTGCGATAGGCGTTCAGGTTCCGCACTTTGGAGTCCACTAAGCTCGGTCTAAACATAAGTCTAAGTTTTTAGGCGAAAGGCCGAGTTTCCAAAGCTCAGATCAAAATTATTAGACCAAATTGAAAATGTATTGTCACAAATCTCTTTTAATTCGTTATTATAATTTGATTAAGTAAGTAGTTGATTATGAGTTCAAATTACTAATAATTTTAATCCGAGGATTGAAAAATCTGCTCTTAGTCCACAATTATTACATTCAATATCATTCAACTAGCAAAAATACTACAGATTTAACAAGATATACAAGTTTTTTTCCCCTTCATTTTTCCTTATATATCAAATGCTAATCAAAAGATTCTTCGCCGAAGTTTTCTGATATACCAGTTCAAAACTTCTAATTACCTTTGTGAGAGTGCTGTCGTCATAAACTAGTGTGATTTTCGCTCTCGGTGACAGCTGTGTAACTATCGCATTCCGTGGTGGAGAACCCGTAGTGACGCGCTGACCTAATCTTATTCGGCATTCCACTCCCCCGACCACACCCAACGCACCCGCTGCAAATGATTTTCAACCTTAAATGCTGCTGACGCAAGGTATATTTTTGCAAATTTTGATTGGTTACATACCTATTAGGCAAGTATCAAGACTAGGAGGAGACGGCTTGATGGTCTGTGTTAAATCTTGACTAGTATGAGGCCACCAATGCCAGTCTGTTGTCACCTGGGAAATGACGATTGTATTGAATACTAGCTTTCGGCCTGCGACTTCGTCCCCGTGTAAATTTAAAACTATTCTATACTTTTTTACTATTTTCTTTTATGCAAACCTTGTAAATAAAAAATAACGAACACAACAATAAACGAATTATCCAATTTAGTGTAGTCGCTCTGAAGTTATGCGCTTACATACATTTCAGCGATTAATTTTTATTTATTTAGATAGATTTGCTAAGCAGATTTACGACGGCCATTTGTTTGATTTACCAATACATTATCACTAGCCAGGCACGGTCAACAGCAGGTCAGGCTTTACAAAACTAATAAATTTCACCAATCGACTTTGAACTTTAAAACTTCAGTCGTTGAGATCAGAATTTTCTGATGATTATTCACAAGTAGCGCCCGTATGTTTCTTCATTAGTAATGTCACTATCTTATCAATTGTGCAGCCAACTGCAGCTTTTCGAGCAGCAGCATAGTGACGGGCGCGCGCCACTGCGTAGCGGAATACAGTTAAACTAACTTTATTAGGGCGCCGGGCGGCACAAGCCGAGCCCTTGTAACTTCTTGTTAATTACGTGGAGTCGCTTACAACATCTAATAGATAAGGTACCTAACAGTAACTGCACTGCACTCCGCAAACACAGTACAGAATAAAGTGAAATTCAGATCGCATAGCTCCCACGAATTCATCGATTCGTTGCATCTCTTAATATTGTAGCTCTTATCCTTTCCAATGACGTCAGTCCGACTGATGTTCGTCCCCACCGACGTTTCCGAGCGTTAGTTATATATTTCATTCCCACGCGCGGAGTGACAGAACTCTGCATGTATATTATATCTTACCAATTGTGCAGCCAACTGCAGCTTCTCGAGCAGCAGCATAGTGACGGGCGCGTGCCACTGCGTAGCGGAATGCAGTTGACGAACTAACTGTGTTAGGGCGGCACAAGTCGACCCCGTATAACTAGCGGTGGCTGGGGCACGCCACCTGTTGTCTATAAGAAGAAGAAACATTATACTGCACCAAAAAAATTTATTTTTATGTTACACAGCAACGAAAATAACAGTTCAATTTTGCATTTGAAATGTTAAAGAACTTTTATTAAAAGTTCACTAATGACACAAAGAAAGCTCTGTTCTTTGACAATTCAATGTAGTGGCATGCTATGATGACCATTTAGACACCTCACTTGTTCAAAGCAATGTTATTTACGTCAATACAATATAAGGCAGGAAAACGGCGGCGTCTGTATTTCTTAAGACAAGTAATACTAGAGAATTACTCTCTATTCCTTGTGTATATCAACATTTTGCTTTGCACAGAAAAGGTGTCAAAACGGTCATCATAGTGTGCTAATAGTAGCAAGCAAGATTAAGAAGATTCCTTTGAAGACAAACAACTTATAGAAGTTGTTTCCCAAGTAGCACGTTAGTGAATTTTGGAACTTATTTTGCAACTGTTGGTAGCATATAAGTGATGCAAGAGGGTACGGTATTACTAAGAGATGCAAACAGCACTAGAATTTGCAAATGAGTAACTCTTATCACTAACAGTTGCTTTTGAGTGACTTTTGTTCCTGCTTTATTATTTAGAGTAGCATTAAGCCGAATTTATTACTTATAGACGCATAAAGGTTTTAATATTCTCTCCTTTAGATCTCAAACAGGCATATAACATCTTAAAATCCCCCCTAAAGAACTATGCCCTAATAGGTGGTAATTTTTCCTTATTTGGCATCTTTAGTACTAAATAAGTAGTATATATGAGTTATTTATCACCTGTAGTGGCTTAACAGTTATTATTGTAGGTCATTTGGAACCTAGTGTAATTGCCTTTGTAAGGTATAATATACTCTAATATGTCACTGTAACGCGTAGATCGGTTCCAAAAGATGGTTCTTGAAAACAATTTTTTCTCATTTAGAACCACTTAAGATCTAACAGTTCTAAAAGATAGAAACGTAGAACGTACATTCAAGAATATAATGGACGTGGAAACACGTGGTACTAATTCAGACCATGAAAATGTTAAGAAACAATCAAAAGAAGATCCTACTCCAATTGTTGAAAGGTAAGTAATTATTAATTTAATGCATAATAAAAGGTACAACAAGCCTATTATAATAATTTAGAGGCGTTCTGTTTTGTGTAATTGTGTCAAGAGAATTTTACTATCACTATCGTAGGTTCCGTACATAATAATACATTTAAATAGAAAATGATTTTTGTTTAAGTAAATTTCCTACGTTTTAGGTAATTGATTAGTTTATAAAACAGTTATCAAATCACTTAGTTCACTTTGTATTTTTTTATCTATACTTACGTTATACATGGTATATTATGACAGATTGGTAGGCAAGGCAAGTTCAGTTTATATTAATGTGTTACCCTTCTGGACGTCTTTTGTATTTTGATTTTCGAGTTGTAGGTAGGTACTGTGGAGACCGTCTATGTTTCCGCATTGCTTGCAGGCCAGGCCTGTACCTGGCTGGTTTTGAATATGAAAAATTTAGGAAAAGAGAGCCGTGTCGTGCGTGGACATGCGCGGTCGCCTTGAGATAAAATATAATATAAAAAAATGTGAAAATTCTTACTGAACATAAAAACAGTATCGAGATAATCATCGTTTTATTTATTAAAATAGCGCTCCTGTGACACAGGAGTGTTACAGTACCTATTTGTCAGATTTATACTATAAACTTTTTTTTGCAGTCCTGATCCTAGTGAAAGTTCAACTGAAATTATTGATGGAAATTCGACTGAAACAAGTGATGGAAATATGGATAAAAATTATAATGTGAATAATGAAACTTTGAAAAATCGACCTCGAAGAAAATTATGACATTGAGCCAAGTAAAAAGTTGTTCTAATACAAACAGATTTATCAATTTCGAGTCGATCGAACGACGAACTAGAGCATGGGCTACAGAAAATAACATTTAGCGACACTTATAAACACTATAAATCCAAATTTGCTTCCAGTAGACCCAAGAACGCTCATGAACACTCCGAGACAGATTGATACAATATATGTCAATCCTGGTCAATATTGGCATAATTGGCTTCCTGTTTCGTCTTCCTATCTTTAGATTTTCAAATATAAATTAACGTCAACTAATGTTACCGAATGTATACGTTTTCCTGAAGATATAAAATATAAACTAGTAGCTATTAAATACAAAAAAAAATGTATTTGTAACCTTTGTTTCATACCTTTTCACAATATTGATTATTTTACCTATACCTATTTATACTTAAGTTATTTTAAGATTTAAAATGAAACACATTCAAATTCATGTCATACACGAACTTTATTTTCAATCTCATAATTATAGGCTTACTTGAGGATAACTGCAGCATCACAATTTAGGTTAAGTAATTGTTTTACACTTAAATCTTAATCAATTAAATGGAGTGATCACGTCTTCAAATATTTTCGGTACACTGTCCCTCATACCCTATATATATGTAAAAATGCCAAAAACAAATATAAAACTGTCAAAAAAAAACTTCTAATACAAATGTCATATTTTTCGAGTTGTGTTGTGGCTAACGTACACTATTATCTTTTACACTAATATTGTGATTATATGCCTAGTTCTACAAATTGATAAAAGTTACCTAATTACAAGTTAGTTCGAATCTATTAGGTAGGTACTAGGACATTTTATTGTATAGAAGAACTGTTAATCAAAAATTTCAAATTGGAAACTATCAGTAGGAAATCGGGCATCTAATAAAGAAGTCGAGGATTATATTCCAGCCAACATTTACAAGTTAAGTACATTTTACTTTATTTACCTTCATAAATGGGTTTTGTACCCGTCTTGAGGATCCCCAATTCAACGCATAGACAGCGAGACCTGTAAAGTGAAAATAATCACTACCAGGTACTAATGAGTGATTTTTGGTCCTAAGAGCTCCAATAAGGCAACAAATGAGTGAAAATATGAACTACAAGGTCTATTTTAAATTGCCAAGTTTAAAAATGGAGTCCTTTAAAAGCATCTTGTTGAATGGTATTTTATCACAATAAAATAAAATAAAATGAGTTTTGATAACTGTTTCTGATGTAGCTTGACATTATACTTTTTGTGAAATCATAATGTAACAAAAAAAAATTTTGTTGTTTTTAACAACAAAATTTTTATAAAGTATTATCTTATTTATTTGATCAGCGCATAATTTTTGATTAGATCGAAGGCGCATCAAAATTTACTAAGTAAATATACCATGGTTTCACGATAAAAAACCATTTGCAAGGGCTTCATGATGTTATCCTGCGTTATACACATAAATTTTTAATACTCACCAAATAGATGCAATAATCCGAATGCTGTCACAACACAATAGCACAAATTGAAAATAAGACTTGTTAGGATCTCATTTGTCACTCAATGAATGAACGGTATCGCTTTATCGTTCAATCATTCATTAGGAGCGCGCAATTTGCACCGTTAGTTCCAAGTGCCACTCAGAGTAACAATTTGAACTCTTATGCATCGCTTTTGCATCTATAAATAAGTTGCAATTTTTCTCCCTTTGGTAACATACAGGTTGCTTATAGGTTTTAACTACCTTAATAGAACTTAGTCACGGGGGATTTTATTACTAAAGTTTCCAAAAAAATACTATTTGCAAGCTATTTGTTACCAAATGTGTTACTTGGGTTGTCTTCAAAGGAATCTTCATAATCTTTATCTATATCAAATAATACGAAATAATAAAAAAAAAGTTTCTTACCAACTTCTTCTTCGTCGTTGGGAGCACCGAGAGCGTAATAATGAGGCCTGAGAGCGGGATCAGATGCATGAGTCTCGAGCCAAAGACGGCCGATAAGAGCAAGCAGTTGTGCTACCACGGTCCGCCTCCAATCACTGCTACCTGTGTGTTCCACTAGTACTCGTCTTAACAACCAGAGTGACTGAATCTAGAGTAGCAAATTAAAACATAATGTTAACATTTAGAATGTAAACTGCGTTAAACGGAACACGCTCGCGGTCGACATAGATTGCTCGTTTATTTCTGACGGACATGATGCGGTGCATGGATAAGCTCTAATTTATGACAACCCGCGCGCGTATCCCGCTTAACGCAATTTCAGCCCGAAGTTTCAAAAGAACTTCAAACATTAAAATTTCAACATACTTGTAAGTAAATGAGATCCTGTGTGATGGGTTTATCGGCTGCCGATATAATACTGTAGCATAATTCAAACCAAGAGTCTGTGCAAAGTGATACTCGCATTTCCGGACTTTGGGCACTCGCTGTAACAAAACAGACAAAATGAAGTCAGACTTAGATAAGATGGTAGTAGCTAGCCAGGGAACACGGGAACCAGGTACAGTCAAGTTTAATAATATCTGTGCATTTTTGGACTTTGTCGCATTAAGTTTCTTGACATCGTCTTTGATTGTCGTGGATTGGGTTATACAATAATTGTCACAATAATTACTACGACAAAGTTCAAAAGTGCACAGATATTATTTAACTCGACTGTACCTCTGGGTCGAGATACCATTGGTGTTACCACAGAAGGCAGTAAACCTATATTTTTTTTACGAAACTACTCACCCCTATGTAACGCCAACGTCTTATATTGATGAGCAGCAAAGGCCGTAGGTGACAGCGTGGAGTGCGCATGCGCCAACGCGAGCAGTCTCCGCTGTGGCGCGGCTACGTTCCTCCTGGCTGTAGCACCGACTACGCTCGTAGCAGCTACTCACCTCTAAGCAACGCCAACGACGTATGTTGATGAGCAGCGAAGGCCGTAAGCGGCGGTGTAGAATGAGCATGCGCCAACGCGAGCAGTCTCCGCTGTAGCGCGGCTACGTTCCTTCTGGCTGTAACAGCAACTACGCTCGTAGCAGCTACTCACCTCTAAGCAACGCCAACGCTGTATGTTGATGAGCAGCGAAGGCCGTAGGCGGCGGTGTAGAATGAGCATGCGCCAACGCGAGCAGTCTCCGCTGTAGCGCGGCTACGTTCCTCCTGGCCGTAGCACCGACTACGCCCGTAGCAGAGCTGCCACCCGCTGCCGCACATAACGAACGCACTGCGCAAGTGCAAGCGCCTCGCACTTCGTTCACTGGCCACCATTCGATGTTGTTCTCTACAACTACAAATATAAATTATAATCTAAAAAGAGGAACTGATAAGCTGTCCATATATTAACATACAATAACTCTAACAATGCTAACAATTTGTTACACGATATCTCTTATCAGTATGTGATGAATTAACTGATTCTTGACTTTAGACACAAAGACATCAGTTTGCTTTTAGTTTGGCACAATCAAACGAAATACCTTTGTTTATACTAAATGGGCTTACTCTTGACCACAATCTGGCCCAAGGGCTCTGCGCTCTGAAATCTAAGATGGAGCGAGTTCGCCAGGAAGAAGCCTGTTCGTCAGATCGTATTTGCCTACTTTTTCCATACGGTAGGAGTTCGTGCCACCAGCGTCAGAAGCCAGGCGGACCCAGCTCTAATATCACGCGACCTTACTGAATAAAGAGGAAGCTTACCATTTCTATTGACAATTTCATCATCAGTGGGGGAGGGGGGGGGGAGGCGAACGCGCCAGCTTCAGATCGTATTTGCCTTCCTTCCCCAGACGGTAGGAGTTCGTGCCACAAGCGTCCCAAGCCATCTTCATCCAACTGTCCTGTCACGACTACCTCAATCAAAAATAATCTTACCGTTTCCATTGACAGTTTCATCGACAGAGGGCGGTGGGGAGGGCGAGCGAGCCAACTTCAGATCGTATTTGCCTTCCTTCCCCATACGATAGGAATTCGTGCCACCCGCGTCCCAAGCCACGCGGACCCAGCCGTCTTCACCCAACTCTCCTATCACGCGACCTTCGCCGCCGGGTCCGCCGTCCTAAGGAAATAAGTGTAAACATGTTTCTAGAAAAGTCAATGTTTTTAAATGTAAACATCATACTCATAGCCACACCTCCATGACGCCACATTTGGTATTGGTTGGATCTAAGATGTTGTCCGGAAAGATACAGTTAGAGCGATTTAGAACTGTGGCTGACCAGCCACAGATCCTTGAAAATTATTAAAATCATTCTACAGCTATCAATCAATCCAGGTGTAGGCTATCGGTCATCAGTATGACATCAAAAAGCTTAAAAAAACTAAATGCATAACTTACCTGATCACCCCACTTCCAGTCTTTGCCTCTGACGACTCTAGTGCCTATCTTCATCAATGAAGCTAACTCTGGTCCAGACAATGACGCACCACGAGCACGGGCACCAAGTCTTTCGTCTTCATAAATTATTAAACAATCCGCTAGAAGAAACATCATATTTTTATCAAAGCTCTCAACAAACATGAAATACCAAGAAGTGTTATATTACTTACATTTCGATTTAATTCCATTGCAGATAAGAGATGCATGTTGAGAGGTGTCACCACCGATTTGCTTCAGCAAAGTGAGACAGGAACTTAATGCTCCACTATTAATTAGTTGGTCCAATTCAGGACCTTGACATCCCTCAATAAGAAGGGACAGTAATGTTATTAGAAACCTGCAAATATAACCAGTATTAGGAACCTGCAAATATAACAAATATTATAGAGTCGAGGGACTATATAAGTAGTGCTAATTTACAAACCTCGCTCTCGAAGGTCGATTCAACAAAGCATGAGCACCGTAGTTAGCACTCATCTTTAGAGGCAATGGTTGACTTTGCTCTCCTTCTAGAACTCTCGCCTTTAACTCTATAAGAATAAAGTCCATCAACTTCGACCTTTCTAGCAGCACCATATACTTTGAGTACGGTATCACGGACTCAATTCCCTTTAAAGGTGGGGTTAGGGGAACAGTCGGTCTTATTGGAGAGTAAGGCACAGAATCGGCCATTGAGCCTCCTAATAAACCAGCTAAAGCTGCATACTTTACACTTTCCGACATCGTTTGAGATGAGTGTAGAATACTGTTAATTATTGTATAACCCTTCTTTCTCATTTCTGCTCTTTGGACCTGTACAGAAAAAAAAATCTTGAAGTTGAAACGGTCACATAGGAATAAAAGGATACGTTGCTGTGTTTAAATGTAGTTCTTACCTGACAATACAAAGCTCTTCTTAGAATATCAATATCACAGGGGTCTTCAGTCATTACAAAATCAATCACAGCCGTTGTCAAGCTTTGTTGTTCAGGCGTTACTTCTTCTAGTAACCAATACAAATCTGAAAAAAATCATGAAGAGTCAGTTTTTACTTAATGATATTGGTGAAAAAGTAATAATAAACATTGGAACGACTCACTGTTATTACCTTTCTTTTCACACGCTAATTTAGAAACCCAAGCATTAACAAATTTATTTCTTTCAGAATTATCATCGTCTTTTTCTTCATCAGCCATAATGAGATCATTCTTGAGATCGTCAGCGAGCAACATCACCTGTTTCTCGCTTTCTAAAGATTCTTTCAGAATCGAATTATCAGTAATATCATTAATAGAACTGATAGACATTTCGTTAGTAGGGGTTTTATCGTCAATATCCTTATCTAGTATATCTTCTCTCTCTGTCACTTTGTATTCGGTACGACCCTCATTGCGCATACCGTCGTTATTCGAAGCATTTTTCAGATCTTTGTCCAGCATTTTATCTTTGGTTTTTAATTTTATTTTACTTTGGCTGACCATATCTTTGTCTCCAATGCAATCAATATGTCCTTTAGGATGTTCGACGATTATATTGGGAGCATCATCAGGAGTCTTACTTGCATTGGCTATAGAGGATTTGATTAGCAATGCGTCGCCTTGAAGTAAGCTCCCTGTTGCTTTCAACATGCTTTTGCTTAAGCTGTTTTGTCTGTTTCGCAGATCTTTTGTGGTTTCAAAGCTGTAATGACCAATACTATGTATAATGAACCCTATTAAGCAAAAGAGGAATTTAATAACAAATAATTCTTGTTAATAGAAGCCAACGATTGTTTCTCAATTACCATTTATTAAAGCTAGGCGTCTTAGCCGCCCTCATAACCTTCCGGAACATTTTGTTGGCAGTGCAAGGCCGGCGCGAAGGAGGACGCGTATGCAATGCCTTCACAGCGGGCGACATGGCTGCTCGCACTTCATGGAGTAAAAAGCGAGCTCGCTCTAATGGAGCAGCGCATACCTTGGAGGAATTATAAACAATCAGAAATTTAGATAATATAACTCTTACTTATCAACTTTAACTATGATAAAGTAATCACAGTTTTAGAAAATTACTGACGTATAATGAGTAAGCATTATTATCATTCTGAAATTCCTGTAAAAAAATTACAATCCTAGTAAGTTGATTAGTGATTACCTCTTTGTATCCTCGTGATAATTGTTGCCTAGTTCGCATGAGCGTCCACTTGCTTTGCTGTACTGCTTTAACGATTTCAGACATAGCTGGCGATAGCTTCACTTCTCCTTTTTCCATTTCTGCATTTAAAAGAGTATGAGAATGTTCAAAAGTGTATTATTTACAAATTGATAACTAGAAAAAGAACTATAAATTATAAAATATCGAAGAAAAAACAAAATACTAACCCGCTGTCGCTGTTGCCAAAGCATGCTCCTTTAATCCTGCGTGGAATAATAAAGCAGCAAGCAAAGCACGTCGTAGTTCTTCTAACGGATGCTCTGGGGGAAAATGTGGAGCACAACCCTCGCGCCTTTCACACGCCCACCAGAGGTGTAGTGCAAGGGGGTCCTATGAAAATAAAAGGAAAACTTTTATGAACCTTAAAATATTATGACAAGAAAACAATTGGATTTTATTCCGCCTTACCTTTACGAAAAAGGGTATCTGTTTAATCATCTTAAATGCACTGTGCATTCACACAAGTGGACGAATGTCTTCGCGCTTCGGTCGTCATCTTCAGGCATTTCAATGTTTCCATCAAGATTACGAGAATGACTCATCACGCGAGCCCAATGCGATTGATAAATAATAAACTACAAGTGCAGGCGGGTCTAACGTGCTAAAGCGCTCGAGTAATAAGTTTCGATCAGAATCCCGCAACCGACCACAGCGAAAGATGCCTAACTTATCTGAAAATTAAAGGCCGACCGCGCTTACCACTGCGCCATCGGCGGCGTATCGCTAGCAGGACTATTGCCGCCTGTTGAGGAGCCGCTGCGGGCTTGTACCACTTACGTGTAACTTCGGTTCAGCGAGGGCGAACAACAAAGCGTCGGCTCTAGCAGGGGAGGAAACCACGTTGACTCGGGGCGGAGGACATTTCCTAGAAGGTGGTGCATCGCTGGCGGGGCTATTCCCGCCAGTCGAGGATCCACTGCGAGCTTCTGCCTTCTCCTCTTCGAAGGGATTCGTCAGTTGGGAGATCTAGGATTATAGAAGTTATGGTTACGAAACAAAGTCATTCAGATCTACATGTCTGTCACGTTAGAAAAAGAGATATTATATTCCTATGAGGGCCGAATTTATTTCAATTGTCAGATATAAAATATTCCTCTGATATCGTATTATACGGACAAACTGAACATTGACTGTCATTCACCTCCCTTTTAGTTTAAATTTGTCATTTATTTTACTAGGTTATGAATTAAACTGACTGATAAAGTTCATCCAGGGATTAGAAATCAGTCCTAAGTTGATTTTATTTATGTCTGAAACATAATGTAACTTAATGTATCATAAATTCACTTAATTTAACTTTTTGTATTTAAATATAACCAAGGAAATTTAATAATAATAATAATGTCTGAAACTACTATTCGTATTCGGATTTGTGAAATTATTTTTGCATTGGCCCATGAAAAGTGGTTTAGATTGCGGGCCTCTAAATAAAAACGGAAATTGTGTTACTAAACTCTTAATGCTAGGCCCATGTGCAACGACTTTAATCGACGGCAACGCGATAGCGATGTCTGTTACGTCTTGATGTTTCACTTTAGAACATGCTGAGCGGAAACCATTTTGATACATGCAAATTATGTTGTTGTAGTAAACGTTTTGTTTGTGTGAATTAAATAAATATGTTTTCTTTCTTTTTTCGTTTTAAGTACCAACCTGTAATCCACCCCTAAGAAAAACCGCAGCTGCGTAAGGTGCCGCATCTCTTTCCGCCTGCTGCACAGGCAGCGATATGGCGAGACGCGACCCGAACTGAGTCAGACCCACTGCAAGGTTGAACGCGCAAGACGACAGAATGTGGTGAGCGCGAATGCTGGACGAACTTTCCTGATAAACGATACAAAGGATTTTTTTTTTGCGATTTTAGTGGCACTACGGGACAAAATGTAGGTACTAAACCTACATTATGTCCCGTAGTGACACTAAAATCGACCCATACACAAACAATGGTGTCATCTAGATAACAAATTATTTGCCAAAACGTTTATTTTAGGTAACGAAACACGATACAATTTAACCTAGTAATTGAGATGACTTGGCACTTTTTCGCACATCTTGGACGTCACCTGGCAATACTTTTCCCCCAATTAAAACGCCTCACAATATTATATTCTAATTAAATACATAATTAGCTATAATATCACATCAAACGCAGAGCTCTATAAATTTCACGCTTCAATTGATCTTACAACCCCTTTGTTGCCCAACCACTGCCACCCCCACCGCTGAACAGTTGCCAAGCGCCCGGATTCATGAATAGTGATACTATGACACACTAACTAGAGGGTTTTCGTTGCTCTATAAATGGCAAACGTATTTCCGTAGCTAGCTCTTAGACCATTAATGCATTCCTTTTAAGAGGGCGCAGCCAAATTCAGGGAAGTCACGATTTTATAACACTTTTGACACAACTTTTAGAAAACCAAAATAAAGGTGTATACGAGTTTACAGCTTGTCCTCTCTCATTCCGAGGTGAAACCCCTAATATGACTGGACAATTATTGAACTGGTCAGCGTACACGCCCACGCATTAAGCCGTTATCCTGGACAGATGTGCAGCGTATGGTTCCACACTGAGCACCGCGGTATCATCACAACCACGCAGTTTGGTAACCAACTAAGTGATACAAGCTAAGTCGCATTCGAAGTAGTCAAAAGGAATAAAACTTCATAGGTGCTTACATGGCATTTGTGGCTATTGAACTGGTCAGCGTACACGCCCACACATTTAGCCGTTATCCTGGACAGATGTGCTGCGTATGGTTCCACACTGAGCGCCGCGGTAGCATCACAACCGCGGAGTTTGCGCACTAACTCGGTGGTACTAGCGTCATCGCATTCGAAGTTGTCGACGTCGAACACGTGACCAGCAATTATTATCCACGACCCGCCCTCTTTAGTGTGGTTTTGGAGATCGCACCTGATGAAAAGAAGTGAGTCTTAAGTTTTAGAATAATTTTGAATTTATATTCTAGTCAACAGCCACATATTTCTAAAGGAAGTATCACAAAAACATAATAGAATACAAAACATACATTAAATAAAATAAAAATTATGAAATAAGAAAAGCAGTTATGTAAATTTCCCAACGACGCGGCGACGACGAGATCTTGACAAAAAGTAATTTCTCTACTCGAATAGTAGTTCTTTTCAGAAAAATATATTACACGTATATTAGCATTCATAAAAAAAAGAAAACAAGTAACTGTGTATATTGTTTTAAGTTTGTTATGCTTTTTAGTCATTTAAATACTGTATGTTTTCCGAATAAAAAAAACTAACTTGCGTATAACACTACTGTTGAGCTGATGCCTTCTCGATATCAGCCCGGGCCAGCCTAGCAAGTCAGCATCGAGTCTCGCCGCAGAGGGCAACACTCTCGCCGCCTCATCGCAAGCCCGTGCTATCTTCACCAACGCTGGACTACATTCCGATAACGCGCACGCGCTTCTTGCCGCACATGAGACTATCCAGGCGCACAATTCGCTTACCACGCGACCTAGAATAAAAGTATAAATTACTAGCGGCTGCCCGCGGTTTCATCCGGGTGGTTTCCGTTCCCGTGGGAATATCGGGACAAAAGTATATGTGTCAGTTCACTACTTGAAGTCCCTACATACCAAATTTCATCCAAATCCATTCAGTAGTTTTTGCGTGAAAGAGGAACAAACAAACTGACATACTTTCGCATTTTTAATATTAGTATAGCGAGTTCCTGAGTTCTTATGGCTAGAATTTTAGGAAAGAAAGTTTTAGGAAGTTTCTAAAAAAGTGGAGGTTATCAATTCATGTGTATGTTTTTTTTTGTCTGTTACCTCAGTACTCGCTTATTTATGAACCGATTTGAATAATTATTTTTTTGTTGGAAAGGGTATACTTTCAAGTTGGTCCCATTGTCGTCAAGATAGGATCTGATAATAAGATGCTGGAGAAATCCAAGGAACTATTTAAATGTTATAGGCACACCTACATCGATTTCGGTGTTTTCTTAAGTAACTCGTGCAGTTGAAGCACCATTTGGTGGAGTGGAACGGATGATGAAGACCACACATGTTCATCGGAAATATTAAATACTTTTATTTATTCATTTATAAATGCAAGATGTTGGTATTATAGATATTTTACAATTTACAATATAAAGTCCCATAAACATTACCCTGCATATATAAATATAAATTTACAAAGATAAATGTGATTAAAAAAAAATTAACCTTAAGAAAAAAGCATTACTAAGTATCTCACGGGTGCGATACGATTCCTAAGACACGGTAAAAGAGTACTGAGCCTATCTAACACAAAAAAATTAAAAATAAAAACTAAACATTTAAACACCGACTTCAATAAGGAAAATAAAAATGAACACCAATAAAATACCAAGTATTTTGAAGACGGTTTCTGTAGTAATTATGGGGTTTTATTATTTGGTATTTTTTGGTTTTCATTTTTACATTTTCCTTTTTGGAGTCGGTTTTTAAATTTCTTTTTTTATATTTAAAAGATGTCTTACCAACAATATCAGAAGCAATAACATCACATAGCGCCATCAGCTGCGAATCATCAGCTTTATGGACAGACCAACAGAAAGCACTCAGTGTGGACTGCACGTGATCTGCTAGAAGAACTGTGTATTGCGTCATCAAGGCTCTCACACCACCACGAGTACTGCGACCACCACGAGTCCACATCGCTTCACAGAATAATAACCTGTAAAGGCATGAACATATGGTTCAAAGTCGTATGTCATCTTTTGTCGATACATCATATTAGTGTTATGTACAGTCACGAGCAATGACATGTATTCACTTTACAACCTTACCGCATTGACGCACTCGGAAACAAAGTTCTGTCCACAAATGTCATTCAATATTGTAATGTGACAATATTGTTGCTTACGGCCGGTTGCTCCAACATTCATAAAAAATTACGTATAAAGTAACGTATATCGTAAAACTTGGTTGTAGTGTCTATAACATTTATTTGTACCACGCTTGTGCGATATTTTTACTTATGCTTATACTGTTACTTTATACGGAGCTCGAAACCTCCTTATAACGTAAAGGTCAAATATATTTATATATTTGACAGTTCGTTCGTTTGCAATTCGCGTTTGTGCCAAAAAGCGTAGGTGGCTTAAAATACCGATTATTTAACATCAAATTAAAATAAATCCCCACACAACACAACACAACTAATCATACAAGCAATCAATGTCAAATCAAATGTCATGTCAATTATTGTCACCATCACCAATGAATATAGAACACATGGAAGTAATAAGTACTACGTAATTACGTACTTATTGCTTCAATGATAGAATTAGAGTCAGATTTTTAAATCAGTCGAGTAATTTTAAACTGTTTTTCGTAATGATTTGCGCATTTCCGGTTCCAGTACAGTAAGTATTGCTTCCAGTCACTCACACAAATTCATTATCAATAAAGCTACATTTTAATCCATCATTATTTTCACAAAGTGACATTGAAAACCTTTGAAATCACTGTAATGAATAAAAAATCTGACTATACATGGATATGCGCGCGTTGCCCTATGGAAATAGTTGTCTATAGAAAGCATACAATATACTCTACATTACCATACAATATACTAATACTATATTCAGAACGTACTTAATAATTTCATGGTATTGCCATAAAACAATTGAAAAAAGAAACTACCATAGTGTAAAACGTATATGTAAAAAACAGCTATTTTGGAACAACCGGCCATTAGTATGTCATTGTACGTGACTGTACTGTTCGCGACAGGTTGACATGGCAATTTTCTAGTGGTGGGTTTTAACATTTGTGTACAACTTTAAGCAATCGATGTGAACGAGATCAATGTCGGAAAATGTAGCCGATTCGTACAAGTGCTTTACTAAGATGGCACAAATCATACACCGATTGACATGACGACTTGTCGCGAACTATAGTCATATATGAAATACTACTGTAAAATACGAAAAAAGGAATGATGAATGTTAAATTAACTCACACTGACTACAAATCCTTAAATAATTACCTTTGAAATCGAATGAGTAAATCACAACTGGGGCTAACAGTGTCATGGACTTTTGGGTCGTCTGTTTTACTAGTATCACCACTAATAATACCATTTATGTGCATTTGCGTCTGGCAACTTGTATTACGTATGAGGTGTTTCACCTAATAACAGACAGTTTAATTGATAACATTAAATAGTATCAATGAATTAAGATTTTAAATAAAAAAAACTATACTTACCAAATGCATTAAGGGCACTGATGCACCTTTGTCCGAGATAACCGAGTTGTTAATTTGGTACTCTTCAGTGCATCCTAGAAAATATTAGTTGAATCACTAGAGACACACTAAAGTTGTAATACTTAACATTAAAATATACAATAACATGAGTTAGTAAAGGAGAAACAGACAGACAGATACAACATTATTTAAATTTCTTACCTCTAACAGGTTCTGAAACTTCGCCATTTGTAGTTTGAGTGCTGCGTTGACCTGTCACGATGTCTACTTGATCATAATCGCTAAAACCAAAAATGATATTTAAAGAGTCAGAGATAAGTTTTTTTTATTTTGTCTTAGGTTTAATACGCTATCATTTGTACTTACACATCAAGCTGTAAATGGTTGTATGAATCGATAGAGTGTGCTTGTAAAGCGTTCCGTAGCGCATCTTTCAGTCCTCCTCCACCCAGTAGCGACCAGACTAGCAACTCTGTCATGAAACGAGCGCCCGTGCTTGCCGGGACTGAGCCTAAAAATATAATCAATTGAAGAATAAGTAAAAAAAAACAAATGACATCTTGTAATATATGGTTATGGGCTGGTTTTTCCACCAACAGATAAGTCTGTCTGGATACCTTATATGGCAGATCATTTGACAGTTGTGATAAGAAAAATATGTCAATTTATCTTCCAAGTGTAGTGAGCTATCCTTCACCTCACAGGACCAAAAAATTTACAATCCACCATGTAGTTTACGTATCAGACACACACTTAAGATTTATTTTGATGTAAAGTTGATAGAGTACGCAAAATACCGACAGACACAGACCTTGCGGCAGCAGTGCTATGAGGTGCTGTGCCCTTATCTGAGGCGTGGGCAGTAGCAGTGGCCAAGCGGCAGCAAGAGCTCGTCTTGCTGCAGCAGCTGCTACAGGCCCAGCGCGTCCTTCCACCAGCGCTACTAAGGCGGAGTGAACGCCCGCGCACCACGAACGACTTTCCGTATCTGACAGGTCTCCTTCTCCGCCGTTAGAGCATTGCCAGGCGTGAACCTTAGGGGACAAACTTCATTATAATTCTTGCTCCAATGTCAAACAGGGCAGCAAATTAATCTATAAGCTTTAATATTAACCTTACACACTTCAAATAGAACTGAAATTAAAATGTCGAACACTACGACAGATTAAGATATCATTACCATACTCATCGGACTTTATGATACATAAAGATTAATATAAGTTACTGTATGTTTCGGAAACATGCTAGTAAGGTTTATGTTATTTATTTCTTATACGAAAGATCTCAATTTTATGGTCAAGAATTGAAGTTACTTCTCTACTTTCATATATTTTTAAGTTTTATCGTTTATTTGTAACTAAATATATTAGTTTATGTTACTTACTTGCAATCTTAGGAGGTTCAAACAGGATATGGCCAAAGACTCGTTCTCTTTTATAGACGCGGAATTACTTTGTTCGACTACTTTTCTTAACAGTCTCTCTAGGAGCCTAGAAAGAGACCACAGAATTGATCGAAAAACACAATACTGAAATGAATTTTGCCTCAAATGTTAGGAAACTCACTTGAAAGTATTATCCGATAGATCAATAACAAACGGCATTGAAGATGGTAAATCTCTAGGACTTTCTTCACTCCAAACAATTATTTGAGTAGGTCCACTAGTGACACCTGCATAAAAATATATATTACCGCTTCCTATCATTTTTAATCACTAATTAAAATAATAATAGACTAAGTTAATATCATACCGTTTGCCTTGAATGATGGATTCAGTACTTGCAAGAGTTGTGGCACTGGATTAGATATTTGAGCTCTCTCATGCGTGCCCCAAGCATACAACACTCCTTCAGAAGTCAATGCCACTCCGTGAGATGCTCCCAAAGATAAATCAACAATTCTCAAACCTTGAACAAATTTTTTGATTATTAAGATCATATCTTAAAACAAAAAATACTGCTAAACCAGTGCCTACCTTGAAAAGCCTCGACTAGTTTAGGATTTTTTATGGTATCGGTATTCCCATGGCCAAGGCGATGTCCATCGCCTTTACCCCAAGTATAGACTTGACCTCTGTAAAACGGTAAAAGAAAGTGGTAACGAACAAATGTCAATTAAATTGATGTAGGATTTTTAGCTCAGTTATTAGTAATTTCAAAACCTAATATTAGTAAATAAATTAAATCGTTTAGTTATATATTTTACCCATCAGTGAGCGCTGCGTGCCAATGTTCGCCAGTGTAGAGTCGTGTTATTCGTAGTACGGAGAGAGACGTTAGAGTTCTAGGGGCGCCACCTTCAATGTCGCCAAATACTTGCACTGCGCCTTCCCACGTACAACATAACGTCTGGCTTTCACCCCAACCTACAAAAAAAGACTTTTGCCTTTAGTTACCAGACTCAATCTTTATGACCTACGTATACATAGAAGAAGATTTGCACGTATACGCGTACGAATACAATGTATTTTAGTTGTATTTACTTGAAAATTAATTTGAAAAAAGCATACGTTAACGCAAACATCATTAATGTCGTTAAGGATTGCATTAAATCTTTTAATTGCTGATTCTATGTAATCCTATTTGTTAATATTTCATCGTTTCTCCACTCCGCAGCCTCGCTCCGCTTCAGTGGACAGACAGCCTAAAGAAGCAACATTTGATGCTTACATGATATAGCTTTTTCCCTTTTTTTACCGAATGTATGAAAAACTATAATAACTTACCAAGCGCAATGTCGATGATTCTTTCAATATTATGAGCGTTGAAAGAGACTGGCTGAGGCGTTAAGCAGTTCTCGATAGTGCCGTGGCCAAGGCGGCCTTGAGTGCCACGACCCCAAGTATACAGAGCGCCTCTTGATGTGATCACGGCACTGTTGATACAAATGTTATACGTTGACAGTTTTCATTTACAACTATCATACACATACTAATTATTTCATCATCATCAGCCTGTGGACGTCCACTGCTGGACATAAGCCTCTTCTAGCTCACGCCTATTGTGGCGTTCATAGGAGGCTATTAATTATGTATAATATAATGTCATTTAGAATCTAATCACGCACCGGTCTTGTTTGGGTTGGAAGTAATATCAAATCCAGTCGCCAATAAGAATCGAGGGGCACTGGTCTTCTTTATAAATGGATAAAGGGGCCATGCATGACCCACCGCACGAGCCCAATGAGTATTAGTGATTTTCATCTATTGCAAATACAGCAACTACGGCTTGGCGGACACTTAACTTGACACAATAGATTTTTTATTGTTATCACTGCTATAGCAGTTTACTGTCCACGAAAGTGTGAACGTGCCTCCCGAAGCACGGAGCTCGAGATAATAAATTTTTGGTCACCCATCCAATGATCTACCGAGGCGAAAGCTGCTTAACGGCTACAGTCGAAGGCCGAGCGCACGAACCACTGCGTCACGGAGCTCCTCTGTGGGTAGGGGTATGTGTGGGTGGTTCCTATGGAGCCGTGACTCAATTCCCCAGTGCCCGTCTAAATTCTTGATCTTGCATTGACATGACAACACAAGTAGTACTAACGACACCACACAGACAAATGGTGGCGATAGAATGAGCTGTTGTTATACTAACCTGCAAGCAAACTGTTTGGGCTCGTATTGGCACACTAAGCGTATGGGCGGCTTATTATTTTGAGTAATCATATTTTTTACTAAGGCAACACTATGCTGCCGTTGATTGCATTATATCCGTTTCCTTTACTTACTTATTTTTTACATTGAACTTTCGCACCACCATACCTTTAATACTGTAACTCTTTTATTTTTAGCCATTTTAAGCACTTTTCTCCAAGCCCCAAACATCCATCTTCCTCCACTCTTTGGACCACACAGGTAATGGTGGCGACAGAATGAGCTGTCGGCAAACTAACCTCTGAGTAACCCCCGCAGTTACTCGAGCACCTCATGGTGTGCGAAGAGGTGTATAACAGCGGGTGCGCTCACTGGGACCAGTATCTCCATGTCCATCATCACTCAATCCCCTGATCAAGGTTAAAAAAGGCGACAGTAATATCGGTTGGTATACCAACCTGCAAGCGACTTCCGCATCCACTTTCAGCACTTCCTGGTGAGCGAGGTAATGTATAGCGCTGGGTGCATCTCTGGGACCAGAGTCTCCATGCCCCAAACGACCGTCTTCGCCCACTCTTCAGACCACACTGGCAAATAGCGGCAACTGAAAGAGCTGTTGGTATACGAACCTGCATGCATGCAGTTTCAATGCCTATATTGCTCGCTGCTTGTCTGACCAGGAAGACTAATGATGACGGAAGCATAGTTCTGCCGGTATAGTATTTCAACCTGCAAGCGACTCTTCATGGTGCGCGAGATGGTGTATGGCAGCGGGTGCATCTCTGGGCGCGGTGCCATGCCCCAAACGACCATCTTAACCCATTGTACTGACCAAACAGGCTAATGAAGATGGAAGAATAGTGTTCCCGGTACAGTACACCAACCTGCAAGCGACTCCTGCAGCCACTTTGAGCACTTCATGGTGAGCGAGGTGGTGTATAGCAGCGGGTGCATCCCTGGGCGCGGTGTCTCCATGTCCCAATCGACCATCTTCCCCAACGCCCCACGACCAAACGCCGCCGCACGACGAACAGCATAAGTAGTGTCGGCCGATAGAGTGGCATGCGACTTGCGTTATTGTTTTATTTTCCAATCCTGAGAGAATATTCTTATTGAGCAAAATATGAACTTATAGGTGCCTAAACATAATCTGATCGCTTTTTGTTTCAAAGAAAGAAGTTGGAATAGCACAGAAATGTGATGATATGTAAGAAAGAGGGCTTTACCACTGAACCAGCGAAGGAAGTATAGTGGCTTTGCATTGCAAGTTTATGTTCAGTGCATCCGCACATTAATAATGTGACAATTAAAACTCACCGGGAACAAGTTGTGGCGTCATCGTATCGTAAGGTAGAGTATAAACGGCCCCATCCTGAGTAAGTAATAGTGCTAGTTTCTCTGCACATGCGATTTGCTGGATTCTCAAAGCACCTAACTGAAGCGGCCCAGTGCCGACTGATATGACTTCTTGCGCTGATTCTGTACACTAGATCAGAAAATAATCATTTGATCAATTTATGTTAATAATTTTAATTATGAAATAACGCGGCAGCAGCATTTTTTCACTAGTGGATTATCCATTTAAAATACAAACTTACTGTGACGAAGCCCTTCAATGGCGGTAATAGTGGAGCACCAAGTCTGTCCAGATGACATAATAATGCAATACCGGCTTTCCTTACTTCCATTAATCCATCGCCACTAGGTATATTTAATTCCCTAAAAAGTACAAATCTGGATAAAAACAAAACATCAAAAAAATATAACAACTGAAGCTCTATCCCTTTTTTAATTTTAACTTACTTCAAATACATTTCAATGGGATTTGGTACAGTACTCGGCTCATTATTGATAATAGGATTAGGTGCGGCGACTTTAGCCATTCGCCTTAGAAAAGGTCCGAGAGGTGCAGTACATTCTTCTAGGGTGATTCTGAAACAAAGATATATTTGCTTTTTCCCAGCTAGCTTAAGTTATTGTAAAGAACAAATGTTAAGATTTGTTAATTTTTACCTGTTATCTGGTTGCCTTTTTTGTCGTGGCGGCAAAGTGACTAGAACATCTGCGGCTTTCAACAGAGCGGGCAATTCTGCACGACGTGCACACAACTCAACCCACACGCAAAGGGATGTACGCCAATCTCCAAGTGGTACATTACATCCCACTTCCCTGAGAACAAACAATAGAAATATAAACTTTGTTATGTAATGTGTGTGCGATAAAGTGTTGTCTAACTAGATTCACATATTCTTGGATTTGTAACGTATCTGTTTCAATAAGAACTTTTATTTTGAAAACGAACTCAATATAAATCTTTAGTAAAAAAAAGCTCGTAAATAATAATGACAATTAAATGAGATTTCAGGATAGCTTTATATTACGGTTTAGATTGAAAAAAAAAACAGATTGTTTTTAATAAATAACATTGTAGGACCTTTAAAATTTTACTTAATTACAGATAATCATTTACGCCCGAAATTAATAACCTATCTGTAGATATGGATTGTGCTATCTGAGATAGTTGCATGTTTTGTTAATATGATCAAAATAACGGTTGCTAGGCAACGAAACCAGTACTCTAGGCAACTATCTCAAATAGCCTCATCCATATCTACAAATACTTATTAATTTCGGGCGTTAAAGGGATAGAGAAGCAATCTTACCCAGCTACAACTTGATGCAGAAACTTCGCAGCACTGTCCACAACTTCGGCCCATATCTTCTGTGATCGCGGCGCTTGCTGGGCCGCGGTAGCGCCGGCAAACAGCGCCGCGTCTGGCAACGCGCGAACTGCGTCCAAAGCGTCCTTTAGCAGCGCGGAACAGACGTCCGCATCTTCACCGCATCGCCACGCCCGCCTTACTAAAGATAAAGCTAAGCGCAACGCGGCTCGGGCACCAACACGTGCTAATCCAAAGGCACTGCAAAACGTTTGAAATACTATTAACTTGTCAATTACAGGAAAATTAGTCACAATAATTTTTCATTATTGTAAGGATTAGGACACCGGTGTGACCGGTGCCCGCGTGGTGATGGTGTTATTTGAATTAATAGAGATTACCTACTTAGTGTTGGGACACGTCAGGCCACACAAAACAGCACTTTCCTATGCTGCTATTCTTTTCTGGAAAGTTTGCCTTATGGCCTGCGCAGACGACGGACATTGAAGGTCCGCGACACGACCTTATTACTAAGAACATAAAGTTGAATAAATAACGAGGACTATCGCGTACTTTTCGCGGATATACGCGGTCTAAGTTGAATCTTATTTGGTTAACAATAAAGACGTGTCGCAGACAAAAAGTCCTCCGTTATCCGTCGTCTGCGCTAGCTCTTAGGAAAGTGCTGTTCCGCTGCCAGATGTGTGCCAATCCTTATGATTACTACCCCACTATTACAAATATTTCGATTAATATTTATTTTAATCAAAATTAACCTACTTCTCAGCATCGTCTGGTTGTTCTTCTACATCATCTTGGCTTTCAGTGGTGAGTTCGACTGGCTTATTCAGAGTATTAACAACATTGCTCAAAGTTCTGTTACTGACTGCATGAGAAGGCTTTTTGTCCAGTTTAATTCTTCTTTCTTCTTTGTTATGACTCTGGTCTCTGTAATTATAGGAAAGTAAAAACCAAACCATTCTTCCCATAATTAATTTAAAATGGCTTTTCTATAAAAAAAAACTTAAATGCAGATGAATTAAAATTAAATGGGATCTTTTAAGAAACTATAAAAGTTAAAATATTGCATGAATATAAATGGATATTTTATGCTCTTTATATGCAACCCTGGTTAGTAATTTTCTAACGCAATTTGCAATATTGAGTAGCAAAATGACCTAAAAATTCTAATAAAAAAACTAAGAACAAGGTAAATCAATTAATGAATCTTTTATATATGGTGACATTCTATTGATAACGATAGATATAGTCATAATATTTGGACAACAAAGCTATTAATCAAAATATACCTAATAACTGCTACAAGGTGTCTATTGCATAAAACTATCAAGCGACGGATTTGTGAGATGAAAGGACAACTAAGAGCTGTGTTGATAGCTCTTACGCGCTGTTCCCAAAGCAGAGATTCCATCAGGCTTTGCAGACATTCTGGTCCTGAAAATTTTGCATTGTATGTAGTAATTACATTATTGATGATAATATTTACTATCACCTAGACTTCTATTACAACAAATAAAAGTTCATAGCAAAGAAAAATAGCAAATTGTTTTCTTTGAATCAATCAAGTCATTTGAGATATTTATTTTCTAATAAGAACTTAATTTTGTAAAAAAAAACTTTGATAACTAAATTATTATGAATTAATTACATTTTTATGTTTTCCAGAATACTCAATAAAAATAAAATCTTTAATAGTTAGGCTAGATTATAGGGTTGTCTGAAGTCCGAAGAGAGGGTGAGGACTCAATAATTCTTAACTCCGGTAACCTGCTGTTCTACCGGGAGGGCGACCAACAGTCCATAGGTGGTGTCGGTGTCATCGTCCACAAGTCGCTTGTCGACAACGTGATCACCGTCGGAAGTGTGTCGACCAGGGTAGCGAACCTGATACTCAGAAGAATATCCAAACGGTATTCGCTGAATATCATACAGGTCTACGCTCCGGCCTCGACGCACCAAGATGACGAAGTAGAGGCTATGTATGAGGTCATCTGTAGAGCCATGCACAGCTACAAAACCCATTACACCGTTGTGATGAGGGACTTCAATGCGAAGTTGGGAAAACATCGCGGTGATGTGTTTAGAGTGGGGCGATTTGGAGTTGGAGAAAGGAATGCCAGAGGCCAGATGCTGGCCGACTTTATGGAGAGGGAGGAGCTCTTTATGAAGCCTCCTTCTTCAAAGACCCGGAAAGCCTAAAGTGGACCTGGATCAGTCCGGACCGTACAGTAAAAAATTAGATATATTTTATCATTTCGACGAGGAAGCAGATATTCAATGATGTCACTGTGATCAACACCGTCAAGACGGGGAGCGATCACCGATTAGTACGTGGCACATTGAATATCAACATAGTTAGAAAGATCGCGACTAATAAAATCTACGCTCCGACCATTATCGGCCCATATCCAAAACCCCGAGAGGTTTCAACTTGAGCTCCAAAACCGCTTCGAAGCCCTTGAGAACAGCATAGATGTGGATGATCTACACAACATGGTGGTGGACACTGTCCGTACGGTAGGTCTATGTTCTTTAAGACCCGCCGTACCAAATTAAAAAAAATCTCCAACCACACACTCCTCACTCATGGATCAGAGACGTGACGTGAGACCTTCGCCAATTTAATACGAACTGTATTAAAGAGTCTATCGAGCGTAACAAAGGCTCCAAAGTATTCACCAGAGCTCAGTCTATTGGGGAAAGCCAGATGACGAAACTGACGACGGTCGCATCATTTCTAGGAAACCTGAAATCCTGAGGGAGATCGAAAGTTTCTATGGGCAGTTATATTCCACGCAGACACCTGTTGAAAGCAAGGCTAAAGAGACCCAGAGCCAAGCTTACCCGACACTTCACCGAAGATATCCCGAACGTCAGCCTGTACGAGATTAGTATGGCTCTCAAGCAACTGAAAAACAACAAGACGGCGGGTGATGACGGAATTACTGCGGAACTTCTGAGAGCGGGCGGTAAGCCGATACTCAAAGTCCTCCAGAAGCTGTTCAATTCCGTTATCGTCGAGGAAAAAACGTCAAGAGCATGGAATATAAGTGAGGTGATTTTATTCTTTAAAAAGGGTGACAAGACTTGGTTAAAGATCTTCAGACCCATCTCACTTCTAAGCCATGTTCATAAGTTGTTTTCGAGAGTCATCACAAATAGTCTTGCACGCAGGCTCAAAGACTTCCAACCTCCCAAACAAGCCGGGTTCCGAAAAGGCTTTAGCACCATACACCACATCCATACGCTGCGGCAGGTTATACAGAAGACCGAGGAGGATAATCTGCCACTTTGTTTGGCGTATTATAATATGACTATGAGAAAGCCTTCGATTCGATAGAGACCTGGGCGGTGCTGCAGTCTCTCCAGAGGTGCCAAATGGACTAGACGTATATCGAGGACTCCAAAACTGTCCACAATTGCGTTGGAGGACATCTTTAAGGTTTTGGACTGGAAAGGACGCGGCATAAACATAACTACCTATCTAACACACCTTCGTTTTGCCGATAATTTATAGTCCTTTTGGCTGAGACCCTGGAGGACCTAAACACAATGCTCGAAGATCTCCGTAGTTTCCCAAAGAGTGGGTTTTAGTCATCCTAAATGGATAAGTCGAAAATCATGTCTAATTCTCATGTTGTATCTACTCCATTTCACGTTGAGAACACTATAGTATGACCGCTTAAATAAGTCCTCGTCTGCTTGTACAGGGGTGCGGGGGTATGAAGACAAAGGGGACCGAGAGAGGTGCGGGCTCGAAGTTGTTGACCATTACGTTTACCTTGGACAGACAATCAAGTTAGGCAAGTCCAACTTCGAGAAAGAGATCTCTTGTCGAATTCAACCCAGAGGGGCAGCTTTCGGGAAGCTCCGTAAAATCTTCGCGTCCAACTTACCTCAGTCTCAAGACGAATGTCTATGACCAGTGTGTGTTGCCAATGATGACTTACGGCAGTGAAACATGGTCGCTAACTACCCATAGTAGTGATATCGTCCCCTTAGTGGTAAAACACATAGTTAAGGTGTATATTACCTTGCCATCTTGACAATAATTTGAGAATTTATTATAACAAAATTTTGCAAAAAAAAAAAGGTGCAGATAATCGGTTTTACCACTAAGGGGACGATATAGTGATAAGGAGGCTCAAGGTAACTCAGCATGGAGAGAGCTATGCTCAGCATTTCCCTCGTTATCAAATCAGAAATGAGGAGTTCCGCAGGAGAAATAAAGTTACTGCCATTCCCCGAAGGATTGCTCAGCTGATGTAGCAGAGGGCGGGGACAAATAGCGAGAAGAACTGATGGCCGTTGGGGCGGAAAGGTTCTGGAATGGCGACGGCGTACCGGACTACGCTCCGTGAGTAGGCCCGCCACAAGGTGGACTGACAATCTGGTGAAGGTCGCAGGAAGCCGATTGATACGAGCAGCGCAGGACTGATCGTCTTGGAGATCATTGAGGGATGCCTTTATCCAGCAGGTGTCATGTGGCTGAGACGACGACGAAACTTTCAAATTAACAGCGCCTCTGTCTTATCCTGTCCAACTTGGATCGCACGGAGGCAAATTGCTGAGTCACAGTTTTTATTGACTATATGCATTATTTATACTGAAACTTATATAATAGGTACTCTTTTTGTTTTTCTGTGTAGAGAAGTAGTAGGAATTTATTTTTTATTTTATTTTTCTTGTTCTTTTATGCTTTTTTTTTATCCGTGTGCTGTGTATGTCAATAATAGATTTTTCTTTCTTTCTTTCTGAAATGTATTAAAATGTTGCCTTAGGATAAAAATTAGCAACGCAGTATCATTTTTTGAGCTATCTGAACTGTTGAATTTTAAACAATATGTTTACTATACAATAGTACATCATACCTGGATCCAATTTCCACTTTAAATCATCAATCACTTGCACTGAGGAGAGTGGAGCAACAACTTTTGATAGAATAGCATTTCGCATCTCCTCCTCAGCAGATAATGCAGTGCATGGTGCACAAGCACAGCCAGAATGTGGGCCACATAATCCATCACAGCAAGTACAAGTTAATATCTTAAACAGGAAAAGAATAAACATAATAAAAACACATGTCAAACTATAATAACTGTTTTGGATTCTGAATTGACTTCTTGTTGTATGATTGTATTTAGGTAAGTTACTTTATTTGAAACAGTTATGAATTACTCACCCTTAGGCCACAATAATATTTGCCACTTTCCCCTAGTTTTGCTGTTACTCCTGCAGAATTAACGAGACCATTTGTAGCATCAAAGTATATCTCTCGGTCTTGAACCAAGCTATTGAACAACGTGCACAGTGACTCCGGATCATGTAAAGCATCTTGTAAGTCAGGGTTAAGCCATTTTGTATCTAAATGTTGTTGTGGACGAAATATGAATTCGTCTTGTTCATCAGGAACAGACATTTTCGCAACCGGCAATTTCAACACTTCTTCATAGCATTATTGTAAGTTATGATCGATAGTCGAGCAATTGTGAAATTAATAAGAACGATAGGTCCCAAACAAAAACATTTCTTCTAGACTTTTATTAAAATGCTAATAAAATAATACGCGAAGAACAACAAGAATCAATCGAATCGAAAACCCAAATTGATTGTCAAAATGGTACACACAACAGCAGGCTGGATTACTAGTTACGAACAAATGAAGCAATAAACTTTTAAGCTTAAGCTGTACATGTAAGGTTCAAAATCAATTGTAGCAATTTGACAGTTTTGGTAACCATGTGTGCTACTTTGTGACACGGGCGTTTCGTTTCAGGAAGATATTTCAGATACTTTTTTCAATTTACTTGTTTTTGTAAAACATAAAATATAAACGCAAACATAGTCTTTTTAAGTTGAAGTTCTGAATGAAATATCTTTGAAGTTGAACAACTTATTAAAGAGGGCGGATCTCGAGCTGAAATATGTTGAGTACAACATTATTCTATCCTTAATTTCTTTATTCAAAATCTAGGTGTTAACAATATCTCACTTAAAGATTGTTTTCAGTGAGAGTTTTATTAAACTGATTATTGGCTCCATAAAATGTCGAAGCTGAAGAGAGAATCGAGAATCGGGCCCATGTAGTCTCAGTCGTCTTGGTGTGATATTTTTTTAAAACCAAATCTAAAGGAGTAATAGTATTCTGTCTGTGAGTAATCTAATCTGTGAAATAAATGGCGTTTTGTTGTTGTCGTAGTAAATTGTAATTTATATTTCTTCACGAAGTAGGTACATAATGCATTGACACATAATATAATTAGCTCAATGAAATCAAAATAAATCATAATGGATTCAGAAGTCTTGACTGAGAATAAGGATTATTTATACGGTAAGGTACTTTAACTTCTATCTTTATTCGGTGAATTTTACTAAACAATGTGCGCGATGCGCTACGTATACCGCCAGACACATGTTGTTGACCCCTTTGTGTCCTTGATTGAATGCACTCTCTATTTCAGATAGTCATTTGTACAAGTGTAGTTCCATGTTTATGTATACATGTACCACGATAGATTATCGCTGGTACCTACTGCATTTAGACACGCTTCTTGTTTCGCCTTACTGCAGCTTTACAGCTGATTGTACCCTGATCTTAAAGTTCTGGAGACCGGTGCTAATATTTGCATAATATTTGTTTCTGAAAATATCTGATACTTTGCTATCAATGTATGTATGATAGAACCCACAGCTTTTTCAAGAGCTTCTTTTGTTACAGAGGATGACTTTCTAAGTGAATTCACAAACGATTTTAAATGGTCGTCATTGTTAGTCACAGACGACGCAACTCCAAGTGAAATCTTAGCTGATGCAGTTCCAATTTTGGTTCCACCAATATCTCCGATTCTTAGTGTTAAATCATCTCCTACTGAAAGCAGTAATTCAGACTCTGGCAGTGAAGATGACTCTAAAAAGTAAATATATTTTTTTAATTGCCTAGGCTATTGATTTGCTTGTTTTAATTGAAAAATAATCTGTATTCATTATTTACAGCAGTTCCAGCAGCACATCAGTGCGTCAGTCATCGCAATCTCCATTTGATTGGATGTCTATCATGGAAGATGAACCGTCGAGTAACTTAAGACCAGAAGATGTAGAATTATTCTTACAAAAAACAATTAAAAATGGTATGTCTTTTTAATACGTTTATAATACACATATTTATAGAAAAGTGAAACTAAAAACTTGATTTTGAAACTATTATTCTGATATGGTTACTTCAGAAACTTAGTGGTTTCAGATGACATTCCAAAACAAAATACAAGTCCTGAAATAACAGGACCTGTAATGGCCATTGAGAGTGGAGTCATAAAGGTAAGACTGAACTGAGTTTTTTGTCATCAAAAATCAATTGTTTATTTCGAGTAAGATTTAATATTCTCAACTTTTACCAATACAGTTATTTTTATGTATACTGTTTTTATTTATTATATATCTATAATCATATTTGCAGGGTGTCAAAAGTGATGTTCCAAAAACATTTGTTAACACATATTCAAATAAATTGCAAAATGGTAATTATTATATTTACTAAGAAATAAATATACTGAAAAGAAGAATGTTCTATAAAACATTACATTTATTTATGTTTCAGAAATCAACAGACTTCAAAATTCTTATTTTAAGGTAGTAAATGAAAATTTTATAACAAACAATAATGTAAAGAAGGAAGATAATCATAACATTATCAAGAATCAAGTAAAACTGGTAGTGGAACAGAAGAAAGTTCCAAGTATATTGAAAAGGTCTACCAATCTGCTGGTAAAAGCGAAGCCACCCACTATTGTTATACCTGCTGAGAGTACAGGAGGAAAAATTGCAATATCACCTTTACCACAGTCCAAATATAATGGTGTTAACAACAGTAATGGTTGTCAGATTGGGGTAAGTAACACTATGAAATGTGCATCATTCTTGATGTCTTCTTTTCTGCCATCCTTCTTATAATGCTAGAAATGTTGAGTTGAAGTTCTTTTTTGTAAGAAAATCCTCATTTAGGTCACACTTAAATATACTTTTATGGTTACCAAATGTAAAGCTAATAATAAAATAAACTATTTTTTGCAGGTTTCTCCTCCTAATAATGTAGTTCTCAGTCCAAATGCAATAATAAGTCATAATACTTCACATTCCACTGCTGTGGTGCAGAATATTTTGTCACCGAAGGCAGAAGTTGAAATGCCTGACAGTCCGCCAATGATAGATCTGTCGCATCTGAGTGAGGCTGAAATTAAGGCTATCAAAAAACAACAAAGGATGATAAAAAATCGGTAATCCAATTTAGGTGTAACTAGATTAAGTTACTTTTTTTGTCTTAGATAATTGTTTAATTATCTAAGACTATTAGTTTAATAAGGTACTTTCTTACTAGGGAATCAGCATGTCAGTCAAGACAAAAGAAAAAAGAGTATGTAACTGCTTTAGAGCAACAGTTGCTAGAGGCACATCAAGAGATTGCAAAGCTGCGGCTTGAGAATAAACTTTTAAGGGATCGGCTCGAAAGTAATGGTAGAGGTCGGAAGGTTAGTGTATAAGTTTATCTAATATTTAGTGAAACTCCTAATTTTCTGTAATAATGTATATGCTTTTATAAAATTTATTTCAGATACCAAGAATCGATGCATCAATTCTCATACCTAAGAAAAACATTGCAGTAATTTTTGCTATGGTTTTCATGGTCTCAATGAATTGGAATGTGTTAGGGTAAGTTAATCCTAACTAATCCTTAAATGAAATATATTATATATAATAATAATTTAATAATTAAATAATTTCTTTGTGTAATCAGGTGGAATTCAAAACCATTTGTGGGACCGTCCTTGCCACATCAGAACACAAGGCATCTATTGTGGACCGAAGATAATAGTGATTCACCACCTGGTAGGTATTTTACTCAAGTACAATTCAAACTACTGTTTACTGAGTACTTATGTAATATTGTAATGGATAATCAATATTGTGCTCAAGGTTAATTGGTGTAAGATATATTTATTTATTGTTCTTTTTACTTCACATAGATGCTAATCAGCTTGAAAACAGCACTTATGGAGTTGATTGTCAAAATATGACATCAAAACACGAATTTACCAATGTAAATCATACTGAAAGTATCAGGATTGCAAGAGAACTTAACCATTGGATTGGAGGTGGCAAAACTTTAAACTGGACCTATGATACACCTAGAAAAAAACGCAGAGTTTATATGAATGAAGAGAAGATTAATGGTAATTAAATTTATTTGAACTTTCAATAATGAACTTTAAATCAATTAACTTTATGTACATAAACTGTTGTAGACACCTGCATTGAAACCTGAACCTGCAGTACAGTATGTCTATCTTAGGATATTTTTATGATGAATAGTATAAAGTAGTAGCATTTTTTTTTTTCTTGTTGCCAATGATATAATATTAGTAATGTTGTTATAGGTGATTTCGTTGAAACCTACAAGCTGTTCAACAAGTTAAACTTGGAAAATAGTCTCTTAGACTTTATCAATACTAAAGCTCAGGGTAGAACCATTAGAGAAAAGGCCCGTCATCGCAGATTGAGACGGAGTAGAGAATTAGATTTTGAAGAAAATGCTGTGATTGATTATGAAAGCCTTTACCGTAAACCTAGAAGAAAGTCTGTGAATGATTTTCGTATGGACGATTTGAGTGAATGGAGTGATTTACTTCAAGCTCTGCATCGAAGAGATGATACATTCTATGTAGTAGGTGTTGGAAAAGGTGAACATTTATTATTACCTGCAGTGTCACACAATGTTACAAGGCCACCAAGAATGGCTTTAATTTTACCTGCTAGGACAGGCAATGGTAAATATTCGAATTCACTGTTCATTCACTAAATGCTTTATTAAAATTTGTATAACTTTTATTTAATGACTTTTATATGTTCCAGATTCTTCATTGACTGACCATGTTACTTTAATGCAAATCGATTGTTCTGTCGTGAATACGACACTAGTCAAATTGAAATCGGAAACACTGCCTGAAAGTTTAAGAAAGAAAGCTGATAATGACTCCAAACCAGTATCACATGATGAGCCCACATTCGACCGGACAAATGTTAAGAACATAAAAAAAACTAGTAAGGTTTCTGAGTCCAACGTTCTTCATAATACCAGCAATATTTCCAATTACTCACCAAGCTTCAAGAAGGAGGAAACATTAATGGAAAGAGAATTACCAAAGGATGATTCCTTTACTCAGTATTTATTTTCGAAGGCTGAAGGAAAACGAGATAGAAGTGAGGTTAAAGATGTAAAGAATAAAGTTGTAAATCAGTCAGCATCTGTAAAACCCAAAGCAACATAATAATATGTACCTTCCTACATGTAGTATAATATCTGATGAAAATAATCATGATTGATCAATAGTGATTAAAAGCTTAGTGCCATAGCTCAAATGTATTTTTAAAAATAAAATATGAAGTGGCAACTTCTTTGTCTACAATTTGTAACTGAAGTGATAAAAGTGATCATAAACCAATGTAATAATTTATGAACTTTTTTCGTATAACATACAACACATTATATAGCAGTACTTACATAAATCCGTCAGTACAAATTGCAGAAACTATGTATCTAAATGTTCCAAATTAATTGAGAAAGGGTAGGTGAACATGGGTAGTGGGTTTGTTGTAATATATTGAAATAAAGGTATTATATATTTGAATGGTAAAAATACGCGACGAATTGATAACTTACGTCTTTTTTGAAGTCGGTTAATTAGGTTAACTTATGGAAGAAAACATGTGTACGGCCTATTCAATATGTTTTTTATAAAACTTTATAAAAGTGACATATTTCTTCAATTGATTATAAACCCTTAGCATGACTTAATTATTTTTTTAATGACACCTTTAATATTTTGGATGTAAAGTTCAAATTCGTTTGAGATTTATTGGCAATTCTGGGTGCTGCTAATGCACTTATGTTTCTATATTTATTATCCAAAGAACCTTAAAATATATACTACCTAGGTACATAAAATTAAAGAAACTTATGCATAGTTACTGTCTGGCATACACTTATAAGTAATGATTTGGTATGGGATTTTAGTTTATGTCTAATAAAGCATTCAATTTTGTGTCTTATGTGCAATAATTGACTATAGAAGTAACATTTTTATATGTAATATTAATTTTAGGAGTATATCATAAATAGGTTTGTGATGTAAAGGCTATACAATATACTGTTATATACATAATATTTATTTGTAAAACAGTGTCTTGTACATTCTACAGCACCTCAGTTTGACATTGAGATTGCCCGTAAGGTGCTTCTGCAGCCCGACAAGGCTTAATGCACGTGGACGGCGGCGCTGGCACTGTAACTGTCAAAATTGACATAAACACAAGTGTGTGGTTTTAGAGTCCGCGCCACGAAAGAAATCCCTTGAGAGAGGCGCCTACAGGCTGACCCGTTCAACTTAAAGAAGCAGAGACTGTAGAAAGAAAATTATTACTCAGCCGAAACAATGAATACTGGCGAAATCCAAAAGAGCACCGCTATTATATAATAAGAAGAAGACCCTTTTAACATTCGAAAATAAGCTCTATTACTATGGGGATAATTTTAGTTTCTTAATATTCCGCGGGACTTCTCTCGTGGCGCGTACTCTAGTTCCTTTTTTCCACGTTCATTATAATCCTTGTCGCACTGTAATAGCGATGGTTTTCGTAAAGTGATAATCCTGACGGTACTGTTTGTATATTTGAATAAATATCAGACTTAGCATTTGCACAATAAGTTAAATGTGCTGTTTTTTGTCCTGTGGCAATTGGCCGACTAGTCGGTTGCAAAAAAGCCGACTACTCGGCTTGACAGACAGGGCAGAGACTTAAGTCTTCTTACAGCATTACTTGTCCCTAATTTAAAAAAATCTTAATTATTCTATTGCTAACAGATTTTGATTGAAATTTATTGAAAGTGCTGTTACATTGCTGCTTTAGTAAGATAGTTGTCACAGTCAGTCAATCAGGGGGCTGGTCTCATCAAACGAATTTTTGTCAACCACTTTTTAAATGAGAGTTGTACCTACACTACACACTTACTGATTTCATAACGTACTTAATATTTTCGACCGTCGACGAGTAAACATTTTAGGGAAATGTTTTTTCGAAAAGTAATACAAAACCTAAACTGTGATTCTAAAACAAATAATTAATACTTAAATAGCAAACACTAGGTTACGTATGTTCTAAATACAGATAAAAAAAGGTTTAATTGTAATTTGACTTCTTGATTTAAAAATGGACCCCTATCATTTCGCCCTTAATTAAAAGCAATGAAGTACTCTGTTGTGTAGCAATACAGTTCAGAGTATTGTGCAAGCTATACAATTCAACATCTCACCACGCCCGCCCGCGCCGCCCGTCCCATGTTTTCATATTATATTTATAGATCGGAGTAGCTTTTTGTACCGTATTTCTAATTAACCTAATTTTATTTAATGATAAATGACACATTCTATGATAGGACCACAAGAGCTTTTCGAGATCTTTAATAGCTGATTGTTATGCTATGCTCCATTACTTAGTTAGCCCGTTAGCCTCGCTTTACGAGATTTCTATTAATTGAACCCCTTTGTCTGTGTGATTTGGCTGTGTCTAGTTATAATTAGTTTGAAACCATTTAAGAATAACAATATTAAGTTTATTGAACGGCTTCAAAATACGATTTATGTGTAAACAAATTGATCTTAATGTACGGATTTTACGCACGTACGTGCGTGTTTGTACGCCAAAAAGCAGCCTGTAATTAAAATTGTTGCTGGGGGCCAAATGCCAACCGATTGTTACACAACTTCTGTCTGATTAGACCCTGAGCGAAGCTGCTAAGATTAATCATAAAAGTTGACAACGATTAATAGAAATCGGAAAATATTAGCTGGTTTATGCTTGACTGTACCTGTACATTTATTTATTAATGATATAATTAAATGTAAAATAGATTTAACTACTTTTTATATATGAAATGTTTAGAGGTAGAATCACCACAGATTGTATCGCGTTATTATATTATTTCTATATTTTATATCTTTAAGTAAAATTAATTGTATTACTATTATCTATTTATTGTTAAGTACTTAAATGTTATTTTCCAAATTTTATTATTGTTTTTAATCTATAGCTAAATGCTGTTGACATCACATCATTCTGCAATACAGTCACGAGCACGAGCAACTTTACAACCTTATCGCATTGACGCACAAAAGCTCTCCTTGTCCACAAATGTCACTCAATATTGCAAAATATGACATAGTGTTAAAGTCATTGCACGTGACTGTACAAGTCACTCTTATTAAGAAAGCATTAAGGCGATACTCGTACGTATTTTTTAGAGGTCTTTTGGAAAAGGAAAAGTGTCGAGGCAAAATCATAAAATCGTGTTTTTGAAACTTTAAGAATCTAGATAAAGGTATGAAGAAATATATATGTTATTACCAGATTTGTAACAACTGTAACCGTGCTATAGTTTTATATCAAAAAGTCCATCCTTTTTCGAGTAGCGCCTTAATGGTATGCTCGTGTAAATTGTCATCATATTAATTGTGACCATAAGTAAAGCGTGATGTGCAGTAGACTGTACATTGACTTAATTTTAAAATAATGTTCACGTGAAAAGGGAAAAGCTACCTTCTGTCACAATATGATTGGATAATCAGACAACACTGTTGATTCAAACCTAACCAGAAATCATTGACTATTGCTTAGATTAAAAAAGAAACTCCCAATATTTATTGCAACTGTCTTTTATTTCATTCTTTTTGAAACGAAATCGTACAAACTATACTTACGAGCAAAAATATGGAATCACTTGAAACTTGTAGAAAAACTGATTCCCACAGACCTTTAACGAAATAGACGAAAAGAACGCTTCAAACTATACGAGAACCTTGCGTGTCGAATTTTTCGTACCTATGATGACTTTACGAGCGAGATTTAGTGATGTGAAAATGTTATTGACGAGCTCTTGCAAGAAAGCACTGCACAATTAACCATTTTCGTTTCTGAGTGACGCGTGTTTTATTGGTCTCAAGCGGACTGACTTAGTTCGGAAAACTGACCGTGGATCGAACGTTTTACACGCATAGTAGGTACACTTTTACCGTCATCTCGATATAGGTCTGTGATGATTCCATATTTTTCCTCGTAACTGTTTAATGAGTTTTATGTTTTTAAATCAGATAGGAGAGGAGCCAAAATTCGCGAGAATTCTGCGGAAGGATCGCTACTTCCAGCGATTTTTTAGCTTTCATCTAATCTGAAAGTTAACGTAATTAAAGCTCATTCTACTATGTACGGTCAACAGCAGGTTGGGCTTTACCAAACTCCAATCTACTTTGAACTTTAAGATGTAAGCCATTTGAGTTCAGAATTGTCTAAAGAAAATGAACATGATTGTATAACTTGACTGTACAATATACCTAAATTCAGCTATACCTACCTATAGGCGTCCACTGTCTTGAGCGGTATCCGGCGGTTAGAATCTTGATTGTGCGGAACGGATGACCAGCCGCCCGGACTCCAAGCCGCCCCACACTGGTGCGGGCTGTGGAATTGGCCTCGCTCGGTGGAGCAGTTTCCACATCTAAAAATTTTGTGGATTCTGCCCTCTGCCCCAGTAGGTTAAGCGTTAAGTATTTAAGCAATGATGTGTACCTAATGTAATTATGGCTTGTTGGGGCAAAGGTGAATAATTCTGAAGCGGACGTCCACGCCGAGCTGTTACTCGTACTCCACGCATCGATCGACACCATTAAGTCCAATGTATTGGACCAATACAGTGGACATAAGGGCGTCTTATATAGATCAATACTATTGGTCTACCTTGTATCTAAAGATAGCGTTTAATCATAAAGTTTAATGCATTAATAACATGAGAGCGAATATATTATTCGATGTAGAGTCAAAAGCGCACTGTAAAGCTAGTAAAAAATTTATAATTCAAAAGTATACCAAATCTATATTTGTGTATGTTTTTAGAAAGTAAGACCACTTTTTTATCATTACTTTGTGATGTTATTAAATAAAGAAAGCAACATAACTAAACAGTTTATCTTTTTTGACGTTTAAATAGGTACAATCGGGGAACTTCCCGGTTGACCACCTTAATTAAGGTCATATTTGCTTGCGCGCGATTACAGCAATCGTAAATAGGCCCCGCTCAGTGCTCCCGCCCTCCCGCTCGTTTCATTCACAAGCGCATTCTAATCAGACCACTCTTCTCAGAGAAATAACAACTTTTTCTTATAGTAGGCCGTCGACATTGGACGCGGGCTGGCAATAGCAACGTCGGTTGTCGCCGTTCACCGTTAACTTTGAAACAAGTATGATTTATTTGCTTTAGATGTCCCTTAATGTTTAGTCAAAAACTTATAAAACGCCTGAGGTGAACGGATTTGGATGAGACTTGTTTGTAAAGGTATACAAGTAAGTAGATAAGTAAAAAATACCAAAAAAAAGTAACACAACAGTTTTTATAAAAAAAACAAAAATAATGAGATAAAATAAGTATTAAGTATCTTCCTAAATGTTTTTCGGTCACGGGTAAGTATAAATATGAGGTCGTTGCCCGACAAGTAGGTAATATTTAGGAATATAATTACTTATAATAATAATAAAAAAATCACAATGACTATAATATATAACGAATACTTACAGCGTTTAGAAAATTGTCTCACTAGTTCATGTACGTTTAACAAATTATTAATATCTTAACCCTTTCGCACATTCAACTCCTATAGCAGTCATAACAATAAAAAATCTATTGTGTCTCGTAATCTCGTTCACTGTCCGCGAAAGTGTTAAAATAATAATTTGAAATACTTATCTGTAATTTACTATTAACTGAATAGCAAGCTGTACTTTGAAATGTAACAACTTGTGTACCTATTATTCGCAAATAAATACTTTACATACTTGTGTCAAAAAAAAAAAAAGGGTTGGGCGTTTTTTGTGGCTAAACTCCTCTTTCGGTTTACCTCGAGATCACACATGTGTCGCTCTCATTAATAGCGCCGTTTTACGTAGTGCTTTTGTAAGATCTATTTGAAACTTCCGAACCGAACCCAACGTCATTGCGTTATTAGTCTGTGGGCATTTGACTTTGACACTTGACAGATAAAACAATCCAATCCAGAAAGCCATTATATAAAAAAAAAAATACCTTATCCAATCAAGATCAAGTCAATGTAGGTACTCTGTGGAAAATAACCTCATTTAATTTTTGTGATTTGTTGATGCTAATTTATTTTCACAATAATAGTGCGATTCAGTGTTTGAAATTACTAAGCTTACCTCAATGTTATAATTTAATTATTAAACCATCAACAACAAATTATCTGTATGAAATATGAATTTTCTACATTTGACCAGAAAAGTACTCCAACATAGTTTAATAAAAATACCCTGTGTAAATTATGTCTCACGGCACCCCGTAAAATTTTTAGAATCTGAAGAACGATGGAAAATAAAGGACAACGTCCCTAGACACTGGGAATTAATTTATAAAGCTCCTATGGAGAAGTGGTTAAACTACCTATCAAGTTATTTAACCTTGTCTACCACAACTATAGGTCTCGCTGGATTGTATTATGCTGCATTTGAATTTCAAATAGCAACGATGAATGACCCCGTTATTATAGGAGAAGATGTAGTGATTGCTAACAATGCTATAGAATGTCTTGTCTATATAGGAGCTTTTGTTGTATTTCACGTAGCTGTAAAAATACTGCTCTCGAAATATGTACTGCGGTTATACCAGGATGGTGACAATTATTTAGCTATTTATGGAGGTCATGTTCATAATCAAATCAAAAAATACCAATTCCACCTGAAAGACTTCAAGAAGTTGAAACCAACTTTAGTGGTAACATGGGGAGATGCAAGATTTTCTGTAGGAAATAATAAACATGCAATTATTTTGGAGAACTATTTCAAGACACCTGAATATTTTAATTATTTGATGTTTAAGAGAAAAAAGCCAAACTATGATGATCATTAAACTTTAATTTTATGATATTAACATAGTGTTATTTTTATTTTAAAAGTTGTGTTATTTAGTAGTAAGGAAGTTTACTTAATTGTTTGTAAACTTGACGGTTATCAATATCAACAAGTAAAAATTAAAAATATTTTCTGTTTTATTGAAAGGTCAATGAATGAAAATATGTTGACTGAGACAACTTATTTATTTTTTACCCACTAAAAATGCTATATAATTATATTTAGTATGAATACAAATCATACTAAAAACCTCCCCCATAGGCGTTATTCCATTTGTGCCTTGAGTCTCTCTTGATAGTTGTAGAATCCATTTTTTTATTATTGCTATGAAATGCTTCTAGGGCTTCTACTTGTTTCATTGAAGGTTCCAAACTCTTTCTCACAACACATTGGCCATTTTCTCTCAATACAGTGTAATTTATATCCTCTGCAGTTGGTTCTCCATATGGAAATGTGACGGGAGTAACTTTTATGAGATGCTTTACTTTCCATAGTCTCATGTTATTTTCTGGTATATTTTTCACAACAGCAACTTTACCCTGTACAAAATAATATCAAAGAATGAATGAAGAGATAGTAAGTAGCAATAGAAAGTATTGAGAAAATAACTGTTTTGGTGATCTTACATCTTCATGTATTTTGAATTCTTCTAATATTTTCTTCTGCCAATGAGGAAAATGCTTGGTACTTTTTATTCTTTCCACTCTAAAAACCTTTGATGGTGTATAATCCGGTTCTTTGTCGTCTTCATGTCTTTGAAAAATCAAGAAAATAATAATTAAATGGCTCAATTAGTGAATGTAAAAAGAACTAAATGTAGCCTCAACTGTGAACTTTGTATGTTAGGTAAGTATTCAATCAAACAACAAAAAGAAAAAATTAACTAGTAAATTTTTATTTAGTTAAAAGCTAATCATACAGATTGGTTGTATTGAAAAAACAACAGGTTGCACTCCGGGAGTGCTGGGCAGAAGTAAAACCGCTTAAACGAAACGGCAGGAGCAAGCATACATTTTAGAAAGGGAGAGGATATTACTTCCTCTTCTACGCCGCGCCAGCGGTCTACTCTCTCTCTCCGTTTTACGAATTTTCGATCAGTTCACGTGTCCTGACGCGACAACATTTTTTATCCATCCCAAAAAATAAAACTGATGTGCGCAACGCCGCTTAAAAGTTTTCACTTCAAAAATCTTGAACAATGAGGAAAATCCTCTATTGTGTATTATGATTAAAATCTTTTGTTTAAGTATATAAATAATAAAAGTTTGTTTATGTTAATACGAAGTGGTTTTACTTCGTACCTATTAACAAAAACAAATTAACTGTACCTTGGATAATATACCATTCCTCCAGGATATTTTATTCCACCAGGAGCCCTATAACCTTTTTGTCTTATGACATTTATCACTGGGGAACTGATTTTCAGGAAATGTTTGTTCATTTTTATTGAGAAGCTAGATATAATTTATGTGAATTTAATTTAAAGAAATCTTTATTAGTTTGATTTTAATAATATTAATAATGCGCTCCCTACAATCCGTTCGTTATCCTGGCATTTTGACATTGACACTGACAGTGAGTTTATCAAATTTTTTTTTGTATTTCACCCGAGTTCTTTTTTAAATAACACGTGTTGTTGTGAGTCTCCATTTTTAACTCAAATACCGAACAATTTCTATAAGTAATAAAATATATTTACGACATTAGCAACATTCGCGAATTTTAATTTTATCGCGAGCAGGCCGTTAAAAAAGAAAGAAGAAGAAGACAAACATTTTTTGTTCGTTCTATCCTGCCGTCTTATCATGAGCGGCTTTTATAGACCCGATAACTCGATAATGTGTCATTATCCCGCCACATCGTTGCGGAGTAAGCAAGACAGCATGATGCTTTAATCATATCGCGTGATATAACCGTGTTCATGCTAGGGGGGCTGGAACTGGCTAATACTGGATTTCCATTCTCGCGAACGCGTTCGACGTGTTCGATACGAATGATCGAGACCGTTCACACTCTCGTCAGCAACGATGAAAGAAAGAAGTTCATGTAATAGACCAATTTTACCCCCGAAGGGAATAAAATTGATATTTCGGGTCTTGCCGTAGGCCTGACCTCTGAGATTACCTCTCTTGTTAAACGGTCGCGAAGTGGGTGAACGTAGCTACATCCTATCCTATTCCTTACCTGTCACTTACCTAATCGCTGTCACTCTATATAATCTGTGTCGGCAAGTTGCGGTCTAGCTAGTCTGCGGACCGCCATTTCTCTTCAGTACCTCAGCCGGCAAGAAATTGCCTGGGTCAGGCCTACGGCAAGACCCGAAATATCAATTTTATTCCCTTCGGGGGTAAAATTGGTCTATTTCGGCTCTGTGCCTACGGCCTGACCTCTGAGATGTGTTTATAATCTGCCGGCATGTTAGATACTTATAAAAAAAAAATGGAACATGATGAAATATTGTACATAAAATTGATAATTGACAACAAGCAGCGTACTGTGATAGGTAATATTAACCTATTTAAATAAGTAGGTAGATATAGGATAGGCATTATATATAAATTATGGTTATTTTACTATGATAAAGTAAATACGCCTCAGGTAAAATAATAGTAAGGAAGTTTAATTAAGAATTTAAACGTAATATCAACAGATTAGCAAAAATTAAATGTAGGTTAAAAAAAAATTGTTTAAAGGAATTAAGAACATAAATAATCACTTCTAATTACTACTTCTTCGTAGTTAAACTATTACTTAATCATAACAATTTCTTAATAGGGTAATCAACTAAGTAATCAGCCTTAGATTATAATTATAACCACATAAAGTTAAATTCAATCACAACCCAACAATTTAAAGAATAGGTACCTATGGTAATCAGTCTCAAATTAATATCACAAAAAATTGCCAATCAGTCTCAATATTATACTGGTACAAAACAATTAGTGATAGCATTGCCATTACTGTTCATACCATCATGAGATGGAAATTGTTTGGGCCTTGCCAATTTCCTTTCCTCAGTACTTCATCCAAAGGTAGGTTGTTATTCAGTCTGAAGGTTGCCACTGCAGACCGAGTGCTGCCTGCACTTGTTTCGATTCCTGCAGATAATAAGGCTGTTCGCACCCAACCGGCTATTACAGATCGAGAAGCCGGACCTGTCTTACCTCTGGTTGTCACGAATAAAAAAGGGATTGTTTGGCTATTTGCGTGCCTCCGTTGATTTGATATGTTAATGTATTGATTCAGCCAATAAATAATGTTCCATAGTTGCTGCTCATTCCTAAGGAACTTCCAACCCGATTGAACATATTGAGATTTGTCTGTTTTTGAACCGTATTCAGGCCAAAAGATAACTTCGTTTTCCGACATTTCTAGGAAACCTGAATCTTGTCGAAGTAGTGTCAGATCATGCACTCTTCTCCCGGATGAAAGCAGCAGAAGTAAAGACAGATGTCTGGAAACTTGGAAAAGATTATTTGGATCAGGCGGATTGTCGTTTATCCAATTTAGTAATCTTTTTATATCCCAAATTTTTGTTCTCAGTGTACGGGGATTTGCATTTGAAATTCCTTTCAAAATATGTTTTATTATTGGGCTACTGGATAATCTTTCGGCGTTTAAGGGATTTGAAAACGTTGCAATAGTTGATTTATGCAGACATATAGTTCCATGCGATAATTTCTTTTGATAGAATAGATAGCAAAGATATCTTGCAACTTCAGAGGGGCTTGGTTCATTTAAAGAGATATTCTTCTCCTTTGCCCACTGGCACCAGTATTTCCACGCTGTCGAGTAGGTACTAAGAGATGACTTACGCCATGATGTTTCTAAGATTCGCTTCTCTTCAGTTGACCAAGATCTCACTAGATCAGCCCACCCCGTACCTTCCATGCTTCCAAGTACAAGTCCTGTGCTCTGGGAGGAGGACGATTGGTTTGGAGGTCTATAAGATGGCTGTCCAAGTTCCACAGAGTGAAGGGTCTCTCGAGAGCTCGTTTCTTGAGGATCGGTCGCCAGAACACATTTTCCCACCTGGGGACTATTAAGATATAAGTTCCTCGACACTGATTGAGGTGTTGTAGAATTCTGGGTATTAGCGGTGGGGGTGGAAAGATCCACCCTAGTTTGTAATTCCAAGTCCTTGTAAAGGCGTTTATGAACTCCGCTTCTTTGCATGGAAAGCGCGTGACGAACTTCGTGACGACAGCGGATTTTTGGGTCGCAAATAGGTCGATATATGGAGTCCCCCATTTTTTGAATATTAATTGCACCATCGGGCTGGATAGATGCCAATCCGGTAAGTTCTTGCCTCTTGACAGGTGGTCGGAAATGATGTTGTAGTTGCCTGGTATGTGTTCGATCTGTATTTCTATGTTTCTTTGACTCGTCAAATGCAAAATACTGCTTGCTAGTTTTAGTAATGTAACCGATCTTGTCCCGCCTTGGTTTCGTAAGTATGACACTGCTGTTCTGTTGTCGGATTGTATCAAGACACCTTTGTTCTGAAGTAGATTTTGGTATTTTGACAATACCTTGTATACCACAAACATTTCTTTTCTGTTTATATGCCAATTCTTTTGGATATTGGTCCACTGTCCCGATATCAGTTTGTCTTCTAGTTCTGCTCCCCAGCCTGTGTTCGAAGCGTCGGTTACAATGTAGATTTCTGGCTCTTTGACAATGATGTTTGACTTTCGACTTAGGTTTTCTACCCACCATTGCATTTCCTGAATGATTTCTGGTTTTAGTACGAAGCGTAGGTGTGGTTTGTCCTCGGGTAAGTGTTTTGTCGCCCTTTGGATCTTTCGGCAATGTAGTCGTGCTAAGGGTATCACAAACGACGCGAATTCCATCTTTCCCAGCAATGATTTTGCTTTGAGCCAACTCCATTCCTTTCTTTTTATTAATTTTTGAATGGTTTTCTCCATTGCTTGCACTTTTTCCGAGGGTAAACTTTTGAGGTTTGTTTCCGTGTTCCAGCTTATCCCCAAGAAGGTTATGTTTTGTGTAGGATTTAACACCGATTTCTCCCAGTTTATCATAAAGCCTAAATCTGCTAGTGTCTTTAGGACGACGCATACTTCTAACTTCAGCGCCTGCGGGTTTTGATTTACTATCAAGAAATCGTCTAGGTATACCACTACTCTGATATTCTGTTTTCTGAATATCTTTACTATCCAATTTGTTAATTTGGCGAAGATTTGTGGGGCAGAGCTCAGACCAAATGGGAGAGCTTTTAGAACATAAGTTGAGTTTCGGTAATGTAAGGCCAGGTAACGCCGGTGTCTCTTTCGGATTGGTACGTGGTAGTATGCCTGTGAGAGGTCTATTTTTGTCATGTAGTCTCCTTTTTTAAGGAAATACTGCAGTTTTCTGTGATTTATAAGGCGAAATTTTTGTAACCTGAGGAAGTTGTTTAGTCTTCTTAAGTTGAACACTGTTCTCCATCGACCATCTGACTTCGGGGTTAAAAACATTTTGGAGAGGAAGCCAGTTTTGCCGTTGAATTTTCGTATAGTACCTTCGTGGATCATTTTGCTTATTTCCTTGTCCATCAGTGGAGATGTGGGTGTCCGGTATCTTTGCAATAAGGTTCTTGTGAGAAAAGTTGTTGGTGGCTTTTTGAAGAAAGGAATGACATAGCCTTTTATAATATTTAAAATAGCGTCTGGAGCCTTTAAATTTTTCCAAGCAGATAGGTGATAGGCTAGTCGTCCCGCTCGGAAGCCTTTGCAGTCAAATATATCGCTTTCGCTCCCCCCCTTTCCTTTCCTTACAATTGTGACGTCTTTGGGCACCTTCTTTTTGTACATGATTTTTCTGAGTTCGCTGTTTAAAGTCGGTTTTTCTAAATTGTTTACTATTCTGTTGTGATTTTGGTTTCGGAAAGTTTTGTTCCCGGGGTTGTTTTTTGTGTTCTCTTTCAGAAAACGGTCGGCGAGAGGGAGGAGCAATTTTAGAAGCCCCGTGTATCCGAATTGCCTCTTGTAGTTTTTCGTCATCCCACAGGTGTGTTCCTGATGGGGGAATTTCGTTTATGACAGACCTGTAAAAGTTGTTTTTAGGCTCGTATAGCTTTCGGCGTAGCTCAATTATCTCAGCTCGTTTGCCGCAAGTGTATTGGAGCAGATCATCCGAAATCGTACGAAACTCACTTTCAGCTGCCAGCATTTTTTTAAGGCTCTCCGTGGCTTCCGGATGTTGCTCCGCCACTTTTTTTTAACGCTTCTTGGAGTTTCAGGCGCTGGTTTAAGAGCCCGTGTGATATAGTGCCGAATGCAGTATCGCATTTACTCAAATGGTCCTTTAATTGGCTTGAATGAGAGCCTTGGTATAATGCTGTGTTAACACGTAGGCAGGTAAATACAGGTGCGGCCTGTAGCTTTTTTTGTGATTCGGCATAGCGGATTTTATTCCAAGTTGGTTCACCTAGTCTTTGACAGTTTATACCGTGCTGTTCGAGGACTGGATCGGCTCTAGGGATAGCCGGTTCCCTTTCTTTGGTGGTCGGTGCGAATATGTCCCAATTATTTGTTGGGTTCTGCTCAGAATCAAGTGACGGTAAGTCCAGAATTGGACTAGGTGCTCGCCAAACCGGGTGTTGCGACTCCGACCTCAAGGTATTTTCTTTATTTGAGCTCATCATCTCAAAAATAGATTTTGGATTATCCCCTCCATTCTATTTAATCTCGAATATGTGTAATTTCTTTGCAAGCTTGAAGAGGATGATGTTGAAGAATATCGTTTACGCTTTGGTGGGCTTTTTTCGTAAGAATCGGAGCGGGCTCGATGCAAAGATGCTTCTGGTAGTGATAAATCTTCAGAAGACGATGATTTATGTCGGATACGTTTTTGCTTTCTTGGGTTAGGGTTAGATTGTTTCCCCTTGCTTGAGCCTGATCTGGAGGAGCTCCTGATTATCCGATTTTGGTGTGAATCTACGTCAGTCGTCAGAGCGTCAGAAATTTGTTCCCTCGAATAAATTGATGCTCTGATATGTTCGACTGCTCTATTAAATATTTCGGCTTGCGCTGATGAGCCACGTAGTTTTGCTGCTACATGATTTGGGTTAGTGATCAGTGCTCTGCATATATCCCATTCCAGAAGTTTTATTTTCATATTTCGGTAAGTTTTTTCCCCAAGTGACTTTGCTTCAGGGTAAAACGCCTGAGCCAGCTCTATTGAGGGTAGGGCAAATCGAATCTTATTCAAAACCCTATGGTCAATTTTATTTCCCAAAAGTTCCTCTTTAGACCAGTCAACTACCTTCCACTCCTTCCATCCCGCGGGGAGGCTGTCTTCTATAATTGTCTTGATCTTCGATAAGAGTTCCTCATCCTCTTCTTCTCCTTGTCTGGTAAAAAGTTCTCCCAGTGTTACGAACACTTGCGAGGTTGCCTTCTGTTGAGGCAAAGGAAATTTTCATAATAATGTATTTCTAACGTGTTATGCGAGAGCCTGAAAAAGGCTAAACACAACAATATTTGTCACAACAAATTGTAGATTTTTCGGTTGTAATCGGGCATAGTGATTAGTAGACTAAGACATCAATTCGGGCCAGACTCCGATCACGGTCGGGTCAGATCCCGCGACCGGTCGGTTCACATTTCGCACCCGATCGGCTCAGATTGCGCATCCGGTCGGCCCAGATTATGCATCCGGTCGGCCCAAATTCCGCATCCGGTCGGTCCAGGCTTCGCGTCCGGTCGGCCCAAATTTCACACCCAGGTCGGCCCACGTTTTGTGTATGGTCGGCCCAGATTTTGCGGCTGGATGGGACGAACCTTTGCGGTTTTGACTAACCGTCTGGGAGTAAACCCGAGACCGGAGTAGTTTTATAACCGTTTTCGTCTGGGATTGAACCCGAGATCGAATCCAAAAGTTTACACTTTTAATTGTGTTATTACATCTGAAAAGAAAGTAATGATTGACAACTCACCTTTGGTATTTCTTTAACGAACGTTACACAACGTTATATCACCACTTAGACTATTTTACGCACTATCAATAGTACTAAAGATGAACTTAGTTTCAATAACTTTTTCGCGCACCCATTCGCTCGCGTAAAAACAAAAGCGTACTGAAGAGAAATGGCGGTCCGCAGACTAGCTAGACCGCAACTTGCCGACACAGATTATATAGAGTGACAGCGATTAGGTAAGTGACAGGTAAGGAATAGGATAGGATGTAGCTACGTTCACCCACTTCGCGACCGTTTAACAAGAGAGGTAATCTCAGAGGTCAGGCCGTAGGCACAGAGCCGAAATAAAATTTAAATAGAAAAATATTGGAAAAACAACTCGGCTACAAGTGAATTTTCAGATGGGTTAAAATTTGTTTAAATATAAAAATAGCATTGAAAAATGCAAAAAATTCCAAATTCATAAAATAGAAGTTCATGTTTGCCTGCTTTCTAATTTCCACAAGATTGCATTTTATTTTCCCACATAAAGATAATAAGGTACTTAATTAATAATCCTACTATATTCCAGTCATAACGTCATAAGTGTTATTTTATACTAATATTATAAATGCGATAGTATGTCAGTTTGTTTGTTTGTTCCTCTTTCACGCAAAACATACTGAACAGATTTGGATGAAATTTGGTATGTAGGGACTTAAAGTAGTGGACTAACAAATAGGCTTCTTTTCTTTTATCGCGATTTTTCTATGGGAACGGGAACCACGAAGGTGAAACCGCGGGCGGCCGCTAGTCCTACTAATATAATAAATGCGAAAGTATGTCAGTCTGTTTTTTTGTTTGTTTCTTTTTCACGCCTAAACGGTTGAACGGATTTGAATGAAGTTTGGTATGTGGTATGTACTGTACTTCAAGTAGCGGACCAACACATAGCCTACTTTTTATCTTAATATTATCACGGGAACGGGAACCACGCGGATGAAAAAGCGGGCGGCCGTTAGTATTACACAAATGCGAAAGTGAGTATGTTTTTCTAACTCTTTCACACAAAAATTAATAAACCGATTTGGATGAAATTCGTCACACAGTTTAAAGATAGCCTGCATTAAAACATAGGCTGCCTATTATCCCGATATTCCATCGGGAATGGAAATCACGCGGGTGAAACCCGCGAGTAACCGCTAGTAATATTATAAATGTGAAAGTAGGTGACGGTGTTTGGATAATGGTATGCAATGGATGAAAGTATGTCTGGTCATTTGTTCCTCGCACAAACTTCTGTATCGATTTATATGAAATTTGGAACGCAGATAGAAGATAGTCGGGGTTAATACATAGACTACTTTTTATCCCTATATTACGACGGGAAAACGGGACCACGCGGGTTAAATTACAGGCGGCCGCTAGTAATCAATATTTCTCACATTCACACCAATTAGCTTACCCCAAAAAGTATAGACGGTGAGGCAAGCGTTAAATCGATTCTATTCTACCGAATCGAAAGTTCTACCGAAAAGACGTGAAAGCATATTTTTCAACAGCACTCCAGCATATTTTGATACTAGATTTACATTCTCACGAACGCATTCGACGAAACGTTCGACGACACGAATGACCGTACACACTCTCGTCAGCGACGATGAACGAAATTCATGTTTGCCGTTTCTAATTTCCCCAGATTGCCTTATATTTTCCCCCAAAATTATAATATTTCAATGATTTGTGTGAAGTTCAAAACTAAGTTTACAGTGTTCCTGACAGTGTCCCACTTGTTCCTGAACTAACTTTTTTTGCACAATTGATTTGAAATTTCATATACTTCACAGAACGGAAACATAAAACTGATAAAAAATAATTAAAAAAATATTTCAGATCAGGAAAAGCTGGAAAATGCCGTGTCGTAAACGACACAGTAGGAGAATCTACTACTATGATCTTTCACTACGTCCATTTCAGTAGGCTTCTACATAAATAGGAGAAATAAAGTAAAACACCCAAAGAATCACTCTCATATCCACACCTCGACGACGCCATATTTGGCATTGGTTGGGTCGCAGGTATTAAGGCGTTTTTTTTTTTTTTTTTTTTATGAACGACGGGAAGACTCTTAGCCTTCATCATACCTAATGTAAGTAGTGATAAGGCTGAAGATGGAAGCGAGCCCCTCTCGGAATCCTCAATCACTGAGGAACGGCTATCTTATCTCTAACTACCGGAACACAACATTGCTGAAAACATTGTTGTTATGGCGTCAGACTTAGATAAGATGGTGGTAGCTAGCCAGACGGTCTTAGAACAAGACCTACCACCAACCAAACCGAATACAATATGTATTCCCGCTGGGAATCGAACCCGGGACCCCTGGGTCTGATACTGGTGGTTGTACCACTAGATCACGGAGGCGGTCAGACGTTAGGCAATAGCGTCAGGTTGCCAGCTCATCGTTTACAATAGTTTTCAAATATCCTTCATTCATCGGCCCTGACAGTTGGAAGACTTTTACTCTATGTACCCGCATTAGACGCATTTTATACTTTCTTTCACGCTCAGTCCAGCATGGGAAATAATAAAATGACTCAACTTCCATTCATCAAAGAAGTCATTCATGTTACAAATTCAGCAAGTGCACCGAGTAAAGGCCCAGGGACATTTTGAAGAAAAACAAAATGTTGTCTCCAGAGTCTTCATCCGTTACTTACAATTTTGCGGAGGCATGATGTAAGGTAACGTCACCCAGCGTGCAATGTAGAAAGACATGCTTGCCGTTTCCCTGCTTGATCGAATCAGAAATGAGATAAGTACCGCAGGAAAACAAAAGTAAACCTTCATCCCTCGAAGAATTGTTCAGGTGAAGTGGCAGTAAGCGGGACACATAGCGAGAAGAACCGTTAGCGGATGGGGCGGGGTGGTTCTAGAATGGCGACTCTGTGAGTAGGCCCCCAACAAGTTGGACCAATGATCTGGTGAAGATCGCGGAAAGCTCCTGGATGAGGGCAGCCCGCCAACGACCGATCAACGTGAAGATCCTTAGGCTCTAGAGGATCTTCACAACGATTTTTCGATGGCTACCCATAACCAGCAGTCGTTCTCATGCCGCTGATATGAATGTGATGATGATAGTTATAGAGTCTGGAACTATTTTTTCATCATTTTGCTCTTATTTCTCAGTAATGTCGTTCAGAGTGAAAGGTTGTCGTAAAGCCCTGTAACAAATATAAGTACTACTGATAGTAGTACATTCTCCTACTGTGTCTTTCACGGAACAGACAAAGTAAAACGAAAATACTTGATGAATATCTTATAAATATACCGTATTTTTTCATTTTCGAGATTATTAGGAACCGACTATTTATAATTAGATAACAAATAAATTAAAAACAGCATAAAACAATATTTCAAATTACCCTGTATTTATCATTTCAATAAGCACGTAATTTAACCTCATTTTGCACAAAAACAATAAACTGCATATCACGGTTACCACTTTACTATGACTGACTAAGGCATCAACAGCAAGTAGCAATATAAAATAAAAAAATAAAGTACCCTCGTACAACAGAATATTTTTTTTAAGTTGGTGTGTCGTTAAAGACACAGTAGGAGCAAGTGGGTTAATTCGTCCAAGTTAGATACCCAGAAAGGTATCAACTGTATTTTTTTTTTCAATTTGTCATTTTACGCACACTGACGTCATATTTTTAAAATGAAAACAGCAAGAAAGTTATATTAGCAAATAGTTAAGTCTTTATTCTTTTTCGAAATGAAGCACAAACTTTTTTTCAATACATTTGCCGCTGGTCAGCTAATTAAAGACAGTACGTATTTAATGTTCTAAATTAAAAAAAATATATAAAGCATTTTTATTTTTACCATTTTGGCGCGACCGAGGTGTCAGGGTTCCCAGATTGGAAGTTTTTGTTTAGTTTTGAACTTCATTTAAATATTATAATTTACGGGGAATAAAATAAAATATAATATAAAATAAAATGCAATATAGAGGAAAATTATAATTTACCACCTGGCAGCCCCGCCCGATTAGCGCTCTCACTCGCTCGCTCATATACCTACTCTTTCTTACTGCAACAATTATTTTTTTACGTGACGAAAAAATGGATTGGAGCAATTAATTAATTTTAATCTTTTATAAACATAAATTCAATATTCAAATTCAATATCATTCAGTCTAGGCTGTTACAAGCACTTATGAACGTCAAAGAAGCTACGCTATCGGTGCACAAACCCTACGGCGGGAGACCTTGTAACGAGAAGAACCGGCAAGAAACTCGTCAAGGGCTGTTTTTTTCTGCCTGTTTTATTTTAAAGTGACCTTAACATATCAGTAAGGGAAATACTAATTATAATATTACATTGTATGGTTATTGTAACCGTAAACAATTTTCGACTAGCAAAAAAAGACATCTATCATACATTCCAACATTTCTCGCATTACAATATTACTGTACTGCAAGCTGTGAGGTACATAGAGATCAGTATCAATTTATTTTAGATAAAAATATTAAGGCTTTTAGCACAACATTAAGATAACCGAAGTAGACTCATGAACCAGCCACCCCTTCGCTCAACCATATTTTAGGAAACGTAACGACCCGCCTCACACGTCACCGCCGAAGAAACCTTTGAGTGGAGTGAGCATGACGTACTTCAGGTACTTATGGTAAACTGTATGAATATAAAAATATACAATGGCAACAGCAAAAAATGATAAATAAAAGTGCATTAATGAAAGACACAACTAACAATGTTACTAGAGACGAATCAGTTGGGTCATAATCACAAAGCGTAAATAAGTAAGTCAACAAAAAACTTTTTTTTTTAATTGTTAAAATAAAAAACATTATTTATTTTTATTTATTCTGATCAAGCAGTGCCACGCATCTCAACTCAAAATATCATGAATAACATAAAATCAAAACAAAAATATATCTCAACACATTTTAACACAAGCACACATGAGCAGACCCATCCCGCGAGCATACCCGCTCGTGAACGTGAAATGCTTAACCTAAATCTGTACTGTGTGTGTGCTAATGTTTAAGTTAAGCATTCGATTAACGAAAAGTCTCTTCCCGTTACCGTACCTTCGTTTAAGCAAAGCATTATTTTAGCGCAATATCATTGGACAATCGAATGCTTAAACTTAACATGCTAATGTTCACACAGATTTTGCAGAAATATATTGTCATTTTTATGTATAGAGTCGCAAAGTGAGCATGTTTGCAATAATTTGTATGAAAATAACGAGGTGGGCCGTTAAATGGGCCGGTGAGTGTATTACTAGCGGCCACTAGCGGTTTCACCCGCGTCATTCCCGTTCCCGAGGGAATATCGGGATAATAGGTAATCTATGATTAAATCCAGGCTATCTTCAAACCGTATGCCAAATTTCATCCAAATCGGTCAATTAATTTTTGCGTGAAAGAGTTACAAAAACATACTCACAAACTTTTGCATTTATATTATACTAGCGGCCGCCCGCGGTTTCACCTCCGTGGTTTCCGTTCCCGTGGAAATATCGGGATAAAAAAAACATATGTGTTAGTCCACTACTTGAAGTACCTACATAACAAATTTCATCCAAATCCGTTCAGTAGGTTTTGCATGAAAAAGTTACAAACAATCTGACATACTTTCGCGTTTATTATATAAGCAGTATATATGGGACTGGAATATAGTAAGATTTTTTAGTACCTATATATCTTTATGTGGGAAAAAATGTGAAGTCTGTGGAAATTAAAAAGCGCTGCTGGCAAACATGAACTTCGTCCATCGTTGCTGATGTGATGCTGACGAGAGAGTGGTCATTTACTTGTACATTACTATATAATTTGTGGGTCATTCGTGCCGAACGTGTCGACGAACGTTTCGTCGAACGCGTTTGTGAGAATGGAATCCAATAAAGGCATAGAGTATAACTGTCAAACAAACTCAAATCAAAAGAAAGAATCAAACTAACAAACTAACTAATACCTAATCTGTGGAATCAAAAGTGTCAAAAACAAATCGTAAACACCGCACATTTAAATTTTTTGAAGCCCGTTTGATTGTTTGGTATTATTTTATTGGGATTAAATAAAATAGCTGATTTTCTGAGAAATAATCTTACTTCTGTAGCTGCAAGACAGTTCCTTAGTTTGTAGCATTAAGACGAGACGGATAATGTTTTTCATGTAGGTAGGTACTGTGCTGTATCCACTCAATGAAGAAAGTGCGGTTTGAATCTCCTATTCAAGTTTTTAACAATAAAATGGATGATTTAGAATGCCATTCCCCGAGACCTTATATTGATAAACAAATGGTCAATCATCAAACTGATATTTGTGATGGGTATCCTAGATTGTTGCCGTATAACCCTGATCCAGTACAAAGATATGAAAATAGTAATACCTCTCCATACCCTTTGGTGAGTAAGACTGTAATAAAAGAATCATCTGATCCAAATTATTTTCCTTCCAATGATCTAGAATTAAGTATGTTGGATGGTTCTTCTATTGAGCCTCGAAGACCTATCATTCATACTAAGCCAGTTGTTTCTAGCAATATCCAAGACATTTGCAGGACTGTTTCTAATGGACCTACAAATGTACCACTCAAAGTATTGTCATCAGTTGAAAACCTAGAACCGCTACATGATGTAAGAAATGAGATCAGAAACAATAATTTCTTTATAAGAAGAGACAATTTAAAAGAATTGAATTTTCATAATGTTCAACCATTGCAAGAACAATTAAGTAAGTTAAATTTGAATAAGGAAAATGTTTCTTTAGCAAAACAAGCAGAGATGACAAGATTGAAAGTAGGTAACACTCCTAATAATAATGATCTACAGTTGTCACCAAATGGATCAACTGTCCCTGATGAATGTCGATGTCATCATTGTATTAAAATAATACAGAATGCACCATTCACACCAAGACAAGTTTTAAACAAATTTGAAAGTCAAGGTAGGAATGATTCATGCAATGTAAGACATTGTGAATGTGCACCAAAACCTCATCATATTAGCTGTCAATGTAAGAGATGTGTTCATGTTGAACCACTACCAGTTACTTGCCATTGTATAAAACAACACTGTTCCCCTGAAACAGTTGACAAAAGAACTTGGATGCTGAAGAAACATGGGCAATGCAATGGAAATGAAGGTTTGGAGATTGAAAGGCAGAATAATGTTAAAGAGAAAAGAGAACCCACAGTTGCAGACCTATTCAAGATTATCAAACTTCAAAATGAACAACTACAACTTCTGCAAGAGAAGGTTGATAAGTTTATGTCTGCTAGTAATAAGAATATGACAGCACCAACACAACCTTTTAATAATCAACAGGTAGCTCTTGAATCAGTTGATAGTGAGCAACATAAAATATCAATTGGTGTCATGACCAGCTTTGAAATGGTTACAACCTCAACAGTAATCAATAAGGAGATTGTCACACAGACTAATGAAAGTGGACATATTCAATGTAACAGATCACAAATTAGTATAAAGGAGGTTGTATCAAAAAGTCAGCAAGGTAATTCAAACTTTTTGGAAGGTATAACACCGCTTGGAAAAGCAGCATCTGCACAAGAGGTAAACCAATGTGCTTCAGAAGTTCAAAAAAGGTTTGCCGATGCCCAGAATGTTCAAATTGATAATATCAATGATGATAAAACTTATAATGAATTAAGTCTTTATAATGTTCAAGTTGATAATGCCATTACCCCGCTTATATCACCGGAACAAAGTTTATATCTGGATGTGAGGGATTATAGTGGGTTAGTTTTAATTTAATTGTATGTAAGTTAGATTGCTTGATTTATTGACATCACTTTGTTAATTAATAAATGGTTTATTTCAGTTCTGACTCTGATAGTGATGACCAATCCAATGTTGGATGGACATACTACAATAAAGTAATGGTATGTAATAAATAGCCCTATTTTTTTTCTTTTTTAACGCATTTACTGCCGGTCCTTTTCCCTGTACCTTCGCACAGGTGTGTTTAACTTACTATTACCCAGTGCCACAGGCGTAAAAGCGCAAGTGCAAGCTTGCAAAATATATGAACTCACAGATGTGTTTAAGGCACTGGGTGAAAGTAACAAAAATGCATTTATGCATTACCGGCAGTGAATGCGTTAATGATAATTATAGTAAGTGCTGGGAATAAATTTTTGTGGGTATGCAAGCAAGTTATATGAATAAAATACTTACTTAACCTTTCAGACTCCGGATTATGAGACAATAGATATTCCTTTGTTCTCTAGACACCGGTGTCCGGTTCGGGATTGATGAATTAATATATAGGTATTCATTGTTTCAGACACATGTAAATGGAATGTTACAAGACTCTGATATGCCATCATCTGCTAGTGCTATGTATAGGAATACAAGACAGCAGTGTGTTCAAATGCAAATTGACAAGACCAATGTTAGTGTAACTAAAAGGTAAAATTTTGTTTATTCATTATCTCATTGCGGTTTTTTTTCATATAAGTATATTATGTTGGAGAATTATATTAATGTATGTTTCAGAGTGAAGTTTGGTGATGACCCATTAGGTATCCAGCAGCCACATATATATGCTGCTTCCACTGATACCAGCTTGAAAATGAACCAGCTAGCTGCTAAGTATTTGAAAAGTGCAACTCCCTCACTGTCATACCAAGTGGCGGTACAAAAGCCCAATTTGCCAATAGACATGTCTTTTGCCACTAGGAACTACATGGAAAGACATCAAATTTTACAAGGTTATTATTTTTTTGATTATCATTTAAAAACTTATTATAACACACAAAGGGAGCGAGTCGAGTTTGTACGCATGGCGGGACTATTACCTCAAGTTTATATGGCTCATCAGCTATTTCCGCTGTTGGTACACAGGCCTTCCTTAGGCCGGGGCCGCACTGAAACGGCGACTGCGATGCGACGGCGATTTCGTGAAAACAAACTCGATATAATTACATTTAGTCAGTGGCTACACTGCAGAAAATTTATTTGTTCATATCGTAGCCGCCGCGTCGCTGGAGCCGTACGAGTGCGCCTTATAGATGAATACAGAGAATGGGCCATGAATTACCACGCGGGGCCAATAGCATGACATACCTTCGATAATAAATTTTTGCCCACACGTTTAACCGCCATAATCGCTGGCCGAGTGCGCGTAGCATTGCACCACCGAGCTTCTCTGTCAATCATAGGAATTAGTCCGTACTCCCGACTTGACCCGCGTCCGCATTATGTGTTCTTTTGACTTGAAACTTCTGTTTATGACTGTTATGTTTATGCTTCGGTTTCAGGTGGGAAAACATTCCCTCTGCAATCCGTTCCAGCAGTTGAAATGCCAAGATTCTTGGATATCACAGCATTAAAACAACAACCAAAGTTTTTATAGTAAATACCCTGGGTATATTTTAATAATCAGTTATAAGACCATTCTCACTTGGCGAAGAGTCTCGTCTATATATTTTTTCACGTGACTATCGCATTGACGCGTAATTGAGGACCTCCGTGGTAGAGTGATACGTACACCGGTTTCTAGGTGTCGCCTACTCTGAGGTTCTGGGTTCGAATCCCGGTAGGGGCAAATGTTTCTATGATGAATACAAGCATTTGTACCTGAGTCATGGACGTTTATATATATTTCTTCATATAAATACCTATATGTATAATTATATGTATTTATATATCCGTTACCCTAGTATCCCATAACACAAGCCTTACAGTGCTTACTTTGGGGTTAAGTTAATTGGTGTGAGTGAAAGAACTTTGAACTTTCTTCGTTTGAAAACCTCATACATATACTATTTCTTTTTCCATGTGAAAAGTATTTATTTACATAAGGCTAAGTTCACATGACCTCGTGGCACCGCGCCGAACGGCTAACCGCGCGGTGGCGGCAGACTAAACAGTATTTATATCGTCTACATAATATAATGTAGACGATAAACACTGATTACTTTGATCTTGTAGTCATGTGAACTTATCTTAAGTTCAGTTTTTAGCATTGTCGATTTTATAATATTGTAAATTATTTTTTAATGACTAGTTGATTGTGTGCGGTGACTGCGGTGGCTAGTAGCTTATCTTAGACGTATGTATACTTTGTATATTTTATAAATAAAAGACAAAACAAATTGAACAGACATTTATTAAACCTCAGAGAAAATAACAGAGTATAACATTCTATTTTGTATAATTCCGTTTCTGAATCTGCTGTCTTTATAATACATTTACTTATTTGGAATATGTTTATGAATATGATTCGTAATTGCATGTATATATTTATCTCTTTTAAAATTAGTTTTATATGTATTCTCTTTGTTTTACATTATCACACATTTTATGGAAATTGTTAAATATTATATATTTAATGGTAGGCCTATTTATGCAACTATGATCATTCAATAAATAAATTTCAATTACATATGTATTTGTCAATAAAATTTATATATAATTTAAAGTGCATCTTACTTTGGAGGTATTTTTGAGAGACTTCACTTTTAATTGTACTCCTACTTTTCTTAGTGATCAAAGATTCATTTCTTATATTTTTTTACAAAGCGAACTGAAGTGTTCAGTTCATTCATAGATTATTATTAAATAACATTTTGATTCCTTAATATTACTTTTAAAACACCAATATGAGACAATGTACAATTAAATTAACAAATATACTGTGTCCAAAGACTGCTGAATCTCCTGAATCCTTTATATTATAATTAGTTACATGAAGTACTTTGGGTACTCGAAACATCCTCATCATAATTATATTTAATTACTTACATCCATTGACTAACCTACATATCTTAAATCTATCAGTTTGGTTCTTTTCTTCTTTGGTAAATTTACACTTTCCATAGTTTCCATTACATCAACACGGCCAACCTACTAAACTACAACAAATATTTGTTTATTATTTCATATCTCAGAACTATGCAGTAGTTACTTTCAATAATTTAATATCATTGAATTTTAAATCTAATATTATGCAGTTTATGTACATTGAAGATAAGACTGTATTAACACTTAAATAAGATTTCAATTCTCTTGCATCGCAAAATATTACAGATTTATAATATTAAAATCTAGAAAGGTAACCAAATATTTGGATGGCACTTCTTTTCTGTTGTCGAGTAGACATTCAAGACGTTTATGATATAATCTCTCTATAAAGAACTATTATACATCACTTTTTGTCTTACATGACGCAATTTTCTTTGACTAGACTTAGTTTAAATCTTACATTTATATCAGATGTGTAGTCTAATGTATATTTTTATTTTGATTATTTATGTAAAGTTACTAGGTAACAAATTACAGCAGCATTCATGATACTAATGTGTACTGTTTCTCTTTTAATTTCTTCCATTTAGAAAGCATATGGATAGCATATCTGACGCACTAATATAGACAATGTATGTATGGTGATACTTCCTAAAAGACGTTTTTTCATTTATTAAATGAAGTCGAAAATGGAATGCGTAGGTAGACGAATAATACTTCCAATACTTAACAAAAAGAAACCAGTACTAAAACATTGGATGTATGGAAAATGTACAAAAATTGACCCCAATAACATTTAACAAAGGATGGTATTTAACTGTACCTCAATGTATTCCGGTTTTCTCTAACAAATTTTGCCTTTGTTCCGCCAAAAATACTAATTGTGTACCAAAATATGCTCAATAACTTAATAATAAGCACCTATTTAATACCTATTGCAAGTTTCTAAAAATAATAATACACCTAATTATTATAGGACCTTTTTTTAGGTTTGTTTCAATGTACTGCAAAATACAGGGTGTTAAAATACCCATAACGAAAACGAAAACCACGTATTCTACCCATCGTTACAATCATTTTCTTGTATGGGGCCAAATCTGGGAACTTGATAGTTAAGGAGTTATTGAGAGAGATTTTAAAGATTAGTTTAAAGTTACAAAACCTCATTGCGTTAATTGTGTATGCTCCAATTATAAGGTGTTATTCGATTTTTAATACGAAACTCTTACTTATACAGTTACAGCTTAAACATGCTTATCGCGTCGTAGCTGAAAAACTACTCAAGCTAAAGATTTTAAAAATTTGGAGCATACTGCTCTAATTCGACTCTAAATTTTGAGGTATAATAAATACATAATCGTAGGTCAAATAATTGTGTGCAAGCCAGAGACACGGTACTCCAGCTCGCACACACTTTTATCATCGTATTTTCAACAGTATTTGAGTGTGACGGTTAGTTTTTTGGTTCTCATTTCTGTGTTCTAAATATCTGATTACAGTCTAAAATCCTAACCTCACTAGTTTTCCTTAACTGCATGTGTCAGCTGGGGATACGTTTCTCCAGCGAACACACAAAAAACAACTCCTAGTAACGAAGTTGTGGTTGCTCCTAAAATATTACTGACACGTTTGATTGCTTCTAATATGCTTTAAATGCATACTTAGAATTTCTCTATGTCTTATGGGGAAGCTGTAGACACACACATTGCAAGGACTGCTTTTAGACTGTGCTTTTATGCTCCTATTGAAAAACTCGACCGCATTATTTGTAGATAGACATCTTTCCGAACCGTCTAGGTACCAATTCGTGTTATGTACCTATTCTTTCTTGAATAAGTAATTAAAGCTCTGTGGCTTTCATATTTATTCATACAAACTGCTAAAGTGATGTTGAACACGTCCGGTGTTTGGATGTTATGGAATTTCAGTAAAATAAATGCATTTTTTTGAAATTATGTAGTACGAAAGGCATTATTTGTTCTTCAATAATAAATTATTTGAGTAACATAAAAGTTGTACAAAGCCGTTTTAAATGTGAGTCCGATTCTATTTCGATCCGATACATATTAGATATTTTGTATAATAATTTGGGATATTGGTGCACAATCAGTATTTTTTGTGAAATAATTATTGAGCTACTGTTAAAATAGAATATTTTCTGCGGAGTAGAATAAAAAATTGTTGTATCTTGGTTATAATTTTGAACTTATTTGGTGTAACATATTTTGTTGGCGGGGAATTATTTTAGAGAGGCGTATATAGGTGTACCTTAAGATATTTGGTGGATTTAACGATTAAAAATTATCCTTTAAAAAATACCAATCCAAGCTAAAATTTATTTACCTTCATATTATTTTAAAACTTTTAAATACAATTTATCAATGACTTGAGCATACAATTTTTGTGCATTGTAATTCAATCATTTACTTCCCGAAACGAATTATTTAATGTACATTTTCTTAACAGCGTAAGGGTCAAGTTTCCCAAGAAATGATTAGCTAATAACTAGTAAAATTCTTTCATTTTTTAAATTCCATGCAGCGAAATTCAACAGACTACGTCATAGATTAAATCATTTATATTGTTTAACATTATTTTTTCCTCTACTCATCACCCATGTATCACAACTTTGTCAATCATACTGTTTCAACATCTACTATCTACAAGAACATTCTACTTGAAAAACTATTCGAACTAAAAACTTGTTTTGGTATATCCCAAATATTTAACATGTCGAATATCATATCAAATTGTATAATATAAATTACTTAAAATTGTGCACCTGGTTCCGTATTCGATACTTATGGTAATGCCGCCTTATAGAGTTTCGTCCTCACCTCCGCCCCTCGATTTGCTGTCCAGCCTTAGTTCTGCTAGCCTCTGCCTGATACTGTTTGGTCTATAATTTGATTTTAAATCATTAGTATCGATATAAATAGTAAACAATGGTGTTAAGAATAAAAAAAATGCAATACAGTTCGAATGAAACCAGGACTCATGAAAAAGAACCTACATAAAATGCGTATGGTCACTACCCATATTTTTTCCGGTCCCCATCGGGCCACAAAGTGCATAGGCACTCTGTCGACACGGTACGCCAGTATATTAAAAACATAACAAAAGCATAAATCATCTTGAAATACAAATATACTTTTTATACCTACTCCAGAATATACATACTCAAGAAAAAATAAGGATTACCTGTCAGAAAAGTAGGAAGTGACCACATGGTCAGCCGAAACCGACTGCCGCTGGTAGGCGCCCGCGCTGAGGTTGCTCTGCGGGATCTTGTAGACGCGCACGCAACGCCCGCTCGTCTCTGGTAGCACTGCGGTACGAACAATACCAAATAAGGTACCTACCAAAATACCGAATTATTTTACAAAAATCAACCTTACGAGAAGAAATTAAGGTGCACTTTCATTTGATGTCTGAGAATAAATGAAAGTGCACTTAATATCAACCTTATCTCAAGACATTATAGTCTTGAGATAAGGTTGATTTTTGTACAAGATTAGGTATTTTGGTAGGTTAGGTCAGTTCGGTAGGATTCGTCAAAATGATCATTGCATTAAGCTCCGATCATTTTGACGCTGACTGTACAAAAGGTACATTAGGATCACATCATAACATAATGGTCAAGTACCAGGGACAAAGCGTCGAAAGAGATGTTTGGTGTGTATTAGGCTCAATTTACATTGCCAGGGAATGGACTGGATGGCAATTTTTGAAATAAAATTGTATCTACATACTATAATGAGTTTTGTGACAATAGTGTTAAGGTTCATAGTTACATTAGAAGTCAAATTGCTGTAAAATGAGCGTGAATTCTCTTGAAGACGCGAAACTTCTTTTTGGCTTCATTCTAATTCGATCATTAATATTATTGACATTATTAGGACTCTTTATAGTATGTAAGTATAATTTAGTTGCTAATTTCGCTTCCATTCCATCCCGCGACAATGTAGACTGAGCATTTTAGTGGCATTTCGTAATTTGCATCGTATATGTAGAGTCTTTCTTAGGGAAGAAGTCCTTATGTAAAATATGGTTTACTTATATTTATAGTAATAGAGCTTATTTTCGAATGTTAAAGGCGCTGTAGCGTCACTCTCAGTCGCAGGGGACTTCTTTCGTGAGACAGACAGAATTTTTTTTTGCTTTCTTAACCTATGTAAAAAAAAATGGTACCTTGCGGTGAACTGGGGGGCGATATCGGCGCCATACGCTGCAGTGGCGGCCGCATGTTCTCCTGCTCCGATGATATAGAGCTGCTTCGACTCGACTCTGAGTTGTTCTCAGATGTTCGATTATTCGGGACACAGCCGTCGCCCCTGTTTAAAAATAATTGTCGCTTTCATTCATTACATTTCATTTTCACCATTCATATTATGATTCGGCACTTTTAGTATGATCACCACACTACTAATGCGCTGTCAAGCCAGTCTATTTATATTTATAGCAGTGGAAGTACTAGAATGGGGAACATTGTTACTATGACCACAGAATATATTAGTACCTACAGAAATTTCACTCCCGAGTTTAGGTATGATAAACGCAAGCGTCCGGTCACTGGACTAGTCTCAATAGGCTGGCACTCGCTCGACTAGTCGCACGGCAGACAGTTATTGTACTATGAATGCTATACGCAATGCAAAAGGTTGAAATTAGGTTGTTTTCTAGAATAGTAGGTAAATATCTCGGGGATTTTGCGCCGCTTGTATGGAAGTGATATAGGCCTGCTATGACTATAATATTGAATGTTGTACTAGAATTGGGAGAATTGAGGATTACTACAATTCCGTAAAGAATACTATTCTAGCTGAACACGGTTTTCGTGGGCATGTTCCGTGATGGCGAGTGGCGTGGTGGCCGTGGTGGCGATGTATGGCGTGATGGCGGATTCGAAGCAAACTGTCTTGAACGCATTCTTGCTGGTTCTATTACACAATTTCTCTCGTTGTAGCCGTCGTAGGGCTTATTAAATCAATTAAGCTTTTTACCTGCTAATACTTGCTACTAGCACGTAACGGCCTTTATAATTATTCCAATTATTTTTATTCATTGTTCTCGTCGAAGGGGAATGGCTGGATAAAAAGGGGGGGGTTGTGCCTTGTGGCGCACTTTAGGGGAGACAAGTCCAACAGTGGACTCAGATAGGCTGAAGATGAGACTTGAGTTTACTGTTGTCATTGTCGTCCTCATCGAGTCCTCGTGCTCTTTCGTGGCGAGCTAACAACTCGTGCATGAAAGTCGGGTGCAGGTCGAGGCTCAGTGGCACGTACTCCAGTGTTCATACAATCTAACCTAGAATCTATTTTACTATTCTACGATCATAATGTGTACCTGTTGTCGTTGTCGTCCTCGTCGACCGAGTATGGCGTAGTCTTGGTGGCAGAGCCGTGGCGTGCTAGCTCGTACTCATGCATGAAGGTCGGGTCAAGTTCGCGGCTGAGTGGAACGTATTCTGGTGCGCACGCGACGTAGAATATATCCTGCGATCATAAAGTTTACTTATTATAATTCTAAGGCAGTTAACCTGAAGGCTTGATGAGAATGCAATCTTGACCATTATGTCGGAAATCCTGGTTTCTTGTTCGCTTACAAGAAAACTATTGCGTTTGGACGCTGACTTGGCTTTGATCTTTCTATTATTACGCCACATCTATTGGCATTATGAGAGGTTCCACATAGGATACTTTTTTTAGAGAATACTTTATTAATATTAAGAAATTCTCAAAGATCTAACTACCTAGTACGCAAAGAGGTATCAACAACGGCGAATTATTGCTTTTTCTTCCATCTATATAGAAAAGTCTTCATTTAATATTCCATAGTCACAGAAACTGGACGTACCCTCCGTCCACAAAGCAGTTTCAACCCAGGGATGCAGGCAGCGTGCACCAGGGATCCGTTTGCGACAAGTCTGATCTCTAACAGGTCTTCAGCAAACGCCATTATGTACGGGAATGCGCAAACTGCAACACGGAAACAATAATGCGTTATAAATTGTCATCGTCAATAGCCATTTTAATGTTCCTACTGCTGGGGCACCTGGGCCCTTAGCCAAAGTAACAATTAAAAAACGATATCGAAGTTCGAAAAGAATGAAATGTATGGGATTGGCGGATTGGCATGGGTCGCGCTAAATCACGTGGTCTTACCGCAAGGTAATTGGCGAATATAGACAATAACGAATCGAATTATCGTTTCGCTACATAACGATGTTACTTTGTCTACGGGCCCTGGCCTTCCTTATGAATGAAAAAGGAGAATAAATGTACCTTATTAATGTCTAAAACAATTTGTTGTTACAGTTAAAGCTAGGTCAAGAAAGTTCTTTACGGCGAGTGGTCCGGTGTTTTTGAGATACCTAATTACCTATACTTTATGGGTACCCATACGGACAGCTTAAGTTTTGGCGCGCACTGTTCATTGAAATAAAACAACTTTTCCTCATATTAAACGCGCAATATTTCACGAACTAAGATCTAATTGTCCGTATTTTTGGGTTTTTAGGAGTTTTTTTGATTTTCCCGACGTTTCAGCACCTCTTCAGCTGCCGTGGTCACGGGATGGCACCCGATGATGGTGGTCATGGGTTATGGGTACCCGCTTAGGCTACCGCTCGTTTGTAGGGACACTTGACACCACCATGCAACCGGTGGCCCCACTGCTTGCTCCGTTCGCATAACATTCAATGTGTACAAGCGATCAAAGCTCTAATTACGAGTTGACATTTACTGTCAACGTTTTCTATAAATATAGCTCTACACATGTCGATAAAACAGTCTATGGATATGAAAGGGACAAAGCGATAGTTTCCGAAAATTATTATAGCGGGTTTTAGTTGATATGGTTTTTGGACTCTTGGTCACATTTCATAAAATTTATTTCACTCCACACCGACAGAGTCTGAACTATAACATAGTTGATAGGTACCGTATATACATCCTTTTTTTAAACAGACTTACCTACAGCAGCGGGTACCGTCGTCCAATGGAAATCGTATTCGCTATCGCTTTCTAATCCTTTGCTTGTTAACCTTTCAAAGTGGCAGGTATCTGAAATTCAAAACAGATTGTACAATCAAGTTCACTCATGTTTATTTAATAAATTGTAAACCTACTAGAAAATAGACTAGAAAAAATTAACAACTAAGTAGTCTCCATATCGCTCAGATGGGACTTGAACCCCCACCCTTTGGCAGTCGGGCCCAACGCTCTAACTAACCGAGTTACCGAGACTCATGAGAATTTTCTTGTATTCACTTTTCTACGCTATGGCCACCCATGTTTGCTCTTATGGGGTATTTTTATGTTTCGTTTTCGTACTCACGGTTGTAACATAGCACTATTTGTCCGTCTCGCTCGTCTCCAATACGAAGAGCATTGACTAATGTTCCACGTCTCGGTCCACTGTCTTCAGAGTTTTCTGCTCGTTTTATAGCCTGGAATTAATGGGTACCTATTTTATGCGGTGTCGCTTAATTCGTTTTTTTTATCTGTTATTATGGTGTTTTTATTCATTGTTTTTTACTTCATTCATTTAGTCGACTGATGATAAAGACCTATCGGCCGACCGACGACCTGCCCCCCAATTGTCTAATTTCAATATCACAATCCCTTTCAAAAGTATTGTGATTGTGATGGTGATTCATGGAATTGTGTAATATATAGCCGCAATCCCTTTCCGAATGATGTTTAAAATGACACTTCATTTGACACTTCTCCATACATTTGAAAGATATTTTCGACTGTCACTTTGCTTAGATAGGTCAATTTCTTTAATTCAATACCTTTCTAAACGCGTCTCGATCACAATCCCTATCAAATGTCAAATAGTGACGGTCTGAAGTATGCAAATATCTTTCAAATGGCGGATTGAAAGGGATTGCGATAGATTTTAAAATTAGACAATTAGCCCCCTGTTTGGCACAGGGGTACTAAGCCCACCTTCTGCGTCAGAGGTCCCGGATACGATCCCCGGACAAGACAAATATTATAACTTATTAATTTTGCATTTTACAATGCAATTTTTATGTGATAAATATTAAACAAGAAAATATACTAGAAAAAAGCAACTAGTCTCATATCGCCCTGACGGGATTCGAACCCGCATCCTTGGGAATCCGGCCCAATGCACTAACCAATTATGCTACAGAGACCTATAAGGACACGTCGATTTTTTCTAGTATATTCACCGTTGCACGGAGTTGGCCACCGTCGGCGTCGTTTCATCAATGAGATAAGACAAATATTTGTGTGCATGAACATGTATATTTGTCTTGGTCTGGGTGTTTAATATGTATATTATGTATATATTTACAAAAAAAGTATATAAGTATGTTTATCCGTTATCTAGTATTCATAAGAGAAGTTCTTCATGAAACTTAACGTGGGCTAGATAATTGGTGCGTTTGTATGCAATTTTTTATTTTTTATTTATTGGTTGTTTCGCTGTCGATAGCATTCACCAATAGATGGTGTTGTGCTTTTAGGCGTAATCAGTTTTACGATACTAACCCGGGAACAGAGGGTATTGTCATTAAATATGTCAGTCAACACCACGTCAGGCTTCAGTTTACATTGCACTTCGAAAACCGCCGCTATTATGAGCGTCATAAGGGCGCTCTCTAGGTCATACTATAAAACCTTTCCTTCTGTTTTGTATCCTACAGACACAAGTAATATTTTATTTTATTGATAAGATACTTTGAACTTACTTGTCCTGTACTAGATTCTAACATTTCCCAATGGTGTTTGTACCCAACCACCATTATACCAACTTCTCCATCCATCAACTTTATAAGAATAGGTGATTCACTTAATTGTATATCCTGAAATTATTTAATTAGTCAGTATGTTTGTTAGAGAATGTAACAAAGAGTATTGTAGTTCTATTAGCATGTCCATCAAGGATTTTGTACCTTGATATGTGTGTATTCGAATCCCATTTCACTATCAGTCTTGGATTCTTCAATCATTAGCATAACTCTTCTACCAATGGCTATAGCAAGCGTCGTCTTACCGCTTTCTCCTATGGAATTGGGTAAAAAGACCATCAATAAATTATGAATTTATATAAATATCCTTCATACTTATTTGATAAATTAGAAGTGTAGGTACATACCAGATTCTAGTATATCGAAATAATGTGCAGTTTTGGTTCGTGGAAGTCGCGCATGCTTGCAGTCTTGTAGCGGTCTCATTGCCCATGCGCCAGCGCACAGCTCCTGGAGATTTATGTATCGTCGTAAGTAATCATAACAACACATAACAACAATGTTTTCAGCATTGTTGTGTTCCGGCAGTTAGAGATAAGATAGGTACCCAGATCCTCAGTAGTTGAGGATCCGAGAGAGGCTCGCTTCCATCTTCAGCTTTATCAATACTTAACTTCGGCTAAGAGCCTCCCCGTTGTTCTTAAAAAAATATCTCTATAATATTGAAATATATAAGTGTGATTATCATTATGGTATGTACAGCCGTTGGTAAATGTGCGAACTTGTCTGTTCAACTACAGCTGGAAACCTGTGTCGAGAGAGAACATTCTTAGAGCTGCCTTATTTGAGTTTAATGATTATGTTCTTTATTAAGTTAGTTTAAATCAATGAATATGAATGAATGAATGAATTCTTCCTATGAATCAGGTTGTGACCGGTACTCACACTAGATCAATATTATCGTAGTCAATCGCAAAATATAGAAAGAAAATAATTCGCGCGTGGACACTTGTCAAATGCCCTCCAGCATGCGTCGCATGAGCACCTCGACAAAGCTTTCTCTAAACTTTTCTCGCGCGAGCGTATTGTCTGTCCCACTCACACCGTACTGATATGAGCGGGACAGACATCGCGAGATAAGCGTCGACAGCTAGTCGCGGTGCGCATGCTACGCTGGCAGGGTACGGTCCATTCTAGGGGCGTGGTTGATTTAAAAAGAATGAATACTCAGGGGGTGTTTAGTGCGAAGGAGTCTGACATAACTGTCACAGCTGGCTGTGGAGTATCCATGTGGTTTCACCATCGCTGTCGCGCCCAGGCCCACGTATCAAGAGCAAAAATAACAGTTACGTCAAATAACGTAGCGTACCTTCCTTGTGCATGTAGTTACTCTCTGGTTCCGCCTGAAAATCAGCGTTACATTTATGTGACAGAAGCTGAGGTCGGAGTCCATTTCGGCTATAAGTACCTAGTGTTGTTAATTATTGTGTTTTTTTATGTTAACTACTGGTTAGCCGAATAAATGTTTTTCTTTCTTATCTGTATAGGCAACGCGTAAAGGCCAGCTCCGCCGGCCGGCCCTACCAGTAGTGGACCCGCCTCCAACTGCTCGCGCGCTCACTCTGAACAGTCCCGGTCGTTCGCTCACACGGGCTGTGTGCACGCATCCTTCACATCGCAACACTACGGACGTTGTGCTGCTCTTTAAACAATGCTTCATCATCCCCTCCGCGTCCAGAGAGTGCCCAGGCCCATGTGCCAGGGAAAAAAATAGTTCAGTCAGCGTAGCCTACCTGTATAGGCAACGCGTAAAGGCCAGTTCCCCCGTCAGTAGTGGACCCTCCTCGACTCGGAACAATCCCGCTCGTTCGCTCACACGCGCGGCGCGCACGCATCCTTCCCATCGCAGCACCACGCGCGTCCTTCTGCTCTCTAGACGAGGCTTTACCATCTCCTCCGCGTCCGTAGGGTGCGTCCAGAGCCAAAAATAAGAGAATAAAATAGCGTTGCGTACCTGTATAGGCAACGCGTAAAGGCCGGCACCGCCCGCGCCACCAGTAGTGGACCCGCCTCCAACCGCTCGCGCGCCGACTCGGAACAATCCCGCTCGTTCGCTCACTCGCGCTGCGCGCACGCATCCTTCCCACCGCAGCACCACGCGCGTTGTACCGCTCTCTAAACAATATAAGTGCCCTACGTAGCTTTTAACATTAATCAACGTTTAAGTATTAAATCGCAATATTCTCTATGATTTGGACTGTCAAAAGGATTCATTAAGGTTTGATTAGAAATTAGGCTGCCTAAGAAGAGTGGAACAGACATGCAAGGGTATCTGATTTAATATCAGGAAAACGTGTTCTCGAAGACGCAGATGCTGTCCGAATGATGGTGGTGGTCCGATGAGAAATCCGTCATAAACAATTTTAATAACAATAATAAACACTTTATGACAGAAAAGATAGTACAGATGTTTTATCTCACGAGCGACGAAAGGGTCAAAGTGTGAAGCCGTATCTACTGTTGACTGTACAATTTACACACACAAGTATGGCTCACCCGCGCTCGTGAGATAAAATATCTGTAAGAGAAAACACACAAAAGGCTGCCTTATTGCTAAGTAGCAATCTCTCCAGGCAATCTTGACTTAAAAAGTAGAGAATTAAAAAGAAGATGAGGAAAAGAAGGGGTTTAAATTTAAATAATTGTGCTGAATCAGCATTGTGTCCTTACCTTCTAAAATGTAAGTGTTGGATGTAGTAGATAATAAGAGTCTGCCCTCAGTCATCTGCTCCGCACATACAGGCGTCGCAGGGAGTGGGGCGGACCGCCATACCCGACCCTCCCACGGGGCTCGGCGAGAACCACCTGACCCTTTGGAAAGATATTGTTTTGAAGAGCTTTAATTTAAAACAAACAACTTATAAAAATTTAGATATCCTTCCTAACGTTCGAAATAAACAATTAAAACTCAACTTATAGCAAAATCTGCATATAAAATCATTCTTGATGCCTCAAATGAAAAAAATATAGGTATGTATGTACTTGTTAAGCTTATTTAATTTAATGCGAATGCTACCGCGTAGAAGAATAGACCGCGCCGCGACACATTGGCTTGAGCAAGAATAAACTATCCTGTAGAAACGAGGCTGGTGGGCGCGTCGCCTCTCAGCAGCGCGTCCAGTTTGAGCGCCTGTCCTACGCGCAAGAACCGCTCGGTGCGGGCCGCGCCTGTGCTACTCGACCACACGTCTGACAGCGCGCGCCGCGATAGCATTGGCTAGCGCTAGAGCAAGAATAGACCGTTACAACTATCCTGTAGAAACAAGGCTGGTGGGCGCGTCGCTTCTCAGCACCTCGTCCAGTTTGAGCGCCTGTCCTACGTGCAAGAACCGCTCGGGGCGCGCCGCGCCTGGGCTTAGCGACCACACGTCTGATAGCGCGCGCCGCGATAGCATTAGCTAGCGCTAGAGCACGAATAGACGGTTACAACTAACCTGTAGAAACAAGGCTGGTGGGCGCGTCGCCTCTCAGTACCGCGTCCAGTTTGAGCGCCTGTCCTACGTGCAAGAATCGCTCCGTGCGCGCTGCGCCTGCGCCACCTGCTCCGGCGCCGCCTGACCACACATCTGACAGCGCGCGCCGCGATAGCATTGGCTGGAGCAAGAAAAGAAAATTAGAATGAGAGCTTCCTATAGCGAGTCCTGGGTCCGTATTTACTATGATCGACCACTTAGCGATTCCTTGCTCAAACCACGATATGCAATGTCGTACTTGGTTACGACATTTTCAAAATTCATACTTAATCTCTATGACACTTACAAATAGTTATTGTACTTGTACAATATCCATATAATTTGCGAGTGTCATGTATTTGTACAATAACTCTATAATTTGTTAGTGTCCTGCAGGGCGATTCTCGCACTGAAATATGTCGAATTCGACATTTTTCTATCCTAAATTTCTTTATTAAAAATGCAAGTAAAATCTCTACCATTGTCAAAATCTTTTAGTTTCAATGAGCTTTGACAATCCTATAATGTCAAAGATTGTTTTCAGTGAGATTTTAAACTGATTTTTGACTCTTAAAAATGTCGAATTTGAGATGCCGAAGACGCGAGAATGGGCCCGCTGGGGCCTTTCAATTGACTAGGTGCAATTCATTGTAGGTTGTGAGAGTGTCCCGCTCTTACTACCTGAAAGTAACCTAAAATGAATCGCATTACAGTTGATGGTAGGCCCCCTAGACTTGGACGAATTAGTCATGGAAAATACATTTTTTTTAAATGTCTTATCCAAGTAAGACATTGGCGTGGTTTGAGCAGTAAATGGTCATAGTGAATAAGGTTCATGGAAGACATGTGAGTTGATCGCAGGGCTACACTTCCTTTTTCTAGCATTAGAAATCATTCCCCCGAAGAAGAGCGTGTCAATCGTAAAATTAGTTGTTGTTTACACTAGTAGTGTAAGTACCTAGCACATTTCATTCCGGAAACCGTTAACTTAGTCTAGTAAAGATAATTTATTTGTTCGAGAAAATGACATTAATAACTACACTCAAATTGATTTTAATTATTGATTATACTTGAGTATGCAATAATTATTTTTAAGTTTTCCCCAAAATTATTATGGACATTATTTTTTAAAGGTCGTTTCAATGTTATAATACTTCTATCTTATAACATTTAAATCTACATGACTGAATTTTTAAAGGGCTCTTAATAACCAATAAACACGATATCTAAAACTAAACAATAAATAAACAAAGGGTGATTTTCCATTATATTGAGACTTAAACTACTTTATTGGATAATAGACATTTTCACCATGGTGTTTTTTTTACTTCAATAGTGTTTTTATTAACAATTTTTGTGTATTTGGAGCAGGCGCATTTGTACAGTCCATTTTTTTTTCAAAACGTTATTGTCTATATATTTATAATATATAACCCACTGGATAAATTTCTCATTATCGGTGACTTTAATATGAGTTCCATTGTATGGGAACCCACTGATCATGGCTTACAAGCGGCTCAACTACCCGGCGACGCATGCTCTGATTTTATCAATACTTTAAATTTGTGTTCTCTTGATCAATTTAATTATATTCACAACAACCTAGGCAGAATATTGGATCTAGTCATCTCGAACGACTTTGTGTCAGTTACTGGTAGCCTTGATCCCCTTGTTCCGGAAGACCCCCACCACAAAGCGCTTGATATTTCCGTAAATTTTATTGAACTTAATCCGCTTAAGGTTCCTAAGCGTAGCATACGCATGTTTAACCGAGCTGATTATACGTCAATACGGTCTAAATTGTCTGAAATTGATTGGGACCAACAGCTTCACTGTGGTACTGTAGATGCTGCGGTGGACGCTTTCTACGACATTATCAATCGTTTAATTAACGATTTTGTGCCAATAAAACGGACTATGCCCAACATATTTCCACCATGGTATAATTCCGCGTTACTAAAAATATTAAAAGAAAAATTAAAATTCCATCGTAAGTTTAAGGTACGGTACGGTAATAAGCAAGACGAACTCTCATTCAAAGTACTTCGCGACAGAGCTAACGAGGTTGAAAACGAGTGCTATCATAATTACATCTCTCGTATCGAAGACTCTATACTAGATAATCCGAGGGCGTTGTGGGCATTTAACAAAAATCAGCGTAGTTCATCATCGTACCCTGCGTGTATGTCTTATCAAGGTCAACCGTGTTACGACGGCGCAGCAATTTGTGAACTTTTTTCTAGATATTTTCGTCTACCTTTTTGTATAGTGATGACCTTGTCTCTGACTCAATGCGTGATAATCATGAGCAAGGCGTAAGCGGTGGCTGTGACATTGGTTCAATAGAAGTTGAACCCGATGTTGTCCGCAAACTTCTAAAATCCCTGGACGTCAGCAAGTCCGCTGGACCTGATGATCTACCTGCTTTGTTTTTGGTAAACTGTGCTGATGAATTATGCTATCCCGTCTCGATTATTTTTAAGAGATCCCTTAACGAGGGTATTATGCCTGCCAAATGGAAAGCAGCTTATATAACGCCAATACTTAAAAAAGGTCCTAAGGATTGTGTGGAAAATTTCAGACCGATCTCCAAGCTGTGTCAACTTGCCAAAGTACTCGAGAGGTTAGTGTACGACCAGGTTTACAACTGTTTAAAGTTAAGCTTTAGTCCTCAGCAACACGGATTTTTGAAAAATCGTTCCACTGTGACTAACCTTGCCGTGTTCACAGATTACTTGACGGATCAAATGGATTTGGGCAACCAAGTTGACACGGTTTACACTGACTACGCCAAGGCGTTTGATCGTCTTGATCATAGAATGTTATTATTAAAGCTTATGAAGGTAGGCATTAGGGGGAATCTATTCAGGTGGTTTTCATCGTACATTGACAGAAGGTCTCAGGCGGTAGTGCTTAGTGGATTTACATCTACGTGGTCTATCATACCCTCTGGGGTTCCGCAAGGCTCTCTGCTTGGTCCTTTGCTTTTTATTATCTTTATTCATGATATAGGTCAGTGTTTCCATCATTCTAATCATCTCTTATTTGCAGACGACATGAAAATTTTTAAAATTGTTAATAATAATGACGATGCTGTTCGGCTTCAGGATGATCTCCGAAGGTTGGACTCATACTGTTACTTAAATAAACTAGACTTGAACGTATCTAAATGTTTTTCTATAAGTTTTACCCGTAAAATCAATCCCTTTATTAGTAGTTACAGTATCAAAAACGAAAAATTATCAATTCGTCAAGAAGCTAAAGACCTGGGAGTCATCCTTGATTCTAAACTGCTATTTGATAAACATATTGTCAATACTATCAACAAGGCATCTCGTTCACTAGGGTTTATTATGCGTCTGTCTAAGCCTTTTAAACGCATGAAAACCATTAAAATCCTTTATTGTGCTTATGTCCGTAGCCATCTCGAGTATGCCAGCCAGATTTGGAACCCCTGTTACGCAACTTACATAAATGATATAGAGAAGATCCAAAAAAAATTTACTCGGTTCCTAAATTTCAAATTCAAAATTCCTAAAGCATCTTACGAAGACCGTTGTACTAAATTCCACTTGCTACCACTTTCTGTTAGACGTAATATTGCAGATGTTACATTTCTACTCAAGTTGATTAGAGGTTCAGTGGATTGTCCTGATCTACTTGATAGGATTCGTTTTAAAATACCTACAAGAGCACCCCGCAACGATTCATATAGACCATTTAGTATTCCTTCTATGCACACCAACTACAGGCATAACAGTTTCCTTATTAGAGCTTGTTCCGCCATCAATAACGCTGACGCCAATGTTGATTTATTTTTCAACAGCATCACGACTGTTATTAAGTTATTGTTTAAAATTTAGTTTAATGTTTTATTGTTTAGTTTAATATTGTTGCGCACCTGTCCCTTCTGGGCTACGTTTACTTTAAGATCAAATTCTTTTGAATACTACATGTGGTAGCTTGTCAATAGCTTTTAGTTTTATATGTTTGTTGTTATATGTATGTTTATAAGCTGTTAGCTATCCATAAACGATAAATAAATAAATAAAATAAATAAATATTTAAAAATATAAAAAATCCCTTAATAATAATTGAAGCTTGAAATTGTTCTATAAAAAAAAAACAACTAAAACAATCTTATTTCCGAAACCTCCCAAAATAAATAAGTGATTTTTGGGTCTAAGGTATAAGATGTTCAAATAAATGAAATCCTACTCAAATCCTTACTGTAGATTTTTATCAGCAGGAGTCATAGGATCGAGAGTTTCGCGACCGTTATTTTAAAATGCTCAATAGGAGGAGGGGCGGAAACAGCAAGGTGGGTTTCCAATAACCGCAAATAATGTTCAGAAAAAGAAATCCTCACTGTAGGATTTGATGTGAATTTAAATTTATTTTGACTGGACTAACTATAATTCTACAACTTACTTCACGATTGACTTCTTTTGTCTTCGTCTTTGGGTGTAAGATTTCTAATGCGAAAAAACGGTGCATTCAATCCGATATGACCACAGAACATCAATTCAAGTACACACTGCAAACAAACACAAAAGCAACGTGCATATTATCCTAATTCTACAAAAACGTAACATCTGAATTTGGACCTATTGTCATTGGTTGCAAATAAATAGTTTTGAAGAATATTTTGGCTACAGGCTACAACTTTATAACTATGTGACAACATCGATCGCTATTAGTATAAGACTCACCACCTTATGATCAGAGCAGTGCTCGGCGTAGATGTCTCTGATGAGCGTGTCCAGAGTGCGTTGCCGTTTCAGCGCGAATGTCGGTGTTTGAAATGCTGCCTTCTCCCCATTCATCAATTTCACCTGTCAAATGAAAATTAACTTCAAAGATCTTAAAAATAAAAAGTTTGAAACAAATTAAGTTCTTAGAGAAGCAATCTCGTTAAGACGATTTTACGGTTTGAGTTAATTTACGATATATCTTTTATGATTATGTTTTTGGTCAATGAGAGTTTCATCATTCATTACACAAAAAATTAAAAGTGTTCATTGCATCTAAAATACCTATGTTAATCTGTTTATGATAATTTATGGGATAGGTGTTTATGAAATTCTCTATCAAGCATTCAAGGGTCAATAATTTTTAATTCTGAAGCAGCGTACGAAAGTAGTAGTTATTTTTCAGTTCCACGTACCAATAAGAACTCCCTGAAGAGCTGTGGGTCATTGAAGATCGGTGGGCACGGCAAAGACGGTCCGAAGGGCGGCACCGTGTCGTCACTGTACACGCTCAGCCTATACCCCTCGCCTTCCACCTCCGAAACCACCGCGAATATGTCTGTTATGGTACTAAGGAAATTATAGCATGGTGCTAAAGAACAAAAACGAATAACTCAGTGGTCGGCATCCAAAAGTCACAGGTTCTTCTTCTTCTTCTTGTGTGATAAAACGTCAACACAAATAAAATAAAAAATAGGTATGTGAGATGACGATGACATCAAATTTTTCGTAAGGAAGTCTCAAGATTTTTTTGTAAGTAAATAATAAATGTACAACAGCGGCTACGGGTTTACACTTTGACCTTTAGAGCGCACTCACGTCGCTTGTTTGCAATCAAACTTGCTTGAATTGGTAAAAGAATGGGCTCCTGTTATTTTTTTACAGCTACAGCAACTTTTACGGAGCAAAGAGATAATAATATACAAAAGGATTTTTTGTAACAAAGGAACATCTTGGAATCTGAGACCAATAAATCTCTCTTGTCATTTTATATGCTAAGGTCAAAGGAAAAAGGAGCCTGTGGAAAAAGACAGTGAAATAGATGTAGGTAGACGGAAAGCTCCGAATTCGCTGTTTAACAAATAAATCACATTGCGTGTTACTAAATCTTGGTATTAATGGTTATACGTCTCTGTACACTAATGATGGAGGTTTCTTAGCACGAAAAAGTTTTCCTACTTTTCTATTAAATGTTAAGTTATTTTTATTATAATGTTAAATAGCCGCCTCTGTGGTCTAGTGGTACAACCGGTATCAGACCCAGGGGTCCCGGGTTCGATTCCCAGCGGGGGTACATATTGGTTTGGTTGGTGGTAGGACTTGTTGTAAGTCCGCCTGGCTAACTATCACCATCTTATCTAAGTTTGACGCCATACCAACAATGTTTTCAGCATTGTTGTGTTCCGGCAGTTAGAGATAAGATAGCCAGTTCCTCAGTGATTGAGGATTCCGGGAGAGGCTCGCTTCCATCTTCAGCCTTATCAATACATAACATCAGGTATGATGAAGATTAAGAGTCTCCCCGTCGTTTATAAAAAAAAGTAAGTAAGACCTTCTTATGTTTGACTAAAAGTTAGTAGCAGTATGAATGGTGGCGGTGTAATGAATTATTGTTCATGATATGAAAGAAAGAAATAAAAAATATTTATAAACATACGCACACACAGAAAACAAAAATGGGAGAAAAGGACAACAACGGTTTACGTGCAAAAGTGGTAATAAAACAAAAAAGGAAAAAGCGCGTGAAAAAAGCTATTGCTACTTCAAATAAATGATAATCGTTCGATTTATAAATTAGCGATTACCATTTTCTTTTATGAGCACCTAATGTATTGATTCCAAAACATATCGTTACAAACTCTGAATAATACTTGACGTTTTTAGTAATGTCGTTTATTACGTGGTAAGGTCACCTCCACTAAAATAGGCTTGCTTAATCAAAGCCTTTTGTTCAGACAGTAATATAACACGCAGGTCTCGCGACGATAGAGTTGGATTACTTTTGTTGGAAGGTTGTTTTTGCTGTGACATAGGATGTGTTCAAAGTTATTTTGTCTAGTATAAACCCGAAACCATTTGTTTCATTCATTATGAATAACTTTTTGTATGGAAAGAACACTGGAATCGGACAAATCGAAGCTCTTTGATACATTTTAGCATGTTTCAAATGAAGTCGCGTAAATATTAGCGCAATTTTGGTAATATGTCCAATGATCGTTTGAGGTAGCTTTCAAATTCTTCTTGACTTTATTTACTTTAAGACTACAAAAAAATTACGTAACCTTTAAAAGTACCGTTGTTTATTTCGGATAATGGAAGATATAAACACATATGTTTTTATAAAAAAAATATAAAATTGTATAATCTTTTGGAGAATACTCGTACAAAATACCTAATTAGACTTGGGAAATTGAGTCAACATTTCCTCATATTTTTATCCTCTTATTTGTAATTTGGTTCAAATATCATATTTACCCTACAAACGAATTGTGACCTTTAAAAAGGGTTGCTCTTTTATATATCTCTACTATTTGATTTTACATATATTGGGTATATATTTTATCAGATATATCCTCATTTCGAAACCCAACCTAGCCAGCCCCGTTTAAAAAATATGTAATGGAAAATGTAGATTGTATATTGTTTTCAGTACATTATTGGTAGAACAGTCAGGAAACTTCCGGATCGACCAATAGAATTTGTTTGGGAAACGTTGTTTCGAAAAGTAATACAGTTAAAGAAATAATTTAATATTAAAAAAATTAAACGATAGGTAGGTAACCTATGAATGTTCTTTTATTTGTGATAAAAACTTTTCTACTTTTTGAAATAACGCTCCCTAAAAATACTCACTTGGTCGACCGGGATGTTCCCTGACTATACATATTTTAGTATTTAAAAATAAAAAAAAGATTTATTAAAATTACTCATTTAGCTGGTGGGTTAAGTAACATTTTGTGGCAAGTGGTGACCGCGCCATTGCCGCAATGATATAAAAACAGGTATTTTTCTTGTTAAGTTTTTTCCTGTTGTAAACAAAGTTGCTGCCATGACGGATAAACATCCCAATTATGATAATAAAAGCTTTTTCAAAGTACAAAGTTTTCCTCCTGTCGTCGCTTCGAGTTATTAGATTGTAAAGGATACGTGTGAAGTGGCTCTTGACGCACTGCGGGTTGAAAGTGTTGTGCACGGAGTCCTCTGTGAACACTATGTTCACGATGTCGTTGCCAATGTGTCGTTTTCTCTCAAGCTAAAGAAAACCATTATAATTATTATTTTCAGTACAAGTTATTAAGAATAAATTTATGTTAAGTGTGGTCAAAGGAGATCATTCAGGATCCTCACATTTTAGTGCCTTTTCTGAAAGGCCAACAAAAAAATATTGGTACGTATACGGTTAGAACTAGTAATTTGAAGAAATGGTAGATATGGCAAAAAAGTTGTAGGATTACTCAAAGTCAAGGTATACAAGTTCAAAGATTTATAATTTTCGTACATTTATAAAATTTTGAAAAAGTAAAGAAACTTGATCTGAAGCATTTTTATTATGCAGTGAGGTAATTATATGTTCTAATAACACATCTAAGTAACAATATTCCTGCAACAAAACAATATAAAAATTACGTACGTAAAAATATATTTTTTGCTTTGCTAATCAATGTCACTAGCTATAAAAATGATGGGTTACTAAATCGTTGGAGTTTGCACCCGAGTTCTTTTCGTAATAACACGTGTTGTGGGGCTCCATTTTTAACTCAATCTACCGTTTCTGTATAATAAAAAATATATTTACTTGACATTGGCAAAATTCGCGTATTTAACGCGAGCACGCCATTAATTAAGAAAGAAGGTACTAAATCGTTTTTTTTCTCACAATGACTCGATCATTAGTTTTAGCAATATGTATAAATATATATTTATTGCATTTTTAGAAATGAAGGAATGTATGAAAATGGCTGATCTTTGAACTTGTATACCTTGAGTTTTAGTAATCATACAACTTTTGTGCCCTATCAAACAAACTATTGCATATTTTTTTGTTGGCAGGCACTTTCTGATAAAGGCCCATAAAGAATGATCTCTTTTAAGGTAGTTCAGCCCCAATCAACGTGATACCTTTAAGCTGGCTGTTTAATTAACAAAGAAGTTTTTAGATCTCATTCCATTTATAAAAATTCCGTTAAGAAAATTAAACAAGTCCTGCTACGGGGCGGCGCGGCGGCGCAGCGTTGCCTACGTCGTAGCACCGTAGCAGCATCTGCTACGGATGTGTTTGAATAATGAACATAATTTTATTAATACAGCGTGTTCAAGGGTGTGTTTGTATTTCATTATTACAAATACGGCGTGTAAATTCGGAAATAATAATTTACATTGTGGATGAGATTTAAGAGGACAAAAGCTCGGCCCCGTATTAAGTCCCGGATTGTCAGAGGTACAAGTTGGGCTTCACAAATCCGACCTCCGAAGGATTACAATTGGATAGAGTGAGATCAAGACACTCTGTGCCCTATATCTTGGAAAGGCTTGATTTATTTTGTAAAAGTTCCTTTTGGGGTGTATCTATTGGATTTTGTATTACGGCTGAATGGATTATAGATTCCAGGTTGTATTGATAACATCTTTGAGCAACTTGTAATGGTTTTCAACAGAGAAATATTTTTTGTCGCTTGCTTTTTTTGATCTTGCTTTTGAGTTTACTGTATTTCGAGAATATTAATGGCATATGTTAATCGTAGGTTAGTAAGATAAAGTTTACGTTTATGAGCCGAAAGTTAATGTAATATAAAAAATACACCTAAACTATAAGTAGACAAAGCTAACTTTCCAATACACATTGTTAATATACCAACCTGCTGCTTATTGTCTTTGGAGAATGGCAACATAGTGGAGACGTGGAACATAATCTCGTGGCCTTGGTGCATCGTGTAGATGGAATGGCTGCCCGTCATATCACCTACAATGGGGGTACCGTTAGGCTAGGTTCACATGGCGTTGTACTACACGTTATTTCTGGATTCGGTTATAAACGTTTCTTTCGTGAAAAATACGAATAGCCAGCGTATTCAAACTACAAACCGGACCTAACTATACAAATCGAATAACTACGTTAAAGTTGGCCGTTTTGGTGAGTTATCGATGGAGCTGTTCTCGGCTCTGAGTGCGAAGTGTGTGTTTTTCTCTTACTCGGGCGCGTAAACTTAACCGCAATCTTTTATAGGATTGGCGGCCCGCTGTCTAGTGGAATACGTTTAACACTACATAACCTCAGGCTCATACAAAAAGCGCTCACGATCGACAGTGTAAAAAAGCTCGCACGAAGCTCCCTGTACAGATTTTGCAGTATTAAAGACATCTGAACAGTTCTACTGCTCATGTATGCCACTATGTATTCGAAAACGTTTGTCCTGCAAAACACGTGAAGTACAATGCCGTGTGAATCTAGCCTTACTGTGTATTGTTGAGGTAACAATAGCTTGACCGATACTGCAACATCAATTATGAAGAACAGAGCCCTGATTACGAGTTTAGCAAAATATAATAAATTTCGAAACTATCGCTTTGCCCCTTTCATATCCATAGACTGTTTTATCGACATGTGTAGAGCATGTGATGTTATCGAAAACGTTGACAGTAAATCTGAATTCGTAATGAGGGCTCTGAGTGCTTAGTGTGAGTTTTCTCACCTTACTGGCTTACGCCGATGTTTGCGAATAGAGTTTAATTCTCAACCTTAATCTAGGCTATCTTGTCAAAATTTCTGACGCGATGGTAACGTTTGGACATTTCAAACTCACACTAGGCCCTCTGATAACCTTACGTAACCTAGTAGCTGCTTTGTATCAATTTGTGCTTTCGAAGATTTGTGTGTTCGACCCATTATGTAGTTGTCACTTTCAGCTCTAGGCAAAAATCAAATGTAGTCAAATTATGTTCTAGACAGTCCAAGATCTACCCGTACTAACGTGTTGTATCATGATTGTTCAAATGTTATTTCATAAGTTTGAATAATGTACAGTAGACACAACATTTAATTTAAATTCTTTGAAAGCGAAGTTTTGAGAGGTCGTTTCTTTGTAGGAAGTTAAAAGGTGCCTTGAGTCCACCAGATGTCATCGCAATATTGAAGTAATGTTGATTAAAGAAGTATACGCTATGTATAGCGCCATATTGTTTACAGTATCAGGCCCATGGTAAGGCGCCTGAATGGGTTGTAGGAAAATATTGGATATAGCTCATGGCCGCGCTTGACAAACCGATCATATTCGATCACGTTCGTTAAGCTACGTTCGGCCCGGTCAGTTGTCGGATGGGTGACCGAAAGTGGCATTAAAGTTGAGTGCTTCCGTGCTTCGGAGGGCACGTTAAACCATCGGTCCCGGCTGTTGTCAACTGAAAACAGTCGTTAAGCCAAGTCAGAGCCCTTATGCGCGGCTTGATAAACTCTGACATTAGAGGTGGCCACTAATAAAAAAATAAAAAGAAGAAGATTATTAACGTTTATTTAAAAAAATTAAATTGAATGACATTAGCAGGCTTTGAGTGCGCTCTTATGGTGTTCGTATTTTGTAGAGCAACTGTCAAGTGTGTTGTGCTGTCGACTGTAAAACTTTTTAAGGACTTAATTTTGAATCGGAAATATCAGAACACTACTTATAATAATAACGAGCAACCCGTGTGCGCATAATGCGCAAAAAACACATAATAACATTCAAAAAAGTTTTTGAAGTGAAAACTTCTTTAGCGGCGTTGAGCACTTTTTCTGTAATGGGTATAAAATCTTAAACTCGCGTCAGGACACGTGACCTGATCGAAAAAGCGTAGGACGGATGGAGAATGTTGAGGTGACAGGTTGACTATGGTCTCGGTTGCTTAGCGACAGACTGTTGATAATGTCTTTTACTTGTCTCTTGTTTTATTGTCAATATATATTTTTCGATTCTCTATAATAACTAATGTTTTCTTATATCTTATTACCTAACTTAACGTTCACTTTAATATGGTTTGTCATGTTTGTGTACGATAGCGCAATAAATGAATATTGTATTCTACCACATAAATGATAGTACTTTTATACTGATAAAGCAATTGGTGCAAAATTATTCCCTAACCATTCCAAAATATCAAACATGCTCAACGTTAATAATCAAGTTTTCACTTCTGCCGGCACTCCCGGAGTGCAACCCGTCTTTTTTTTTTTGTTTTTTTTTATTTTTTTTATTTGAGTATTTGCTAAATTTCTCGACTTATCCGACCACTTCAGACAAATACCTTTCTAACGGTGTATTGCACTTGATTGTGCGACTTTTAGTTTAGGAGGAGAAGCGGCTTCACTGCCGTATTATATATATAGATAATAAAATGTATTTATTTTCACATACCTTACATTAACAAATTCATGTTAATATTTCAAACCAAAGTCAGCACATGATAATTAATACTATCGGCTACAAGTGAATTCTCAGATGGGACTCGAACCCACGACCTTTGGAATCGGTCCAATGCTCTAACCACTGAGCTGACGAGACAGCTATCTGAGAATTCACTGATAACCGAGTTGATTTTTTCGAATATTTTTCTATTTAATATTTATTATACTTAAGTATAAAAATGCTCAAAAATCATTAATAATGGCAGCTGTTTTCCCCAAATAAACAAAAAAAAAACATACACTGATGTAGCCAAGTTCATAACAGCTGGTTTTCATCACGTCTATGGTTTCGTATATACTGCGAGAAAACTTGGTTGCGAAGCTGAAAATCAACAACCTTGATATCGGTGTGTTCCTCAGTATTCTTTTCAACCCCTGGTCTGAAGAAGCATTGTTGATTTACAGTTTCGCAGCCCGAAGTATTAAAGCAAGATTAGAAATAAGTAATTAGATAGGTAACACAAGTATAGTAACAATGGGGCTGGCATGTACAAGGTACAAAAGCTCCTTGAAATAAATAAAGAGAAAAAATAATTTAAAAAAAGGTTTCGTAAGGTTTTTCTCAATAAACTTAAGCAAATCACTACAATATCGTTTCTCACGGCTTATAGTAAATAAACAATAATGAATGTCCGCTTTCTAAAGTTGATGGCGATGTTGACTGTCTCAGCAGTGCAGAAATACAACGCGATAAAGCAAGGCTTAGCCCCGACTTTAACAAAGATAAACTTGTCTTGGCTTTGACTTAGGTATCTTGAAATCTTTGCAACTGTTCAGGGATAGCTAATAGTAAGTTAATAAAAGTTTTTAAATAAACGTAACAATGCTCATTATGCGATGATAATATGGGTATAGTATGTTTTGTAGGATATTTATTTTTTATCTGACAAAATAGATCTTTCTGTGAATTATTCCATCATCTGATTGTTATGAAAAAGCTTTGATCGACTAAGTAATGAAACTGTTTTTTTTTATTAAAGATTTAAGGCATAAAAAGTATGTTTGCGAGATTACTTATCTTTTGATAATGTGAAAAAGGATCTCACATTTGATATTAAAATGTGTAATCTTGCGAACATGCTTCTATCCCAAACACAAACTTAATTAAATTTATATGTATATAAAAGTACTAAATCTGTCAGCGCTAAAACAAGCTTTTACTTGCCTGATTCAGAGGGTCGGTCCGTCTGTAGAACAAAAGTGTTACCTTTAACGTCGAGTCCTCCGCGGAACCGGTTCCATCCTCGTAATCGAATTTTGTCGCCCAAAAGTGAAATAAATCGCTCCCATCCCTCGTCGCCTTTCTCTGAAAGATTCCGGCACTTTGATGACCGCTCATAAAAATATATTTATGGCCTCTCGGGTGCAATGGATGGACATTAAACGGTCCTGTAGAGAGTTATTCGAACACTACAAGCTATTTTTAGGTGGCCATTTGACGCATTAAAAATCAATGGGGTTAGCCTTTACCACTAAGTGTCGGAAGTGCTAGTTCTGCCTTGAATTTTTTATTTGAGAACTTTGAAACTATATTTCTTTACCCTATGCAAGTAAGTAATTAATTATCAATAGAGTGCGAGTATTCAAGAAGAATTTTAAAAAGGATTGAGTTTAGGTGCTAACTAAACTACAGTAATATGATTTGACTGTTCATAATGTATTTTACAAATAGATTGATAAAGGTATTAGATGTGAATTAAAATAAATATACTTACCATTGGACAGCATTTCGTCGTCTGTCTTTTGAGCAGGCTTCATGAGCATGACGCCTATTTTAAAATTAACTGAACCTTCTTGCTCTTCTAGTAAAAGGATGTCCTTTTGAAGTTCTGCACAAGTGATCTAATCAACATAAAAAGAAACTTTAGGATTCTGAAATATCCTTCAATTAATTTGTAGTACCTAGCGATAGTCTATTTTTTACTTTATAATTAATTTCTCTGTTAATATTTGTATTATCATCTCGAGACTTGTCCATTACTGTTTTTTCAGAGTAAATACCAGACTTGATTCTACCTATGCAAAAAAAATTAAAAAATTAAAGTCATTTATTTAGTCTAGGCTGCAACTATCGGATGCTCTATTTATTCTAGTACTTCTTTCTAGTATATCTTCTTGTTCAATATTTATCACATAAAGATAGCATTGTAAAATTCAAAATTAAAAGTTATAATGCTCTATTTAAGTCGGTAAAGCAGTCTACGGGTATGAAAGAGATAAAGCGATAGTTTTCGAAAACGATCATAGTTTGCCAAACTCATATTATGCGTACTGTTATTTCACAGTAAATACCAGACTTGCGTTCAATAATGCAAAAAAAAAAACAAAAATCAATATCATTTATTCAGTCTAGGCTGTTACAAGCACTTATGAACGTCAAACAAGCTAGGCTATCGGTTTACAGACGCTACGGACGCGGCGGGAGACCTTGTAACGAGAAGAATCGAAGAACCTATTAAATGATTATTCTTTTTATACTAATAATAGGGTGGCGTAGGTAGATGTTACAAATAACAACCAATAATAATCAAATTCGATTTGTGAATACCAAAATTGCTTCCATAATGAATGTTTGTTTTCACCATTAGCTTTGTTTACTCGCCGGTCTTGGAATGGCGCCGTTTCCATAGGTACCTATCTAAGTATTTATTATTAGGTACTACAATTTTATTTTGTTTCCGTTGCGTTACGATAGAGTAAACAAATTTTATTATGTTTACGCAATATACTCGTAGATCTTAGCTTGATGTGACAAGTTTAATAGACAAGTAGCTTTCGCGTTGTTTTTCCTTACAAAACATTCCTGCATTGTTATAACACTGATAATAATTTTTCTCTGCTAATATTATAAAGAGGAAAGATTTGATTGTTTCTTTGTTTCTTTGTTTGCATTGAATAGGCTCCGAAACTATGGAACGGATTTGGATGAAATTTGATACACAGATAGTAGATAGCCTGGTTAGGAACATAGGATACTTTTTATCCCGATATTCCCACGGGAACGGGAACCACGCGGTTGAAACCGCGAGAGGTTAGTATTAAATACTTAAAGGGTACAACGTTATTTTATTTTTACTAGAAACCTGTCTACTGTTTGTAGAATTCATAAATGCGGATAACACTTTGTGTAAATGCAACCCTGAAATCGCGACCGCGAGAAATGAAGTGTTTAACTTATTTATGGCGCATCCTCATCATCAACACAGTATAATACGATAACAATCGGCATTAACACGGCAACATATGTAAGTACAATCGGGGAACTTCCCGGTTGACCAGTAGAGCTTTTTTGGGAAACGTTTTCGGAAAGTACTAAGGTTAAGAAATAATTTATTACTTACTTACTTCATCAGCCTGTGGACGTCCACTGCCGGACATAGGCCTCTTCTAGCTCACGCCTATTGTGGCGTTCATAGGAGGCTATTAGCCTACTGCTACCACGCTGGCCAGACGGGTTGGTAGAGGGTTTGTTTCAAGCTTTCCTTCTCTCGCACAGGTGTTCAATGCGTCGAGCCTCTTAGTCGACTCTTACGACATCCCAGGCATGTGAGGGAGTGGTGACACTTGTATTCTTAGGCCGTCACCACACGGCGGAAATAATAAATAATTTATAATTCAAATGAAATACCTCTTAATGGTCTATTATTTGTGCCATAAACGTTATCTATACATGTTTTACTTATTTAAATAAAGCTCCCTGAAAAAACTACTGGTCAACCGGGAAGGTCCCCGACTGTGCTAACTTTTTATAGACGGGTGTTGCTCAATAACATTTGGAAAGTTGAGCAACAATAAGTTAAAGGATACACCATTATATTGCATTTGAAGTTTATAATTATATCTCGCCACGCGTGGAACCGCGTCCACTTGGAATAAAAAAAAAAAATTACGAAGTTTTTTCATTATACAAACCTTGTCCTGACAATAACGAATTAACCAAAAAATAATTTTAAAGGTAGGTACAAATCTGCGATTCATTCTTATTTTTTGGAAATAAATATTAGTTCTTCTATCGATTGACCAAGAAACTGACCTCCCTAGGAACCTTATCGAGCCTTTCCATAGCTGAGAACTGCGCCAGGATCTGCTTGACAGTGGGCCTGGTGGGCGCCTGCCCGCCGCCGCTGCTCCAAGCGCTGGGTGGCAGGTATATCTTGTGTGCACCCTAGGAATTAAATACATTATTAGTCCATTGTTTCGAAGGAGATTCGGCCCAAAAATTTAACCATGTGTTTGTGTGTGCGTTATGTGATATCTGGCATATGTTATACAAAACTGATCTCACAGTCGACAGATACAGTCACAAGATTACAATGTAATCTTTCGAAAGAGAGTCGTCTCGTCAGCATAAGATCACATGCTGATCTCAAGCTTTTCGTATAGTGCAGCTAGATGCGCTTTCGACTGTACATCATAGTTTAATTTTAAGGCACTTCAACATTTATAACAGTCTTTACAGTAGAAATAGGCTCGACTTTAAATTTGGCCCACTAGTACTGACCATTTTATTGAAAAGTATTGCCCGTAAAAGACCCGCTCCTCCTTCTTGCACCACACTCAGCAAGTAAGGCTCTCTTGCTCCATCCACTCCAATGTAATTCTGATGCACTGAAAAATTAAATAAAATAAATATTTCATGTAATATGTACGGCTTTTAAATAAAATACCAATATTTTAGGGAAGTTTAAATAAGACAGAAAATGTGGATCATCCTCGTAACAATGATCCTATAAGTATCATGAGATTTTCCACTACGATTTTTATTCATAATTCATACCCAATTTTTTTAAGTGTATGTAAATATTGAAAAACCAATTTACCGTTCAAATTGTGATTGGAGTGATTTATTTATGTCAAAAATAGATTGTTATTGATTGAAGTATATACGAATATACCTACACACTTTCAATAAACTACGCGGCAAGGGAAGCAATAACACAATGCATATAATACAAAACATGTTGAAATAGTACATTACGGCAGCAGCCAGCAAGAAGCGTTGATGGACGAACTTGTAAGTACAATAGATACACACATACGTAAGTCCATCAATGCCTAGTTGTGGCCAAGGCTTGTATAGTTCTCAAATTTTCTCAAATATTGCGTGAAAATTAAAAATAAGTAAGTAGTATGGACGAACTTGTAAGTACAATAGATACACACATACGTAAGTCCATCAATGCCTAGTTGTGGCCAAGGCTTGTATAGTTCTCAAATTTTCTCAAATATTGCGTGAAAATTAAAAATAAGTAAGTAGTATCTAGGCAGAACTTTATATTTAATTAATTAGTGCATTCCCGCGTTAAAATGTTCATTTGTTTTTTTTTATAAACAGCTTTTTATTTGCAAGCCAGTACCAAATTTAAAAAAAACCTTTAATAAGTTACTTCCTTTGTTGCCATTTTTTTGGAATAAAACATCGTTCCATTTTTAAATTACACGACAGATATATCGCCTTTTCGGATCAAAAGTATACAATATCGAAAATTTTCCAAAACATAACTAAGTATACAGAAATCCTCAGAACCACCTATATTTTCTCTAGAATAGTGACAAAAGAAGATAGTTCCACAAATCTCCGCTTGGAGCGGCATTGGTTAGTTTTAAATTGGTCGAATTTTACATCTCTTTCGCGTCAAAACAGTACAATCTTCAGTATTGCTCAGGCATCAGCGCAGTCCACTCGCCATTTCTCTTTAAAAGTGTTCAAAAACAAAATTTTAATTTAAAGGTAAGTGTTATATTTCATTAAAAGTATACAATATCAAATTTATCGTGTTTTTCTCATAAAAATTACAAAACATTCGAAATACTCTTATCTTTGAAATCATATAATTTTGGAATTGAATAGTTTTCGTGATAATATTACAATGAATATGGTGTAAAATTTTCGAGTAAAACAATATATTTCCGGAATTGTAGACTATTTTAGATAACATATGACAAGACGTACGTTTAAGTTCATAATTATTCAGTTTTAATCATAATCCTTGCGCCACGTTAGGGTTTAATTGTGAAATTACCTTCTTTTTAATTTATTATTTCAAGTTATTTTTCCATTTTGTTTTCTTTGGTGTTGATGTTTTTGTATATTACTACTTGGAACATTTATGTAATATTGTCATAACTTTTTAAATAGGTTGATAAGTATAGTCGATATGGCAGAAAGAACCCTTTTCTTAGAAAGTCAACCAAGTGGAAAGCTAATGTCTTAAAACGATTGAGACATTCAGGTAAAAGTTATAATACTAAAAAAACAGTCGTAAGTGCAAAATCTGTTAAGGCTTCTTGTGGAGAAAAATGTAGACAGAAATGCTCAATAATATTTTCGGAAGAGCAGAGAAAAAAAAAATTTGATGCATACTATGCTTTACCAGATGCGTTACACAAGCGTTATTTTATTTCACACAGCATTGACGAAATAAAACCGAAGTATGTATATAAATCAAGCACTAGACCCAGAAAAAACGATTAAAGTTTTTCTTTACTGACTGCAATAACGAAAAAGTTCGGGTCTGCCAAAAGTTTTTCATAAATACTATTGATGTCTCCCTCTCGATAATCGAAAATAGGGTATTTGATGAAAATCATCCCGTGCCTGTACTTGATGACATGAGAGGCAAACATAAACACCATCATCACGTTGATGAATTAGTAAAAAATATTGCCAGGGACTTTATTAGGTCAATTCCTAGAGTGGAGAGCCATTATATCCGAGCTAATTCAGGCAGAGAATACATCGATGGAGGAAGGAATCTTACTGATATTTACAAGGATTACGTTAAATTATGTACCGAAGAAAAACAATATATTAACTACGTCATGTTTAATAAAATATTCAATACGGAATTTAATATTAGCTTTTTATCCCAAAGAAAGATGCATGTGAGGATTCTACTGCCTATAGTAATGCTCTTGCCAATGAGAAAGAAGAACTGAAAGAACGTCATGAAGACCACTTAAAAGAAAAAGTACTATCGCGAGAAGAAAAAGAAAAAGACAAAAACGAGACCCAAAGTAAATCGTCGCTTATTGTTGCAGTGTATGACCTGCAAGCGTCAATGCCCTGTCCAAAAGGCGAAATCTCAACCTTTTATTACGTTTCCAAACTTAATGCTTATAATTTTACTGTTTTTAATTTAAACTCAAAAGATGTAGAATGTTTCTTCTGGCATGAGGGATAAGGAAATAGGGGAGCTAATGAAATTGCAACATGCGTTTATAATTATATCCAGACCCTATGTGCAAGTGCAAATGAGGATCTAGACATATTTTTTTACAGCCATAACTGTACAGGTCAGCAAAAAAATAAATTCATAATAAGTATGTACATTCATGCTGTGGCAACAATTCAAAATTTAAATTAAATAACCCACAAATTCCTCATTAAAGGGCACACGCAAAACGAAAATGATTCGGCGCATTCCGTCATTGAGAGGAACATTAAGAAAGCGCTTAAATCTGGGCCAATTTATACACCGGATCAATATGTTTTAATTATCCGAACTGCTAAAAGAACTAGCAGAGCTTATAAAGTCAATGAATTAAATTACACACTATTTAAAGATTTTAAAATTCTTGCTAATGATTTAGACCGCAATTACACAAAAAATACAGAAAATGAAATGAGAATTATTAAAGTTACAAAAGATAATCGCGGATGTTTTTAATGATGTTGATAATACGTCGTACAGCCAAGAAGACTTCAAAATGATAAAAGTTGGACCCGTTACTTCGAAAGCCCTAAGAGCCAATTACCCCTATAGATCAATATACCATGCACCTATAAAAAATTCAGAACAAAAAAAGAAAGGTTTATTGGGTTTAGTTCAAAAGAAAACCATTCCAGATTATTATCGCACATTTTATGAGAATCTTTAACAACATTTAATATTCCCGTTTTTAATTTCTGAGTATTGTTATTTAAATAATATATTTTTTCAGTTGTCTATGAGACTTAAGACTGTTTTAAGAATAATTAGAAATTATGTAAGTACTTCGTGTGCTAGGTGTGCCACTTAATGAGACTTGATTTTTATGACGATTATCCTAAGAGTAACATACCAATTATATTTTTTACTTTTTACTTATGTCGTAGTTAGTAAATGCTTGTGATTAGCACTAATCACAAGCGTTTACGTTTTATGTAGTTTAGTTTTAGTATTTCTTAACGTTTTGTTTAATAAAATTTAATGATACTCATTGTGCCATGTTCAATTTAAGATTATTAAGAAAGATGAAAGTCTTAAATTGTTATATTCCTATTTTTGTGATAATATTGAAGTGCCTTGTTAAGTATAAGCATTAAGGGAAAGGTAAATAAACAAATAAAGTTTAATAGTTTAAATATTTATTTATGTTACCCTGAAATAAACCCTGTTACTTCAAATTGTACACTTTAAGATATAAATAAAAAGCTAACTTTGAACAAACGTTATCTACAAAACTAACAAAAGTCAAAAGGACAATTTTTCAAAAAATAAATTAAATTACTCTGTTTGTGAGTTTGTGTTCATTTAAATGTTACTTGTTAAGATAAGGGACGAATCTGTTAATTATTAAAAGAAGCAACTGCGAAACTTCCTTCAGTACATTTTTATCTACTGTTAAACTTTAAAAATGCTCTCCTGTAAAATTTGTAAAATTTGAGATTATACACTTTTCATCCGAAAAGGCGATATGTTTACTATGTAATTATTTGGCCGCTAAACCACGACAGATATGGATTTTCATACAACTTTCGCCGGCCTCTGCTCGCATTGTGTTGGCCAGTATAGCAATTTCGATTTATCTCGAAGAAGGTTGTCAAAATAATGCTCAAATTTACATGTGTTTGAGAAAAACATGTTTATAAATTGAAACAAGAGTCAGTCGGTACCTGTAAGCGGTACCTGTACACCTTTCCGATAGATTTGACTGGAAGTGACTTATTTGAGTAGTCAAGACACTGTGAATTTTTAGTAGTCAGGTAAGACTGTCTTGAGGGACACGGCTGTTTCTTTTTCGACTAGAAGCGTAAAATTTTACGGTTTCCGAGTATCCGACGGGAATCGTAAATAAGCTAGATGGGATTACAAATACGAAGATCGATGCGGGACCAACAATTCTGTGAGGTAGCTTAGTACTAGTCGTTCCTGCGTCACGAGTCATAGGAATTAAGGCTTATAGTTAGAACCAGGAATATTAGGAGTTTTGCAAAGAGACAAATAGGAAGCTATTCTTTACTCGACTTTTTGCAATTTTGAAATCCGTTCCATATTTATAAGGAAATCGTGAAAATATTGACATTATAATAATTTGAACTCATATGAATGATTGACCATACATTGTTAATGGACTAAAAGTGATTCTATTTTGTGTTAAAGAGGAAAGATACTTCAAGGAGGAGGTCTAATGAAAAAAAGTGAATAAATTTCACTTTTTACTTAGACAAAAACAAGCCAACTGAAAAGATGATGATCTTCTTTATTTATTTATTTGTCATGATATACCTTTTTGAAATCCTAAAGATCAGCCCTTTAATTTGATACCCATTGTACCGTTCAGGCTGCAGAACGTGCCAAACATTTAAGATTGGCGCCAAAAATCCGCCATTTTGTATTCTTTTTTATTTTGATATAGTGTCACTCTTACGGTAAATACGAGGATTCTAAGCACACCTCTCAAGCTAAAATCTATCGAGCCGTTCAGGCCGCATTACGTACAGTCGGGGAACTTCAGTCATCAGTAAAGTTTTTTGAGAAACGATATTTCAGAAAGTATTAAGGATAAAGAAATAATTTATTTATAAAATGATATACCTATTAAAGCTCTATTATTTGTGATATAAACGTTTTCTATAAGTTACTATTACTTTTTGACATAACTTTCTTTAAAAAAACTCTACTGATCAACCGGGAAGATCCCGATTGTACCAAACAATTATACATACATACATACTCTCGAAAAACATAACTCGTAATACCGTAACAATTTACAAGATTTAGGTACAAAGCTTCGCCTAAAATTTGGATAGTTATAAAATATCAATTTCCTATTTAGATAATCGGCTCTTTATTTTCGAAACTGCAAAAGCGGGATGGATTTGTAGGGTGCGTCTTTGGCATAAAAGAACCGGTTTCTTCCCTTAATCGAATTCCCTATTGGAAATGAAATTGACTATGCCTTTGTGCTATTTTTGTCACATCACATTTTATTAGAGGGCTAATCTCACTTAGCTTTGTAAACTTCATTTGATTTTGAAAAAAGTGCTGTCAACTAACAACTGTAATTCTAGCAGCTAATGCTTTAATTTATGTAAAACTACATGGAAATAAAGGCCGAAATAAACTAAAACAAGACTGAAACTCGATAAAGTCAATGTATCGGCCATTAAACTGTTGACAGCAGTTGGGAACTTATCGACATTGCCATCAATAGTGTCGTAACAACATTTTGTTGTTATTGCATACCAATGCAATGTTTTATCTACTCTTCAGCAATTGTTGTTAATTTATTTAAGTTTTTAGGATGGTTATTTTTTACTATCCATTCCGTTATCTATTACTATTAATAATATTAGGTACACTTACTTGGTTTGCACGTGCGTTGAGAAGAGTATAGTCAGGGGGTCGACACTTCATACAAAAATGTAAAATATATGGATTTATGAACGTACTTAGTGCCAACATTAAATTACGAAAAAGTCCGACTAATGGAAAAGAAAGTTTAATCGCTTTGTCCTACCGTATTATAACGACACGGTAATTTAGCCGCATTATACATCGCGTCATGATGGCCAGCATGTGACGCGCCGCCAAATTTAACTTTATCTGTCAGTGATAACGTAATATTTTGTTCAGAAGTTTTTAATTTATTTTTAAATAATTTTATGAATGTTATTAATTACAAAGAGACATAATGGGTGGCAAATCTTTGCGAATGTGCGAAATTTGTTGTGTCCGTAGAGTGAGAAGGTTGAACAAGGTAATTTTTTGCCTAAATTTCCGCTTGAGCTGAACAGGTAATATAAAATTGTTTTAATAAAAACATTGTATAAATAAAGTCCATTTGAGTAAAACCAGTGTTAATAATCATAGTGTTATCAGTAAATATTATGGATTTAAGTAATAATTTAAAGAAATTACAATATCGTAGTGTTTGTACTATATTGTCATAGTGCTGTGTCATTTTCATGTTATTAGTTATCGATATTGCAATATTTTAGATGTCCGTCATGGGACGAAGACTTCCATCATCGGTTGGATCCCGGTTCCCGGACGAATAACATAGTCTGGAAGAAGAGCTCACCGCTGTTGTCTTTTTATCAGTGGCTGCTTCATTCTTCTGATACTGCCTTCCAACATTCCTACAGATTTATCAGAATTACAGAAATCATTTATGAAACCTTGTTTTATTCGTGCTAGGTATACTATACTAATAGGTAACTAATAAGTTCCGAGTGGAATGTGAAAAATTATAACGGTGTAAGTATTAGTATTTTTTATCGATATCGATACGTATATGTTTAGGGGTGCATCCCTAATCCCTTGTCATTTTGACAACTGACACTGTTCTGTTGGTACCTCTTAGAAAAAGTTAGGTTGGTAGAAACTACGTTCATAAATCAGTTTAGTTGCTTGTATGGAAGTGCCGTCTCTTAAAAGCGTAGTGATTACTTGCTCAGTGAGTATAGTCAAAACAGAAAAACATATTGATTGCAAACAAAAGACTGTGGAAATTGCTGACGACTATAATACATAGTATAAAAACTCATTGCGTAAGCGACTGTATGCTGTATAGTAATAACAAATGAGGCCGTGTATCGACAAATTAAAACTCTTTGAACAGTAACAAAGATAAGTAATAGTAATACTAAATAAAGAAATGAAAACTAGTATGTACTTAATCTTTTCTGGTGACACGAAAGAATATCTTAAAATAAACCTTCTTCCTGGCAACTATAAAGATCTATAAGATTTGAAACTTTCGCGTTCCATTATACTAATAGTTGCTTGTGACCACGGCTGTAGCAACGTAAAGATGTACCTCATAAAAATGTCGCGTTTGAGTCCCGTGGCTCTAAACTATTAGTACAAATACCTACATTAACACCCCTTAACAACACACCGGTTTTGTGGTTTCGAGTTTCGGAGTCCCTGATTCCCTGTTTTATTTTTACTTATGCCGTTTGGTTAACACCAACGTTAGGTGGACGGACTTGTTCTAAAGCCAGACTGGCTAGCTAGCTATTCTGACTACTACCACGTATCTAAGTCTGTCGCCAAAACAGCTATATTTTCAGCACAAGGAAATGAAGATAAATAAACTTTCCAAATTGTAGGCAAACTCTTTGCGTAACAACTATTGAAACTCATTTAAATCTTCTAAGAAATTACAAAAGATTCTCAGTATTGCCAATCGTGGTTTAAACACTGTGACTCCTTTCCTTGAAATTTATTAGGTTCTCGATATCATAAACGAGATGACCTGAATTAAAAGGTACGACCCTTGTTATGACAGTTATGACTTGTGGTTTGGCAGTAATTATCCAATAATATCCGTTCGGTCTCAGCCCCGTTGGGCTCGTCAGACCACAGTGTGGTAAAATCCGTGTCGATCTGCTCACCTCCCGAAGTCGATCCCAGGGGAATAAGGCGAGTATGGCGATACACGTCAGCAGATTGGGACGAATTGCGGCATTTCTTTACGTCCTATCCTTGGCAACAAGTGTGTTGTTTCTCGAACGACTTCTCAACATCTGCCGATGCAGTCGCGGATGTGATACGGCAGGGAATGGAATATTTTATTCCGTTCTCCGACATCCCGCTCGGTCACTGTGCCCAGCGTTGGTTTAATGCGGACTGTGATAGCGCAGAAGCGCGAAAAGAGACTGCTTACCGAGGGTGCGTGCGAGGAAGAAACCTTAAGGCTATTGATGCCGTAGTTCCCTCAAAGATCTGTTCTCTCCGCGACTCGATTCTTGCTGCCGAAGACCTGGATCCGTACCGCGCAAGTGGCGTCGGCATCAAAATCGGCTTCATTTGACAGATGGATGTGACACATGGCTGCTTCTTTTTGACACAAATGAAAACATAAAAAGGCTAAGAGCAATATGTAATATCCTTCTGTCAAATGAAGTCGATGTCGATGCCGACGAACTTGCGCGGTACGGCCCCTGCTTGTGCCCGATACTGTTCGGTATGCAGACCACAGCATGGTTACGGAGAGATATTTATCCAGTGCAAAAGCCAGCAGGGAGGACACCCGTTATTTAAGAGGTGCCATGGTTGAACGGACTAACTCGACCTTAAGTATTGTCCCCTAATGGGGTGACAACTATCAGTGGCCCTACCGCCTTGTCGAATAGGGGCGCGACTCTTCACACGCGAGCGCTGATGCTATAGCGCTGTCTCGGTCGCACACAGAGTCGAATATTAACTGACTATGGAAAATAAATCTTATTATTAGGGCGATAACCTTGAAGTTGCGTTGTACGACAACACCGTCGGCTTTCAAAGTGAAATTGACAGCGATTCCGACTGGGCCTTTATTCACTATTACCACATAGCGATTCCTTGCTCAAACCTTGCCAATGTCTTACTTAGTTTTGACATTTACAAAATTTATTTTCTCCGTGATACTCACAAATTATAGAGTTATTGTACAAGTATATGACAGTCACATATTATATAATTATTAAACAAGGAAAATTACTTTAAAATTTGTAAGTGTTAATTTTGAAAATGTCTAAACCAAATACGACATCGGCGTGGTTTGAGCAAGGAATCGGTAAGTGGTCATAGTAAATACGGGTCCTGGTTAGTTTTAACCAGGTTTTAACGCTGCCAAAACACAGGCGTGTTTACCGCCAGAAAGAGTTCTCGATATAACTCTTACTTTCCGAGGTACAACTGTACCAATCACCGACAATCTCGAAATTCTTGGCATGAAGTTGTCATCAGATCTCAACTTCGGCGACAACATCGAGTTGGAAGCTCAAATAGCGGAAGCTGCGCATCTTAAATAAGGTTAAGCGGTACTTCACGCTAGAACAGCTTTTTATTTTATACACTCACCGTCAGAAATATCGCACCTTTAAAAATCTGACTTTTAAACTTAGTTAAACCTTATTTGGAATCAATTTATGAGGGAAATATTGGATATCATTTGAAAGGTAACAAAAAGGAGTGCCCAAAATAATATATTTTTTAAATTTTTATTGGAATAGAACAAAAAAAAGAAATTATAACTTTTTAATTTTGCATTGTTTAATATTTGTCACAAAAAAAAGAAAGTTTACAAAACAATGCCACTCCTTAATAATGCTTTTTGTACAAAAACAACTTAAAAACAACCACAACCCTTAAAAAAAACGTATTTTCTAGGTTTTTTTAAGGGTTAGACTACAGATCACTGCCTATTCAACCTGCATTGACCCTTTAAAACCCACAAATTGTATCGCAATTGCACAACCAACGGCCCTTATAGAGGAACAAAATTGCATTTTTTTAGATGTAAAATCTTTGTTATTTATTATGCTTTTTTATTGCAATGAAATCTTGTTTATTAAGTTTATTTATTGGGCTTTCAACCGAGGCTAATATTGGTGAGGGTAGAAGCCGTACACGCATTTGTAAAGTGTTAATAACGCTTAAGAAAATTTAAAAAAGGTGCGATTTTTTTGACGTTGAGTGTATAAATACTGCTCCCACCTTTGGGATAGTTCGGCAAAATACCAGCTAGCCGAACTCGATTCGGTGGAACGCAGAGCCAGAAAACTCGTTGGGGACGATAAACTAGTGAATACAAAGCTCCACAGTCTCCCTCATCGTCGAAGAGTTGCCTCACTGTCGGTGTTTTACAGATTGTACTTCGGAGAGTGTGCTATTGAGCTACATGAGCTCATTCCGCCAGCTCCGTTTTACCACCGGGAGTCCAGGTGTACTGCGGGCTATCATCCCTACCTGGTTGATATTCCTCGTATGCGTACAAAGCGCTTCTCCTCATCTTTTATAATGCGCACAGCCGGGGAGTGGAAATCCTGCCTGCATCTGTATTCCCGGGAGCCTATAACCCTGGTATATTTAAAGCTCGAGTTAATAGGCTATTTCTAGGCAAGCTCGCTTTATCTATGGTCTCTTCTTAAATCTGACGATTTAGAATTATGCCAAGAACAAGCCTATTTAATATATAAAAAAAATTAAAAAACCGACTTGAATAAGGAAAATATGAAAATTAAATCCAAAAAAATACCAAATAATAAAACCTCATAATTACAACAGAAACCGTCTTCAAAATATACATTATTTCGACAGTCGCATTATTTCGACTTTTAATGAAATTTAAAAAAAAAATACCGTTCCGTAGAATTCTATGTTAAGATAAAAACAGGAAAAATAAAACGATGTCTCATGGCATACTTTATCAGAAATCTTAAAAAAAGTTACTTAATACCTTATTTGCTTTCGGTAAACGACCTCGACCTATGTCGATGTATGGGGACAATATATGATGGTACGGGACCCACGTGCGCGAGCCCGAATCGTTCTTGACCGATTTTTTAGGACTGCATCTTCCTAGTTTTTTTTTGGTCTCTAATTTAATATTTTCCGTTATAGTCCATGAGGATACCGTAAATTATCCCATCGAGTACAAGAAATGCCACTTTGTAGCGATAGAGGTGGCCTAATTAGATCCACTAAACTTTGGTTTGCTAATCGGCATAGTCGAATTACGAAGTGTTATTTTTTTGACGTAATTTATGTAAATTTAAAGAATGACGTCATTGAGTACACGAATGAAACCTTTTCGTAGCAAAAGAAGTTATTTTACAGATAATTTACGGTGCCCTCACGGACTATTGTATATTAGCTTCCTAGATCCTAATCCACAATCACAAAGCTACTTTCCGTTAAAGTTTAGAAGATACCTCTCCATCTACGTATGTCGTGAATCCCCAAGATCGAGTTCTCAAAGTTGGCAACAACCGTTTAACTGCGTGCGAGTTCTCCGAATGAAGAGACTGCCAACTTGAAATTAATTAAGTTTTGCATGAACTAATACATGACAGCATTGAAGTCGGGTCTCTAGTTCCTGGGTCCTAGCTTTATTGAGGCTGCTAATTGTTGTCTAGTCTATTAAATGGCTTTTCAATCTAAGCTTGTTGTCAAGGATTTTGATTGTAGTTACTACTGCTTGTTATTAAATGTCTTTTTAGAACGAAATAGGTAAGATTTTAAATAAGCAAGAAAAGAAAGTTGTCTTCGATGTTAAAGCGAATAATTAAAATGTTCAGTGTGTAGTGTTTGTAGGCTGTCGAGCAAATATTGATGCAAAAAAAGCTAAATTTGTTGTCGATGCAAAGAAAATCAAGAAAAGCAAACTCAGACCGACATCTGCGAGACACCTTGGGAAACACTTGGTAATAAGCGTAATTGTTATAAAATGTATTCAATTCATCAAATCAATTATAACTTTTTAATTTTGCATTTTACAATGATATTTTTATGTGATAAATATTAAACAAGAAAATATACTAGAAAAAAGAAACTAGTCTCATCCCGTCAGGGCGACATGAGACTAGTTGCTTTTTTCTAGTATATTTTCTTGTTTAATATTTATCATCATCAAATCAATTAAACTTGATAGAATGTTACGTGGCATGGGGCGTAGGGATACCTACGTAGGAGGCTTCTATAACCTCCTGTGACGTCACGTTTGGTTTGATGACGGTAGGCACATTAGACTAGTAAAACTATACTTGACGGCTACTTGTTACGTAGAATTTATATAAAGGCTGTTGCTGACACTGACATGGGTGACCTTTAAGGGCGACGATCGTGAACTTTCACAAGGTTTATTTGATTTGAGTGATGGTTAATGACCCTTTGGTATTAACGTACCGCCTAATCCATCGGAAATAATAGACGCGGCTTAAAAATAGATCTTCAAATTCACTTTATGATTGTAGAGGGTAAAAATAAGTTTAAAAAGTAGGTATAACGACAGATATCACAGATTAGTTAGCTCAACATTTATTCAAGCCTTCGTACTTATTCCACGATTAACTCTAAAATAATGCAATGAGTTAGAACATTAATCTTTTTAATAGCCGTTTACGTGAACCCAATGGTCGAAATTCTAGAGTGTTTACTATTAAGTGGTCGTTATGGCTGGGCTGGGTGATGTTTCTTGGTGCAATTAGTACAGTTATTTAATTTGGTGACATTTAATTCATGAAACATTGCCATAAACAGCTAGTTAGCCAATCTGAATCATCAGTTAACAGTTGCATAATCAAAGAGATATTAACAAGCGCCAATGAAGGAATTGTTGTAATTCATGGCTCTGATGAATGGTTCGGTCTTCGCAATAAGAGAATTATTGGATTGCAACTGAACTGTAATAGTAATAAATATGAATAAGAAAATATACTAGAAAAAAAGTCCCGTCTGAGCGACATGAGACCAGGGGTTTTTTTCTAGTATATTTCCTTATTTATTTTTATTACATAAAAATAGCATTGCAAAGTGAAAAATAAAAAAGTTCTAAATGAACTGATTAGGTACTACTTATAGGTACTGCTGCTGAATTTATAGTGAAATTTAGCAAGATTAAAAAGCGCCAGTGAAGAAACTGTTGTAATTCATGGTGAATGCGGTCTTCGCAAAGAAGAAAAAAAAAAAAGAAAAAAATTGCAACTGAACTGAACAGAGGAGCCCGTGGCGCAGTGGTTCACGCGCTCGGCCTGCGATTGTTGAGGTTAAGCAACTTTCGCAATGGTCGGTCATGGGATGGGTGACCAAAAATTTCCTATATTGGCCACAAGTGAATTCTCAGATGGGACTCAAACCGATTTTTAGAAAACCGGTCAAATGCTCAAACCACTGAGCTACCGAGACTTGACGACAAAGACCTGCTTGCTTAAACTAAAGTATTAAAATTAATAATTACTAATATTTATGTTACTATTCCGTCCATACCATAAGTAAAAGTAATCAAATCTGTATTAAACCAGTGATTTTGAGACTTTGAGTGAGACTGATTATTGAGTGATTATTGTTGATTTGCTAGTTCGAAATAAATATTAATTCGTAACTTTGAATCAAAGTATTTTTCCATTAATACACTCGGTAGCAAATAAATCGAGCCACTGCGTTATCTTCATACAAACATACTCACTTCACGGTCTTATAAATAAAAAAGTATGTGTATTTCTGCAAAGATTTGGGTGTTGATGGCGAGGTCAAATGTTCAATTAACCAATTAGCATTTTAAACAACTGAAAACATTTATTGATTTCTTTAAATTTCCGTAAAACAAATGATTAATTTTCATTCCATATAAAGTTGTAGGAAACCGGATTGAGTGATTTTGTATTTTTTTTATGATTTTGTAATTTTTGCATTTTTCAATGCTATTTTTATACCTATGGTAAATTTTAAATAGATAAATATTGGAAAAAATTAACTCGGCCACAAGAGAATTCTCAGACGGGAATCGAACCCGCGACCTTTGGAAATCCGGTCCAATACTCTAACCGCTGAGCTACCGAGACTTGCGAACCACCGTCGAAATTCTCCAATACTTTTATATTTTTAATACGCTGTAGGCCAGCGTTGTCACATCAATGCTAGGAATATCCTTGCATTCGAAAGAAACATCTTTTCAGGTGTTTAACGATCGATTAAGATGCAACTGCCAATAATTTATGATTTTGTAATTTTTGCATTTTTCAATGCTATTTTTATACTTATGGTAAATTTTAAATAGAAAAATATTGGTAAAATTTAACTAGCCCACAAGTGAATCACTCAGACGGGAATCGAACCCGCGACCTTTGGAAATCCGGTCCAATGCTCTAACCACTGAGCTACCGAGACTTGTGAACCACCGTCGAAATTCTCCAATACTTTAATATTTTTAATACGCTGTAGGCAAGCGAAAATTTGTTTTCCTTACTTTGCACAAAACTGAAAGTTTTCTTGAATTTTTGGGACTTTTATACGCAAGTCGAGTCATACTTCGACATACAAATACATTTACATAGCTGTTCATATGTTTTGAATAATGACACTGTAAAGTGAGCATGTTTGTATGAAAATAACACAGTGGGTCGATTTATTTGCTGTGTGTATAAGTGTATATAGCAAATTTTCATAAAATATTTTTAAGGTTTCATCGCTAACACATCAAAGCGGGTTGGCGACGACGGTTGAGAAACATACCGGGTTGCAATCTCTAGTCCGTAGTGATCCTCAAAAAAGTTACAAAATCTGAAGTGGCAATTCAGGTTCTAAGAAATTAATATAGAAGCTAGTAATGGTAGACGACATTTATTGTGTCGCAGAGAACAGTAAATAAATACAATTATAGTAAGTTGAAGAAAATACGAGATGACTGGAATTTTGGAATGTTTCTTATTGTTTTATTTGGGGAGGTTATATGTTTCTAAAGTTTGTCTACGTAGTTTCTTTAAAATTTACTTATTGAACCAAAGTACGTCCATTTTAAATTTTAAACTTAAAATTTTCTTAATGAACAGTAATAAAACTATTAAATATTTGCACCATAGAGTAGATTTTCCACTTTAACTTGCAAATTAAACTTATAAATTTTTTCATCTTTTAAAATTAACCATTCCATTAGTACCTACCGTTTTTTGATGGAATACCGAAACATCGATATTGCTATAATTAAATTTTAATGAATGTAAGAAAAATTGTCATACAACTTTATTGTATCATCATTATTAAGAAAACTGTTTTCCTGTGGCCTTTGAGTTTTGCTAAAATATGATCACGTTGACTTTGCTTTTAAAGGTTCTTTAGAAGTCAATACCTTTGGGCGCAATGTTGCCTCAATGTTTATACAAAATGTGAGGGGATGGTAAATAAATTAGGGTGCAGAATCAGCGTGGAGTTGTTGTTATAAAATCCGAACTCTGATTATTTTTATGTTAATATCGACTTAGCAATATCTGGATTCGTAAGATAAAATGTAAATTACTAACTGTGATCGAGGTTTTACCCCCGTGATTCCCGTTCCTGTATAATAATAATAATAATAATAATGAAATCCGTTCAGCTTTTTACGTGTGATTGAGTAAAAAACCAATAAATTTATAAAGTTTCCCATTTTAAATATAAGCAGGCTTAGTAGCCACTTCATTTTAAATCTAAAGAAAATTTTGGCTTTATATGTTTTGAAAGCAATGTTTTAGCTGTTCTCTTATAATAGATCCTAAAGCATATTTATTTTTGCAAATATGCATGAATATGGAAATTCCGAACAACAACCGAAGAGTAAATGTTACATTTTAAATACGCTTTGATAGCTCTTTTCATACATGTTTTAATGCATTAAACTGTTGGCCAACGTTTAAATTGCAAACATATTTGTTTCGGGATCTCGATTTAAACGAATTTACAGCTGAAAATAATTACATGTCAAAACTCTGTTAAACTTTGCACGCTTTGTTAATTGCTTTAGTTGCAACGGAAGCGTAGGTTCAGTAAAATGGATTCTGGACCCATTTTTTTCCATGTTGACCTGTTGGCAGATTTTAAGATAAGCGTCAAAGAGTTCTTTTTAATCTGTACTTTGTCGACGTAATGATGCTGTGTTATAATACTTCTAGTGGACTTTTTGCCGCTTCATGAGGTGGTATAAATTAACCAAACCATACAGAAGGTTGAACATATGGAATTGTCGGTGAATTTCACGATAAATATTAAACAAGGTAATATACTAGGAAAAAGTAACTAGTTGCTTTTTTCTAGTAAGTATATTTTCTGTTCAATATTTATCACATAAAAATAGCATTGTAAAATGCATTGTACGGGCCAACGCACGTACATTTGTTATTTCAGCACTTTTACGCCACATGCATTAATTTAGGTCATTTAGACAGTTAGTTCGTCATCGGTTATCAATCACGCCGCGCGTAACTCATTTACATATCATTTTAGAATTATCGTAATATTTTATCTTTTTATCAATATATCATTTCTACAATTATCAAAGACTTTTACTTCTCTCGGAATTATCATTAAAGGTGTAACTCATACATCTTTTTGGTCCTTCGAAAGGGCCTCGCGAGTGACTTAAGTGCAAACGTATTCAGTGTACGTGAATCTTGTGTTGCGAGTGAGGTGGATTAACACTGCAGTTATCGGAGAAAATATCAAGATCATCCAGATTACTTTACATCGTGAGCAGCTTGCAGTCAGGGTTTGAGCAATAACCGTTCAAGTAAGGCGTATCATTTTATTTGCTTTAAATCACCGCAATAGCATCATCATCAGTAAAGATGTCCAGCATGGAAGACTTCCTACAAACTCAGGAGCAGATCGCCGCTGCAATTGAGCAGGTATTTACCAACTTTAAAAAAGACGGTTCTGATCGGAAAACTCCAACATATATCAAACAGCGATTGGAAACGTTAGATAGTTATTGGCATGAGTATCAATCAAATCATATTAAACTATGTGGGTTTGAGGATAAGTCTCACCTCTACTTTATATCAAATAAGTTTGAGGTAACAAGGGATAGGTTCTCGAATATCAGGGCTACTATACAAAATTATCAGCCGAGAGGCGAAAGCAGCAGACCATCCACTCCGCTGCTTAAGGCGGCTACTCCTATTGGCGTACCGAGTTCTAATCAAATCGCAGAACCGGGCTTATCAACTCGCTCTCAAGGCGTAACCAGCAAAACTGATGAAATGTTACGAAAACAAAGTAGTCATTTCAAAGCTTTCGAACACAGCATCTCTAACATTAACCTTGACAACATAAGAGAAAAGTGGGAATTCGATCATCTGCTGCGTATTATCCAAGCTCGCTGGTCGGCGATCGACTCGTTGCATTGGGAGCTGGACAGCGAGTTGTGTGGGCGCGAAGCAGAATATGAAGCCACATACTTTAGGTTCGAAAGGAAATATAACGAAGTTATCAAGGAAATCAATCGAAAAATGTGGTCGTCATCGCACCGCGAACATTCTACACCCCAATTAGAACTACCCAGCTTCAGTGGTAACTATCATCAATGGACTTCATTTAAGGATCTATTTATAGAGACCATACACAACAACCCTACCTTATCGAGCGCTCAGCGGATGCAGTTTTTAAAATCTAAACTTAAAGGTGAGGCCGAGCGACTCATACAACATTTAGCAATATCATCAGATAACTACGCCATTTGTTGGGATATATTGACCCACAGATACGATCATAAGAAATTAATTCTCAACTCTCATTTTGACATTTTATTTGGCATCCCAGCCATGCAGCAGGTATCAGTAAATCATTTAAAAAGAATCCATGATACTACACGTGAGACATTAAATGCCATTAAGAATCTTGGTGTAGCAGTCGACACGTGGGATCCACTATTGGTCTATATCTTATGTCAAAAGTTAGATTCTGAGACCCATAGTGAATACGTAGCATCAGTAAAACAGCCGAGAGAGGTACCCAACATAGCAGAATTTTTATCATTTATAGAAAATAAGTTTACAACAATGGAAAGTTCAAAACGAAAGCAAGAAACTCAGGGTAAATCTATTATACGAAACCCTAATAACTATAACTGTTCAATGACCTCAAGTTCAAAGTATCATAAATCGTTCAACAATAACTCAAACATTAAGCAATCATTTTCACCGCAGGGACGGAATATGTCGCAATCAATTTATAACAATAAAAACGTTTATACCACTAAATATTATAAATGTCCCATATGCAGAAACGATGACCACGGCATATTCTACTGCAGACAATTTCTAGAAATGCCTCCAATATCAAAACGTAAAACAATCACAAAATTAAATATTTGTCAAAACTGCCTTTATTGCCATAACGGTAAGGCTTGTATTTCCGACAAAAAGTGTCGCGAGTGCAATCAGGCACATAATACTTTACTGCATGAGGCATTTACGCAATCGGACAGCGCGCACAGTGCGACGAACTCTAGGAAATTCGCGAACGCAGCTCCGTCGTCGGCGCCGGAGTCAACGAATACTATTCGCAGCAACTCTCACGTGTCCCTTCAAAATGAAATTCCAGATGTCCTATTAGCAACAGCTGTTATTAAAGTCCAAACATCAAAAGGATTATTCATCAATTTACGCGTCTTACTGGACCAAGGATCGCAGGCGTCGCTTATCACTGAAAACGCGGCGCAGCGTCTAGGGTTGCCTCGTTTCAAATGCCAAGGCGTGATCTCTGGAATTGGTTCAAATGAAAACAATTGTAAAGGAATGTTACATATCAAATGTTTATCAGCAAATAGCGATTTTGAATTTGAAACCAATGTTCTTATCATAAATAATCTCGTAAAAAATCTACCCAGTCATTCGTTCGGCAAACCATCATGGCCTTATTTGAATAACATAACATTAGCAGATCCCGATTTTAATACCAGTCGCCCAATAGACATGTTACTTGGTGCTGATATTTATTCCTTAATTTTATTAGAAGGAATTTGTAGAGCAGATCAAGAATCACCTATTGCTCAAAACACTCGTTTGGGTTGGATTTTAAGTGGCAATGTGAGAACCCTACAGTGTAATGTGATATTAAATGATTTAGTAGACATACAAAAGTTCTGGCAAATAGAGGATATCATACAGGAAAATGATTTATCAGTAGAAGATCAACATTGCATTGACTATTTTAAAAACACGACAACTAGACAAGAAGACGGTAGATATGAGGTTAGGATACCATTTAAATCAAATTTTGAAAAAAGTTTAGGTGATTCCAAGTCCAAGGCCATCGCTCAGTTTAGATCTCTGGAAAGAAAGTTCTCTAAAAATCAAAACATGGAAAATCATTATAAATCATTCATGCAAGAATATATATCATTAGGTCACATGGTATCGGTTACTGATAATTCTACTCCAGATTGGTATTTGACACATCATAGCGTCGAGCGCACGGAAGCCGCCACCACTAAGTTTAGAGTTGTTTTTAACGCGTCATCAAAGACCTCGTCAGGTAACAGTTTGAATGACGTCATGGCCAGTGGTCCAAATCTACAGCAAGATTTGCAAGCTCTAATAATCAAATGGAGACAATATCAATTTGCATTTACTACAGACTGTGAAAAAATGTTCCGTCAGATTTGGGTCAATTTGGAAGATCAAAAATTTCAAAAAGTAATATGGCGTGACAGTGCTAAACAAGCTTTAAAGGAATATCAACTGGCTACGGTTACATACGGAACGAAAGCCGCCCCGTTCCTAGCCATGATGACGTTACGTCAGTTAGCATCAGACGAACGATCAAACTACAGCAATGACAACAACAAATATCAAGATCAAGCTCCGGACGTCCTTGAGAGATCATGTTATATGGATGACCTTGTCCATGGGGGTCACTCCGTTTCCTCGACAAAACAGTTATGTGAAGATCTCATAACTTTATTAAAATCAGGCGGATTTAATCTTAGGAAATGGCGATCAAATGTCCCCGAAATAATGCAGTTAAACAATGAATTTAACATGAAAGATAGTTTTAATTTCAAACAGCTCGAATATACCAAAACTCTTGGACTCAGCTGGAATCCACAACAAGATACATTTTCATTTGATACAAAAATAGAGCAAACTACTAAACCTGATACTAAACGATCATTACTATCAGACATATCAAAACTTTTTGACCCTTTGGGCTGGCTAGCACCTCTATCAACCAAGTTAAAAATCATATTTCAACGTGTGTGGTCAGCTGATATCAAATGGGACGATAACTTGCCGGAAGAAATTCAATCAGAATGGTCACAGATAAAGCAAGATATAATTAAAAATATTAACAACTTGAAAATCAATCGTTGGTTAGGTACAAAACAAAGTGATAGTATCGAATTACATGGCTTTTGTGACGCATCGCTAAAGGCATACGCGTGCGTCATATATTGCAGAATTAAAAGGAGTGACGACACAGTTATATCATTGTTTGTTGGAAAAGCTAGGTTAGTACCAAATAAATCAAACACATCGCTACCAAAGCTGGAATTAAGCGGAGCACTGTTGCTTTCCAAATTAATGTTAAAAGTTAGGGAATGTATGAGCAATTATCATGTCAAAATTTACGGCTGGTCCGATTCCATGATTGTGTTGGGTTGGCTGAACGGAGATCCCGGCAGGTGGAAAGCCTTTGTATCAAATAGAGTAAAAGAAATATGCCATGTAATGCCACCCACATGTTGGCGGTATGTTAAGTCCGAGGATAACCCTGCCGACTGTGCAAGTCGTGGTTTAACCGTCTCTCAGCTGGCAGATTATTCCTTATGGTGGAAAGGGCCATCCTGGCTCTTAAACTTCGACGATCAAGATAAAAAACAGTCTTACTCTACGGATGTCGAGATAAAAATTTCGAAACAAGTTAATATCATAACAGAAAAACAATCAGAAAACATTATCATTCAAGAACTTCTTACAAAATATAGTTCATTTACAAAGGTCGTCAGAATAACCGCATGGCTATTAAGGTTTGCGTCCAGACAACAAAATAAACAAAGTTATTTGACACTATCAGAATTAACACGAGCTAGAACTATCATTATTAAACAAATGCAACAGATCGAATTTCCGAAAGAAATAAATTGTATTAAGGAAGGTAATAAGTTGCCTAACAAAAGTAAACTTACAGAATTAAATCCATTCTTAGATAAGGAAGGTTTACTTCGAGTTGGTGGTCGTCTCAGGAACGCTCCTATCAGTCTAGAGAGGAAACATCCTATAATTATTCCAAACAACTGTCGTTTAGCAGAACTTTTAATTGATCAGACTCATAAACTTATCATGCATGGTGGACCCCGCTTAACATCAGCCTTTTTGCGTCACAAGTATTGGATCCTGGGAGGAAACAGAGCAGTAAAGAAGCAACTCCATCGTTGTATTACTTGTCGCCACCACGAACCAACCAGACATCAACAGTTAATGGGTGACCTACCTGCCGCCCGGACAACGCCTTCACGCCCCTTTTATCACACCGGCGTAGACTTTACTGGTTTTGTGGATGTAAAATCAAGTAAAGGTCGAGGAATCAAATCATCAAAAGGATACGTAGCTGTCTTTGTATGTATGGCCACCAAGGCCGTACATCTTGAACTAGTATCCGACTTAACATCATCATCATTTCTATCAGCTCTTCGTAGAATGGCAGCAAGGCGCGGAGCCCCACGTCACATATATAGTGACAATGGGACAAACTTCGTGGGTGCAAACAGAGCTCTCAATCAAGAATATCTGGATTTGCAAAACACCTTGGATGATCATTTCTTTACAACCATTACCGACATGGAGATAGAATGGCATTTTAATGCTCCATCATGGCCGAGCGCGGGTGGCCTGTGGGAGGCCGCCGTAAAGAGCTTAAAATATCACTTGAAGAGGGTTATCGGCGATCAAAAGCTGACGTTTGAGGAGTACTCCACGCTTCTAGCTCAACTTGAAGCATGTTTAAACGCTAGACCTCTATGCCCGTTAACCGAGGATTGCGAAGACCTGGATTACTTAACCCCTTCTCACTTTTTAGCTAGTGGTCCGACATTAACTATCATCGAAACCGAGAAAGACCACCGAACAAGATGGCAGTTAGTACAAAAAACATTTGACGATGTTTGGCGAAGATGGCAGAACGAATATCTGGGTCAACTCTCGGCTCGTAGCAAATGGCGTCAAGGAAAAGAAAATTTTAATATTGATGATATTGTTTTAATTCACGATGCTAATCTACCATCAGGAAAATGGGCGCTGGGTCGTATTGTAACATTACACCCTGGAAAGGATGGATACGTTCGCGTCGTTACGCTCAAAACCAAGAACGGTTTCGTAAAACGGCCCATAACAAAAATATCACTTTTACCAACAAGCAAAATCGAAGAATCAACAAATCAAAAACATGAACCGAAAATTGTAGCTGCATCAACCAAACAAGGTTCGAAGCGAACTTACGCCAAACCGCGAGGTTTTCTATTTTCAATATTTTTGTGGTTACTTTTGATAACTACCCCATCAGTCTACTCATATCATCAAGTATCAAACTTAAACACAAGCCAAAGCCTTTATTTCGACAAAATTGGAAGTATGCGTTTAGAAAATGATCAGTGGAAATTGATAATATACTATGAAATGGATCCGTATTGGCAAGGCATTGAACTATTAAATAAATACATTAGACACCTCGATAGTTCATGTTTCAATCAACGTAAAGATAACAACAATTTAAAGGTAATATCACAGTGTGACGTAGTCCTACTCCAATTACATCACGGACTCGCCGAGCTCGAACACTACAATGGAATCCTGCTTGGTCAGCAACTCACACGGCGCAGCACGCGACTTCGCCGCGGTCTTATCAACGGGGTCGGTTCTATCGCAAACACTTTATTTGGTGTCCTTGACGAAAGCTTTGCGGAACAATATGAGAGAGATATACAAACAGTAAGAGATAATCAAAAACATTTGGCCTTATTGTGGAAAAATCAAACGTCCGTTGTGGAAGCCGAGTTCAACTTGATTAAAAGAGTCGAATCAGCAATGGATAAGCAGCATAAAAGTTTTAATCAGCATATTAACGCTCTGGAACGCGAGATGAAAGAACACGCAACCGCTCTACAGTATGGAATAAAGACGAGTGATTTTATTTTATCATCTGTTATCGCCAACGGTGTACTATCAAGCCTAAAAAGCATCCAAGAGACATTAGTCGATTCCATTACCGACATTTACCTTGGAAAGTTTAACTTCCATCTTCTTACGCCTGATCAGTTAAGAAATGAGTAAAATATCATTACTGGACTATTATCAAAAGATCTGAGTTTGCCCTTGAACAATATTCAGTCTGACTTATCAAAAATCTATCATCTGCTTACTGTTAAAGCGAGAGCCTTAAAGAATTTTATCATTTTTGAAGTAAATATCCCATTGGTGAAAAGAGACAACTATGACATTTACAAACTGATTCCCATCCCACTTAAAGCCAATAACAATATGATTCAATTAACTCCGATATCAAGTTACGTAGCGATAAACATACAGAAAGATTCCTACGTACCTATGCCAGAAACAGATAGACAAGCATGTGTAAAGTACGATTCTGACACATACATATGCCCATTAAAACAGCCTATTTATCAAATGAGATCAGACGAGAACTTGTGTTTAAAAAATCAAATATCAAATCAGTGCGAAACAACAAATTCTATTTGTCGTAATTCTTGGACGGAACTAAGTAATTTAAATACTTATTTATTTTTCTGTTGCGGTCAATGCACTATCCGAGTCATATGTGAGAGTCATGTTACCGCCGAGCAACTTAATATGGCAGGAATTATTACACTAAGCGATGATTGCATAATTAAAGGTGATTCTTTCACATTGTTTCCGCACAGAAAATTATCAAATATAGTTCATCAATCAGCTGATGTTCAAAAAATTTACATTCCACCTATCAATAACATCATGAACATATCGATACCATTATCAGCAATCAACACTCAAAATAATATCAGCAACTCTGTAGATGTCGACTTAGAGCATATAAGTCAGCAAATAAGAGAAATGAAGGAGTCCGCCGCTGATGGAGTCCTGGCAGATCGAGTATCATACCACGACGTGCATCATTACGTGGCTATTTACGTGGTAGGCGTTTGCAGTATAGTCACTCTGGTAGTCGTCGTCGTTCGGTGCCGCTGGCGCCGGGCCGGGCAGGCGAGGCAGGAGCCTCAGCCGCCCGCTTCACCGGCTAGCATTCCTGCTGGCCGCCCCCGGCTAGCCTCGGCTAGCGCTACTGCTGGCCGCTCCCAGAATACGGTATTTAGTGTTAGTGAAAGTGTCGCGAATCAGTGTAGTGCCGCGAACGCGAATCAGTGTAGTGTCGAAATGAGCGATTTAAATAAAATAAGTGTTAGTGCATATAAAAGTGCAAATCCGTTACCGAGTGCGCGTTTTGTTAATAGGAATACGTCACCTATTTTTCGTAGAGACTTTAGCTCATTGTAATTTTAAATCAAATTGTCTAATCATCTTGTAATCAAAATATAATGTTTGTTGTTGAGCTTGTTATCATGTCATGCACTCGCATCACTATCATTCATCTCCCATCTTTCGGCCCGGGAGCATGTACGGGCCAACGCACGTACATTTGTTATTTCAGCACTTTTACGCCACATGCATTAATTTAGGTCATTTAGACAGTTAGTTCGTCATCGGTTATCAATCACGCCGCGCGTAACTCATTTACATATCATTTTAGAATTATCGTAATATTTTATCTTTTTATCAATATATCATTTCTACAAATATCATAGACTTTTACTTCTCTCGGAATTATCATTAAAGGTGTAACTCATACATGCATAATAATAATATAAGTAATGAATTTCACGATATTTTTTAAACAAGATTGCTTTATTTTATGATTCAATAATAAACGCAATTGACATCTTCTACATTAAAATCCTATTAAAAAAAATACTATTAAGAATGTGCTTATGAATGTCAATACGGTTTCAGTTTTGACTACTTAGTCAAAGCAAGTCTTAGAGAAAGCCTCAGAAAGACTAATGCTCTAATAAATTGTACTTACAATTTATTAGAGCATTAGTCTTTCTGAGGCTTTCTCCAGAATAGTATTTGTCCTAAAGACAGGAGTACTTCCTTGTAACCAAAACCCAAAACTCTCCACCATGTTCGAATACCTACTCTGACTTATCACTTCGCACGTACTGCATGAAATAGCCAATAAAGACTACTAATACCAACCTGAAGTAACCAATCGAATTTCGTTTCATATTTGTACACACTGACTTTCATATTTGTACAACAGTTCGAAACCAAACACTATGTAGTCCTGTGGTGGTGCTAATTAGTTTTTATTGTATGTGATAGAAAATAATCATAAGCTCATGGAAATCACCTAAAAGGAAAAATGAGTAGCGTTTTGTTATTTTATGTTATGAAGTGAATTGAATTTTGACAGCATAATCTTATCAAGTGAAGTATGACAAAGGGTGTAAGAAAATTTAAAAAGTAGCACCTTAAAACAGTTTATAGACCTTTCTTCTACATTCGTCCCTAATCGTATTTGATTATCAGACATACAATGTTAGTTCGTTCAAGCGAAAAACTATTTAAATTATTCGGTTTCGAAATGAAACAAGTCTGGCTTGTTTCAATAAATTCAATGTCTAGACAATATGTAACTACAAAGCATAATATCTAGTTTATTTATTTATTGTTTGTCTCCAATAGAATATTAATAAATACTCGAAAAACTCACTCACGCATACCTACGAATTCATTTGAATATTATAGGTAACTCTGTCGCTTTCCCAGTTTGTAAGAAATACAAATATTTTTGGAAAAATAAATTCTTTTTTTACCTACTCATAGAGACAAAGACATTTTGTTGTTGAAATTTAATTTTGAATAGACAAATACATAAAATTGAGGCTCCATAAGGATTATTGAAACGTGAATGGAACAAAGTCTTCGTGGGAGAAGTCACAGGCAGCACCTAGTTTACAATAACAAGACGATAATATTAGTAATAATTCTGCCAAATGTGTGTATTTTTCATACACAATTTCTATACTTATATAAGTTTATTGAGGTCATTCGTTAGACGGTTGTATACCTACTGGAATTTCGCCCCAAAGTTGATTAGTTCAATTTGTCAAAGTCAGAACAGTCTTATGGTGAGTGGATGGAAATGTGGATTTCGTGGCGCAGATAAAAAAGGAAAATAGTAAAAAAAATTGAATAAGCTCACGATGGTTAAAACGACGAATAATTATTCGGGGTTTTTAAATTATTTTATCGTTACGTCTTTACCGTCGTGGTTTGTTTTTTTTTAAATTTCATTTTGTTTTTTATTTAAAACTTTTTAGAGAGCATAGGTATTATATGTACGTGGTAATACATAAAACCTATTCCTGAAAACTGAATCAAAATCGAACTAGTAGTTTTGGTTTTGCTCAAACAAATGTTTACTGGAGCGCCCCCTAGTGAGTTGGCACGGTAACACTTATCTAAGAACATTCATCAATCAAACCTATTCGGACTAGTAGTTTTGGTTTTGCTCAAACAAATGTATACTGCAGCGCCCCCTGGTGAGTTGTCACCGTACACTTATCTAAGAACATTCACCAATCAAACCCAAACCCATTACTGAAAACTGCATCAAAATCGGACTAGAAGTTTTGGAGATAAATGGTAACATTGGTTTGCAAAACAAATGTTTACTGCAGCACCCCGGTGAGTTGTTACCGTAAAATCTATCTAAGAACATGCACCGATCAAACTCGAACCCATCACTGAAAACCGCATCAAAATCGGACCAGAAGTTTTGGAGATAAATGGTAACATTGGCTTACAAAACAAATGTTTACCGCAGCACCCCGGTGAGTTGTTACCGTAAAACCTATCTAAGCACATGCACCGATCAAACTCGAACCCATCACTAAAAACTCCATCAAAATCGGACTAGTAGTTTTGGAGATAAACGGTAACATTGATTTGCACAAACAAACAACCTCTCACCACAAACGCATATACCGTCTCCGTACCGTCTCGCGGGTAAAAAACCGGACAAGTGCGAGTCGGACCACCCACCGTGGGTTCCGCACAAATTAGTATTGTACCTAAGTACACAATATTATAAATAGTTCAGGAATTGAATCTCGCAGTTCTAATTATAAACAAGAGTAACGGGGCTCAACGCGACATTTATTATGTAGTACATAATTATGTACTTACAGCTTGACGTTTAGGTTGTGTTGCTACAGCCGTGGTCACAAGCAGACGATAATTTAAACCCGTCTTCTCGATTGAAATTTTTATACTTCTTGATTTTTTGACAAAGCTTTCTAAACAAACTACTGATTTGATGTACAAGCAAATTGACACTCTAAAACAATTAATGGTAAAAAAGGTTACTATAATTTACGGGAGAGTCAAAAAATATATCTGTCGGATGAGTTGAACTTGCCTAAGATTCACTAAATGTATAATGAAAAGAATCCAAATAACAAAGTATCATACGAAACATATCGCAATTTTTTCAACAATAATTTCAACACATCATTCGGTTATCCCAGGATGGATACATGTTCGACTTGTGATGAATTGAAAACTTAGCACACAATAAGAGAGCTGAAGTTTTTTATGATAAAAAAGAAAAGCTCGTTTCAGAGCTAGGCAAGATGTCACAACAATAGCGATTGCAATGGATTTCTCAAAAAATCTTCCTGTACCGAACATAACTACAAACGATGTATATTATAAAAGACAGCTGAGTTATTACATGTTTAATGTTCATGTGCTTGCTGATTCTTCATCTTATTTTTTCGCTTACGATGAGAGTATTGGAAAAAAGGATCAGACGATGTGTCCTCTCATCTGTTTCATTTCATATTTAATGAAATGGAGGTACAGGTCAAGACTCTTATAATTTTCTGTGACTCGTGTGGTGGTCAAAATAAAAATTATACCATCTTTCAAAGTCAAAGTCAAAGTCAATATAATTTATTCAGTCTAGGCTGTTACAAGCACTTATAAACGTCAAAGAAGCTATGCCATCGGTTCACAAACCCTACGGCGGGAGACCTTGTAACGAGAAGAACCGGCAAGAAACTCGTCAAGGTCTGTTTTTTTCTCCCTGTTTTATTTCGTACAGAGCCGTCAAATTGAAAAGTGACCTTTGAATTTGAATTTGGAACATGAATCATCGCAATCAAACGCAAGTTGTATGAATTATTGGCTGTACGGCACACGGGGAGGCCCGCGCACACTGAAAAAAAAAGAAACGAGAGAATTATGTTCGTAATCGGAACGGATTTTATTTATTGTATTTTGCGAAAAAAAATGGTCTACACTACGTTAAGTTAGTTTGACATTAACGCCTCCAACAGTAAAAAAAGCAGCTAATAATGTCATACAATTACCTACTATAAAGTGTCTCTTATTTATTTTCTCATAAAATAAAAGAGAGGAAAAATAGAGTATTTCACACGAGAGCAAAATATTTTTCCCTTGGGCGATGTACTTTGAATCCCTCACTTCGCTCAGGATTCTACTCTAGGATAATGTCATAAATCTCTGTCGCTGCGCGCTTGTCTTGTCGGGTTGGAACGGAGTAGGTTGTGGAATCATTTTTGGAAATAGTGCAAAGTAATACTCAAGTATATTACAAATATTGTAAAGTGCGGAATTGTACAAATACACTATAACTGCAACTGAAAAACATTTTTTACGGATCCTAAAGGGAAATAAACAAGGAGTTTTGAGGCAATGATGCGGCCATACCGTATGTCGTACAACATTCCTACTCCATTCGGATTGTTCTATCTATTGTGTCACGATAATATTTAGGGTTCCGTATTCAAGTCAACAAGGTATCCTAATAGTTTCGCTATATCCGTCTATCTGTGCCGCAACTTAGCTCAGACGCCCTTACTTCTAGAAAGCTGTGATTTCGCATGAATGTGTTTATGAATCACACCAAAAAAGTGTGAATAAAATCTTAAGACTTTTTTTACCTCCCCTACATGTAAAGTGGTTTTTTTTTCACGTCAATTATAGATCTTTTAAAAATAGTGGTCAAAGACCACGTTTTGATTCAGGTATCTGTGTGCAAAAATATTAATTAAGCTTTAAAGTGAATAATTGTTTTTAGCTCAAGTGTCTAGGGAGACGGTTGCTTTTGGATGTGTGAAAAAATTCAGGACATAAAAGTAGTACAGTCGGGGAACTTCCCGGTTGACCAGTAGAGGATTTTTAGGAAGCTTTATTTAAAAAAGTAAAAGTTATATAGAAAACGTTCATATCACAAATAATAGAACATTAAGAGGTGTTCCATTTGGATAATAAATATTTCTTTAACCTTAGTACTTTCCGCGAAATCGTTTCCCAAAAATACTCCACTGATCAACCGGGAAGTTCCCCGATTGTCCCTACTTACACAAAAAAGGACTATAACGGCTAGCCAAGCTTTACAGGTTCACGAGTACCTAATTTTTTTTTCTCTTTTATCTAAAGAACAAACAGTAACAAAGTATAATATTTATATAAAAAAAAATGATTTACACTTAGTAGGTAACTTTCCCACCAGCAACGTTTACCACACAGTAAATTTACCTAATAGTCGATTAACTTATAAAATTTATTGAAAATGTAAATTGAAAGAAAGTTGGTTATTGGTTAGTATGGTAAAATAGATACTAATAAATGTAAATAATGTAAATTGTGAAATATCTATATTATTGTTTAACCATTCTTGACCTACGGTTACCGAGACTTCAAATCACTGATTAAAACCATAAAACCCGCAGCGCATTCCGCCCTAACTGCAACGACCCGAGCGGACCCCGAACGTCACAGAGCGCGAATGCTCCGCGCGTATTTCAAAATAATTTCGGGCTTTAGTAAAAATTGATTCACTTTGTAATGTTTCAAGATATTAAAATATTTTTTTCATCATATTTATTATAATTTTATAGAATTTTTTGTTTTCGTAAAAATGGAAACAAAATGAAAACGACATAATTATGAGTTTGCCAGGTTTGCGTGCGGTAGGCACCGTTCATAATTTTAAATAAAGCGGTAACAACTCATGGTAAAATGAACACTTACTTTTGCCGAGGAAATATTTGAAGTACCATCTTGTTTGGAATTCTGGGTTTTCCAACACAGGAGCGCTGGGCGGGCCGAAAAGCTGGAAGCAAAGAGTTTTATTTAAAATCATTAAACAGTAGACATAGTAAATCATATTTTAAAACAGTCGATCAAATTGCTAGGAAAAGACTATTCTATGAACTACGATCAGCAGATAAATAATTTTGCAGGACAACACAATTTCTGTGAACTGCCGAACAATGAATGCACATGTATAAATTGCGAGTCAAACAAGGGATCAAATGTTTAATCGTGGTTAAACTTACTTCAACATAGTGTGCTTTGGCTGTAGTTATACAAATAAATTATAAACAAAACAAAAAATTATTGAATGGGAAAATCTACCTGTTTACTTTAAGGTTATTGTAAGAAGCTTATTTTCAAGAAGAATACATGGTTATCAAATACAAAAAGATCATTTTTAATTCAGCGGGAAATTCCTGAGATTATTGTGTTCGACTTACATTTCAGTTTCATTATAAATATAAAATTATAGATAAATAGGACATTTGCCTTTTCCCCGAAAATAGATGTAAAAAAGCAAAGAAAGCAGCTGTCCCTCAAAATTGGCTAAATTTGATAAAAAAACGAGCCATGTCTCTGTAGATAACTGCTGATTCTACAAATTTATGAAAAACCTTTCAATTAGATGAGTTCGCTACGGCAACAGCTGACGACATCAGAAAACTTTACCCGAACGAGATTAGGCATGCCTAAACAAAACGCTATAGCTGTTCAAAGTTATTTTAAGATGATGTGAAAATAAAGAAATACGTTATGAATAGTAGACCTAGTTAACTAATTTTATTATTTTTACGCTGCAATGGAATGCAATGGATGGAATATGTGCCAACCAATATTCTAAGAATAGTATCATTGTGGATCATTGAGTTATTATTGAACTAATGTACGTAACTTTGTTTTTTTTTTGGGAGCTTAGGTACAGCATCATTTACAAATTAAGTAAATAAACAACAAGCTTTCACATTGTGAATCATTCGTTTTCATCGTCATTTCTGTCCATTTATCTTCTTCTTTATCTCTTTTATAATTATTACATCCTTAAGAACACTAGTTTTAAAACTTTCATTTTCAGAAATTCACTATCGTCTTTCATGTGTCGGAGTACTCGTATTAATATCTTTTCTTGTCGCCATGCAAGTCAACATGATTTTTCGTTCAGGCTCTGCCTTGAGGCACTACCATAGACATCTGTTCGAGAATTTATAAAATCTTTATCGAAAAACTGGATTGGCCATAATATTTTTCCCGGTGATCCTAATAAAACACTCTATTAATGTGCTGATCAGTTGACATAATAATATTTCATTAAATATCATTTAATTTCATTTGACATACCGATCACATTACATAACATACGAATCATATAATTTCATTTAACATAATTCCATTTGATATAAAAATGAATTGGTCTAATAATAACTTCACCTATTCATTAAATGATAAAATGCTCATTTTATATAACATTCATGTAGTTTAATTAACATTTCACATAATTTTACCTGTACTTTAAATGACATAAAAACTCAAATAGATAAAAATTAAAATAATATATCAAATGACACGTGAGGGATATAAACGTTAGGGCAATTGAAAATATGGAAGAGGATAATTATTTGTAAATGTAAATTAATTATGACAAATGAACAATAGGTTAAAAAAAGTTATGTCATTTAGGTCAAATAAAAATTGCATGAAGTGAACGTTATTGACATTGAAATTAGATCAACTGTTTTTATGACATCCGAATCGCACCCAATATTATATTGTTGTATTATGCTGTTGTTTCGTTTTTTTTTTTAAGTGATTTGTATCTAACTGTAAATTATTTGACCTAGCAATTATCTCTACAGCGACACTAGTTTTTAAAAAAATAATTTTTAATACCTAACGAAACATAAATCTGTCAATAAAGTTCATAGTTAGATTTTGGCGCAAAATCTATCGTGCCCCGTAAACAAACGGCCTTACCAAAGAAAACTAACTATGCCTTCCTATAGATATAGCACATGGAATTAGTAAGTACTAGGTACAATAGTACCTACTAATTCAATGGTACAGCAGCATTAACGACGTTGCATTTTAAAACAGAAACGGGATGCGACATGTGCGTATAGCGGCATCTCACTGCAACATTTCTGAATATAAGAGGTCATTCAGAGCTCATGGTAAAAATTGGTACCTAGAAGTTCATGATCATTAGCGCGTTCAAACAAACAATACTAATATAATATACCCATGGTTATCAGTAAATTAAATAGGTCGCAACTAGGGAATGCAAACCGAAGTGAAATGAAAACTAGTTTTTATTTCGGGTTTGCTGCCAAAACCGGACAATTATGATTGATGAATGTGATTGTGATGAGTTGGAACATGTTAATTTAATTTGTGAAAATGTTTCAATCTATTTATAGTTTAAACATCGGTGAAACCATTCTTATCACTTTAATTTAAACAATCAATCTAGGAGAAGTAGGCCTTCGAAGGTTATAAGTGGTTTTGGAGAGTCATCTCGAATCGTCTCACTCGCAGTTTTTCCGACCTCCCGAACAAGCAGGGTTCCGAAAAGGCGTTTAGCACTATAGACCACATCCATACGCCACGCCCGCGGCAGTTTATACTGAATACCGAGGAGTGTGATCTGCTTCTTTGTTTGGCGTTTGTGGACTGTGAGAAAGCCTAGATTCGATAGAGACATGGGCGGTGCTACAGTCTCTCCAGCTCCTCTAGCATGAACATCGCTATATTACGCGATACGATATGGCGCATGGTGCTGTCTTGTTTATCGCGCTAGGATGTAGGCGGGACAATAACACGTGTATCGATCGACAATACTACGAGTGTCGATAAAAGCCGTTCATGCTTGGGTCAAGGCTAGGTAAATAGATGCTGGGTATTATAGAGGTGCCAAGTGGACTACATATAGGTATATCGAAGTTTTGAGGTGCTTACACGACACCATGCCACCATATCGGTCCGTCAGACTACAGAACCAGAGCACTAACCCCATTCGATTGCAGCGAGGTGTCAGACAGGAAGACCTCATTTCCCCCGACACTGTTCACGGCTGCGTTGGGAACATCTTTTAGCTCTTGGACTGGAATGGACTCGCCATTAACATGAATGGTCATGTACCTGACACTCCTTCGTTTTGCCGTTAACATATGCGGTAACCTTGGAGGACCTGAACACAGTGCTTGAAGATCTCCGTAGTGCTCCTCAAAAAGAGGGTCCTAGGATGAACATGGATAAATGAAAATCATGGTAAATTCCCATGTCGTACCACGCTCCAGTTCGTGTTGGGTACACTTCACTTGAAGTTGTTAATCATTACGTCTACCTAGGACAAACGGTCCAGTAAGGTAAGTTCAACTTCGAGAACGAGTTCTCTCGTCGAATGCCACTCAGAATGAACATTTGGAAAGCTTGGTAAAATCTTTGCCTTCAACTTATCTCAGTGGCTCAAGCCGAAAGTCTATGACTATTGCCTGTTGACATATGGCAGTGAAACGTAATCGCTAACTATGGGTCTCATAAAAAGTCTCAAGGTCACCCACCGTGGAATAGAGATATGGCTATATGGAGATATGGCTATGCTCGGCGTTTCCTTGCGTGTCCAATCAGAAATCAGGTGATCCGTAGAATTAAAATAACCGACTTAAGTCGAAGGATTGCTTAGCGAAAAGAACTAATGGGGCGAAAAGGTTGGAAAATCTGTATGTTTTAACCAACTGGTTGAGATGTTTTTACATGACAAGCCTTCCGCCCGCGACATCGTCCGCGTGAAATAAGCTTCCTAGCGCCCTGGGGCGTCCGTGGTGAGCCCGTTGTACTTGATCATTATTTTGTTGCAGTCATTTTAAAACAACGATAACTCATAAGACATTCACTAAAATCAAACGATGTCAATGGTAAAATTGCCCTTCCTTTTTATAATTGAATACTTTTGATAAATAACGTATTATTGGGATGAGGATTAATATCATGTTTATAAAAATACCTTCGCAAATAAATGTATTATTTTGAAACAAATTTGATGACCATAAAAAGGCTTATAGTGAGTCAACCTTCAAAGATAGACATACTGTCCTGGACTATTTTTTTGGAACTTTTGAAGGGGAACAGTTCCGTGATAAATGATTTCTGTGTAAGTTTAACCGTTTACGCAGCGTACGCAACGGAAATTCCCAATAGGTTAAAAAAACCCCGGTTTTGCAACATTTTTCATTGATGCTGCTCTCCTTTTCGTCGTAGGTACTCGTAGCGTAATGTTACTTTAAGGTTTTATGAAAAAATCGGGACACATGTTGGTATCATCAACTTTCTCTCAATGAGGAGAGATACTTCAATAGGAAAGGGTATCATTCGTTGAAAGTGATGATGGTGAGTAAGTATTATAAGTTTATATAACATTAAAACAAAAAATTGTGCAAGCGCAAGTCATAACTTGTTTATGCATTAAGAGTTATTTGCCAAGATAAAGCTGACGGGGACCACTGTTTTTGTGACTGCGCCAAAGTCACGTACAACAGCCCAGGCTATCATGACACGTTTCAGAAGTGGACAAAACAATACACACATTGAAACTTTACAATTCTTTCCTTCCTTCCTTTTTTTTCTAACTGTTCTTGAAAAGAGCACTGAGAAAGAGAATATTAAGTTTAAATAGTTGACAAATCGCTGAGTTACGATCCTATCGAGTAATCGTTCTATCGAAATGACAGGTGAATACGGATTTATGACTGTTTTTCAATAGGACGACTTCTAAGCGTTAGCGACATTTTGACTATTACAAAATCGTGAATTGAACTACTGGAATGGCAACCGCAAACAGGACGAAGCTCCGTCGGAGCCCCCGACAAGGTGGAACGATGATCTGGTGAAGGTCGCGGGACTCTGCTGGATGACACCGATCATCGTTGAGATCCTTGGCGGATGCTTATACCCAGCAGTGGGCGTGTCACATGGCTGAAGTGATGATGACGAGACAAAGTCTTCGAATAGAAGTCGATTTTGTTCACCTTCACCATGCATAATACGCATACAGTGCGTTTAAATTCCTTTAAACGCAGTGTAGACGCAATTTGGTTTTGTGTGGTTGCTACCATAGCAACAAACCTTTATTATCCTATAAAACCGTAAAAAACCCGGTTTGTCGTTAATAAAACTGGGTTCTTTTGCTTGGGAAATCCATCGAAAAATCTCAATTTTCAACCTCAAAACCAAAATTTCGGTTTCGGTGAAACCGTTTTGCAATCCCTAGCCGCAACGTACATTATAATAAATCCCTGGATTATTTTAACATAATAGGTATTTTGTTTTCTCTATTTAATTGGTAGAGTTAATTAATGAGGATGTAATTTGCAATGGCCCCTGGAGGCAGTTCTGGAAATATCGTGGGCTGTGATAAATGCGAAGATTGGATTTATAAGGTACAGTTGACAGCATATTCGGCTTTATACTTGTACTGCGAAATAGCCATTAAACGACACATTAAGTTTTAAACACTGAGGGCGGGTGTGGGTTGGGTTAAGCGTTTTTTTAACTATTATTTAATACTTTATTGTACTTTTGAGGCGAACTATGTAGGTCGTGTTTATTTAGTAGGTAATTTCAAGTGGCAGGTTTAAATGTCACGCTTATATAGGTAGGTCTTACCTTCGCATTCGTCAACAGAAAAGTACAAACAGTGAATTATGTTATAGTTCTCCTCTAGAGGAGTGTAAATATTGAATGAATTAAGATTTGCATTTAAATTTTTTGCCGTATAAAAAAAAGTACCTACTTCGTACCATCAATCGGAATGTGCTAAAAGTGGACGTTATCCTGTATCCTACTATAATTTTATAAATGCGAAAGTATGTCAGTTTGTTTGTTTGTTAGTCTTTCACGCTACAACTACTTAACAGATTTTGATGAAATTTGACACAGAGGTAGTAGAAAGCTTGGATTAAAATACTTGATACTTTTTATTCCGATATTCCCACGGGATCCGAAACCACGCGGGTGAAACCGCGGGCGGCCACTAGTTTTTAGTAATTGGCTGTCACTGGCTGTCACTAGCATAAAATAATCATCACCATAGAGCTGATACATTAGAAAATACTTCGTGTCGCTTCGCTTCTCTCGTGTGCCAACTTTCGAGGTTTTTCGATAGCATGAAAGATATAACTAAAAAGCAGGTTCCCGCTTTAAAGCTTTTCAACTTTTTAACTAGTTTTTATTTCAAAGCTTATTGAGGAAAGTTTGCATAATAGATTTGTATTTTTGCTGTAAACGTAAGGACTTGTCATCGGGCAATGTATTTAAAGGCTTCGCATAATCTCAGTCTTATGTAGAGTTCAGTTTGGTCTTTTTTATAGATGTTTGTTTGTAGCTGACACACATAAATAGTATAATATTGTATTAATGCTGTGGAAAAGTCTATGGGAAAATCGGGTAAAAAAAACTGAAATTAGGTAGCGTATTATGTGATAGGCATGTAATTATTGTTTTTGTTTAATAAGATATTATATAAGCCACAGACATATTATTATCTGTGTTCAGTAAGCTCCACCCGCTTGGTTTTGTGTAGTTATTAAATCAAAATTGGACGCTATTTTAGCGGTTCAAATTTAATAACGAACACGAGATTTTAATTATTACTGGTAATTACTATGCATCCGGTTTTGCACAAACACGCATCACTCGTATATTAAACAATGAAACTTGGAATAAAATACGTTTTACTCTCCTAAAATATGTCAAGTACAAAAATTTGCGTTAGATATTTAGTAAAGGTATATATTAACCAATCTACAAAAAAATACTAAATTGAGTGTCTAAAATACTAGGTTTGGCGACTAATAAAATAGGTTAGGTTAGGTTAGATTGGCGACTAAGTCGCTCACCTAGTATTTTAGTCGCCCAAAAACTTTTTTGGTCGATCGGTTAATTACTAGCCTTTAGTAAAGAATAAATAATATTATAATGGCTGAATGGTTTTGGTATGTTTAAATAAAATGATAGTTCTTTTGTGATATAGTTTTTAGTTTAGTGTCAGTGAGTAACGTTACATATGTAGGTATTTTAAAATTGAAGAAGACGCTCACAGATCCATGAAACAACGTCGAATAAAAGAAATAGGTAGTTTTATGTCACTTTACACTTTTGTAGTTTCTTCGCACAAAGGTGTACAGAGTAACTTATAAATGTCACCGATCAGAATAGAATGTCATGTCAGATGGGTTAGTGCGAGTTCTTCCTACTCGCGATCGGTGGAGAACGCATAAATTTTTGTATGAAATTAGCGGCCCGCTATCTAGCGGATCACGCCACAGACTACACCAAAAAACTAACGCGCTGACGATCAACCGTGAATAGAAAAAACTCGCACTAACCACTAAAGAGTGCAATTCTCGTTTTTTCTTTTTCAGTCCAACAGGTAGCTGAATACTTTGGTATCAAGTCGACTGCTTTTAGTTATTATTATATTTGGAGGAAAGTCGTTTCACCATAAATAGGGACTACAGACACAATTACTTTATGAACATTTTATAAAATGTTCATAAATTAAATCACTAACTAATAAAGAGTTCAAACTATTTGAGAAACCGAGTGTTGTACGTCGCGTTATAAACTTAATGTTGACAAGTGGCACAAAACTTAAGCAAAAAGTTACATCTACAAGTGTAACAAGCAATAGTTCGGCTTGTGGCTGAAGCTTTGGTTGGTGGCATTTTCCCAGCCTGGCAGGCGTTTGTGGTTGCCATTTGTACGCTTAGAGTGATATAAGAAGTAAAAACGCAGCCGGGGGTACTTGCGAAAACCATAATACGATTGAATAAAATCGCAGAACATTATTCGTCAATTTCTTTCTTAGTAAGTAGTTCTTTTGATATTCTGCCGCCCGGAATATGGTACAAACTGCTATATTGCTAATTGGACGTAGTATGTAAATGGAAATGGATGCGATGAGACTAGTCCAAGAAAAAAATACGTTTTCCTTTCCTTAGGTATAAAATATAATTATTTTATTCTGACCTCATCCTTCTCGCCGAGAGAGTTGCCATTTTCGAGACGGTACCGCCGCGCCACCGCATCCACCGCGCCACCGGCGTCGCCACTCGCTGATAGCTGCCGACAAAATAAATAAATAATAGTTAAATAAATAAACGTAGCCCGATCTATTATATATCTAGTACGATTTATTACTAGAAGCGGGTCTGCGCGTGCTCAAACTGTTTGGTGGTAGGACTTGTTGTAGGTCCGCCTGGCTAGCTACCACCATCTTATCTAAGTCTGACGCCACAACAACAATGTTTTCAGCATTGTTGTGTTCCGGCAGCTAGATTCTGGGAGAGGCTCGCTACCATTACGCAAAAACGCGACCGGCGAGAAACCGCACAAGGCACTATATCATGAACCGAAAATAATTCTTCATAAAGAGAGAAAAAGATAAAGAACATACAGTAAGTTACTGTCGATGAAACCTGCCACTGCAGCTATCGAATGAAACTTTAAATATCCAGCCTCATACGATGACATAGCGTGGAACCAGCCATCGATCATCAACGTCTCGTCCATCCGATGTCTCCCGCGCTCAGACCATTGTTTGCCGGCAATTTGTTCAGTCGGAAGTACAATTTAATATCCCCAAATTGAATTCTTTACAACAGACTACTTTAAATGCACCGAAACTAAATCTTCAGAAAGAGGGAAACAAATAGTCAACATACCTACATCATTCGTTATAAGTAGTGAGTTACTGTGGATGTAACCAATACACTGCGGCTATCGAAACTTTAAATTATCCAGCGGCATAAGTTGACACAGCATTGGAACCAACCATCAATCATCACCGTCTCGTCCATTCGTTGTCGCCTGTGCTCAGGGGCCCAATTCTGGCAATGATTACGTAAAATCGTATCTCAATTGCGTTTCAATTGTTGTGTAATTTTTCACTGCAATAACACAAATTATGTAAATGAGTCTACTCTACATGATGGAAAGTAACCTTATACTAGTTTAAGGTAATTTTTCAATTTGACGAATCTGAACGTAATAAGACAGGTAGAAAAAAACCGCCCTTGACAAGTTTCTTGCCGGTTCTTCTAGTTACAAGGTCTAACGCTCTGTAGAGTTTGACATTCACATGTGTTTGCAACAGCCTATTCGTGGCCTAGACTAAATAAATAATTTTGAATTTACGATTGAAATACGATTATCATTCAACATTAGCAGAATTGACTCCCAGATCCATTGTCTGTTGGCAATTTATTCAGTCGGAAGTACAATTTAATATCCCCAAATTGAATTTCATTTGGCCCGAACCCAGTGGCTCTTGAAAAGCTTCCAATAATTAGAGAAGCTTTAATTAGTAACATTTTTGTCATCCAACCGTAATAATGGTATTGATGACTGATCGAATCAATATTGAGGCTGAGATATTTGGGAGTGTTGCTCTGATATAAAACCTTTTTTTAGGAATACTCGTATAATACTCGTTTTACTTTAAATTAGGCTTTTTTGGCTATTGTGGTTTATGTTTGGTTTTGGTTTTTCTCACATTTTAACAATGCTGCCGTGGGTGAAGACTGATATGAAATCGTAATCAAAACGCCAAGATGTCTTCATAATAATAAGTAACACTTTTGTTATTGAAATTAAAATGAATGGAAACTCTAACATACGACAACTGGTTACTCTGATTCGAGATTGTATAGAAAATTTTCATATTTTTAATATTAGTGGGACTGTCTATTATGTAATAGAAATGTGTATCAGATTAATCAATTATAAGTTATTCAGGAGTTGGGCAAAGTTTGTTTACCAAGTAAAGTTAAGTAAAAAGAACCAGGATTTTACAGAATCAAGTTACGTTAGTCACCAGTTACAAGTAATAAGTTCTTAATGTTTGTTTCTAATTAAATTAATTAAGATATTCAAGCACTAAACTAACACGTTAACATTAAATGTTTATTCAGCCTTAATCTTTGGAAGTTAAGTAATACATTTAAAATATTGAGTCAGAAACTTATTCGTTGAACAAAATTAAAGCTAAGCTTTACTACCCCCGAACACTAATTTTGACTCAATAAAGTTTTCTTGGCGGTTTGTGGATATAAAACAGCCCTGTTGAAGTTAAGCAAGAGTCTACGTTAGTTAAAAAACTTGTTTGGATTATCTCTACAAATTTAATTCAATTCATTAATTTATTTCAAGTAACATTTGACTCAGTATTTGTTAATAACAATTGTACTTAACCTATGTCAGTATCATTTGATGAAGCTGAAAAGTTTGTCACTATGAATGACTTTTTCACACAAAAATCACATCAGGTATGATGAAGGCTTCCCGTCGTGAATAAAAAAAAATCACGATCAAAGTGGGAATCGAAATAAAGACACCTAGTTGTCAGGTAGTCACTGTTATTCACTGTACTAATTCTACTATTAAGTAATTAACACACATTCTGTACAACAATCTATTGAACAATTTTACTCGTAAGGTCGATTTAAAAACTTTTGATTGTGAATCTAATAACATGTTTTTTATTCCTATTACTTTATTACTGAAAGTCCATCCTGACATTGTACTTGTATACATGAAAATATAAAGAGTATATTTACGCTTCAAAATGTTCAGAACGTCATTAGCCAAAACTGACTTTTCAACGCTGCTGTACAAAAATAAAGTGGTCAAGTTTTGATGTGGATACATTTTCTATGAAACAAGAAAGATTTACTTTTGATGTCTATGATAAAGAAATATTGTTAGGCTTCAGCATCTAAAATTAATACATGGCCCTTCATCTTGCATAAGTATACAATTTATTTGTATGAAGATAATTATAAGCTTCTTATCTTTGTTTTAGTTGGTGGTAACGACAGCTTTTCTTTAATTAAATGTCAACGAATAATATATGGGTAGAACCGAAATGTTTAAGTAAGCAAAGTTAAAGTAATCTCCAATGGATAAGGAGTTTTTTTTGTTTATTAATTAATGACTAGTCATGAAACAACCATCCGTTTTATTGCGTTGATTTTGCTTTGTAATATTTTTTTCACTCTCACACTTTTCCGAGAAAAGGAAGTTTTTTTATTCACTTTCAGCGTAGAAAATCCTTTTTGCGGCCTAGCGCGGTAATGTACTTTTTTAATTTAATACCTAAGAATATGTCAAAATGCGTTCCGAATTTTACACCTATTTTAAATAGTTTTGAATTAATTATAGTACTCCGTTTTGGTTTTATTATATTATTTTAGTTCATTGAATCATAATAATAACAATAAGATTACACTATTTGTTATAAGAATTTTATATTAGGCTGGATGAGATTTCACAACCTATGATTGGATTTCGGAACGTGGCATAAACCTTTATTTTTAAATTGTCTTTGTCTTGTACCTCATTTACCGAATAGTTTTTATTGATATTTTTATGTAACATATATTTCTACTTTAAATAGCTTTGAATTAACTATAATACTCCCTTTTTTATTATTTTAGATTTTTATATCATTAAAACAACAAGAATAAGCTATATTTAAATTAAACTTTTTGTTTAAACAATTTTTTACCGGAAGTTGACCGCGGAAACAACCATAACATGTTTCTCGCTGTTGTGAGGTGAAAAATTGTGTGTTGCGCTCGGCAGAAATGTTTTTAGCGTTTTGTACCTTTGAAATCTTCGCTACGCTCAGGATTTAATCTTTGAATCCTAGAATCCTTCACTTGCTCAGATTTCAATAGAGGTAACTCGCCGCTAAATAACCAACTTTCCAGCCTTTCATAACAAATGACTATTATTATTGTAGGATTAAAAGGTAGGTAAGATCATGTCATCTTTTAAAAAGATCTCTATAAAATATATTTGTGTTTTTTTATAACTTGAACAGTTTAGTTTCTTTTGTTTACATTAATTTAAATTTGATATCGTTTACAATTAGTATTATCTAACTCCAATTTATAGATAGACAGTGTTTTAGGTCATGATAAAGTTTATTTAATACATTTCTTACATAAATCTTCGTTCATTTCAAAAAGTGATATCTATATGAATATTCTATTACGTATCTACAAAATATTGTCATAAATAACACCACATGGGTACTCGATTTTTTGTTAATGTAACTTACGCTTTTCTCAAGGGATACAAAGTAAGTATAATATACCTACTTATATCAAAATAGGTACTTATATCTAAAATGAAACAAATTTTACTGTTTACAAACTAAAACGCCCATGTAAATAATTTCAAATGGATAGCTTGTGCTGAAATCTGTAACGAACCTAAAATTATGATACAGGTTGCGTAAAACGCAATTAGGGAATTTAGGACGTCGACGTGTAAGCAATATTGACGGTGTTTTAATTTAATATCTCCAGATAAATCGTGTTGTGGTTGTGGTGAGCAAACCAAGCCGCCTTAGGTAAGCGTGACGTTGCAAAACAATATTATTTAAATTAATTATTTTATTAGATACTATTAAGTTCGGAGAATCTAAATTGGTTTTTACTGTTTTTTATTGGTTGACTGGCAAATAATACTCTTAGTATGAAGTCCGCCTTTTGTACCAATAAAATACCATAAATAAATAGATAAAAAAAAGAAAAATACTTTTGTTCCTTTTGTGTGATTTCGTTTAATATACTCGACTTGTACCTACAGCTGGCATCAGATAAACCTATTTGACAACGACCTACTCGTATTGTCGTTGGTAGGATGAAAAAAACCCTCAGCAATATGTATAATTTCTTTTATAAAATATTTATTTAAGTCAATGAATACTGGTATTCCCTATAGATAGAACTTACCTACTACTATAGGTACTCGCGCGGAAGTATTTTAACTCAATTAGATTTCACCTCAACTTATTTAATAGCAACTTATTCAACGTGTGCGAAAGCCATTGAAAACAAACTTCTAATTGCATAAGTTATGTAGTTTCATAATACAAATGTGAACGAGAAACTATGGTTGAACCACAGACCTTACCGAGATAGACGACAAAAGTGTACCTACGTTGCGTGTAAAATGTTTGATCCACGGTCAAAGTTTCAGGACCTAAATCAGCCCGCTTGCGACCATTGATATGGAAACACGCGTCACTCAGAAACGAAAATGGTTAATTGTGCAGTGCTTTCTTGCAAGAGCTCGTCAATAACATTTCCACATCGCTAAATCTTGCTCGTTAAGTCATCGTAGGTACTAAATTTGACACGCTAGGTTCTCTACAGTTTGAAGTGCTCTTTTCGTCTATCTTGATATAGGTTTTTGGGTTTAACTGAGAGATTCAAGGCAGCATGAATTTTGTATAGAAATCTACTTGAGTACTTTCTTACATATTTTTTTTTATTAGGTATTGAATTACCAGAAATTTGTATTGGATTCAAAGTTTCTATTATTTTCGGCACCAGCATAACCTCGCAAAATGCTTTCATTAAAATACTTATAGAACAATTAGAAGTCTTCCAAAATATATTTTGCATATTTTTAAATGAAAAGAAGATGCCTACTTATGACTTTATTATTTTCTCTATGTATCAAAAAAATATTCTTCGAAACTTGATTAAGTAAGCAATTTTTATCCTATTATTAAGTACCTTATTCAATAGTTCATAACACTGCTAGAATAATGTTCAATGAGTCATCGATATTATAGATAGGTCACCCATTACCAGCTATATCCATAAACTTATGAGAGATACTTTATGGTCCATACGTTTATTTATCGTTTGCGCAGTAGCGAGTGATCTATAAAGGAAGGTGGATTATTACCGAAGTTAACAGGAATCAGGGGTTAACGATAACTTGGAGAATATTACTTTGATTGTCTGTTTTGATGGACTATTAAATATATTAATATGGGAGCATAATGTATTTAGCAGATTTTCGAATAGTTGGATGTCAAACAACGACAGAAAAACTTTTTATTTGAATTTGTACAGAGCTATCGGCCGCCTGTTGTTTTACGCGCGTGATTCCTGTTACCGTGGCGGAATGTCTGGATAAAATGTATTCTATGTTTTATTCCAGGATATCATCTATCTGAATGCCAAAATATGATATATCTCTTACTTGTATTTTTCGAAGCAAAGAAAAGAAAAAGTCAAGGATGTCCTTGCATTGTAGATATTTTATTATAATTTGGTAATAAATTGAGAAGGTGTATACGACCTCTAAAAATTTACTGCTCTTGAGGATGAGCATCGAACAACAAAGGTTAAGTGAGAGGAGTCTTTTAAGCATTAATGACCTTATAAAAGATCTCTCATACTGGACTGGGAGCGAATAAGAAAAGATAGAATGTGCCAGCTGCTACCTTTCAATTGCAAATAGTAAAAGGAAAAGTTTATCAATTGTTATTTGAACACTGGAAAGCGATTTTGTACGGAAGCAACCCTGAAATCGCGAAATACAAAAACAGCTGTTCCATACAGAACTTAAAAATAAACTTTGTTAAAATGTATCGTGTACATTTAGAGATCTTGAAGATGATAAAGTTTTAAAACGGTAAAAATGTGAAAAAAGGTAGAAAAAGTCATACAAATTGGAGAAAGTATTACTTCGTTTGCTTACCGTAACTAGCAAATAGAAAGTTTTTCCAATCAATTTGCTAACACCTCATCTTCAAACTTTTTCACTCCTTTGCAATAAAAATACTCATTTTATTTATTCAAAGACTTCTTTTAATAGCTCTTTTAACTTTTCAAAGAGCAAACGCCGAAGTGAGTAAACGTTGTAAGAAATTCCACCTAGAGTTATCAAAGAGTTGTAGCAAGTTAATGAAAATACCATAAAATCACAATATCTTTGTTCGATAAAAAAAAACTTGCTAACTGTAAATTATATTTTTTACTACTTCCTATAAAATTAACAGTTTTAACAAAGTGTTCGGTGTTGTATGCATTAAATAGCATAAGTAGTTATTGGGTAACATTTTAACTTTCCTGCTTATCGTCATCAGCCATTTTTTATGACACCACTGCTGGGGATCTGGCCTTCCTTATGGGTGGATAAGGAGAACGGGCCATGACGCGGGCCCAATGCGGATTGGTGGGTTTTAGACGACTGCAAGCCGGGACCAACGGCTTAACGTGCCTTCCGAAGCACGGCGGAGGTCGAGATAGTAAATTTTTCCCACCCATCCCGTGACCAATCATTGCTTTACCTTAATAATCGCAGGCCGAGCACGTGAACCACTGCGCCACGGGCTCCTCGTTGTCCTCCTATATATCATATCAGTAAAACCTACTAATATTATAAACGCGAAAATTTTTGAGATTTGTTACTCTTTCACGCAAAACTTCTAAACGCAATTAGATTCAGTACCCCTATTACGAGTTTGCTTAACATGACATTTACAGGACTCGTGAGCGTAGACTATCGGATACACTGCTCATGTCGGTAAAACAGTCGCTAAATATAAAAGAGACAGAGCTACATTTTACATTAACGTTTACTGTAACGTCGAGTTTGCCAAACTCGTAATAAGCCTACAGATGAAACTCACAGTATAGGCTACAATTTATCCCAATATTCCCACGTGAACGGGAACCACGCGGGTGAAACTGCGAACGGCCGCTAGTTATAGTAATATTATTACTAATTTTGTCCACTTAACAAGGCCTACTGCAGGGCGTAGGACCTCCCCGAAGAATTCTACGATCAACGATAGACTATAAAAACCGTGTTTAAAGTCTTTAAGAGCCGATTTTACCTACTGTCCATTAGATAATCGTTGTTCAAAATACCATCATGTACCTTTAACATTCAGACAAACAACCGGATAGAATGATATTTAGCGTTAATTGCTCGGTTGATTATTCTGTGAAAATGGCTCTCATTTATAGTGCCACGTATAGAGTGTGAGTACTGATAATGTGCACAAACAAAAATAAGTAAAACTATGCCCTTTTAAGGGAAAAATATTAAAAGAGTGTAATACCATTTAAATTTTACCAACGTCTAAAATAAGGGAAATTTTGATTTTTTTACGGGAGATATTTAAAACAGTATTGTTTTAAGGAGATATTTTATCCCCTTTATACTTATTTTTTTAATAAACAGCTTTTTAAACAATCTTCATTTTAAAAAGCAAATGTACAAAAATATTTGCATGTTCAAAAAAATTACTACTTTTTATCTCGATATCCCCACGGTAACGGAAACCACGCGGGTGAAACCGGGGCCGGAAGCTAGTCACGCAGTTTCACTCATTTTCATTTGTGCACTTTATCAAGACTCACACTGTATATTGTCGGGTTAATATTCTAGTAGAACTACCAGTCACAGACAGAATATACTAGAATATAAAATAAAATGAGCACTTCCACATGACGTAAATGGCCACAATAGTTTTCTTTATTACCGCTATTCACGTCGGCGGCGGTAGATACTGACAAACTCCTCTAATAAAGGTGAGCGGATTAGGAGAACTTATTGCCTCGATTATACCAGTCAGATTATTTCTATCGGCTACAAGAGGTTCGGACTGACTTGAATCACTTAATTTTAAAGAAGAGCAATAGCATTTTTGATATATTGTCGGTAATTGTATATCTACAATATAGGTATATTTTTTAAATTTTCGATTAATGTATTTTCAAATAAGTGTCGTTTAGACGGTTGATTTCAAGTTATAGGCACTATCAGTCACTATGTGACGTGGTATGACGTGAGTACACATAAATATTTCAACATACCGCCCAGTAACTATTTCATTTCACCTATTGAGGTACAGTCGACAGCGTCTACGGCTTTACACTTTGACCTTGAGAGCGCCGTTACGTCACTCGTTTACTTACGTTTTATTCCTTATCCCGTAGGAATATTAAAAAATCTTAGTGCTCGCCTACATTACATCGTTAAAGGAACCTGTATGCAAAATGTCAGCTTAATCATTCAGCCGTTTGGGCTGTGCGTTGTCTGTCAGTCAATCACGGTATTGTTTTATTAGTTTAAGCGAAAGATTGAATTTTCAAAAGCTTATCTATACAGGTTGTTAAAAGACCCATAACAAAAACGAAAACCACGTATTTTCCCCATCGCTACTATCATTTTCTTGTATGGGGCCAAATCTGGGAATCTGATAGTTAAGGAGTTATTAAGGATCAAAGTCAATATTTTTTTTCAAAGATTATCGTTTAAAGTTACATATCTGCAATAAATATCAAAACCTATCAATGAAACTGGATCCCGGCCGCCTACTCGTACCCCCTTAACACACGCACACGTTATTGCACGCGTTTCATTACGTTTATAAATATCTAAAAAAAAAAAAACTTAATATAAAAGACATTTCCCAGTTATTATTTTTACATATTGTTATCTAGTTTGAGGTACACTACGCGTATATTACGGCTTCGGTATGGGTGTTTTAACACCCTGTATATATCAAATTCAATGTCCTGACTGACTTATTGACTGATAATCAACGCACAGCCCAAACTATTGGGTCTAGAAACTCCAAACTTCGCACATAGGCTCCTTATGAGGTGCAGAGGTGCACTAAGAAAGGTTTTTTTTGAAATTCAACCGCTAAGTGGGTGAAATAGGAGATGAAAGTTTGTATGAAATTCCATCAGTTTTCAAGTTAGGATTTTCTTAAGCACATCTTATGATTCTTAAGAATCTCTAAGATTTTCATAATTGAAATTAAACAATTTTGCGGAGTATTTAGTGCGATTTATTTAGCCTAAATATATATTTGGTACTTTAATTTTTCGGTTTATTTGAGGTTTTATCTGAGATCACGGGTTGACTAGCTACTTATAAGTCTACCTTCACAAAGTTGATTTATTATTGCGTTCGGAAACGGTTAGATAATTACTAATTAAAAGTTAATAATTTTTACTATGGCAACAATTATTGAGATTAATATTTTGGTTTGCTTGCTATTTAAATTATTTATTAATAACAAAAGAAAGAAAAACTAATGATTCTACTGGCATTTCACAAATTGGGAGGACTTTTGAAGAAAGATACTGCCAAGAAAACTTCGAAAGTGGGCCGACCTCCATCTTAATGTTTGTTATTTATCTACAAAAATAGCTAACCGTATCAAACACAGAACAGAAGTGGTATCAAATATATATTTCGGGTAAATAAATCGCACTAAATAGGTACTCCGCAAAAGTTGTTTTATTTCAATTAGGAGTTTCAAATTACGTATTTAGGTTAACGGCTAAAAATAAACATTGCCCTATCTCGGCGTTTTAAAAAAATCTACCCCCAAAGGGGTGAAAAGGGGGGATGAAGTTGTGTAAGAAAAGTTCTTTATTTTCTTAGTTAAGTCACTTATTTTTTCTTAAGCTTATGGTTGGAATTTAAATACAAAAACTCATCTTAAAAAAGAGTAAATAATCTTAAAATCGATATAGGCGGTGTTATTGAGGTTTGGATATTGATTGCAAAAATGTCATCGATTTTGAAGTCCGATGCGGTGGACATGAATCAACCCTTAATGGTTTAAGAAAAGGGTTCAAATTTTGTATAGAAAAGTAATGGAAATAGACACAGCGACTTTAATCGCGATAGCTTTGGAGCATTTTCTACTACTTTTATTTTTATGGTATTGCTATGCTCGAAAAGACGGAAATGAGGAGATCCGTAGGAGAACTAAAGTATCCGACATTGCACCAAGGATTACTCAGCTGAAGTGGCAGTGGGTGGGACACATAGCGAGAAGAATCGATGTCCGTTGGGTCGAAAAGGTATAGTGACCGCGCACCGCCTGTGCCGTGAGTAGGCCCCCGGCAAGGTGGACCGACGATCTGGTGAAGGTCGCGGAAAGCCGCTGGATGCTGGCAGCGCAGGACCGATCTTCTTGGGGGAGGCCTTTAGCCAGCAGTGGTTATTATGTGGCTGAGACGACGAATTGGCACCACCACTCGACATCCTAAATCCGCGCGATAACCTAATTCCTCGCGGACGAAGTCGCGGGCGGAAAGCTAGTTCTCATATAAAATAGAATACAAAATCGTTAGACCAAAAGTCGTTATCATTTGATTGTTACGAACTTAATTAAAACTTGACAAGCGATAAAAATTAAAAGATCTCGTTAACAAGCTATTATTAAAATTCTGGCGCTGAAGTTTTTAATATGAAAAGGACGACTGAAAAGTTTTATTTTTAATTATTTTCATTGCAGTGTGCGCTTATACAAAAGTTGAACTTGAAAGTGGAAGGTGAGAGCGCATGAAGTTTTTTCTGAATTAGCATTCAAAATTATAATTAATTGACCGAGCGAGCGAAACGTCTCAATTTCGAGATTGATTTATTTAAAAAAAAATATCGTTCGCACTTTTTGATTGGGGGTAAAATAGGGGAACATGGGGGAAGTTTGCTGTAGCTTTATTAATCGACAGACTTTGTTTTTTTTTTGACTGAGTTTTTTCTGGTATATTTTCATAATTATATTTAAAACTTGAAAAATGAAATAATAAAAAGTTCTAATTTTGTCGATGTTCTATTTACTTACCTAAATACAAATTGTTATATCTTCTTGAAATTCATTCATATTGTTTCACTAGTTCCGATTCTTTTTTGTACAATAAAACTGTGCTTCGTTTATATACGATACTACTTATAGCCACAAAAATATTGTTTTCAAAGGGAAAATGCAAAATAGGCTGACAGATACACAAACTAAAAATAGTGATATCGACGATTTTGTAGACGCAATTTGGATTAACATTAATGGTGGAATTTCCAAACACAATACGTTAACCACACTGCAAGACAGTAATGTCACATTAATATACGTAATCAGTACAAAATATACGAGCATTAACCCGATATGTTTGATAGGAATTAGGTGAGACTAAGTTGTAACCCTAAAGTAATTATAGGATTAATGTTGCCATAGCAGCTACGAAGTTGGGATGGTTTGAGTTATCTCACCAAAGCCATTCTCCTTTAGGTAAAGTGTCTAAAACAATACACCTACCTACGTATAAAACGTTCGATAAGACTAGGCTACGCTTAATACTTAGCAAACACTTTATCATTGATTTATGACTACAACGTATAATATATTATGTTAGTATGTATATGTAGTTACTTACCATTTCTCAAACATGCTTAAAAATATGAGCATTATTTTCACAACCTTCTTCGAGATAAATCGATATTGCTGTACTCAACATTAAAAGAGGTTTCCTTGTTCTGTGGCTGTACTGGCCATATACATGCGAGCAGCGGCCGGCAAAAGTAGTATGAAAATCCCTAGCTGTCGTGTAATTAAAAAATGGAACGATCTTTTACTCCGTAATTTGGCAACCAAGGAGGTAACTTATTAAAGGTTTTATTTCAATTTCGAACTGGCTTGCAAATAGAAAGCTGTTTTAGAAAAAAAAAACAACAAATGAATAAACACTTTAACACGGGAAAAAATATTGTTGTTCGTCTGACTTCGAAAAGTAGTTTTAATTTCCGTGCATTTTTTGAGAAAACTAGGTACTATACAAGCCTTGACCACAACTAGGCATTGATGGACTTACGTATGTGTACCTCGGCTCTTACGTTCGTCCATCAATGCATCTTTTGCTGGCCGCTGCAGTAATGTACTTATTCTTAACAAAATTGCATTAAACCACAACAAAAAACTTTTTGTTACCCTTTTGAAAACTACACTTAACGTCAAAAAAATCGTTATTAACATTTTACAAATGCGTATATGGCGTGCACCTCCACCAATATGATACTAACCTTATATGGGTCGCTGATTGGGCAATTATGCAAAAATTTATGGGTGTTCAAGGGTCAATTGCAGGTTCAATAGGGGTGATTCATTATCTAACCGTTAAAAAAACATTAAGGTGTTTTAAAGCAAAAAGCATCATTAAGGAATATTGTTTTGTCCTTTTCTTGTTCCATACCAATAAAAAAAAATGTTTTGGGTAAGTACTACTTATTGTTACTTTTCAAATGATATACAACATTTCCGTCATAAATTGATTCCAAATAAGGTTTTACTAAGTTTAAAAATAGGTTTTTTAAAAGGTGAGACTATCTGATGGTGAATGTATGTATGTCTAATATGAAGTTAACATAAATAAAATAAAAAAACTTTAGCATTATTTTCCAGTTTCAACCAATATGGATTGCCTGAAAGATATCGCTACTATTACTTATAAGTGATAATACCGCCCGCCCGTATATACAACTTATAATATTATCGTTTCTATGCATGTTTTTTGTTTGTGTCTCTGTGTGCAAATAAAAGTGTAATCTAATCTAATTTTCAGTTGTAATAAGTACTTTGTACACTTTACTAACAAGATAGTCCGGTGCCCAAACACAAAGACCCTAAAAAGTTGGATTAAGTTTTTTTTTTACTTTTGAATATTTACAAGGAACTGTCATGAAGGTATAGGTGTACCTATACCTTCATGACAAGTGGAGCTAACATTTCGAACACCCTACTTGAAGTAAAATTCTATATAGCGTTATCTCACTCTCTAGCTAGAGAATTCTCTCTCTTTCTAATTAATTTTGTTTTCCTATTTTTAACACTATTAGTGAAAGGATAAGTTAGCATTTTGGATTCCAATTACTTCCACTACCACGTAGAGCATATTTTTAATAATAATAATAAATAAATTTCTTTCAGATTTCCAAGATCCATAGAAAAGTTAGTATACATAACTTAACCTATGTTAGTAACATTATATATACTGACACAAGTACAATAATAATAGACAGATAGATAGATAGATAAAATCATTTATTCGCATCACAAACATACATGCACATAAACAAAATAAAAGAAAAGAAAAATAAACAAACTACTTCAATCAATCAATCAAAAATAAGCGGGCACATAGATTCGTATAGAGACCTACGCATAAAATCAAACTATTGTTTAATTTCATAAGTACCTATATCTCTATGCATGTGTGTCATAGCGATGCAAAGAGGCAAAAGCTCAGCGTATATTTTTGCCCCGAAGGAACAAAACACTGGTTTTCAGCTTTCACCCGTAGAAAAACGCGAGAGACTCATTAACAAAATCGGGCGCCCTGTTATTAATTTTAAAAAGATTCTAACATTTTAATTTTGCGTTTCAAATAAAATAAAATAAAATAAAATAGGTGCAGCAAATAATCATAAATAATAAAATAATTTTTAATACAAAAAATGCCTTGAATAAATTAATTGAAAGTGAGTCTAAAATCTAATAAATCATAAAATTAATATCAGTTCAAAATTATTAAATTCTATTAAATTAATAATATGCAAAAAATTCAATCTCATTAAAATTAAACTAAAATTCCATCATCACCAGAACCTGCAACCAGACGAAAATTTTTGCGTACTTAGATTTTGTAGTTCCAATAGTGCTATTTTAATATTGTTTTTGAATGTATATTTTGATGTTAATTGCCTCATTGGGGGCGGTATATTGTACCAGCACTTAGTCGCCTGGTAGCGGAAACTACCTGTAAAAGCCACAGTCCTATGCACGTGAGATGCCAATAGAGGGCGAATTGACCTGCCATCGCCTGACCCATACTGTGTGTGAAATTTGCGAAAATTCAGCTTATCGTACAAATACTCTGGGTTTTTAAATTTCATAAGGTCAAACATTAAAATCGCCAGATGCAACCGTCTGCGTATATAACCATAATAATAATACTTATAATTACTTATAATAATTTATGCATCAATTGTATTGATTTAATAACATAAATTTCTTAAAAACAGTCCACAGTGTCCGCCATGTTTGCTCGACTCGTGATTTTGTTTGATTATAAGGAAAGCTTTTCGGCCGCGTAGACCAACTTTATCCCACGGGAATGTGGTGTTGTTTTTATTATTTTCCTTGTGATTTTTAAGTTGTTTCTCTTACATATAAACCTTTCTCTTGAATCACTCTATCTATTAAAAAAAACCGCATCAAAATCCGTTGCGGAATTTTAAAGATCTAAGCATACATAGGGCAGACAGCGGGTAGCGACTTTGCTATATACTATGTATTGATTGGGGTTATTAAATCAAGTTTTTTTTTATGATAAATTTTAAATAGAAAAATATTGGAAAAAAATATTTTGGGAACAAGTGACCGAAATTTTTTTTTTCATCCAATTAATTTACATGGTGGTGGAACTAAGTAGAGACCAAGATGCTAACTTATCCTTTCACTAATAGTGTTAAAAAATGGGAAACAAAATTAATTAGAAAGAGAGAGAATTCTCTAAAGAGTGAGATGTAACGCTACATAGAATTTGGCTTCAAGTAGGTGTTTGGAATGTTAGCTCCACTTATACATATACCTTCATTTGACGTGTTATGCTTTAAGAAAATGGTAACTCGAGATAGGTATTCAATATTAGCGGTCACCCCTGGTTTCACCAGTTCTCTAGTTTATTTTCTTATTCTTCTTATTTAATATAATTATCATATAAAAATAGCATTGTAAAATGCAAAATTAAAAAGTTATAATTAAATGGCTGTTTCATCTTAATCGATAGTCAAAATGTTTCTTTCGAATGCGAGGATATTTCTCTCAAAGATGAAACGACGGTGGCCAACACCGTAGAAAGGTGAATATACTAGAAAAAATCGACTTGTCCTAGGTCTCTGTAGCATAATTGGTAAGTGCATTGGGCCGGACTCCCAAGGATACGGGTTCGAATCCGTCAAGGCGACATGAGACAAGTTGCTTTTTTCTAGTATATTTTCTTATTTAATATAATTATCACATAAAAATAGCACTGTAAAATGCAAAATTAAAAAGTTATAATGTATCCTATGTTTTAACTGTCTGTGTGATTTAGTTAAGATCTTCGTCCAAGGTTAAGATTGAGGTGTTTTTAAGTGATTTGTACATGATTGAAATACGATTAGATTAAACTTTAGCAGAATCATCAGCCAGATCAGTAGCGCTAGCACGAAAAACTTAAAATGTAAAGAGAAATGTGGTTCCGTTTACTCGTTTGCTCAATATGTAATTTACTTATATTTAATATGTCATATTTTCTTCGACACTTAATCGAAAGTTTTTCGTGCTAGGCCTACTGTGCCATTATGCCCGTAAATCTCTATAGTTACTCCATGTTGCCGTGACAGTCGCATTTATATACGGTTAAGATGATAACTCACGACATTGGCCCGCAGCGGCAGTTAATATTGAGGTATTGAGAGGGCTCAGAGGATCACATCCGATCCTCCTGGTTATTAACAGCGTGCTGTACACACACTTGTGTACTAATGAACTAATAATGGAAGTAAAACGACCTGATATTAAACAGGGATGAAGAGAATTCAGGCCGAGATTTTGTACATGGCAACCTTTAAAATATAGAATAAAGACCAAAAACCAAATCGATTGTTGTTTTCTCTTGAAGATATTAGACTGGTTTTACATACCTATCTTCAAAGGAAAAAATAACGGTCGGGATGGTTGAACATACTAGTTCGAGGTTCTCCACTCCACGTTTAAGTTTTATGTATGTCAAATAAATTAGTTGGTTTTGATATCCGAAATATAATTTTTTTTTCGAGAGAAGTGAAAGTACTTTGTTGAAACTAAAGATTAAATAGTGGAGCTTATTTTAATTTAAAACCCGACATATGAATTCAACTTCTTAAGCGCCCCGTAAACGATCTTTTCTGTCAATTTTCTGTCAGGTTTTCGTGCTTGTCAAATTTAGGTACCGTCTGCGGCTATCTTCGTTCACTTCTGAACTTTCGTCAAAAATGCTGCGAATGGCTTCTAAAGCAGCAATCTCTGGCACTGACTTCAGTCTAATCGTAGATTACGTGTTAAATCTTTCATTTGTGTAAAATTGTTGATCGCTCTCATACCTTCTGTTGGATATTTTCTAAATTTCAAAATTCTATTTCTATTAAATTTCTATTTCTAAATTTCAAGTGGACTGTATCGGGCGGTTACTATTGTGAAAAAAAATATATAATTTTCAAACATTGCCGACTAGAGTTACGTGAAGTAAATAGGGCTTAATTTAACAAAATAGTTCTCGTTCTTTTTTACAACAACTTTATAGCACGTTACATAAACTTTAGAAATTTAGCTGACACTTGTGATATAATACAAGTGTCTGCGTAGTTTCCTTCCGTACTGGCAATATCCCTCACAGCACGTATGAATATCAACGGCCAAAATATGGTGCCAATGTGTGAAACATACATATGTGATACGTTTTCGTGTTGTTTTACTAAAATGTTGTGGCCCGAGAATACAAATAAAGGTACGGAAGAGTTTGAGATAATAACAGATGTAGACAGATAATACTTTTTTGATAACCCATCCCGTGATCGGCCATTGAAAAGTTGCTTATTTGCTTGCCACCGTGCGCGAATAACTGTGCTATTGCCACCGAGTTCCTCATTTTATAAATCTTGCTAAATAACGTAAAGTATCACCCGACGTCTGGTGAAGCAATGACTCTTCCTTTCCCTCCGTTTCCGCTACTCGCTTCCGCATCCGCACGCGTAAAATAAAGATTAATGTGTGTTTATTTAAAGCAAAGCGGAACATTTAAATGCCGTGATTGGGGGCACATCCCTTCAGCTAATACCGCCGTGTCAGGGCCATGCCTGACCTACGTCTGACAGAAAGGTCGGAATACTCCCAAGAGTCCCCTTTCAGTGACCTATCAACTCCGTAAGAAAATCTCCCGGTTCCTTTTAAGGCTATTTACGATGGAGCTAAAGATACACCGATTGTTAAATTGAGATAAACGTAACTCTAATGAACTTAACCCTGAGTGAACTGTGTGGTACGAATAGATTTTTATATAAAGCCGAGACAGAATAAACTGCCTATTTTTAGAACGACGCTTAATGAAATCTGTGAAGCGATAGAGCTTTGGTCGGCGTGGCGGCAATAGATTTGCGAGAGATGCTCCGTGGCTAAAAACTGGGGATTTGAATGAGGGAAAAGCCTAGCTGCTAAAGCGTTTATTATGAAAAAGTCTCATTATCTATCTCGGTTTTTCTTATTATATTTTCCAGGTTAACCCAAATGTAGGCAAAAATCCTCTGATTTGCTTGTTTTATTTCATTATAAACATAAGTTTTTCAATGGTTAAGAGTTTAATAAAGAAAATAAAATGTCTGGAAGTGCTTTTAGTTGGAACTTGAACATACACAACACACGTACACCCTTTGGTTGTCCAGGTTAATTAATGTTCTTCTTTCGCCTTTTAACCATCAATCTGAAAAAGACCCTTTGATTTTTTTTATTTATTTATTTATTTATTTAAGACATTAAAAACAACTACCTAACAGATTAAATGTAACATTTTAAAAGTAACAAATTATTTCAAATATATATATATATATATATATATATATATATATTATATAGGCGGCACAGCCGGCACTGGTAATAACTGAACATTCTAAAGAAAAAACAAAACAATACTAGCTTGACAAAGAGAACTGTGATTATCTGTGTTAAAAAAAATAAGAACGCATAAAATGAAATACGCTTGAGGTTTTTCCACTTATATTTTTACTATCTACTACTAAAAATATCGTAAATAAATTGGCCGCCAATGTGGCTAAAATAAAATGCATTTATGATTAATTAGGTTTGTAGTTTCGCTTTGATAAACAATAACGTTGTCATGAAAATGATTCGTTTGTCCCAACTAATTGACTATTGAGTTGAAGAGCAATTATGGCTTTTGGCTGTTTCTTGTGGTTGACAATTTAGTTATTCGAAATACCTTATTTGAAGGGTACAGGGAAAGAAAGATCATTGTCACTTGAGTATAGTTTTGAGAAAATCTATAAAACTTATTTAACTCTTTCAAAGTATTTATTTAAATACAAGTATCTTTAATACTACAATATATGGGATATAAAATTAACGTTTTATTTATCAAAACACACGCACAACACAATAATTTATTTTTTAAGATTCGTTGACTTCATATTGACAGCTGTCAAAGAAACGGCGGTAAAAGGTTCATAGTCCATAGACAATAATCTTTTTAAATACGAGAGTGGAGACAATGATCTTTTATGCATACAGCCATACTGACGTTTTTTGAGTCGAATGATTCACTGCGCATGATGCATCATCACTGATTCGTTTTAACGGTTTTGGGTTTCAGAACCAAATAGCTTTATGAATTTTGTACTAGATGGATTGTTAACTTAAAATCGGAAAAAAAGACAATGATCTTTCTTTCCCTGCACCCTTAATTTGCTTAAGAGCATCGAGACTTGCGAACGATAATAATTTATAGTCAACTAACAACTATTGCCATTGGTAACCAACCAACAAAGCTTTTTACTTTGACTTAATATAATAAATAGTTAATGTTGATAGATGAGAAATACGATATGTGAAGTTCATAATTCATATTATTGTTCAGTCTTTCATAAATAATAAATGGTTGGGTATTGTCAACAAACTATAGCAGGTTCGTATCGTAGCGGACTAAATGTTTGTAAGCATTTGTATTCGATTAAATGCACACACGTGTATCATAGGTACCTTTACATTTATTTTACCTTATGGCTAGCGCAGACGACGGATAACAGAGGACTTTTTGTCCGCGACACGTCTTTATTGTTAACTAAATAAGATTGAACTTAGATCGCGTATATCCATAAAAAGTACGCGATAGTCTTCGTTTTATATTCAACTTTATGTTCTTAGTAATAAGGTCGTGTCGCGGACGAAAAGTCCTCCAATGTCCGTCGTCTGCGCAGGCCCTTGATATTTTTCCAGCCCTCGCCACAACTTCATCTACTTCTACTTTATCTACAATTATACACCAATCGAGTTATCTATCCCCATAATCCAGCAATCTACCCTTATACCAAAAATCGTCAAAAAGAAATTGATCTATGCATGGAGTTGAGAGTGAATTAACTGTATCTACTTAATTAATTATTTAATGTTGCCTGTTAATTTGGCTCGCAGTCCCACCAAAACGGTACCGACGGAAGATCAACGCTGGCCAAAAGCCATGCATTATGCTGAGTCGAGACCGTTTTGGGTTGGTTTTTCGTCTTTTATGTGTTTTATTTTTATTCGGACGTACTGTCTTTTGTTTGTCCCAAATAAACTTACTTTTCTATCTTTTCTAATTCTAACTTAATCACTAACATCGCTTAATAAAAATAATAATAATTATGTAAGAAATCAGTTTTTGTCAACAATAGGTACTATACTTACCTACTATTTTATTCCTCTTAAGTTTTTACCATTTTTATACTAGTTTAGATAAGCTTAGCTAAGTCTTAGATTGAGTGTTTGAACTGAATTGGACGAGTTTTATTTATCAACTGCAGAGTGGAACTGAAGTAAAAGGAATGCTTTCAAAGTTGCAGTTAAGCCAAAGTGTGTTGTTAACTGGTTTACTTAACACAATACTTCCGTGGAAACCCTTCGTAGCGAATCAACAGAGGCAACCTATAAGAGGATTTACTGGGGTGCAGTCGTGGCCGTTTAGTATTTCAACACTATAATAGTACATTATGATATAAGTGCGGTAAGTTGAAAATTACAGCCGAGGCGATATTGCTAGCCCGAGCCGTAGGCGAGGGCTACGAGAAAGCAGAGGCTGTAATTATCAAAGCGCACTTATGTCTTACGACGTTTTATAACATATTTCCGAGGAAATAAATAAAACTCGGACTGTCTTAAAGGAATATTTTTTTTTTGTGTTTTTGTTACAGATATTACAAATAAATGGTTGTAATTTATTGTGAAAATTTATTAAACTAAAGAATTAAATGTTTATTTATTATATTTTATCTCCCAAAGTTAATTTTATTCATAAAATGTTGACCTCTTTTCTGACATAAAAACTCTTTGCTAAGATTTAAAATGTACCGTTCGTTTTAGACGGAGCATCTTGATAAACCGTGCGTTTTATATTACAATAATGCGCAAGAACGTAATGACATACAATACGATATTGAAATTGGTGTAATAAGAGACCCTTTACGAGCAAATATGTTATAAATATATAAACAGTATTTTATCTTCCTGCAAAATGAACCCGGCAGGAGTCTTGTATGCGCTGCGTTGACGAAAGCACACTGTGAAAGTTTTGTACGATCTAGGCAGCCCTATCGCGTACCGCACAGCTGCAATAGGTAATTATTATCATTTATCAAAAAAAGGATAAGATAACGTACTGTTTGATCTTATATTTACTGTGGTATTTCCAACTACATCTCGCGGGGAAAAGCCAATATTATTTTTCATACGCCACAGCATATTTTATACGAAGCCGGATTATGATCCTTGAGAGTCGTAGTTGGCAACTATTGATTAACAGTTGGAATAATTGTATTTGAATTCGTACTGTATGAGTTTGTTTAATTTTTCGAGTATTAGTTTACGCGTTTTTAAACATCTACTTACAATAAAAATAAAAGATGCCGATGAATTGATAACGTCCTCCCTTTTCAAGGTCGCTTATAAAGCTATTCGCAATGATTATCTTTTCCTTAGTATGAAAAAAATATTTATATGTATTACTTATATCGTAAATTACTAAATTTGTTGTTACGAATGAGGACATGTTTCACGTTTGAAGACAAATTAACTAGAAGAAAAAACATTATCAAACGTACTCTGACTACTTTTTTACAGCTCTGAAGAATATTATCTTCATCACGTCATCGTAATTGATTAAAAGCTAGTTTGCTGCTGCGTGCGAGTAGGGGTTCTGTAGGGCTAGCACGAAAACTATCGAAATAGTATCAAGGACGTATTAAAGACCTAACGTCAAAAAATTTATAGGAAAATGTAGTTCCGTTTACGTTTACGCCCGGTAGGAACGCTGCTCAATAAGTCATACGTTTTTTTACTTTACTTCCTCGATAATTACTCAAAAGTTTTTCGTGATAGGCCTACGGTTGTGCTTGTTTGTTTTGAGTGAGGCTTTATATCGACCAACTGCACTGTACCGATGACTGTGTAGTGTTTAATATGTCGATCAAGGCTGCAGGCTGAACAATCATTTAGTATAACCCACGATTTCGTATTGAAGTATATGTTTTTTTAATGAACAACGGGCAAAGCGCTTTTGATAAACGCTTAGCCATACAAGTTCATACAAGTTGTTTGGTTTAAAAGAGAAAATTTACACGCATTAATATTTTTGGTAGGCGTTGGGCCATAAAAACTGATAATTATCAACCTTAAAATAGATCCTACGCTATTGAAAATATTTTTAACTGTGTTTTGATCACTTCATTGTTTATTCACACAAAAACAGACACAAACACTTCTTTGCTAGGACAAATGTGATAAACACATACTAACAATGAAATAAGAAATAAACATGATTGACAAAGTTATAATAATAATATTAAGAAGTTTCGGAATAATTTTAACTCTTGCAACAGAACCAATTTCTATCATTTCCAGATTTTTTCTGTCCGTCTGTCCGTCTGTCTGTATGTTTAATTGAGTATCACACCATAACCACTGATCTAAGTTTACAGAATTGTTTATAAGTTTGAAGTCCGTATCTCAACTTACGGTATAGGCTTTATTTCATCAAACGTTCAACTCTATCAAAAGTAATTCCATTTTAAAGAGAGGACGGACGGATAAATTTATATTGTGACGCGCGTATGCAGAAGACAGAGTTGGAGTTTACGTGTCGTTCCGGTTTTGGTTGCTTAGCAGCAGTTGCTGATTTTAATTCATGAAAAATATATTTTGACGTAACTAACTACATCCTTTTTGTTGCTTTTTATTACTTTAGCGGTATATACAAGTTTTATGTTTCACTACCTATTAACAGTCGTCATTAACCATTTTTTTTGTCCCCACTGCCGGGGCACTGGTCTTTCTTATAGAAGGATAAGTCATAAGATAAGGAGAATGGGCCATGATCCGCCACACGGGCCCAATGCGGATTGGTGGGTTTTCATGACCGCAAATACAGCCGGGACCAACGGTTTAACGTGCCTGCGGAGGCACGGAAGGGAGATAGTAAATTATTGGTCACCTATCCCGTGACCATAACTTTAACTACTTAGGTACTTAGGTACGCCAGTAGCACACTGGCACCAACTCTGGCGTATTTTTTGTAAATGGATTTTTGACATAGCCGTCATGACCTTTTTGTTCTTACTAAGACAGGCCTCAGCACTCTAAATGGCTACTAACGAATCGAAATGTAGGTATTAGATTAAGGGTTGGTTTCACCAACTACTGATAAGCTATGGATAGTTTATGTGGCATATAAGTTTTTCATATAACAAACTGTCAAAAGATCTGTCAATTAAACTATCCAGAACTTATTTCCACGTAAAGTTGTTTTGTTCTGTGCTGTGATAGAGCAAATGGTACAGGGGGTAAGAATGGGTTCCTGTTGTCCAATCATGATTGTTATGATAGTATGAATCAAAGATGCTCTTCAGTAAAGACAGGCGCAGTTATTAAGTATTACTTAGATACAGTCTAGGAACTTGCCAGTCGACCATTAGACTTTCTTGTGGAGTGTTACCTATTTCTTTATACGTGTATACTATTTTACCAGCTGTATGCAACCTGCCTAAAGGGAATTATGCGGATTATAGTGGTTAAGTAACTTTCGCTAAGGTCGGTCGCGGGGTGGGTGACCAAAAATAACAATCTTGAGCTACTCTGTTAATTTCGAAGGCGAGTTACTAAGCCATGGCTGATGAAACTAAATCACAGGCATCGGCTATCTAATTATTATCATCACAACAAAAAAAAAACGACCAGAAAGATGCTACTTTGCATTTTAATATGTACTTCTAAATTTAGTTCTATTATAAAATATAGGTAAGTACGTAGGTATTGAAGAATTAATAAACTTCTATATTAAAGGCGATAAGATGATAAGAATGTAATTAAATGGTATCATATAAGTATTCTCTTCAAAAAGTAAAGAATATACGCGACTCAATAGCCTCTTCCTTTTTTGAAGTTGGTTAAAAATACCACCTTATCAACAATATAGTCGGGAAGGATTGCAAACGATGTTCCGGTTCTCACGCGAACAAAGTTGCGGGCACAGGCTAGTCTTAAATAAAAACCAACACGGTTTCCAAAAAGTAAGCAAAAGTACCAACAGCTTATTACGGCTAACGGTCATTTAAGCGAACAAAAGTTTGTAGTGGCTATTTTCTTCGATTTCAAAAAGCTTTTGAAACTCTTGATACCGAAACCCTGCTGCAGGTAATGTGGGATTGCGGTGTCAGGCAGCCTCTCGACAGCTGGTTCAGCGACTTTCTCTCGGCGCGCTCGTTTCAGGTCAAAGTCGGAGAGCAGTACAGTAGCAGACACGAGATGACGTGTGGAGTGCCAGTGTGCTACCTGATGCACGTGAACAGCCTATTTGACGCACTACGTAACTGTTCTGCGTATATGTACGCGAACGACTTGTGTGCACTTCGCGTAGGAACCGACCTCGCGGAGACTTGTCGCCTGCTGCAGAAGGACGTCAACACCGTTGTAAAATGGGCTCACGATAATGGAATAGTGCTGAACTCTGATAAAACGACACTGTTAGTAATCCATTCACCCGATTTTGATGAAATAAAGCCTATAAGGTAAGTTGAAATACGGACTTATAACATATATACAATTCTGTGGGCTCAGATCAGTGGTTTTGGTGTGATGCTCATTTAAACACACAGACATACAGACAGACGGACAGACAAAAAATCTAAAAATTTTAGTAATTGGTTCTGCTGCTTATTCTGAGTCAGAATCTATCCTATCTAATTTATTTGCAAATCCAAGCAATGTACAGACACGCTGAATTTTGATTCTTATTATTGAAGTGAAAACTTCTTTAGCGGCTTATGATAAATTATAAATAGAAAAATATTGGAAAAAAACAACTCGGCCACAAGTGAATTCTCAGTGTATGTTTTTCCAATATTTTTCTATTTAAAATTTATCATAAGTATGAAAATAGCATTGAAAGATGCAAAAAATCAAAAATCATAAATTCTTTTGTGGCGTTGTGCACATCAGAGTTTAAAAATTTTGGGATTAAAACATAAGTTATTTATATTATATCGATACTCCTGATCCTACAGTCAAACAATGTAAATAGTTTTGTAGGACAAATGATAATTGTATGATACCTGTGTGCTTAATAATAATAAATAAATGAAATATATATTCTAGTTAAAATCTTAATCTAATCCGTTCACTTAACTCGATTAATTGAATTTTCTGAGATTTATCTCATTAACTCAAATATATAGGTAGGTAAGTACATACGCACTTACCCATTACAACATTTTTACGATCAAAGTTATTAGCATTTGGTTTGATATGGTTAAAGTCTTGTAATTAATCAATTACTTTTTCGATGCGAAATGTGACGAACAAGGCTTTGAATATAGTCAAACAAAGTACCAATCTACCTGAAATATAACAACTTTTGCGGATTTTAAGTGTACTATATAAACCCAAAACATTGGGTTTGTACCCAAAATATTTGGTTCCTATTATATTTTTAGGTTTTTTGGTTTCGGGTTGCCGTGGTCACGGGTTGACTAGCTACTTATAAGTCTACCTTCAAAAATTGTTTTTATTATTTGTGCGCGACGAAACTTAAGATATGCTTATACCAATTTACCTGCTCCACGGAGCCATACTGTCGCCGAGAGAAGACGCCCCGCCTTGATATTAGCTCACTTGCTGAAGAACTGTGGACAAATAGATGGTATTTATTAATGTGATAATATTTTATGTAATATAATAAGTAACAGTTCAGTTAACGAAACTACAACACTTTTGAGTTAAGTACATCAAATCCTAAAAAGCTGCTTGCTAAGAATTGGACAATTTTTTCATAGAAAAAATAATTTGATTACTTCCTAAGACGCAGTAGAAATGCCTTTACACAGATTGTGGAGTCTAGATCCTCAGATTTATTTATCGCAAAGGTTTAAATTTTCTGCCAATAAGACAGCAGAAATGAAATACTTCGCGTATAAGTATATTTTACTCTACCAACAAAGTTAAAAATTTTCAGTACGAAACGGCAATTCCATAACGTAACCAAGGATAAGTGTCGACGGTGGTCAAATGCCTGCCCAGACATTATAACAAAAAATAAAAGTAAAAAAATATATATATGGACGGACATCATATCGATTCTGGATATGAACATTTTCAGTAATTTTAGTTAACTATTTAGGAAAATTGTTGTTTAACTTTTTGTAGTCAGTTTGATTAGCTTTAGTCTTTTAGTTTTTGTAAAATCATGTATTATAATAACCGACTTCAAAAAAAGGAGGAGGTTCTCAATTCGACAAAATCTTTTTTTTTTTGACGTAAGTACGTTACTCGATTACTCGAAGACGGCAAGACCGGTTTGAGTAATTCTTGTTTTGTCCGAAAGAGTATACTTCCCATGTGGTCCCATTGCCATTATGTCAGGATCTGATGATGGGATCCTGGAGAAATCCAGGAAACACTTCAAATATTATAGGCACTCCTATAGCGATTTCGGTCTTTTCTGTGGTAACTTATGCATATGCTCCCGGAAAGCACCACTTGGTGAAGTGGAACTGATGATGAAGACCACAAATGGTCATCGGAACTATTAAATACTTAGCATTTCACGGAAGCGATACGATTAGATACGATTACTTTAATGTGGTTAATAAGCAATTTATGCTCGACTCAATGCATGTGATGAATTGTAGCTGGTTATGAAGTATCGGGAGAACTCCTTAATAAGTAACGTCCCTGCGCCGGGAAAAGCAGCATTTTGTAAAAGGTGATCAGGAGTTGACATAAGGTTATTAGCGTAGGCACAGGACCTCTTCAACCTTTAAAAATTGTGAAACAAAAACTTTTTATTAAAAAAAAGAAAACCGACTTCAAAAAACTAAAAAGCAAAAAATTAACCATTTGGAGTCGGTGCCAGCCAAGGCAAAAGAAATAAAATAGTAGGACCGCGAAGTAGAATGCTTTTTACTTCATTATGAAACCTATTTAGGAGTACACATCCAAATTATTATAAATTGAATAAAGATATTACATTAGCGTGACTCTTAGGTGGTCGCTGTTGAAACAGGAATTACTTCTTTTTTATGAACAACGTGAAGAATCTTAGCCTTCATTATACCTACATTTCACGTGTCGTCGTACAACGAATTCTACATTAGGCAGAAACATGTTCATGCCTCTTTAAATAAAGTCATTTTCGGACTTTATTTTTATAATAAAACGGTGACAGTGAATGCATATCCTAGAAAAAATATGTGAGACTTGATGCCAAGAATGAATTGTGACTTGTGAAAGTACAGTCGCGCTAATGAAATGTTGACCTAGTTAAATACAAATAACTAGTGGTTATTTTATTTGACGCCCGACTGAGCAGTGCTAGACCAAGGGCCTTAGGTTCGACCCCCACCCCGGGAATGTGGTGCATATTTCCATCTGTCCTGTGCCTATGGGTGTTATAAACTTTAGATCAAATATTTTTAATACCTCCGTTGTTTCTGATATCCGTAACGCTGGTGCTTAAATAAAATGATTCCTGTGGGCGATGGCTTTTGATATTTATTTATTTTGAATTTGATAGTTGAGCTAGCACGTAGAACTATACATACTATGATACTATGCGCGTTCCTATTTCTTATACATTTTTTGGCGTGACGATTTGAATATATAGCGAAAGTTTTCGTGCTAGGCCGACTGAACTTATAAATAAGTACCATTTTTATTGTAATTATGAAACTGCCGTACCGTGCCGTGCCGTGTGATGACAGCCTAAGAATACAAACGTCTCCACTCCCTTACATGCCTGGGATGTCGTAAGAGTCGACTAAGAAACTCTACGCATTGAACACCTGTGCGAGAGAAGGAAAACTTGAAACAAACCCTATACCAACCTAAAGTCAAGGCCAGTAAAGTAAAGCCAAGGCTAATAGTCTCCTAGAACGCCACAATAGGCGTGAGCTTGGTGATGGCCTATGTCCAGCTGTGGACGTCCACAGGCTGATGATGGACGAATTATGAAAATGAATTTCATTAAGGTAATCCCGTCAATAATGTTTATAGAAATGAGTTGGTGTTGGTGCCACACATCAATATAACCTTTGCTTCTAATCTCTACATCGAAACCACACAAATGCTTGCAAAGGTTAGATCGGCGTTCAAGCTTGTTAATGTAATCAAGTAACAATGTTACAAGTTTAACACTTCATTACATTAAAATGGCTGAAAAACAGAAAAGTATTTAGTGGCATCCAGCCCCCTTATTCTTGAAAGGATCGCATTGACATCTACATTGAATTAATGTCAAAAGTCAGTTATTATGACTTGTAATAAAAAAATAAATAAAAAACCCGTAATAAGTAAATAAACTTAAAATGAATACCTTGAAATTAGTAAATAAAATAATGTTGTATTCTAGAAATCAATTTTAGCGCCAAATAAAATTTAATAGACCTCGAAAATCAGTAATAATTATTGACATTCTATCTCGATCTCAACGCGATTTCGTCACGAGTAACCAGGGCAAAAAAAATTATCAATATCCACCGCAGAGGCACTGGCTTTACGGCTTCGGAGGAGCTCGAGTTATTAGTTTTTTGTCACTCATCCAGTGATCGAACATTGCGAAAGCTGCTTAATCTTTACCATCGCAAGCCAAGCTCTCACATTTTCTTGTTCTGAGGCTCGAATCATAGTGCCACCGAGCTCCTAGAGAGTAATAGAAATCACAAAATAATGATGTAAAGAAGATATTCAAAATTAAATTTGCTACGTCAACGGGTAAGGAAACAAAGGAATTAACTGTCCATGTTAATCATCGAGCATAGTTTATTTCTAACTTAGGTAATTAATTAATTTATCTCAAATTGGAAATTTGAATAACTAAAGAAAAGCTTTAGAAATGTAGTAACGATACTTAGTACTGTAAATCAACGTTTTTTTTTGTTTGAAAAGGGTCAAGTGACAGGTACCAGAATTTTATTCCGTCGTATAATGAAACGAGTAGGAGGCCCGCAAGCCGAGCCCGGTTCTAATCACGATGAGAGCCAATGTGAATGAGGTACCTTTTCGGAACGATGTCAACGACCTTTCAATTACCATACGAATAATATGTACTTATTATGTTATTCGTGCGAATCCAATTAATTTGTATTAGCATTGATATTTTTTGATGAAATAACATTTGTAGAGTTTTACTTCGCTTATTTAAAAATGAGCTTCGATTTTTTTTAATACGTTATAATTATACATCATTTTCACATAATAAATATTAGTACTGAGCTGAGTCTATTCTAGAAATATTAGTTTTATCGAACATAATGTTTTTCAATTAAATAACACTTTTCTAAAAAAAACACTTTGTGTAAAAGTAGCTACAATCACTGAATAGTACTTTTTATATTTACACTATATATCATTTATATATATATTGATCGTATTAGTCAATACTAAAGATAGTTTGATAAATGTAACGAAACAAAACATTTGTTTGATCGATATCTATTATCTACACATCGATGCTAACGACAGCCTACTTTGCGTTGGAAAGGGTTCGCTAGTGCAAGTGACATAAATGTAAAATTAATAGTTGTCGCACAATAATTGACTACGACAATGACGTATGTTTGCTTTAGACTAAAATAGGATACAGAGTATGTCTAAATAAATCTCGAACACCGGAATCAAATCGAGGACACTGAATATGAATTGTAATTATTCATCATAATGTTAAGTAAAGTGTAAAGTTAGAATATATGCTTTCCTCTAAACTAAATGTAAATTTTATAAAAATAGACAATATGAAATAGCGATTAATAAATACATTTTATGTTTTAACTAGGTAGGTAATTAACGTAGGCTTGATGTCCTGTCAACTGTATATTGATGTGAGGCTTTGTTTTATGATTACATTTCATAATATTCTATCGCAGGATTATAGTGCACAAATTCAAATTCGATATGATTTATTCAGTCTAGGGGCTAGACTGAATAAATCATATTAAATTTGTATTTATGAAAATAGCCTAGACTCTAGGCGGACAGACACAGTACATGTAACCGTCAAAGAAGCTACGAAAATTACCACCATCACCTAGTATTAGAAAGAACATGTTATTTATGACCTATAAAATATATTAGAAAAAAGCAACTTGTCGCATGTCGCTCTGACGGGATTCTAAACCACATCCTTGGGAATCCGGCGCAATGCACTAACCAATTATGCTACAGAGACCTTGAGGACACGTCGAATTTTTCTAGTACACCTATTTACCTTTCTACGGTGTTGGCCACCGTCGTTTCATCAATAAGAGAAATATCCTCGCATTCGAAAGAAACATTTTTACAAATGTTCGACTATCAATTACAGCCATCTAATTATAACTTTTTTATTTTCCATTTTACAATGCTATTTTTATGTGCTATGTTTAACAATTGTAAAATACAAAAGCTATCTGAGAATTCATTTCTGGCCGAGTGGATTTTTTTCCAATATTTTTCTATTTAAAATGTATCATAAAAAAATACTGTGTTGGTCTTTGGTTGTAGGTCACTATTTGTTTAATTTAGTGAAGTTATAATCTCATACATTTTTTTTGTTTACTTCCTCGAAATTTATTCGTGCTAAAGATGACCTTACCAACTTCATATTAAATCAGCAGGCCTACTGATTTAATATGAAGTTCGTAAAGTCATCTTTAGCCGATTAATGATATAATTTTTGTCTACAAGGCCAGTTTGCGCGTGGATTCCTGCGTCTTTCCAGACCCACGTGGGGTAGTTCTGAACACGTGACTTCGTGAGAGCCTTACAACTTAGATATAAGTTTAGCTCAAGATAACTGCCAAGGACTTCTGTTACCCTACTGAGATCTTAATACCTTGGAAGTATAGAGCTTTAACAGTTATATGTAAGTATATCTACGACTGTCTGTACTACCTATACGAGTATTGTTGTTTTGGTCCAGCATTGTATGAAACTTGACTGATCTCCTTTGTGTGTGATTTTGTTCTTGTTATAGTGTTGTTTTTTATTTTTAATGAATGACGGGGAGACTCTTAGCCTTCATCATACCTGATGTTAAGTAGGTATTGATAAGGATGAAGATGGAAGCGGGCCTCTCCCGGAATCGTCAACCACTGAGGAACTGGCTATCTTATCTCGAACTGCCGGAACACAAACATTGTTTTGTATTTGGTTGTTTCATTTAAGAATTGATGTAAGATCTCTTTGGCCTGAAACACAGGGTAGTTCAGGCTCATTATATTATTAGACTCTCTTTACACCATTTTTCTAGGCTATAGTTTTGAAATTGTATGTTTTGATATTTCATGTTTTTTTATATCATTTATTTCGTATTTGGTGTGAGTGGTATAAACACTTTTGATACGTTAGTGAAGTTATTAATTACACAACTAGGTATGTTGTTGCATTAATAGACAAGCACTATTATTTGGTGCTTTTAGATATTCAGTCAATAGCAAAAATATTTAATTAATAAACAGGTGAATGTAAGTAAAAACATAAAATCTAAATACCGGCACATCCAACCACCCACCCCGTTATTATCATACAAACAAGCTCACTTTGCGACTCTATACATAAAAACCGGATAAGTGCGAGTCGGACTCGCCCGCCGAGGGTTCCGTATTAATTTGTAGGTACCCAGGTATACCACCCTAGGCATTACATTACCCACATAATATCATAAATAGTTCAGGAATTCAATTTCCAAAACAAAAAATTATATTTTTATGATCTAATTACAAATGTATGGTTTTCAGATTTTTTCCTGTATTTGTAGTAAAAGATGATATTATTTGACCAATTTCATAGTTTCATAGTTCTTCTAGTCTAGTAGTAGCAACGGAAAGTATCCTGTGAATTTTTATTTCCTTGAGAGTGTCTAAATATACATGTTTTGCGACATAAACGGTCCTATCTTCTTTTTACGTTAATTTACAAGTTTGATTTTTTTACAGCTTCAACAGACTGTTTACTTACTTGAATATATGTTTTTAATTTCAACTCGATACCTCCACGCGTTCCCGAGATAAAGGAAGACGGGCGGACGGATGGACAGACGGAAGGACACGGACGGATAGACGGACAACAAAGTGATCAAATAAGGGTTCCTTTATTTTTCTTTTGAGGTATGAAACCCTAAGAATAAAGATATACTTCTGCAAAGATCTGTATGCTAATGTTTATTTATTTATTTTATTGGGGACAACAAACAGTTTACATTACACAATATAATAAACTCATTTGCAAAAAAAACGGGCACCTAAGCAATGAACCATTTCAAATGTTAATATTGCTTTGTTTGATAATTATAGGTAGTTTTATCCTCGTAAATTAATAAGAAAATAATCGTTTTCATCAGTATTTCATAAAATTTAGATACAATTTATGGGAAATAATGCTAAACCTCGCTAGTAGTGTATGTTCGCTAGTAGTGCATATACTCATGAAGTAAAAATAAAAAAGTTTTTTTTGTTTGTTTTTCTTTAATAAAGTAAAAGCAGATAAATGTTTAGTATCTAGTGTGACCCCCTCTAGCTAAAATCACAGCTTGAATTCGTCTGGGCATGCTAGCGAGTATATCCCGGATACTTGCTTGCGGAATACGTTCCCACTCCGCAGTAATCACATTCTTCAGCTCTCTGATGGTCTGCGGAGCCGGGTGTACTGATCTCACACGCCGTTTCAGAACGTCCCAGACATGCTCTATGGGATTGAGGTCGGGACTTCGAGCTGGTCAATCCAAACGACGAATGCCGACCTCTTGCACATACGCATTAACATCGTGGGATCGGTGGGCGCGAGCATTGTCGTCCATAAAAATCGAGTCTTCACCTAGAGCGGCCAATGCGGGTTGTGCATGAGGAATTAGAACTTCCGTTATGTATCGATGCCCAGTCAGTGAGCCGTTTTCAATGAAGACTAACTCTGTACCATCCATTGAATTTATTCCTGCCCAAAACATAACAGAGCCCCCACCAAAAGGTGTGATTTCTTCGAAACATGCCTCTGCAAAGCGTTCTCCTTGTCTTCTTAGCACTCGCCGACGTCGATCTTCACTGAACAGAGATATCTTGGCTTCATCAGAGAACAAAACCCTATTCCAATCTTCTTGAGTACATGATTCACAATTTCTAGCGAACCTAAGCCTGTGAACTCTGTGCTATCGGAGAAAGAGGAGTTATACGTGTGGGCCAAGCGATGTAAGGGCGCGCGCGCATCGGTAGCTATGCGGCACCGCGGTGTATATGTCGTAGGAGGATTTGATAAATAGAATTTTGCAAAAATCCTAGAGATATTGCAAAAACTCTTATTCTGATTGGTTTATAGAAAGTTTACTACACGTGAGAGAATAGATTGACATTTGAAACGTCAAGTCGTCAACCAATCAGAGAAGATGTGTTTTGGACGGTCCGAACCAGCCAATGAGTGTTCTTATCTCATAATAGCCAGGGATTCTTTTCGTACTCTTACTAAGGCCATCCAGTATTTTCGCAAAAATCCTATCTTTTTTCAGTAGATTTGAAAAATGGCAACACCAGTGTCCAATTATCCGTGTTTTCGCAATATCCCTAGGATTTTCGCAAAAAATCGATTTATCTAATTATCATACGACATATAGAACACTCGATTAACGCGCACAGCGCGACGCGACGGTGTGATGTATGAGGCACAAAATAGCACAATTTGCTACTCAGCTCAGTACAATCAAACTTATTGTTACAAATGCCATGCAGTGTCATAGCACTGAGAAGTGTGCTCCTGTGTTCCAGGCTAAGTATATTATATTATAGTTTAGGTTAAGCATTCGACTGCCCAATGAGCACTTTAAACAATTTTAAAACTCTCTTCCCCTTTCCAAACCTTCGTTTAATTAAGCAAAGCATTGCTTTATGGCCATATCACATTGTATGGAATGTGATGAACCATTCATTCAATTCAAATGAGACAACTTTTACGGATTTAAGTGCTGTATATAGTGCATTATTTAGTGCACTTAAATACGTAAAAGTGGTTTAATTTCAATGATGAGTGCGCGAAGAAACTTTAGATGTGCTTATGGAGCATTAATTGTTGTGCCTCTATTTACAAATGCAATGGTTTCGGTACTCATTCAAAATGCTAATTGGACAGTTGATCGCTCAACCTAAACATTAGCATACAGATCTTCTCAGATATATCGACATTTTTATGTAAAGAGTCGCAAAATGCATGAGAATAACGGGGTGGGCTGTTATATACGCCGGCGAGTGTATAGAGCAGGGATGGCGAACCAATGGCACCCGTGCCATTGATGGGACGTGACACAAAATTTTGGGCACGTCATCACCGATCACAAAATACGTTATGCAGTACAAAAAAAAAGGGTGAAGTCCTATTATCTGATGTGCGAACGCGAATGATGTAGTAAATAAAGAGTTTTGAGTCGATAGTTTTTACAATTATTACTGTCCCAATAATTACAGGGGCAAAATTATTTGATGGCATGTCTATGACCTCATTAATAATTTCGTTAGAAAAATGGCACGTTGATACATAAAGGTTCGCCATCCCTGTTATAGAGGGACTTATTATCCGCGCGGTTTGAAGTTGTTTATTTTAATTATACGCGCTAAAATTGAAGATGTGCTAAAGTGAATGTTGTAAGTGGTCGATCATCATTTTGTGTAAGCGATCAATCCTCATTGTTAGCTGTTATAGTTAACAAACCAACTTTAGTTAGATACATAGTTGTGGTTTACTTTCTATTGTTGACTAACGGAAAGTTTGCTCTTAGTTCGTATTAGTTTAAATTGAGCAATTTAAATTTTATGTAACGAACATATAGTTCTTGTTTAGTTTAGTTAATTGTTGTAAACCACTGTAGGTTGTTTATAAATATGAAGGAACCATATTGTTTATGGCGCTCATTTGAGTTTGTTGTTGATGTAAAGACAATTACATTGCATTAATGTGTGTGGATCACTGGGTTCAACGGTACACTATTTAAAGAACAATCTTTAAAAAAAGAAACAAAAATTAAACATAAATATCTGATAGTATTAGTGGGATAAGTTGTGGTCAGTAATAAACAATGTTGAGTTCTGTTGCCAATACTCTATAGTTCTATTGCTACTTTTTGATCGTGTAAGTATTTTAGTTTTTAATTTTTAATGAAAATAAAAATATATATATATTAGTTGATAGAAATCTATATACTTAAGTAGTTTATGTTAAATTATGAAACCCTAGCAGGGTTCATGTACAGTACCATAGTACTGTCTTCATGTTATACACCATGATTCTAACAACATGATTTCAATAAACTCTTAAAATTTAATTTCATTTGGTACATGCATAATTTATATATCCTAATTTAGATGGATATTGTGGTTCAGGTTACTTTTTATTATAATTTCTGACTTTCAATGCTATTTTTATACTTACCTACTTATGATAATTTCAAATAGATTTTTTTTTGAAAATATCGACTCGGCCTCAAGTTATTCACAGGCAAGACTCAAAACTGTGACCTTTGGGTATCCGGCCCACTGCAGTACTGCTCGAGTCTTGTCTGAGAATAACTTGTGGCCGAGTCGAGCAGTATTCTATGCAATACACCGTATTTGGAAACTATAAGATATCGAAGGTTCGTGGGCTATTTGTATTAAGCGACATCTTGGTCTATATTTACGTGCTTTATTATTTCAGTTCGGTGGGTAGTTATTTGATTTCTGTGTGCGATTGTATCATTTCAGTGCCATCAAAATTTTAAACACTGATTTCTCATAAGTTAATTAAGATATTTTGATGCAATACACCGTGTTTGGAAATTATAATATATTGAGGGTCCGTGGGCTATTTGTATTAATCGACATCTTGGTCTATATTTACGTGCTTTATCACTGCATTTCGGTGGGTAGTTATTTGATTTCGGTGTGCGATTGTATCATTTCAGTGCCATCAAAATTTTAAACACTGATTTCGCATAAGTAAATTCAGATATTTTGATCTCATTAAGTATACGAATGGATATCAGAAGCTCTATTTTTAAATCGCTCGTATGACTTAAGTTGCATGAGTGTGACTTAAGTCAAGCGTCGCACGCTTGTTTCGCCTGACTGCAACGAGTAGGTGAAGGCATTCGTTGCGGTCGAGTGATTAAAAAATACGGATATTCGTATGTCGAACGAAAATCAGTAGCAGCAAAGCGCTAGACGGGCGATGTGCGTGTCATGCATCAAAAATAGGGCATCAAAAAAGCTCCAGGAATTACAATAATAAAAAGTATATCAGGAATTACAATAATAATAAGCAATTACACTGAAATGATAAGAAGAAACGATTTGTTGAAATTCAAGCAGTTGTAAAATAAAAGTAACATTTAAAAACGTATTCATGGAAGTATATCACGAAAATATTAACAAGTAGTAAAAGTTTAGAGGGCCTAGTGTGAGTTTGTAAATGTTCAAACGTTACTATCGCGTGAGAGTAAAATTTTGACAGATAGCCTTAATGCAATGGGAATAAGGTTGAGAGTTAAACTTTATTCGCAAATTCGGCGTAAGCGAGTAAGGTGAGAAAACTCAGACTAAGAACTCAGGTACGAATAACCTTCACAACGCTACCTAGCTGAGAGTTTTTGACTTAGAAGTTAAATCAACTCGAATGACTTTGCGTTTCCATAGCTAAACACTATTAAGATATTTATCTAAATCTTTTCCAACGGCTATTTGGTTAATGGAAGTGCTTAGATAGAAGCCTAATTTGATTGGAAAAATGCTTGATAATGCTCTTTGACCCTCCATACCATTTGAATTTCAAATATCCTAAAATTCGAATTAATTTCGGACTCTTTTACTTGATTAAAGAATTTGATTGAAATTTTATCAGGCCCCGGATTATGAGACACAATAGATATTCCATTGCTCTCTGGACACCGGTGTCCGGTTCGAGTTTGATGAAATTAATGATTTAAGACTTTTACATATCATTTAAGAGTTCATTCAAATGATTTATTTGTTTATGAAGTTTTTTTGGATACCTGTATTATTTTTTATTTTGAAATGAAAAGGTGTGGATCATATTACATGGGTCCATTCTTTTTGTGTTTCGTGGTCCATACTTTGTAGGTAATCGAATTAGTAAGCAATGAAAATACAAAACAATTATTAAGAATGACAATTACAATAAAAAAACCTAAATAAAGAACAAAGAGTTAGTTGAAGGAACAAAGAAACATGGACTACTTTTTATCCCGATATTCCACGCGAACAGGAACCATGCGGTTGAAACCGCAAGCGGAAGCTAGCAAACAAATATTTTTCTTTACGTACAATTCACATTTTTAAGATTCTATCAACTTCACGTTTACCCACTAAAGTCAAGATTTTCGTCAAGGTCAATACCCAAATTTAAAAAAGCACCCTCCACGCGGACAAAGGAGGACCTTTCGCACTTCTGACACTTAAAAAAGTAAGACGTCGGCTTTAACGGAGTTCACATTGAATCCGACCGAGTGGCCGCAGCCCTAGTAAGCGATATTTCAACGACACCCTAGAGGCCGGGCAGTGCTCTCAAAATTATTGGAAAATTGGACGCTATACGTTTGCCCTGACGTTTACTACCAACATAAGAAATCGAGGGCCATTTATCGTGTATGATGAAGCTTCGTGCGTACAAGTTATTTTGCATGTTTGCGATTGCTGAATTTTCGCAAGTTTTCAGATTACGACATAATATGTAGGTAGGTACCTACATATACCTATTATACCTATTATAATTTGTGTCGTAGGTAGGTATATATATTGCTTGCCGGTTCTTCTCGTTATACAAGGTCTCCTGCCGTAGGGTTTGTGAACCGACGGCGTAGCTTCTTTGACGTAACAGCCTAGAGTGAATAAATGATATTGACTTTGAATTTGACATAACTATAGTAAATGAATAATAAATAATTGCATACAATCACACCAATTATTTAGCCCACGTTAAGTTTCATTAAGAACTTGTGTTATGGATAACGGAACGGATAAACATAACTTATATACTTTTTTTGTAAATACATATTTAATATACATATTAAACATCCAGACAAAAACAAATAGACATGTTCATGCACACAAATATTTGTCTTGTCTGGGGATCGAACCCAGGACCTCTGGTGCAAAAGGCGGGTTTAGAATCTCTGCGCCAAACAGTTCGTCAAATATATGTATAGAAGATAGATTTACTCGTATAGAAGTAGTTTGAGATGTATAAAATGAGTAGGATATACCTAAGATTGGGAGCTATACAAGTGAACTTAAAATACCTATAAATAAGTATGCCAATGGGGCAACAAGCTATAAATGTGGTATACATTACAAACTGTGTAGGTGTAGGCATTTAAGGATCACAGCGCGCAGCAGGCGGAAATGCTGGCAATGGAGCGAGCAACGATCTTTAATAGCCTTTCCCTGTTCTCTTTTATTACAATATCTATTAATAGTTTAAAGGAATGAATATTTTAAACCTTCATGGCCATAATCACTATCACTATTATGAAAAACTAGATTTTTATAATTTTGTATTGTTTCATAATTGGGGACTGGACAAAAAATACTAAAAGGAATTGTATCATTCAATAAGGTCAGCCAAACGTTAAACCGCCTCTGTGGTCTAGTGGTACGACCACCGGTATCAGACCCAGGGGTCCCGGGTTCGATTGTATTCGGTTTGGTTGGTGTTAGGACTTTTTGTAAGTCCGCCTGGCTAGTTACCTACCACCATCTTATCTAAATCTGACGCCATAGCAACAATGTTTACAGCATTGTTGTGTTCCGGGAGTTAGAGATAAGATAGCCAGTTCCTCAGTGATTGAGGATTCCGGGAGAGGCTCGCTTCCAATTTCAGCCTTATCTACTTAACATCAGGTATGATGAAGGCTTAGAGTCTCCTCGTCAATCACAAAAAAACGTGTTTTCGAAATGATAAATTATGCCCTCGATTGCTACGCCAGGTTCTCGATTCCCTTTTGTTTTATTTATATCACATAGTAGGACCAGGAAGATTATATTTAAGAAGACTGTGATAGAATGTAGAATAGGTATCAAAATTCCAGAACATCGAAATATATGCTTATGTCGTAGGATGATTTGATAATTAGAATTTTCTCAAAAAAAATCTAGGGATATTGCAAAAACACGGATAATTAGACAATGGTGTTGCTGTTGACATTTCTCAATCTTACCAAAAAAGATAGGATTTTTGCAAAAATACGAGTTGCTTTAGTAACATTAGATATTTTTAACTCTGATTGGCTTAATTTTGACTTTCTTGCTAACTCTTATTCTGATTGGTTCACAGAAAGTTTACTACACGTGAGAGAATCGATTGACATTTGAAACGTCAAGTCGTCAACCAATCAGAGAAGATGTTGTTTTGCATGGTCCGATCAGCCAATCAGTGTTCTATTTCATAATAGCCAGCGATTCGTTTTTTGCTGAGTAGTCCATTATTATCATAGTATGGAATTCAGCTATTTCATGAATGAAAAAGTAAGAATGAATGGAATTTACTGCAGTGTTCGTGTGAGTCATATTGTATCTGAATAATTCCTTCAGTAGACTTAATTCACCTGGGTGAAATTTTACCCAAAGAATTTAACGTAAGAATAATAAATATAGTGCATTATTGCCAATACTTATAGTGATGTTGGTTGTAAAGAATCATGCGCCCGCTTCTAAAATACTAACTAAATATAAAATACTGTTGGCTCCACTCATCAGGAAAGGCTCCAAAGTGTATTCAATTAAGGATTTCTTTGCGACTCGCTTCTGGATCGGTGCACCATTGACCCCGTCTCGTAACGAGGCCCGTCGTTAAGTCCCACCTGCACCGGGCCGAATGGGGGACATTTTTATAATCAACGTGCGTATGCCTAAACACCTGGGCCAAAAGATAATCCTTAAAGCAACGAAAATTAGACAGGTAGGTAACGTCAATCCATAAACATTGACGAAGTCTGTTTATCTCAGGGTTTTTCAGTACCAACGCAAATAGATTGAGTAATCCGATGTTAAACTACAATGTAATAACAAAAAAAGAAAATATGTGGCAGCTGTGAAGTTCTTTACGAGTCAGAGGGGGAGAAATGGTAGAAGCGGATAACTCCATAGTTAACTGTGCATAGAAGCGGCAATAGTTTAATATAATATGATCATATTGTCTAATCGTTATTTAATTAAAATTTTAGGGTTGGAATTTAGGTACATTAAGAAACAACAAAATTTTTATTCTAATAGGTACTTATAAAAAATAATAGCTGCACGCAGGAATATTGTAGTAGAAAATGAATAACGTGCTTTTGCAAAGGTAGGTGCAAGGCGTAGCAAATTAATTTTTACCCAACATTAATCGAGGATTATGAGCCTATCGATCAAACGCCCGATAGTTGCGACGTGCAACAGAAAAATCTGATCTTTGACACGAGCAAATATATGAGAAGCTCTTAGCAACAGAGCTCATATATCGAGAAATCAGAGAAAGTTGTTGATGTTGAGTGTTAAAGATGAATTTTTCCGCTAATAGGCGGAAATACGTGAGAATCGGATGACAGTATGCTAATGAATAATTAAACCACCATCCTGTTTGTTAAGCACGATGGTGGGCAAATGTCTGCCTAGTTATTACTTAAAAAAACAAGTCGAATAACTGAGAAACTTTTTTATGAAACCTATTAGCCTTCATCATCGTCATCTTGCTGCTGAAAATACAAGCTGGAGCTAAAAAGCCATAATCTGTTTACTAAAACGAGCTAGTACTGAGCGAATTTGAGCGCCATTGATTGGCTGAATATAAGTCGCACAGGCCATTCGCTCGCTCGTTATTGGCTGAATAAATCACGCATAGCAATGCTCTTAGTTTCAGCCAATCACTACCGATCAATTTATCTCAGTGCTATCGCTTTTCGATGAACAAACTATACTAAAACAATAAGGCAACTCTCGTCGTCGTCGTCTCAGCCACATAACACCCACTGCTGGGTATAGGCCTCCCCCAAAAGGCAATTCTACAAAATATTAAATGTAAATATTAGATTTAAAACACAACAACCCTAAATCCATAAATATGAAAATTTGGGCGTTTGTGTATGTGTAGTATCTTATTTAACTGCTGCGTGAAACTTGTGATATTAGAAGCCAAGGGTGTATTCCAACTGGAACTTGTGAACAAAGTTCGAAAGATATGGTTGTAGGAACAATTTAAGGTACATAAGTAAGTTTTATTTATTGCGCAACATCGGTTTATTATATTTAAATAATTGTTTGAGTTGTGGAGAAATTGAAAACAATACATTTGACTTATCATTTGAATTCAAACATAGGTTTCTTCCGAATCATAGACATAAAACGTTTTTTTTTTATTACCATTTGCTGGGTTTTTCAATATGAATGACATTAATTAAATAACAAAAACACTTTCTTTGTGAAGCGCATCAGTATATCGGCCAAAGAATGTATTTCAATTTCCAAATTTAAAAGAGGAGGATTGAATGAAGCAATTAGATTATTCCATGCACTACCAATTTGTGAGAAGTGACTATTTTCTGGAAATCATGTAATCTGAGCGTCGACAGTTTTTGTAATCATTGAAATAATCAATTGTCCAGTGTTAGTAGGGGAGCCCACGATGCTAAATGTGGATTTACTCGAGCGTCAAAGAGACCTATTGGGTTGCAAAGCTTAGATGATAAGAAGAAAAAAATGTTATATAATGTATACCTTTTAATCGGTGGCAGGTGGCAGCAGCTATAGATTTTCAAATATGTAAAAAAAACTATTGCATGGACATACTCGAGCGCGTCAGATATTGATAGCATCAATGTTCTACGCATTTTTAACAACGTACGTATGTTAATCTGATAGTTTGCATGATGCGGGTGGTCGTACGTAATGGTTGAAAATGAAAAAAATAATTTAATCGAGCGCGTCAGATTTTCTAAGGGGGTGTTAATTGAACCTACAAAAAGCTCTCATTCAATAATCTGACCATTACGATGTGACGCAAACTTGCAGCCATTATTGTAATGTGCAAAAAAGAATCGCCATTTTGAAATACTCAAGCGCGTCAGATTAAGATATATATGGTTCATCTTTATGTCCCAGACGTGCATAATGTGACGATTATCTAGAGGGATTCGCCTAATCTGTCAATTTTTTTTTAAATCATTGAACATAATTAACAGAAAAGCTCGCGAAATAGCATGCAAATAAAAGAGTATGTTTTTTAAGTAGAATATTTGTGTTTATAAGAAAATAATAAAAAAATATTTTTTCTTTCTTACTTTCCGTCGACAACTTTATCGACGAATTTTGTTACTTCGGCTTGTGGAAATCGTAAGATTAGATATTTTTCGTTATCCTAAGAATTATTTCCTTCAAAATAAAAAAAAATTGCCACGCTCGAGAATGTCGCGATGACGTTTTTTTTTACAACTTCCCTGTCTTTACGTCACTCTCAAATTGTCAGATTAGTGGAATATAAATTTTTTAGCATGTAATTAACTCACCATACCTTAATCTGACGCGCTCGAGGATGTCTGATGATCAATTTTTTTTACTCATCTGATCTTTTATCCTCGACGGGCGGCCTTATATATGGTTATCATATTTGGTGGAGGTACTTAACCGGGTACAAGGTATCCCCCTGTATATTAATCTGCCGCGCTTCAGTAAATCCCGAAATCCCCGCTTGGGCTCCCCTACTATGTGTAAAGCTAATGTATAACATCACACCAATATATTATGGCGGGTATCCATTAAAGATCAGTGGTGTATAAAATCCAGAGAACAAAGCCTCGACTGCGGAATTTATGTCAACGTCTGCTGGTAAAAGCCCGCGCGTCGGCTGCCCATTGTCTTGTGACATTTTGAATTTTACAACTCTTGATAAGATTTTCCTTTGAAAGCTTTATAGTGGGTTTTCTAAAAAGTCATTGGTCGTTGATCTCTAAAGTTATCTGAACTCTCAACCTGCGAAGAGGCATTCTTCTTTTGTGTGCACCAATTAGTCAAGCTACGACATTGCGTTCATTTCATAAAACTAAATAATTTTCTGAAATTAAAAACTCCGTACTTAAATTATATTTTCATCTCTTTGTTGAACATCAAGTACAATTACCTTGCATTGATTACAAACACGGTAACCACAAACACTCATATTTGGGATGTCAAGAACAAGGAAAATATTATATACATTTGCGGATAAGTGCATCTACTTAGTTATGAACACTAATGTTCATTTCATATTTATTTTCAAGGAGCAACTAGGATTTTACCCAAAAACCCAGGCTTAGTAAGCAGACTACTAGGGTAGTCCCACTGCGCCATCATCTAATAATTTAGTACAGTCGGGGGGAACTTCCCGGTCGACTAGTAGAGTTGATTTGGGAAATGTTTATTCAAAAAGTAATAAGGTTAAGAAATAATTTATTATCCAGATCAAAAACCTATTAATGCTCTAATATTATCTAATCATAAATATACAGCTTTTAATAAATTTTAAATAGAAAAATATTGGAAAAAACAACTCGGCTATATTTCCAAAGGTCGTGGGTTGGAGTCGTATCTGAGAATTCACTTGTGGCCGTTGTTTTTTCCAATATTTTTCTATTTAAAATTTATCATAAGTATAAAAATAGCATTGAAAAATGCAAAACTTCAAAAATCATATACTTACAACTTACTTACTTTTCTTAAATAATGCTCCTTAAAAATAACTCTACTGGCCGACCGAGAAGTTCCCCGATTGTACGGTACAACTTGAGTCTCTAACTAAATCATGATCCATAAGCTTTGTGGGTACACAAAAGGGCCCCCTTCAAGTCCGAGTGGCCTGATATCGAGTTAAGGTCAATTTAAACTTGCCAGAGCAGTGGTCAAACAATGTTGCAGCGGCAGAGAACTGCTCTCTCCCAGCAATATTGTTTGTCGATAAGTTAAAACAATCACCTTTCAATTGTTTTCTGCGGGCCAACTATTAGAAACCATCATGTCATAAGAACGTTTTGTTTTTATTGAAGTTGACACATTTTGACACACTTCACGCTTTGGAGGCGATGATTAAGCGAAGAAGTCACAAAACTTCATAAAACCTGCTAACTTTAAGAGATTCGTAGTACGAAATAGTATTCTAATATTAAAACAATACTGCTCTAAGAGATGGCGGTGGGCCCCTGGTAATTTCGACTGAATTACTTAGTTGAACTGATTGAATTACTAGTTAGAAACTAAACTTTGTTTCAGTCTGACAACAAAGAATTCGAGTTCTACTGACGTTGGTTTCTTTCAAGGAAGTATCAGTTTTTAGCCAGTATCCACATTAAAGTTGCAAATGTAATATTGAACATCGCAATAAAATCTTCTTGAAAATGCTGCTCAAATAACGAATCGGCACCAAACGGAAAACATTTTGAAGTAATCCCGATAACATTTGACCTCGTCCCCGATTTCAAAAAGCTTATTACTCGATGCTGGACCATTTAGCCGTACAATTGTTATTTTAAACGTTATTTCTGCGCTTCCGTTCCGTAACAGAAAGCTTTGATTTTGTTAATAATACTTAAATACTTAACTTTGCTAAAATAAGTTTGAGTTGCGGTCACAATGACCTACTAAAAATTGCTAAGTATCTCCATAGATTTTTTATTAAACAACAAAATATCTTTTACAGCACAACTTTTGGTAATATTACTTTAGATTTGACAAGATTGTCCCACGTTAAAATCATAAAATAGTTTTTACAGGTTTCAAGTGACGTGAAGATTATGTTAGTTATTGCTCCTGTAAAATTAGTTTTAAAATGAAGAGCATTTAACTTGGCAGACATCAAATCAATTTGCCGGTTTGGCTACACTGAACCAATCACGTTGAACATTAATAAGTTAACAACTCCAGCTCCCGAGTGAGTACTGTTTTTGTAAAAAATCGATGTCTTAAGAGTTTATATGTTTTTTTATTATTATAATATTTACTGGATTACTTTTTTGACTCCCTAGAATGAAAATGTCTGGATACACCTGTCGAGTCCACAGGCCATATAGAGTCTGTTGAGGTTTTTAAAGTTTTTTTTTGCATTTCTGATATCAAACAAGACATGACAATGACGGTTCATATCATTCGCATCATGTTGAAAATAGAAGTGAAGGTAGATATTATTAAAAATAATCATACATCTGCATCTTCTCAGATGCAGATCTTATGGAGAGCGTCCATTAAAATTTCATTACATTAAAAAAAAACCGGATACCCTCATGTCCCAGCACTATTTGTGTAGTACACGATATGTCCTATGAAGTCCATATGAAATAAACTATGGTCTGTGGACTGTTAACCTGTTAAGGCGCTATACGACTGACGCGAGAGTTCCACTAATTAAACCAACTTCTAATAGTATAGGTAACCCCATTTGAGAATAATCTTGAAATTTCGTATTTAAATGGGGTCTTTTTTAAAAGAAAAAGTCTCGAGGAAAAATCATAAAATCGTGTTTCTGAACCTTTATAATCTAGATAAAGGTATGAAATTTTCGGTATGAAGAAATATATACCTATCTTATTACATTTATTTTTGTAACATCTCTAAACGTCTTATAGTTGATATCAAAAAGTACGTACTTTACGTACGTACGTAAATAGAAATAATTACACACGAGGAAAACATTTTGTAAAAAAATCTTTGAGTACCTCTTATCATCATCTTATTACATCGAAATATTTTACCGTCATGTCAGGGAGATGGTTTTTTCACAATTCTCTTTCTGAGTATTACTCTTTTGATATATTATTGTTTTATACAGGAATATTACACATCAAAGAACGAATATAGCTGGAATGACATACCTAAATGTGTTCACTCTGAAGAACTTTTGATAACTCAAGGAAACAAAAAGCTGTGACGACACGATAACAAATTGATATAATTTGTGGCATGGAGGTGTACAGCAATTTTAGGGAAAAGACGGAAGAATTTATAAAAACGTAGGTAGGTGTATATTATGATAGATATAACTGTAACGGTAGCTAACATCTTTCCAGAAGGGAAACACATAGAAGGGAAACGGAAGGGAAGGGGTGTTTCCCTTCTGAAAAAATGTTAGCTACCGTACTGAAATTGGTATTAATTATTTCCGGCTAACCAATGTTGGTTAAGCGTTATGTCTAACAACAATGCTTTCTATGAAGGATAATATCTGCAAACCCTTCGGCGGAGTTGATTTCTATGAACAGAGATATCGGCGAAACGTGTTTTCTAGGAACAGATATTTCTGTTAACAGTGCATTCTAAGGATCGGAATATCGGATGTACTCGTATGTATCATAGTCATATTTGATCAGACCAGTTATTGTGAAAATTAAGTACCTATGCTGTTTGACTTTAAATAAAAATATAAAAAAAATACTAGCTACTCATTGAGTACTCACATTTGCCAGAAACAATGTTTCTCACATCTACATTTTATTACAATTCAATTTCGTTTCTTTTTTCATAATATTATTATGTAATAAATGTAATGGAATTATGCTACAGAGACCTATGAGGACACGTCGAATTTTTCTAGTATATTCACCGTTCTACGGTGTTGGCCACCGTCGTTTCATCAATGAGAGAAATATCCTCACATTCGAAAGAAACATCTTTACAGATGTTTGACTATCGATTAAGATCATAGGTCATAGGTCATAGGTCTCTGTAGCATAATTATGCTACAGAGACCTATGACCTATTGGTTAGTGCATTGGGCCGGACTCCCAAGGATGCGGGTTCGAATCCCGTCAGGGCGACATGAGCTTTTTTCTAGTATATTTTCTTGTTTAATATTTATCACATAAAAATAGCATTGCAAAATGCAAAATTAAAAAGTTATAATTAGATGGCTGTTTCATCTTAATCGATAGTCAAACATCTGTAAAGATGTCTCTTTCAATGCGAGGATATTTCTCTCATTGATGAAACGACGGTGGCCAACACCGTAGAACGGTGAATATACTAAAAAAAATCGACGTGTCCTCATAGGTCTCTGTAGCATAATTGGTTAGTGCATTGGGCCGGACTCCCAAGGATGCGGGTTCGAATCCCGTCAGGGCGACATGAGACTAGTTGCTTTTTTCTGGTATATTTTCTTGTTTAATATTTATCACGTAATGGAATTATTTAAATTATCGAAATAAAACTATAATAAATTCTTATTTTAGTAGCTTCACTGATACTATACTCGACGGAAACTCTAGATTTGCATTAAAATAAATCAAGAAACTCTGTCATGAAGGAAATTGGAAAGGCTCGATTTATAAGCTTTCTTTTCGCAATACATTTTAATACACGTGCTTCATATGAAAATGTGACTGAAGTCTCTCTGTGGCCGCATTCGCAGGCTAATATAAGTATAAGCCTATTAAACCTTTTAGCAAACTTGCATCTATAAGTGCTGGAATAAAACGGCACTGCGGCTACGAATGATTTTATATTGCACGTTGACTTTTTAATGTTTCAATAGAACGTTATAATTGGGCACTTTATAAAAAAGTAAAATGAAAATTCCTGAACGAAGTGTATTGTATTCTATTGTAGCTGGAAATCACCTTTTACAATACACAACGGCATTGTTACATGCTGAATTGATAAAATATTTAAAATAATCAATTATGTTATCATACAGCAGTATCTACCCATGTTTCACCTATTTTACTAGAACTATATATGATGCGTCTTAAAGTATTGTTTTTAACCGACTTAAAAAAAAAGAAGGAGAAAAAACGGTCAAACTTGAGAAAGTTGACTGTTTTTTCTTTTATTTCTATGTTTTAACATAACGTCATCAGTTGTCAATCGAGTTCAATATTTTTTTTTTCTGAAAGAACATAGTTCAAATCTGGTTCTATAATATTTTGTACGAAGATCTGGTTGGTAGTTTTTTCATAATACTGAAAAATATGAATTACGTTTTGGCAAATAGTAGTTTATCTAGATGCCATCATTGTAATGGCCGATTTTTTCGTGTTACTACGGGAAAAATGTAGGTAACTTAAAATTTGTGAAATAAAAAACTTTTTAATAATAAAAAAAAACTAAAAGTAAAAAAAAATGGAGTCGGTGCCAGCCAAGGCAAGTAAAATTAAATTATAGGTAATGGAAGTGCAATGTACTCTAAAGGTATTATTTTTTACCTTTTTAAGTCGGTTTAAATTGTTTTTTATAAAAAGTTTTTTTGCAGACGAAGTATATAGGGGTGGTGGGGTGGCTAGTTACTTAATAAAGTTAGCTATTTTGAGTGCATCCCCATCTAATCAATGCAGATTATAATGTACTAGTTAAAAATAATGTTCTTCTTAATTTTGCATAGTCTATTGTCGTAAAAGAGGAAAGCGAATTCAAAACATTTTGAAAAACTGTCTTCAAAAAGTTCATAATAAAAGTTTTGGAGTCGGTGCCAGCCAAGGCATTCTACGTATACATTACACTTTTATTATCTATATTTTTATTTTTCTTGTCTTGACTGGCACCGACTCTTTTTTATTTCACATTTTCAAGGTTTGTTATTTCACTTTTTTATTTACATTATGTCCCGTATTTACTTCACTAAAAATCAGCTCATACACGTTACGTAGGTAGATGACAAAAAATTATGTTCTTCTTCTTTCTTAATGAATGGCGTGCTCGCGATAAAATTCGCGAATTTTGCCAATGTCAAGTAAATATATTTTGTAATATATAGAAATTGTACGGTAGATTGAGGTAAAAATGGAGCCTCACAACAGGTGTTATTACGGAAAGAACTCGGGTGCAACTCCAAAAATGTTGTTTTCTACGTTACGACTACTTGCCAAAACGCGATTAATATTTTCAGAATTATGAATAATATTTGCCAGATCTTCGTAAAATTTTATGCGACAACACTTAAACTATGTTCTTTCATATTAAAAAAAATAATATTAAAATCAGTTTACCACTGACGACGTTCTAAACCGATTTTACAACGTTGTGATAAAAATTTACAGTCAACTAGTGAACCACCTTTATTTGAAGTCGTTTAAAGAAATTAGTTCCACTATCGGTTGCATTTGCATGAAAATTATATTAAATCCGGCGGTACGAACCCATCCATCAAAAAAGTTTCACCGTCATGACCACCAAGTAGATATCATACATATTTCACGCGAACTTTTAGCCTGCACGACGTTTATTAGCGATGCCCCACTTCGCACATGCAAACACATGCAGCATGTAAATTCGAGCATGCGTCATGCATGTTTAAATAGCAAGATACTTCGACCGGAGGCCCGCATGTGAATTGATGCTAATGAATCGATCCTACTCGTTGGTAACAGGAACGCGAGCTGCGGAATGGAATTTATTTTATTATATAAAAGAAAATTATCAAACTACTTCGATAAACGTCCACGGGTAAACGTCCACGTAGCAGATCAAGACGGCGATGGAGGGACAATCTTGACTCGTAATTGAGTGACTGGTGCCACTAGCCTTATAGCCACTAGCCTTATAGAAATGAAAGAAAGGTGGAGTGGCCTTTGCCCAGCAGTTGGACGATTTAGGCTAACAACAATAATAATTCGATTTAAAAGTGTTAATTAAAAAAAAAACAATTTATTTTAAGGTTTCCGAACCTTTAAAGAAAAAAAGGAACCCTTAGGCCGCAAACTGGAAGGCCGCGGGTGCGGGCGCGGGGGCAACTGCGGCGCGAGCGACTTTGAGCGTGCCGCTTGGTGCCCGCCGCCCGCGCCGCGGCCCTCCAGAACGGTTAATACAAACTTAAGCATAAATATCAAATTTATGGTATTTATGCTTAAGTTTGTATTAACCGTTCGAGCCGCGCGATGCACCGCGGTCGCCCCCGCGGCCGTCCAGTTTGCGGCCTTATAGGATCAATTTTTTGTCCGTCTGTCTGTCTTCGTTTATCTCGCGAACCATATATACAGATCAACAGTCCGTTGAAGGGTTAAAAAAATAAACTTGTTAACTTGTTAATGAAAAAAGATAGGACCGTTTACGTCGCAAAAAACGTAGATTTCGACACCCTCGAGGGAATCAAAATTCATAGTGTACTTCCCATTGACCTAAAACTATGAAATTTAATCATAAAAATATAGTCGTTAGTTCGTTTTTCCCAAGAGAAGAAACCCCTCCTTTTGCATAAAATAATCCTTCTGTTGGAGAATCGACGACAGCATATATTTCTGTTATTGGATATTTTACAGTCTGCCTCGATGCACCTGAATATTTATTCGTATTTTATTCAGACTTCAAAATGCATCCGAAAGAGCTTCCCGTTTATTTCCATCAGCTTGAGATTTACAATGTTGCATCATCATTGAGGGGAACAGAATTTATGAAAGCAACAAAGTGCATCTTTTCTAAGAATTTGGAGATGTATCACTAATTCAACGCTGACTGCGTCTTATTTAAAGAGTCAGGTATTTGTGACTTTGTAGAATCGTTTAGACACTAAAACTTTTCAGCTAGATGATTAGTGTGAATATAAGAAATGACGGTATCTATTAGATATAAACCTGCCGTTTGGAACACTCTTTTTGCAATAGTTATTATTATGACCCGTAGTGCAACTGTAGGAGTTGAACACGACAATGTACTACGGGCATCCTCGATCCTCAAAAATCCATTATTAAGATCCATTAATGGATCTTTTTAATTATTTATTTTACTTTCACACTCATATGTCCTCTTGAATTCGCATTCTCATTCAGAATTCATTTCTGAAAGCTACCAAATATAATCTTCCATTTTCGTGATAAATGTGTAACATGAAATGTCACATTTTAACAATGTTGTTCTCGTTTGTGAACTCCACATACTCATTGTTCTAAACCGTCCCCTGACCTACCCCCGGTATTGTATCATGAACAATGTTTGTCCGATGTCATCGCCACCTGTTTCACGACAACTACCCAATCGCATTACTTCAGCATGAGCTAACTATGATATTTTGTGTGAGCTTGTAATTATGTAATTAACAGGTAGATGTTGACGCAGATATGGAATATTGTTTTATACATGGTGTGAATTATTCCACTGTAGTAAGACAAGCATTGTGGAAATTAACCAAGTAGTATGTGTATTTGGTTTGGTTAGTAGAAAAAATACACTTCCTCTGTTAACTATTCTATTGGATTCTCGTGTCCCGGATACTTACCAATAGAGTAACTGATATCATAAAAATAATAAAAATATAAATAACTAGGTACCCTTACGCTTAACCCTTTTTTAATAAAAATGGGCTAAAATGCTCATTCCGAGGTAAAAATACTGAGGTGATACGAGGTACAGTTATCATCAGTTGAGTTGTTCTACAAATTTTTTATTTGAATCGTGGTTCAACTTTCTTGAGAATCATTTTAGAGTAGGTCAAAAGGAAGGAAAAGAGCTGCAAATGGAATACGGGCCAGCCATTCTTTTGAAACGATAAGCACTTCTAGGTTAAATCGTTAGTTTACTGGACGCAAACATTAACGGCTATCTTATCGAACGTCTACTCTTCGCTATCCAGAATAGGGCATTGCCAATCTTACTTAGAAATATACCTTGGAAGATTGAAAAAATCTTAGCATTGATTTCAGTTGAATTAAGCATCTTAATTGAGATAATGAAAGATTTTGCTTTAATTTTCATTTTTTTAATTTTCTGACCTAATCTTTTACTTCAGGCATACGACACGACTGATTGAAGAGTGTCTCATAGGTAAAACTTAAGTTAACAATCCATAAAGTTAAGTGTCAGCTTAAATTGCTGAATTTCTTATAGATATTAATATTGCTTGTACTCGATTTGCTCTTGAAATTAAACTGAAACCAAACATCAAAGAGCCAGGAAAGCGGAGTGCCGGTGAAAGGCACTCGTTTAATTTGTTTTACTTAGTTGGGTCATGTTGCCACTTTTTGTAGGATTTCTGAGGCCTTTGAGTAACCACTTACTTACATGAGTTGGACTTGAGAGCTCAATATTATATACTAATTGGCACTTACCGTGTTTTTGTTTTATCAAAATAAATTAGACTAGAAAATGCCAGGATATTTTTATATACCGTTCACTTAGCACTTGAATTTAAAGCGTTGATGGGATTCTACTTTAGATAACAGAAACTTAACATGAAGAGGGTGAGACTGGAAGTGATGCGAAATGGTTCAAAGTTACATAATTTTTATGTTTTTTACAATCTCATTGTTTCCTAACAATACCGTAAGATTGAAATATTATCACATTATGTATTTACATCTACCCGTATAAAACTAAATTATTTATTATTTTTCAGAGATGAAGAATAAAAGTTACTTCACTATCAATTTCGACAACGCTTCGGAGTCTATCCTAATATCAAAGAATCTTTACGTGGGCCGTAAATTCCAAAGTCGTAAATACCAGCAAGCTAGAAAATCACAGTATTCCCATGAGATACGTAAGGTGACTTGGAAAATCACAGTGATTGTCACGAGACGTGTATCTCCAAATCGCGTGTCGCTTATGCGGCCGCTTGAACACGGCGGAAAGGTGGAGATTGTGTTACGATTGTAGGCGGTTATCATTGCCAGAAATCTTATTACACGCTGACCTTCTTATATCCCTGAAAGGAATATTACTATGCTGCCGTTTTTGTGACGAGAAAATTGTTTTTCCATTGGAAAATTAATTTTCGCTTTCGCATTCGAGCCGAGGCGAAGTTAATGTGATTTTTAAATAAATTTATTGTTACAAATTGCTTTTTTATGCTCGAAACGTGACGTCTAATATCATTCGTTATTGAAAACCAATGTGTAAAATTGTCTTTAAGACCAATTCTTTAAGTTTGGTCTCAAATATTGGCTATGCAATGAGTTTGCAAAACGCTTTTTAGGAATTACTTCCCGTGTTTTGCAACGTCTGCTACATAAGATATAATTATTTATCACTTTAATAGAAAAATAAATAAATGATATCAGGTATATTATACTACAACGCATATGGAAAATTAACTTAAGAGAATGCGTAATTTATATGTACCGGAGAATGAGCAAATTATTATTTAATAACAATTTTATTTTTTGTATTGTTTTTGATGTTTGCATTAACAAACGTTTTACACTGTTTTACGCGTATCGATTTATCGTAGTGACTACGACGTCTACGATTCTCAAGAATTCAACTTTGGCCGATAATTTCTCTTAAGCTCAAAAAGCAACCTTCATAAATGTAGGTAAAGATAAAAAGTCTTATTGGAGCGATCAGTAGCAATAGACTCCGCTTGTTTCGTTCAAAAGAGAATACCTCCATAAAATCGGAGCGGGGTACAAGATGCGTTTTATGGCTGCCTGCCGAATACATACCTACATCTGTCGGTAAACTGATTACCCAACGTGAATTACCCTTTACTCTTAAAGGAACGGAATATATTGAACTCTTGATTGCTTTCTTGAAAAAGGCTGAACATTCGACATTTCGCGAAGCTTAAATTGCTATGATATTCATGAAGGTCACGGTTATATGGTCGTGGCAGGTCGTGAACAGATGCCAATCAATCATACGCATTTCTGTTATGAAGCACTTGTCATTTAATTTAAATTAATAATATTTTATTGTTATATTTTCTCAAGATATATTTTTAATTAACATACTTCTGTACTAGTAAAGTATTTACTACTTTATTAGTAAAGATTTAATGTTTCAGTATACGTTTTTTAATTTTCTTATCACTTTAAGATTCAGGATGGAGTCAATAACGTAATAGTTTCGCAGCCGCTAGAACTGTAGAGATCGTGTGTTTTCTAAATACTGCCTTAGCGTGAAGACATAGGGACGAGTTTACTCCACAGCTACACACTAAAATAAGAAAAGCGGTTGTCCGAATGCATATTTTAAGAGTGTAATAAAAATAGGTACTGTTTAAATAATGTAAACACTATATTTATGTACACAACGTCACAATGTGCTTCCTTCTTTAACAGAATATCGGTGAAATTGTTGGTTATGATGAATTTTAAATAGAAATATATTGGAAAAAATCAACTCGGCCACAAGTGAATTCTCAGATGGGACACGAACAAACGATCTTTGGAAATCCGGTCCAATGCTCTAACCACTGAGCTACCGAGACTTGCGGACCACCGTCGAAATTCTCCAATACTTTTATATTTTTAATACGCTGTAGGCCAGCGTTGTCACATCAATGCTAGGAATATCCTTGCATTCTAAAGAAACATCTTTTTAGGTGTTTTAACGATCGATTCAGATGCAACAGCCAATAATTTATGATTTTAGAATTTTTGCAATTGGTGGTGTTCAGCATGAATCAAATTATATATTTAAAAATGTATGACAATATTCAATTGCTGCACAAAATCCCAATACACCTTCATCGGAGAAAATTCAATATATATTTTTTAATTTCGCAGAAACGAGCCTTCACAATTTAATATTGCACAGCCCCTGCCGCGTGAGCTCAACGTTACTGTCAGAGTCACTCCAACTAGTAAGCAAATATAATCTTTATATTTCAGTAATGTCTAAACACGCAAATAACTGTCTGAGTAAAAAAAACTAACGTGATCTGAACCATTGAAGACTGAAATAATATTGATATTATATTATGATAAAGATAAAAAATTAAAGATATGGACTACGTTTGTTGTAAAATTAAATTTTCTCAAGCTAGTAATGTGAAAATATAACCTCGCTGAGCCAGGCCACAGGAATATTTGATAATTTTTAATCAAGTAAATATACTATGTCCCGTCAGGGCGACATGAGACAAGTTGCTTTTTTCTAGTATATTTACTTGATTAAAAATTATCACATAAAAATAGCATTGTAAAATGCAAAAATTAAAAAGTTATAAACACAGGAATATTTGTTTGATGAATATTTCGTCTCTGGATAGTAGTCGCTATTATAAATTTATTATATAGAAAGTCCTTCGAACAGGATACTACTAAATGGAGTCGAGTATCTTGAGGAAACTGGGTCATAATTTGTAAAGTTTCACTCAAAGGGTATTCTATCGTCACCAACAAATGTTTAACAGCCGGCAAGTGGGTACTTACTCCGGAAAGCGAGATTTGATAGTGGATTTGAAGTAGTGCCTCATGACACTTTTGGGAGGGAAATTAGCTGCAAAATTAACTAGACGAACCACCAATATAGCTCGATAATCGTGATATTATATTCGTAGTAGACCATCTGGCTTTTATTACGATCTAACTGCTAAATGACTGTGCGATAAATGTTAATTTTAAACTCTCGGGATAACCCCCCGGGCTATCGACCAAAATAATATAAATAGTTGCCTTAGACTTACAGAGCAAACATATGCTTCATTATTATGCTACTCATATAATATTTAGTGACAAATAGATGAATAGATATTATTTGTGGTTATCGATAGCAATTTCCCGAGTCACAGCAAATAAACATATTATTTTTATGTTTGTTTGCTTCCATAAACTACCACCTGTAATATCCATGTTATAAGCATATAAAAATTCTTTATTCTTATTCTTTTATAATCATCTATTAAACTAGAATAAAAAATAAGCTAAACCGTATGCGGGGAGAAATTTGTTTTCGTAAAGTAGCATATTTTTCATACACTCACACCAATTAGCCTAGCCCCAAAGTAAGCACTGTAGCTTGTGATATGGGATACCTACTTACCACTATTTTGAATTTTCTTCTGATTGTTTGCAATGTCGATGATAAAGAATTAATTTATTCAGAAGTTACCTAATTCTTGATGCGAAGGATACGACGACTTCCCGACGACTTCCAGCGACCTTCACCAGATCGTTGATCTACCTTGTCGGCGGCCTACCCATGGAGCGTCGTCCTGTGCGCGGTCGCCATTCCAGAACCTTTTCACCCCAACGGCCATCGGTTCTTCTCGCTTTGTGTCCCGCCCACTGCCACTTCAGCTGAGCAATCCTTCGAGCGATGTTAATTACTTTAGTTCTCCTACGGATCTCCTCATTTCTGATTCGATCACGTAGGGAAACGCCGAGCATAGCCCTCTCCATTGCACGCTGGGTGACCGTGAGCATTCTTATCAGACCCATAGTTAGCGACCACGTTTCACTACCGTAAGTCATCACAGGCAACACACATTGATCATAGACTTTCGTCTTGAGGCTGCGGTAAACTGGACACGATGATTTTACGGAGCTTCCCGAATGCGGCCCATCCGAGTTGGTTTCGACGAGAGATCTCTTTCTTGAAGATGGACTTACCTAACTGGATTGTCTGTCCAAGGTAATCGTAGCGGTCCTTCGCGCACTCATAATTGAAATAAAACAACTTTTCGGAGTATTTAGTACCAAATATATATTTCGGGTAAATAAATCGCTCTAAATACTCCGCAAAAGTTGTTTTTTTCAAATCTGCACCAAGTTAATGAAGATGTCTTCTAACTCAAGAACTCTTTAAAAATTTATATAAAAAATCATATAAATCCTGATTGGTTTTCTCTCAGATTAAGCCATATATCAATCGTCCATCTTTAGCTTTTTCATCAGGGACAAAACCTGTATTGTTATACGTTGGTACTGAAATCCTTTTTTACGAGAGCATACATCAAGGCCGGATAAAGAATACCGAACTTGCTCCTGAGATGGAGTGTCGTTTTTCATTTCGCTTTATTAAATGCTGTACCGGGCTACTTGCCTCTTTAAGGCTACGTTCACATGAACGCGTGGTCACCGTGCCTTCCCTGCGCGGCATGAGCATTCACATGATAGCGGTATGCACGCGCGGCAGTCGGCGACAACATTGATTGAGAATGAAGTGGAGGTAATTTGATTGTAGATTTCATACCGATAACTGAGAGGTTTACAAAAGAAAGACAAAGACAATATTGGGTGCATACTTTTTTAACACTATCTGAAGTACATTGGTTTGTTCAAATTACAGAAATACACCAATACCAGGAGATATTAACTGTTAAAGTGGAAGCCAGCAAATGCAGCAAAAGATACTAACACCCATTAAGCTCACAAATAAATGAATTGGCCAAAAAACTCGTCAATGAAACAGAAAACAAAAAACGCCTAAAAAGATGGCAAATCCTGTTGATCCTACAAATTTTGTTAGCTAATGGCATGGCACTTACAATCTTACTTTGAAACCTATCTGATTATGGCTGGAGAGCCGATTGCTGATCTAAAATGAACACAAAACAAACTTTTTTTTTATAATAACTAGGCAGGCATTTGCCCACCATCGTGCTTAACAAACAGGATGTGGTCTAAGGTGTTGCATAGGTACTTGCTCAGGAAATGCCTGTTCACTCTCGCCTTGAAGAGGCCAAGGTTGTAGAAATCGGGGAACACATGAGCAGGCAGCGCATTCGATCTTCAGTGAAATACTTTCTTCGAATCTTTTTTGTCACTTTATATCCCGAAATTAAAACTAATTCTTTATTGAATATTTATTTGAATAGTCCTCAAAGCACTCCCAAATAGCATCTCTTTTTATAAACTCTGCGTTAAGCTAATTAAACCTCATCTTCGATACTCATTTTTCTACGATCTATGTGTCTCACTGAACGAGTCGGCTCAACTGAACGGGGGGCTAATTGTCTAATTTAAAATCTATCGCGATCCCTTTCAATTCGTAATTTGAAAGATATTCAGGCTGTCACTAATTGACATTTGAAATGGATTGTGATCGGGACGCGTTTTAAAAGGAATGGAATAAACGAAATTGAACTGTCTAAGTAATATGACAGACGAAAATATCACAATCACAATACCTCTGAAAGGGATTGTGATAGATTTTCAATTAGACAATTAAGGGGCTGGTCTATGAAGGGACAAGACCGCGGGTCGTGGCGCGCCGCGCTGTGGAGCGCGGCAATGTGAAAGATAGTATACTGTGTTGTATGATCTTGTGCCACCGCGCGGTACATGTGAACTTAGCCTTAATTAAGGCGATCTGAAATCAGGGGGCTAATTGTCTAATTTAAAATCTATCGCAATCCCTTTCAATTCGTAATTTGAAAGTTATTCAGGCCGTCGTCACTATTTGACATTTGAAAGGGATTGTGATCGGGACGCGTTTTAAAAGGTATGAAATAAATGAAATTGAAGTGTCTAAGCAATATGACAGACGAAAATATCACAATCACAATACCTCAGAAAGGGATTATGATAGATTTTAAATTAGACAATAAGGGGGCAGGTTGGACAATCTGAATCATTTTTTTTTGGAATATAAAAAATGGAGCTTCATATCCTCTTATAAATATATGTGAAAGCAAAAGCAAACCAGTTGTTTCTTGATACGTCCAAATCATCCTCAATTTTGTTTTGTTTCTTGGTATTTTTTGTAGAAGAAAAGATAACTATGGTATGGGTAGAATCTAAATTAACTTTGTTGAAAATGGCTGACATATAAATTAATTTCCGCTTCCTTTGGAATCAAATGAGAAAAGTTATTGTTCATTGTTGTATATATAATAAATGATGCTATTGTTTCGAAATTGCTCATTGTCAAGGACCTCATGCAACGCAGGAATCATTTAATACTCCTTATTTTATTAACTTTGCGCAAAGCAAATGCAATATAGAAACCGTGAGGAATATTCATACTGTATAATCAATCATGCACTGTATACTTAAACATAATATGATGGCGCATTTAACTGCGTTGGTACATTTTTTTTCTTTTTCGTAAAAGTGCATTAATCTGATTTCGATGTAAGTAAGCATTTCCGATTCGTTTCTGTACCTACAATGTTCATAAATAATTACATAAAGGTAAGGTAGTAGGTAACATCCAAACATAATACTTATGGTAAATTTTTAATAGAAAAATATTGGAAAAAATTAACTCGGCCACAAGTGAATTCTCAGGTTCAGGTTCGATTCCCGTCGAATATATATTTCGGGTAAATAAATCGCACTAAATTTCCGCAAAAGTTGTTTCATTTCAATTATGAGTGCGCGAAGAAACTTAAGATGTGCTTATAGAATTATTTGAAAGTTAATTAAAAGCTTTTCTTTGGTTTATTGCCAACCTAAACTCACAAACCTCGTGTTAGCACGATCGTTCTGTCTACGTTTTAATTGCATGAAATACAACGTTACTCCGTCTATTTTATGGCTTTGCGATAACATTTTTAATGGCGCCGAATTTAGCTGTCCTCCAAAGGAAAAAAAAGTTTTACCTTCCCATTTCAGAATCAAATCTTGATGACCTAAGCATGACCTACAAAGGCATGTCAATTAAGACGGAATCTACGAAATACCCAGTATTCAAATTATTATTTATCAATGGTATCAATTACTGTTGTTAATAGGCACAGATAACATCTTTCCATTTGCTACGATACTCGCATTTCTTTTAATATTTAATCTACTTCTACTGATATTATAAATGTGAAAGTATATAGATAGATAGATAAAAAATTTATTTGCATCTTTAACACACATGAAATAAATAAACAATTACATAAAAAAAATGATCTCCTAAAAACAAACAATTATAAAAAAAAAAAAACCATACTTACAAATTACACTAACATGTGTGTCACAGCGATGCAAAAAGGCAAAAGCTCAGCGACATATTTGCCCTAAATTAGAGCAAAACGCTGGTTTTCAGCCATTGCCCATAAAAATCAAGGGCGCTAGACTACGAGCAACAATAGCGGACGTGTATACATCATTGGCGACAAAAATCTAATCAAAAATCTAATCTATATCAGTTTGTTTGTTCCTCTTTCACGCAAAAACTATTGAACGGATTTGGATGAAATTTAGTTTTGGACTAACACATAGGTTATTTTTTATTTCGATACTCCCACGGAACCTCTAATTTTGTATATTTGTAAGAATCGAGTTTCGAAAAAGTAACACGCGGTGGGCTAATAGTGTTCATAATAATTTATACTAGCTTCCGCACGCGGTTTCACCCGCGTGGGTCCTGTTGGACTATCGGGATTAAAATGATTCTATGATACTCTCCGTCCTTTCAACTAACTCTATGCCAAAAATCAAGTCGATTGGATTAAATTGATTTCCTTGAAGGAAGGACAAACAAAGAAACTTTCACATTTATAATATTATATTTACTAACTTCCGCCCGCGGTTTATCCGCGTGGTTCCCGTTCCGAAGAGAATATCGGGATAAACAGTAGTCTATCTTACTCTCCTACGCATCTTTCCATTCTATACAGCCAGAACGCAAGGGTGTGAAACTTATTACGTATAGATTGGAAATAACTTTTTTACTAAGTCCTTCCAATCCATACAAGACCAGAGGGGTTATTTTCGACGCAGTTGTCATGATTAAACATTACATCAGCTGTCAAATAGTATTGAAAATGGAACGGCCTCCGATGTTGCAAGATGTCAGTATGAAGAAAGTTTGCTTAGAGAATAACCTGATGACGTAGGTAAGTATATACTCGTATTTCCGTAATGTACAGCGCCAGTACGCATACGGACTAATCGTGTATCTGTCGGAATCGCGCTAAGCTCTACATCACAATTTATACGCGAGCAGATGCATAAAAAAATATTAAAACTGTTTTTTTTACACACATAGACAAATGGCTTAAAAGTAAAGTTATAAAATCTTGAATAAATAATGCAATATAAGCATGCAAATGCATGCTTATATTGCGTTATGGTAACTTATTTTAGTATGCTCGCCATTTGACTTATTGACTTCCCTTTCTATTTCATGTTAATTCATATATGCGTGTCTATTTTAAACATTGCGTTATCTTTGTGCACGTTTCATTGTTTTGATTAATGTTTTTTGTTGTTTCTGCATAATTAATTTATAAAAAGTTTAACAACAAACAACAACACAATTAAATACTTAATTCAAATATGAAAAATGGTTACCAAGGACAGTTTAGAAGAGCTTTTACTTAATAAATGTGGTGAATACAAACAAGAACTGTTTGAATTTAAATTTTCGGAAAAGTTTAAAGTGATCATCAAGTGCAAGTTGAGAGAATAATGACATGACATTTTTACCATGAAGAACCTTTTTATCACAACAAAATATTGTTTAAGTATCTAATCATTGCTTTACGACCGACTGTCATCGTTTCCCTATCAAATAGCGCAAAAATCCTATCGAATAGCAATGGGTGAAAGACGACAAGACGATTCAATACGCGCATCGGGATAAGCATTTCAATAAATCAAATTCGCATGTCTCATACAAGACTAGAAATATTGCTTTTAACGTTACCTTACCTCAGACAGAGGTCACGGGTTTCAGAATTCAATTTGTCGCATGCCTTATTTTTATTGGTACACAGTGGTCGTATACACGATTCGACAACGTCCGGATGGTAAGATGAGAACTCTTGATTGCCCATTTGTTATTTTGTTCCAGTGAACGCAACATTATATTTATGTGTACTTACAGTTTTTTACGTTCACAAGATAACCAAGATCGCTTGTTGTATGAAACTCTTGCATCTATACTAAATTAACGAAATATAATGTGCTAAATTTTGCGACAGGCAACATTATTTTTCTCGTAAGTTGAACTTTCCTTCTGTTCCTTTGCCGCCATTACCGACACATGTAGATAATAATATAAACCATTTCTCGATCAAAGTTTAAGCTAAATAAGTGCTGTCAAGGAATCAATCGACTGGTGCTGCAAGAGGAGACGTAAACATCGCATCGAGTGCTAACTATATTGGAAAACCAGCTGGTAAAACCTTTGGATGTAACTCGTCAATGCTATCACAGGATCAGCAGTTTTCCACCCCGTAAGTACCAGTAGATTGTTACTTGACGGCTACTTTTAATTTACCGACTTCAAAAAAAGGAGGAGGTTCTCAAGTCGACGGTTTTTTTTAATGTATGTTTTACAATAACTTCCCCAGTTGTTAACAGATTTTTATAACTCTTTTTTTATCTGAAGGAAAATGGTTTATGTGTGGTCCCATATAATTTTTACAAAGATCTGGCTAGTAGTTTTTTCATAATCCTGAAAAATATCAATCACGTTTTGGCAAGTAGTCGTTTACCTAGATGAGACATCATGGTTGTGTATGGGCTGATTTTTTGTGTAAGTAACTAAAAAATTCGAAATAAAAACATTTTATAAAAAAAAATCAAACCGACTTCAAAAAGTAAAAATGAAAGCTTTTGGAATCGGTGCTAGCTAGCGAAGGCCAAAGAAATATATAGTTAATAGAAGTGCAATGTAGAATGCCTTGGCTGGCACCGACTTCAAAAGTTTTATTTTTTGTCGTGATTTAGTTAAAAATTTCGAATTTAATTTTCCTTCGGCTAACCAAAATTTTTTGGTCCATTCGGCCAGATTTAAAAGGCTATTTTCATTTATTCGTTCGAATTTTAGCATATAGAGCGGCTTGATTAACTTTCGCAATTTGACAATTTCAATTTTTCGTTGATTTTCGTTGTCTAGTAATTTTATTTCGAAAGATTGTATCGGTAGGGAGAGATGGTATCGGTGTAAATTTTTCGGTTCGTTATCATTTCGTTTTTTTGATATTGGTGTGTCGGACGTCGGTGATCGGAAACAGTTCGTTATTCCACATCGTCGAGCGATGCCCTATTCGCGTGTATCCTATGAATGAGCTACCACCTGACTTCATTAATTGGCTCCGAGACCTGGACATTGACTCATAATTAAGAATTTAAATTAAATGAAATTTAGTATTAAGCAATTTTGACATGTATATTACTCCTTCGCGTATTTCATATTTTTATACGATTAAATAAATTATTCCAACACTTCGTTGCATTAACGCGGAAGCTTCCAGTAAAAGCAGCATAAACAAAAGCAGTAAGAACAGCCTCAGGTAACTAAAAAAGTGATATCAAATAGTGCATAAAAACTGTGACCGTGTGTGTGTGTGTGTTATTTTCAAAAGTTACGACTGTGATTAATAAATAGAAAAGTGACTACTAAACGTAAAAATACTAACTGTTCAGTGTCATTGATAGAATAAATAATTCTAGATGTAAAACTGTGATGTGTTTTTTTTTTGTGTACGGTCAAGATTATAAATACCATTCCAAATATGCCCGTGTAACTATCTTTTTTACTTTCTTTTTTACGAGTAACTACTTATCTTTTATTAAATGAATTTGGAACTGTAAGTAGTCATGTTACCTTTATAGATATAGCGTAACTCTAGGTACAATCGTCGTCGTCGTCTCAGCCACATGACACCCACTGCTGGGTATAGACCAATAACATGTATTAAAGCCAAGGCAAGAAAAATATAATAGTAGGACCGCAAAGTAGAATGCCCTGGCTAGCACTGACTCCAAAAGGTTTATTTTTTGCTTTTTAGTTTTTTGAAGTCTTTTTTTTTTATAAAAAGTTTTTAATTTCACAATTTTTAAAGGTAGAAAAGGTCCCGTGTCTACGCTAATAACCTTATGACAACTCCTCATCACCTTTTACAAAATGCTGCTTTTCCTCGTGCAGGGACGTTACTTATTGAGGAGTTCTCCCGATACTTCATCACCAGCTCCACTTCATCACATGCATTGAGTCGAGCATAAATTGCTTATGAACCACATTAAAGTAATCGTATCGCTTCCGTGAAGTGCTAAGTATTTAATAGTTCCGATGACCATTTGTGATCTTCATCATCAGTTCCACTTCACCAAATGGCGCTTTCCAAAAGCATATGCATAAGTTACTATAGAAAACACCGAAATCGCTATAGGAGTGCCTATAATGTTTGAAGAGTTCCCTAGATTTATCCAGGATCCCATCATCAGATCCTGACATGATGACAATGGGACTACATGGGAAGTATACCCTTTCGAACAAAAAAAGAATTACTGAAATCGGTCCAGCTGTCTTCGAGTAATCGAGTAACATACATAAAAAAAAAAGATTCCGTCGAATTGAGAACCTCCTCCTTTTTTTTGAAGTCGGTTAAAAATTGTAACGTATTCGATAACTATATGATTTAAGAAACGACATAATTTTTCAATGCCAGAAACAAAGTCTTTTGTGTCAGTAAAACATTTCCTCTGTTCACAAAAGGACGAAAGGTATTTATCGAAAACATTTGCATGGCGCTTGTTTGGGCCCAACCTCCGGCGTTCAAAGGGTCCGTAACGTACGTTTCTATGACGACAAGCCATACTGGTAATTGACTGGATGATAGCTCTATTGGGATCGTTTGGACCATTTTATTCGTAAAAGTATCTTCCATCTATTCACGAATTCTGACTTTCAGTTGTTTTTATGCCAATTATGGGATTATTGTTAGTAATAGAACGAGTTTTGACCTTCCTTTGTTTTTTTATTATTCTTTAATTAGCAAGTGTTTAATGATTGAGTGAATTAAAGGAAATATAAATATATTTTTAAGAATTATTTAGGTATTAATATTTACTTAGTTTTAGATATGTCTTTAAAATTTTTAAATGATGACATGACATTTTGCTTGTCGAAAACACTTAATAAGAATATTACTTGTCTCAAATGGGTATTTTAAATTTAACTACCGTATAATTTCGAAAATTCTTTACTTAAACAAATTAATTTTCTAGTCTCAAGGATACGCTTCGCCGGAGACTTGGAGACTGGGGGCACCTTTTAGTGACGATACTAACTTGAAAGGACGAAGGTAGATAGGTTTGTACAGTAGGACAGATTTAAAGGAGCGAGGCTAAACTAGCGTTTGCTATCACAAAATAAAAAGTTACCAACAGTTACCTCTTTAGCTCCAGACTGTTTTCTGAATAGCATTGTTTTATCTCATCATACAAAGAAAACGGAAAGAAAATGGCATAATGTTAACAATTCAGAAAAACTGATTGGATATAAAGGGTCACAATAGAAAAACATACTCGAAAAACATGTCTGACTCACGAGGATTAATTGCTTTTGTATTGACCACTGCAGCCTTAAAATGTTTTCATCTATTATCTATACATAACGTATTAGAATTGAGACAATCCAATATTGTGTCGGCTTCTAACTATTGAAGCAGCAACTTTGATAACTTAATATTCGGTAACCCAATGTTTAAACTCTTGCGAGAACTCAATTCAATGTCTATGTCGACTTGCAGTTACGCAACAACCAACTATCGAATTGCTACGAACAGATTACGGACTAAATTAAGAAGTACCTACGATAATATATTATAATCAAATATCAGAACCCCGAAAACATAATGTCGGAATAGTAATAAAGCTTTTCAACTTAATTTTGATTTTCACCATAACTAAGATTAAATAAATAACTTATAATCTTATATAAGTTTCACTAAAAACTTATTCATTAATATTGTTTTTGGAAATTCATAATACCTATACCCTGATATACCTGTAGAAATCACTAAGACCATCATACATAAGTACACACAAATATTTGTCTTGTGCGGGGATCGAATTTTGATCGAAACCACCCAATGATGTGTCACTTCCATAGCGGATGTTACATAATAATGTAACTGACAAAAAAGATTTGTTTCTGGCACTGGACCACAATGTCTGCCAATGGCCGTGCCAATGGTTTAGTAAACAAACAATTGAGTTCCCATCGGTTTTCCAGTTTGTGTCATCTATTCAATTTCAGCTTAATGTCTAGAAGTACGTGGCTAACTTCAGGTTCCATACTAAAAGTTAATTAACTCGAGCCGTTACGAGCTGGCTGATGAATATGGATGAAAGTAAAAACACTAAAACGTCTATTAACCGTTTCGGCCAGCTTTTTCTATTGTACTTGGATGGCGAGAATGGGGCGATTGTTCTGTATTTGTGGAATGTTTTCTGCCTTGTTGTGTTTGCAGGTCTAAATATATTATATTTTAATGTTTTTTCTAGTAGTAGTTACGTGACAGTGATAGATTTTCATACTGGTGATGACACTTTGTCACACTATTGGTGAAGAATGAGAACAATGTGTATGTAATTAGTTGATATGCAAAATTATAAAAAAATATTATATTAATAATAAGCACAATTTTAGGACATATACCTCTTGTTAACTGTAGTTTTGTTAAAGTTTTTAAAAAATATACAAACATAAGAATAGTAAACAGCGCTTCAACAACCAATTAACGCATTTTAAAATGTCCGGCTGTCTGTAAATATATTTAAATAATTACTTATAAAACAAATTCCAAAACTCTTATATCAAAAGTTTTTTGAATGTAAATGGTTGTCTAAGAGCCTTTCGACACTATTCAATTTGATCTTTGCGTTCATAGCTTAAGGCGTACCTACGTAGGCTGTTCCAAAAAAATGGTTACAATATAAAAAAAAGTTTATTTACAGCTTTTCAAAATATCCCCCTCCAATCCCAATGCACTTATGCATTCGGGTGAACCAGCTTTCAAAATATTTATAAAACGTATCTTGCCGAAAAATAACCGCCGAAATTTTGCGACGGCCTCGTCTGCAGTGCTAAATTTTCGCCCACGAAGCATGTTTTTTAACGTGCGAAATAAAAAAAAACGCATGGAGCTAAATCTGGGCTGATTTGTACCCCCGAAGTTGTCAAATAGTCCATGGTTCTAGCAGCTGTGTGAGCGGGCGCGTTATCTTGGTGAAAAAGAATGCCACGGACGCCGCTCCTTGGGCGCTCGCTATCCAACTCCCCGAAAGCTTGAGGCAGACAAACTTTGCTATACCATTCACTAGTAACTGTTCTACGGTCTTCTAGCGGAATTACTGCTACTGGTACACTGCGTCAAAAAATAACCGCTATCACGCTATCATTTTTTTAATAACGCTCCAACCGCGAACAACTTCGTGGGTACTCTACCTTGATGACGATTTCATGAGTTACTGCAGTTGGTGGTCGGCCGGGTCTGGGGCCATCGTTTAAGTTCTCTCGACCACGATTAAATTCACGAAACCGATAAGTAATTGTTGTTACGCAGGAGCAAACTCCCCAAAAGCAGCAAATGTAAGTTACGTAAATTATTAAATTGTAAATTTTCTTGACATTCCTTGAAGGTTAACCCTCGTTTATAATCATAGAAAATCATAGCACGAGAAGCTTCCCGTGAGACGACCATTGTTGCAAACAAAAGAAGAGTGACAGATAATCTTTTAACATAAATAATAAAAAAAGGAGGTTTTCATAAAGGAGGTTTGTGTTGAAATCAGCCGTCAATTCAAAATTATTTTATGAAAGAAGAGGTTGTATTTATTCTGTGGCTATAAATTTTTGGAACAACCTAGAAATTTTGCTTGTTTTTCTGCGGCGCTTTAAACTGTAAAAGATAACCTACACGTGTGCCTGGGATTGATTGAAGTTTTTGGATTTGCGGTGCCCCAGTTTTAGATTGCAAGAGTCGAATTTATGTCAACTTTGTTATAGTTTTATATTTTTAGATAGGATATATGATACCTAATATAATAGAAACATCAAGCAATAAGTCGTTACCAATATTAACTATTCACCTACTTATTTTACTTTCTATCTAAAGTACACAACTATCTGAACCAATGCTTCGTTTGTGTGTATGTCGTAGCCAACTGGTTAAATCAGCCGTTTAATTGAACGGCTAGCCCATTCATTGAACGCCGGCATTCAATTGAATACCTAGGCCGATAATTGATTGAAATAGCATCACTCTACGTTCAACTAGGTGGCTGATTATAAGCTAGCCCATTGAATATGGCTGACGTGAATTCAGGCAGGTGATTTAAATTTAGTTATTTTTTTTACCACTGCGGCGCTGGTGTCACCAAAACAAATATGGTGTCAGATAGCTCGTTCAGCTGACAATGTTTTTGTATGTTTATTTGTCGGATATTCGCATTTGTTTTGTTGAATAGATATACTGACAATAATTAAAGTATTTTTTGTACTCCTGCTGCCTTAGCCCTGTAGGGCTATTTTTTTTCAAACCATAGAAGTCTCTTTGCTTAAACTCCCCATAGCTTACCAAAATAGTGGGTCCATAAAGTAGTTTTACCCTAGTCCATTTAACGAATAGGCTAAATATTACGATTAGCCAAGTCGTTAAACGTTTCATTCAACATTTTGGCTAGTTCTTCTTTAGCCATTTAATTGAATGCCGGCGTTCAATGAACGGGCTAGCCGTCCAATTAAACGGCTGATTTAACCAGATGGCTGCGACGTACAAATTCTTTGCCAATGCGTAGGACAGCATCTTGTCATTTACGTGCGTTAGATGGCGCTTTTCGCCGCAAGCAAGTGCTAATCGCCCCTTGATGTCGCTCTAGTGTGTCCATTTTCTTTATAAGGCATGGGGCATCTGTACTGTAGTATTATTGTAATCTGTGGTAGAACAGAACGTAAGTTTTATATATCCACTTACTATTTAGCAGGGCAAACATATGTCCCCGTGGCAGTTTCTGGTCTGCTATCGGGCGCGTCCCCAGGTGGTGGATAGGGGAACGGCCCCCAGATATGGGGGCTACCGGCTTGCCGGCGCGAACCAAAACCAGAACGGGGGGACTCCTTCGGCGTCTTGAACGTTTTTCGAGTTGCGGCGTTGTGGGTCGTGGATGGTAGGGCCTTTTTTAGCCCAGTGGTCCGTGATTTGGACGTAGGTGGAGCACACCGTAACCCTGTACGTGGTGCGGGGCCGGGGGCCGCCACATCTAGTGGGGGCTGCGTGGAGGGACACCACTATAAAAAACCAAGCCAAAGGGGATCTTTTAACCTTACCCCTAAAAAGAGGTTCATATCAATGAAAATGGCCAGTTGCAAACAGAATTTACCCCAGGAGGGTACCGACTGCTCTGCGGTCGGAGAATCCCTCCCCGTAGCTTCGGCTGCGGGCTGCCCCTCGTATTCTGGGGGGGGCAACAACTGCCTAGTGGACAGCGCACAGGGTCCGTTCCAAAACAGTGCCAATAACATCGAGGACGCGGGGAGCGCTGGAAGTGTTTCTGGCTTCAGCGCCCCGACCAAGCGCCCTAATAGGGACATGACGAGTACTTCGGGTTCAGACTCGGAAGAGGACGTCAGGGAGCTCAGAGTCACGTGTCGAAAGTTGATTCTGCCTGACAGGGCCGTTAACTCGCAGGGTTTTGTTGGTCCCAATGTTGGCCTATCGAGGGCAAAAGATTTTTTGCGGAGAGACCTAGAGGAGGTTGACCTAGAGGTTGCGATGGCGGATGAGGCGCGAGAATGGGCTAAAAAAACTTCTCCTACTAGGCCGCAACCGAAAAAGAAGAAGAGGAGCTCCCAGAATTTGGTGGAGAGTAAGCTGGAGGTGGAACGAATGACAACCTCTGAAATGGGGAAGGTGGTGAAGGACTGCTTAGCGACTGTGCATGAGGTAGTGAAGAGCTCTGGCAACCTCAAAAACGAATATAAGGAGAAGCTCCTGGCAGCCCGGGCCGATATTGGCATAATCACCAGCAGCCTCTTGGAGCTCAATTTAAGCGAGGAGACACGGCGTCTTCAAGCCGACAACGACCGCCTTAGCAATGAGTTAAGATTGGTCCGTGAGGAGCTGAGGGCCTTCAAGAAACACATGACTGAAAGGGACGGGAGACGTCACGAGAGGGCCCCAAGTCCAGTGGTCGTCCAAGATATAAGAGCTTCCCCTGAGGGTCCGCCACCTGAATGGCTGGAGGAATTAAAGTCATCCCTAATGAGATCAATAGGAACGATGGTGAATGCGCGCATTGAAGGCCTAGAGATGAGGCTTCCTCCAGCGCAGCCGTTCCGCCCACCACTGGCGTCGGATCAAAAGAGAGCAACGGCAGCTTCTTCGAGTGCGCCGATCCCTGCAACGGCCTCTGTGCAGACTTACCCAGTTGTGGCTCCAAAGAGACCGGAAAATGGGAGAGAGGGGGAATCCACTCAGACTGGTGCGCCAAAGTGGACAGAGGCTCTGAGCAAGGGAGAAAAACGGAGAAGGAAAAAAGCTGCTGCTGCCGCCGACGCCGCTGCCAACGCCGCCCCTGCTCCAGCGGTAGCTCCGGCAGTGAACCCGGCGGCGGTGCGGTCCCAACCGCCTAAGGCGGGGAAGAAAAAGCTTCCAAAGCTGACTCCACCACGTTCGACTGCGATTGTGGTTACAATGTCGCAGCAGGCGGCCGAGCAAGGGGTAACGTATGCCCAGGCTATGGCGAAGGCCAGAGAAGCCATCAAAGTGTCAGAGATTGGCATCGACATACTCAAAATGCGGCATACGCAGACCGGTGCGCGCATTTTAGAGATCCCTGGCTCTACAAGCGGGGAGAAGGCCGATCTATTTGCGGCCAAGATCAAATCGGCACTTGAGGGCATCGCGTTGGTGCATCGGCCAGTCAAATGCGTCGATATGAGGATGGCAGGAGTGGACGACTCCGTGTCCAGCGAGGAACTCAGGACAGTCGTGGCGGAGAAAGGGAACTGCCCCGTCGATCAGGTGAAGGTGGGTCCGATTAGGTATGGACCGGGAGGACTGGGCACTGTTATGATAAAGTGCCCAATGACGGCCGCCAAAAAAATTGTGGAGGCTGGTAGGTTTTTGGTTGGGTGGAGTTCCCCACAAATCCGGGTCTTGGACGCACTGCGACAAAGGTGCTATAGGTGTATGGTACCAGGGCATACGAGGCGGTTGTGTCCCTGCGAGGTTGATCGCAGTGGTATATGTTTCCGGTGTGGGGGACCTGGCCATAAGGCCGCTGAATGCTCGGCACAGCAGAGGTGCGTTGTGTGTGCGGAGGCCAAGTTGCCGACTGACCACACTATGGGGGGTAAACGATGCTCCCCCCCATCTAGGAAGGGGAAAGCCCTGACGAATGCGCCGTTGAGTGAGGGTGGACCGGCTGCCCTGGGGAGTGTTGATATGGAACAGTAATGCCCAGACACCCATACAACATTCTACAGGGTAACATAAACCACTCGGCCGGTGCACAGGATCTCCTGTTTCAGCACTCGGCGGAGTGGAAAATTGATCTGGTGGTGGTGGCGGAGCCTTACTTCATCCCCCAAAGGCCCAACTGGGTCGGTGACAGGAACGAAACTGTCGCTATCATGGTCCCCTCTGGCGCCGCGCACTCCCCTCCCCTCTCGTTTATAGAGAGAGGACCGGGCTATGTGGCGGCCATGTGGGGAGATGTTGCAATTTTAGCAGTTTACTTCTCCCCCAATAGGGGCGAACGGGACCTCGAGCGCTGGACCGGCGTTCTAAGCGGTGCGGTCCGACGCCTGGCGCCCAGGCAGATGCTAATTTTAGGGGACTTCAATGCGAAACATCAGGCTTGGGGTTCCCGTGTGACCAATAGGAAGGGCGAAATTGTGCTTGGTTGGGCAACCGCCATGGGACTGGTGCTTCACAATAGCGGTACCACTTTCACATGCGTACGGGGGTCGGGGGGGTCCATAGTTGACCTAACCTTTTCTACCCCGGCCTTAGCGCCAAGAGTGGGGGACTGGAGAGTACTGGTCGATTCGGAGAGCCTATCGGACCATCGGTACATCCGATTTCAGTTCTCCCACTCTGGAGCTCATAGAGGTCCGCATCTGCCCCAAAGAACTTCATTAGACGTTTTCCCGCGGTGGTCGGTAGCACGTCTTGACAAGGAGTGCGCCGAGGAGGCGGCCATAGTCCAGGCCTGGTGTATGGACGGAGATAGACCGGCCGGCACAATCGACGAGAATGTCAGGCGGTTGACGGCGTCTCTCACTGCCGTTTGCAACGCCTCTATGCCGCGTGTCAGGGGTCCTCCTCGTAGAGACCAAGTCTACTGGTGGTCGGAGGAAATCTCCTCCCTCCGAGAAGACTGTCAGAGACACAAACGTGCTCTGCAAAGGTGTCACCGTCGCAGGGTCCAGCAACCAGGAGAGGAGCAAGGCCTCCAAGAGGAATACCGGGCAGCAAAAACGGCCCTCGTAGTGGCGATCTGTAGATCCAAGGAGAGTTCCTGGGCAGAATTCCTGGAGGACCTTAATAGGGACCCGTGGGGACGTCCTTATAAGATGATACGCAGTAAAATGCAGAATCAGGCGCCGTCCACGGAAATGATGGATCCGGCGCTCCTAGCCCGGGTTGTGGATGGGTTGTTCCCTGCAGATGTTCCAGACGTACCTCCTCTGGTGGCCCCGGAGCTGGATGTCACAAGTGACGCACAAACAGGTTTTGTCCCTGTGTTGGAGGCCGAAATGAACCTAGTAACGGATCGTCTTAGGTCGAGGAGGAAGGCTCCAGGACCAGACGGCATCCCGGGAAAAGTGCTGCCTATTGCCCTTAAACATCTGGGTGGGCAACTCCGGACAATATTTGACCGGTGCCTGGAGACAGGCGAGTTTCCAAGGGACTGGAAAAAGGGGCGTCTTTGTCTTCTAAGAAAGGAAGGGAGACCCGTGGACTCCCCAGAGGCCTACAGACCAGTGGTCTTGATGGACGAGCCCGCTAAGATGCTGGAGCGCATAATAGCGGAGCGGGTTGTCCAGCATCTAGAGGGAGAGGGTCCCAACCTTTCAGAAAACCAATTTGGTTTCCGGCGACAAAGGTCCACCATGGACGCTATTATAGCCCTGAAGGAGCTATCGGAGAGAGCGACTAGGAGAGGGGAACAGGTAATGGCAGTGTCACTGGACATACGCAATGCCTTTAACACCCTCCCCTACTCCGTAATTAAGGATGCCCTCAGGTACCATCGAGTCCCAGTGTATCTGAGACGCATTATCGAGTCCTTCTTAGAGGATCGGGAGGTCCTGTATCTAGACTCGGAAGGGCGGCTTCTGTCACGAAGTATGGCGTGCGGGGTTCCACAGGGTTCGGTGCTGGGCCCGCTCTTGTGGAACCTTGGGTATAACTGGGTCCTCCGCGGAGCCCTATTGCCCAAAATGAGTGTCATATGCTATGCAGATGACACTCTCATCACCGCCTCGGGCGAAGACTATTGGGCGGCAAGGGCTCTGGCGGGGATTGGGGCCCAATTGGTGATGGAGCGCATTGCTCTCATCGGGTTAGAGGTGGCAGTGCGAAAGACCGAGGTCGTCTTATTTCATGGCCCTAGACGCCGGCCACCGGCGGGAGCAAATGTGAGGGTTGATGGTGTCACCATTCCCATCAAACCTCACATTAAATATTTAGGGCTCATACTGGATAGCCGCTGGCAGTTCTCGGAACATTTTCGCCAGCTGGGCCCTAGACTGGAGAAGGCGGCCGCGGCCTTGGGACGACTCCTCCCAAACATTGGCGGCCCCGACTCCAACTGTCGACGGCTGTTCGGGGGGGTCATACGAAGTATGGCCCTCTATGGGGCTCCGGTCTGGGCGGCCTCCCTTAATGGGGAGAATTGCCGCCTACTCAGGAGGCCACAGCGCGTGATTGCGACGCGCATGATCCGTGCATACAGGACCGTGTCATGGACAGCGGCATGCGTGTTGGCGGGTACACCCCCTTGGGAACTTGAGGCTCAGGTTCTCAGGAGAGTGTACATTGCCAGGAGGGAGGCCAGGCAAACGGGAGACCGGTTGGCCCCTGAGGAGCTTGCTGACGTAAGAAGGAGGGCGGCGGAGGACATTATGGCTGACTGGGAAAATCAGCTGTTGAATCCTGTGGCGGGGGCCAGGACAGTGGAGGCTATACGCCCGCTGCTCCATGAATGGCGGGACAGGAAGCACGGGGTACTCACCTTCCGTCTAGTGCAGGTACTTACCGACCATGGATGCTTCGGTAAGTTCCTGCACCGTATCCGCCGGGAGGAGCTGCCAAAATGCCACGGGTGCGACGCGGCGCTGGACACTGCTCAGCACACACTAGAAGTGTGTCCTGCGTGGTCAGCGCAGCGTCGGGATCTCGTGGCAGTGATGGGAGGGGATCTCTCCCTACCCAGCATCGTCAGTAAGATGCTGGGTAGTGACAGATCATGGGAAGCGGCAGTTTCCTTTTGCGAGGATGTAATCCTCCAGAAGGAGACAGCGGAAAGGGCTCGCGAAGAGGATGCTCGGGCGGCCCTTCTCCGCCGCAGACGGCTGAGAGGAAGGAGGCGACAGTTTGATCGCCTAATTCCTCTCTAGGTAAACCAAGCTAGCGATGGTGGGTGTGCCATCGCCGGCCTTGCACGGTTTCCACCGTTTGGGAAGATGGCCAAACTTGCTCGGCCATCTTCCAGCCGTGAGGGGGCCCGGGTAACCGGGCCACGGCCGCCTGGTCTGTAGGGGTGATTGCGAACCCTACCCCCCGTGACCAATGGCGGCCTGGAGGGCAAGTACTAGGAGTTTTAGTTGGTAGTACCCGCCTGCCTCCCGTCCCCCCATCGAGCCTTAGGACTCGATGGGGGGTCGGGAGGCGGGTGTCTCCCGGCCCCCCCCACTTTCCCATCATTAGGATGGGAAGGTGGGGATACAAGGGGATATATACCCCTTCCGAACCTCCACCGAGCTCACACGCTGGGTGGGGGTACGGGAGGGGCGTGGGATGGAGTGCGTGGCCTATATGTTTGTATAGGCCGTGTACTCCAGGTGAGTCCAACATTTCGAATCGCCCCTGCACCTAGGGGCGAGGGATGCGTAAAAGCATTTCTCCTAGTATAAAAAAAAAAAAAAAAACAGGCACCAATTTCATATGAGGTTGAGTGACACTGACGTTTGCCGTTACAGTGGATTGGAGAGAGAAACACCCAAACATCTCCTACGTGACTGCGGCCCCCTAATTCACAAACGTATTCGTGTATTCACATGGGCCATTACATAATTCGCTCAGAGGAACTAAAATCTCTTATTCTTAGACTTAAATAGATACTCTAACTAGGTGGCGAGTTGCAATAGATCTTATAGGTCGCAGTGACTACAGTTCTGACTGGAACTGCATGCGTGAGCCTCTATATCCTACACTTACTACTGTTTCTATTCGAATATAATATTTATTGATGACAAAATATCCGGATAACATTTTTGCTGTAGTTATTGATATGACATTACGAGTGTATTGAGAGGAGGTGGTTCGCCCCTTAATTTCCGGAGTAAAGGTATCTCGTATAAAAATGATAGTTCTATTTCGTCGGCAAACAGAGGATATGGGACATAGACTAATAGAACGATGCGTGACTCTGGGTAGTAAACCCAATTTAGTATAGAGACGTAGACTCAATTACCTAAATAATGATGAAATCTGTGGTTTGTAACGTGTTTGTTGTTTTATGCGTATATTTCACGCTTTTCATTTGAAACATAATCATAGCTAAAAATCTAGTTTCTTTTAGTACAGCAAAGTGCCTTTGAAGGTTCATAGAAGAAGTGATGAGTTTTTAAAAGATCAAAACTTAATGGAACTTCGAATAAAAAATAGAAAACGTTTTAAATGGAGATCGGCAGTTGCACTATCTAGCCTATAAATATGAAAACAAGAAATTGGTGTCTCCGCTTATTGTTGAATTAAAGATATAAGATAAAATATATAAATTAGCCCTAAAACAAGTAACAGCTTTTCCACAAATCAAAGACGACATAACTGATATTCGATGTGCTACGCTTATTAATCATATCTCACTTGAACGTCACATATTGTGTAGGGCTGTCAGTGGTAACTGGGTCGCCTCGCCATATTTATCATTTTGGCGGGAAACGGTGGCGTCAAATTGCCGCCGCCCGCGTATATTCGTCCCAGATCAAGGATGCTTCTGGTAATTTGAAACTTGAATAATTATGCCATCCACCATTCGGTTTGATTAACTTACAGTAGGTATAATAAATTGGGTTTTTTTATTATTGAATTTGGCTATGTTGCCAAATGATTGGACTAAGAATTGTTATTCAATATATGTGGAATAACCGTGCTAAGATAATTTATTTGTAGTAAAATATGTTTAAGTGTACAATTTTATTTCTAATTCATCTTCCTACTCTATACTTTTTCGTATTATTGAGTTTTCCTTCCTTTTTTCTTTATGTACCTTGTTTATTACGCCTTCTGTTGCATGAATAGATAGAAAACTGTCTTATTTGTAACTCCATCATAAAGTACAGAGTAGTTCCATAATAACAGAGGAAAAGCAAAAGATATTTAAAAACTTTTATGTTTCTGGGAGCTATCTCAGCTCTTTGCCACGGGTCATTAACTCTTCCGCGACAACCCTGAGCACTTTTATCGAAAACATTGTGTCGTTATGACACACACCCCGCTAACAAAGTGCTAACTCACTCGGACGTCATTACGCCACGTTTGTGTTGTGTTAGGGCGTGATTTTGCGAGACTAGTAACAAGCGGAATCTACCATACCCTTTTCTGTGTGAAACCGCGATAAATTACAAGGTTGACAGGGAAAATAAAAGAGACACTAGTATAGCACGCATATCATAAGTAATTGATGTCTATTCATGCCTTTTGGAATACTTTGTATTCCAGCTTTATACTTTTCTTTGAAAGATACTACGAGTACGTAATGTTATTAATGAGTATTTTTCGTATATAGTTACATATTATAAATTAAAACAACGGGACTAAAACGCGACATTTGTTATGTAGTACAACTATGTACTTACAGCTTGACGTTTCGGCTATGTTGCAATAGCCGTGGCCACAAGCAGTCTGCTCGTGGAACGTCGTGTATTATGGAACGCGAAAGTTTAAAATCTTATAAGTTACATATTAGGTATACATTCGTCGTATCGATAATAACTCAACTTTGTTAAGAAAACGTTAAAAAAATGTGATGAATGCTAATACAACTATTATCATTAATTTAAAATTAATATCAAGCGCAATACTGGTCTCACAAAATCTAAAGGCAAAAAATTATCAACACGATAATAATAATAATAATGAATATCTTAATAATCACAGTCACCATTTTCAATTCATATGCAAAAACGTAACATATTTTTTTGCCTAATTCCATAAATTGTTCTTGTAGATTTTGACAAACAGCTTAAGAAAAGTCTGGTTAATATTAATCTAGATCGTAAATATAAAACTGACAGAAAACTAATTTAGTAGGTACTTAGCTGTTAACGGGAAATAACATAATTCTGTAAGATGAGGTGAGCCCAAATTTCAATATATCTATAGAAACTATCTAAACACTTATATTTCCCAATGTTTACCGACAAAGGATTTGCATTGTGACAGGTTATTTCCTCCACATTGTCTGTTTGGGCGGTATTAGACTATTTTCATAGTCCCTAGTGAACTCGGCGGGTAGAAATGTACCCTCAAATGTTCTTTGGTTCACTTCGGGGACACCTGAATTGGGTTCGGTTTACTGAAGTGCCCCGAATGATGTGAATGTATTATGAGTACGAAGGAATGTTTTTGTTATTTTAATTCCTTTTCTAGTTTCCTACTTTTCCTTGTTTATATTGACAACGAGCTTCGTGACTTAACAACTTTTGAACTATTTAGGTTTTTTTTTAAATATAGATTTAAGATTATAATGCGTTATCAAGTATTATAAGTGTTACGTAATGGGAAGAGTGATTCGCTATCTACTTTATTTATTTATTTATTTATTCTTTATTGCAATATAAAAAAAATACAGCAAATGGCGGACTTAATGCCATCAGGCATTCTCTACCAGTCAACCAGTAAAAGGTGTGAGACCTACCGTATCGGCAATAAAGTAGTACTATAAAACATAATTCAGAATATTGTAACAAAAGTGGGAATATTAACGAATAATACATAAACATACTACATAATATAAATATTTAACATACATACATAAATACATACATATAAAATATATAAGGACTCATTATGTCAGAGATGAAGGGGATCAGCGTAGGGATTTAAGATAGTGTTCACGGACCAGTTTCTTAAACACAAACTTGCTGGGGGCTTTTCGAATGTCCAAGGGGAGGGCGTTCCAGAGTCGAATTGCAGTAAGGGAGAAAGAGTAGGAGACAAAGCCAGAAGTGTGGGAGGGAATTTCTAAAATGAGATTGCTGCTAGAGCGAAGGTCACGTGGATGAGAAGAACCCAAGAACTGAAATCTAGACTTCAAGTATTCTGGGGTAAGTGGATCGAACAAAACGTTGAAGAGAACACAGACAACTCTCAGGTTCCTACGCTCACGAATAGGAAGCCATTTGAGCTGCTGGCGGTAATGAGAGATATGGTCGTATTTACGTAAACCATAGATGAACCGAATGCAATTGTTGAAAAGTCGATCCAGCTTATCCAGGAAAACTTCATTGAGATCTGTGCAGCACACGTCGGCATAGTCGATAAGGGGTAGAACAAGAGTTTGTATCAGTGCAATCTTGGTGCTAGACGGAAGAAAGTGCTTGAACCTGTACAAAGACCTAAGTGCGTTTGTTACTCTAAATGCAACAAGTTCAACGTGATCCTTCCAAGAGAGCTTAGCGTCAATGAGTAAGCCCAAATCTTTGACCTGCTGTGAAAATTCTATTACCTCACCATTATAGCACAGTGGAGTAATTTTATTAAGTTGTACGTGCAATAATTGACGAGAGCTACCGATAATAATAGCTTGGCATTTTTGTGCATTCACTGAGATGCCGTAGTTGTTGGACCATTCCAATATCCTCGCCAGATCACGGTTGAGAGACTCAATAGAATTGTTCAAATCCTCTGCTTTACTTTGAACATAGAGTTGGAGATCGTCTGCATATAGATGGTAAGAAGACGAAAGGATAACAGTGAGAGAATTGATAAACAACTTATACTATATACGATACTTTGTCAGGGGTCGGGAGCTTAATCCTCAGTCGCATGAAACAATTATTATGTGATGAAAGATAGTGATGATGTCCTCCTCGATGTTCCGTTGACGGCGATTCACTGACTTATATCGTAGCATGAGGCCGCATGTAACAGCGCAGCTCAAGCAGTATAGTTGTCATTTTGCTCATCCCCGTTTTTTCATAGGACAACTAGACGTACATATAGGTGCCACAATTATATTCAACTGCCTCTGTGGTCTAGTGGTACAACCACCGGTATCAGACCCAGTGGTCCCGGGTCCGATTCCCAGCGGCGGTTCATATTGTGTTCGGTTTGGTTGGTGATATGACTTGTTGTAAGTCCGCCTGGCTAGCTACCACCGTCTTATCTAAATCTGATGCTATAACAACAATGTTTACAGCATTGTTGTGTTCGGGCAGTTAGAGATAAGATAGCCAGTTCCTCAGCGAATAAGGATTTCGGGAGAGGCTCGCTTCCATCTTCAACCTTATCAATACTTAACTCAGGTATGATGAAGGCTAAGAGTCACCTCGTCGTTCATAAAAATAATAATATATATGGTTGATATACCTAAGAGTCACACTAAGCGTTTTGACTCGATAATAATCATCTTAATCTCAATTTGGATGAAACCCGCAAATTGTATGTGTCACGAGTGAAAAGATATCTTCTAGGCAAGCGCGTTACATCCTAGATCAGATCTTCATTTTCCATCAGGCAAGATAGCGGTCAAGCGCTTTACCTATCTAACATATAAATAAAAGAGATAATTAATTATATTTTTCACAGTCAACCATTTTACTAAACCTACAAACTTGCGTGTCTAGACTGATATTATTATCATTCATGGACCTAACATTTTGGTTTGTTGACTAACTGCCTGTCCGCTCGAGCTTTAAAGTATATATTTCCAAGGGCATAGAACGAGGGCAGGAAAGCCGACCACAGACGAACGGCCGTGATCAATCTTAGAGAAAAAGTTCCTAAGCCTTCGACATGACTTGCGAAAAGAAATCTTGTTTGATTGAACTTTCCGCTAAGTTGGTTACGCTTAAAAATTGTTGAAAAGTTCCCTGGAAGAGTTTTTATTGTATTAAAGGTACCTAGTTATCTTTAAATCTTTTCGTTCTTTCATAATCTAGAGATTCTAGAGAATATAGGTATAGTCACCATCTGATATAACCTAGCAGATAAGGTGACCAAATTCATCTGAACAGTAAGCTGTTGAGATGCCAATAAGTTCCTTATACTCTAAACATTACTCAACATTAAATAAGTCATTAATATCTGAACAGTAATTATACATTTTTTATTTTGCTTTTTACAATGCTATTTTTGTGTGATAAATATTAAACAAGAAAAAATACTAGAAAAAAGCAACTAGTCTCATGTCGCCCTGACGCGATTCGAACCCGCATCCTTGGTTATCCGGCCCAATGCACTAACCAATTATGCTACAGAGACCTATGAGGACACGTCGACTTTTTCTAGTATATTCACCTTTCTACGGTGTTGGCCACCGTCGTTTCATCAATAAGAGAAATATCGTCGCATTCGAAAGAAACATCTTTACAGATGTTTGACTATCAATTAAGATGAAACGGCCTTTTAATTATATATTTTTTATTTTGCATTTTACAATGCTACTTTTGTGTGATAAACATTAAACAAGAATTAATTGGTTAGTGCATTGGGCCGGCATCCCAAGGATGCGGGTTCGAATCCCGTCAGGGCGACATGAGACTAGTTGCTTTTTTCTAGTATATTTTCTTTAATATTTATCCGAACAGTAGCTTGTCAATAATATCTATACACACAAAAACCCAAAAATATCTGAACAATTCCTATAACGTTAAGTGCATCTATGTCTGAAACACTGGGCTTAGGGTGCCTTTTCACCGGACCTATGCGACACGACTTCACGGCTACAAACTTAACTGCGAGACGATTTTACTTGAACACAACTTCATTGTTGCGGCACGATTTCACTGCGACACGTCTTTACTACGACATTTTTTTATTTCGACACGACTCTACTGCGACAAGACTTCACTGCAACATGACTTAACTTCGGCAAAACGACTAGCCAAAGTTGCTTAACTTCTACAATCGAAGGCCGAGCGTGCGAATCGCTTTGCCATGAGCTCCTCGGGCTCATAATTTGGAACCGCCCAGAATTATTTAGACTTCTCAGACTTTATGAAAACCCTCTCTGCGTGGAAGCACTTGATGTTATATTTGTTCAGTTATTTATGGTTTTTTGTGTGTATAGAAATTATTCAGAAGCTACTGTTCAGATATTAATGACGTATTGAATATTGAGATATTAATGATGTTTAGAGTGTAAGAAACTTATTGGCATTTGAACTGTTTAGATGTATTTGGTCACTTTGTATGCTAAGATATATCTGATGGTGACTGTACTTATGGTTTACTTTGTTTTTGGCAGCGTATGACTTTAAAATACGAACAAGATGATATCGATGCTGGCAGCACATTGGCACGGTGTTATGAGTATTTTCAAAATAGGTTTGAATCTCAATATCATTTTAATTTTTGTACTGAGTACCTAATTAAAATAAAGTAAGTACAGATCGCGCCAAACTTCTAGTCTGCTCTGAAGTTGCTCCGCGCATGTGCAGAAGGTTTTTGACATACATTTTTTGCGAGATTTGCTCTCGCCTCATGTTCAGATTGGACTATAGGATTGGCGCAGGGTGTTAATTTTGAATTTTGTTAACGTTAGCTCAGTTTTATTAATAAACTTATGTTAATAAATTTATTATTATAATAATTTGCAAGAATCGACAGTACAAATAATTTTTATTCCAGACGCGTGCCCTGCTCGGCGTGATTTCATTACGTCGTTCTTGGACGATGACGGAGCTTGTATACAAATTAATTACGAACTTCAGCTAATTTAGGTAAGACTTTATTTTTAACCTGAATATTCATAATAGCGACTTGATTTAAAATATAGACTTCGTAGTTAATTCATGAGACGGGTTTAATGCAAAAAGTGTAATTTACGCAAGAAGTTTAAGTTAAAAATAACACAAGTTACCTATCTAACTACGATGAAATGACCTAAAGTTACCTATCTAACTGATTTGAAACTCAGATTATAAAGATTAATTCTGTTTTTGTATCATCACCAACAGAAAAACACTACAAAAAACCCCAAGATAGAAAAAATTGATGGCAGTTCACTCATAAAAAGACAAAAGGCAATACGAACACCGTTAAGAGTTAGAGATCCAAAATCAAATGATATGTTCTTTACAGATAGATAGTATCTATAGTCTGGTCTATTGTTGCAATCACAGAACATTAAAAGAGGTTAGAAAGAGCTTGTAGGCGGGGCAAGCGCGCCACAAATTGAGCGAATGCTCAAAGGTCTACCGAAACCTGCGGTCTCGTCGCTTAGTCACTCGCGAACCCCGACCGAGTGTGTTCTAAAGCGCTGCTTCCAAAATATTGAAAAATGCCGTCTTGCGCTATTATTACTTGCAGAGCGAGAAGCTAAAAGTGTAATGTAGCCAATGGAGGGATTTCTTTTCATCGGTAATAGTAGAACTTCTCATAATAACGATATTTTATTCAATAAAACATGATTAAAACGATAAATAACATAACATTTTTCTTAAAAATATACATTGCCGGCCTCTTATAATGTTCTGTGGTTGCAATGGCCGCTGTCTTAAGGGAACTGTGCAAGCGCAACGCACTAAATTTGTGCGGGAGTGTCAGAGAGAGGTGTGAGAGGTCATTGTACGAAATTCTTCCTGCATTGCGATCGGACTTTAGCAGTTATTAATTATCTGCCAGTTAAGCTATACAGATCTTATCTGTCAGTGGTGAAACCAGACTTATTTTATTTTATTTATTTTATTTATTTACTGGAAAACCAACTGCTTAACCTAATACATTAAAAAAATTCTACATATTTTGACTGAAATAAATTAAAACTGAGAGGTATACCGTAATTATACGGGTTTCAGAGAATATAAAATATCATCATGTAAGTCTACTAGTTAAATGACAAAAAAATAAATACATACTGTCACTGTCAGCGAGTGGATTTATGTAGATACTAGCTTCCGCCCGCGGTTTTACCCGCGTGGTTTCCGGTCCCATGGGAATATCAGGAAAGTCGGGGAATTAAAAATTAGCCTATATTACTCTCCGTCCTTTCAACGGTATGCCAAAAATCAAGTCGATTGGATGCTTAGTGAGGCGTGAAGAAAGCACAAACAAACACACTTTCGCATTTATAACATTACTTAGGATAATATTTTTTTTCGTTTGCTTCTCAAGTGTCAATGAACAGGCCATTTACCAGAAAAACGTAAATGAACCGTAACACTATAATTCTTGTAATCCTGCAGCTTATCTTGTCCCGTAAATTTATGTCTTCCGTGTTGTGTCACGTCACTAATGCTTTGTATTCAATGAGGGACAAATGACGCGCGCTCCGTAGATATACCGTGTGGGGCCTAGAATCGGGGATAATATTAAAAATGGAGGCTCTATAGGTCACTAGTAATTGAATCATTATGGTCCCAATTAATTCAAACCGAAGCTTTACTTTTTCGTTTTTTCTAACAAACTTAATCGTAAATTCAATGTCATGCAAACAACAGTACCACTCAACTTTTTCGGAGCTAGTCGGAACGTCTTTTTGCCAATTTATGTGTCGGCTGATATAAAAATAACACTGTCTTACTATCGCATACTTCATGAATCCACGTAGGTACCTATTGTTTTTTTACTGGACTGTTTTTTGCACTCAAAGCTATTTCACATTTAATTACAAATTGCGTAAATAAATCCCATTCAATTAAATTAAAATTATTTAAACTGAAACCAAAGAATATCCTATGACAATATTCTGAATTTACTTATCAAAATTATTCTTTTAATTTTACACTCTTTTTACACTATGATCTTCTTTTTAAAAAGATCTTATTGTAAAAAGCGTAGAATCCATGGAATTAATAGATACTACGTACTAGTACTTAATAATTCCATAGCTGAATCTACTTGGTACAAAGAGTATACTTGGTATATATGGAAATGACATGTCATGCACGATGGATAAAATTGTAAATAAATAACTTTCATTGCGATATTTAATAATAAACTACAGATTTTATTTAATATGAAACAGAGATTTTAAGCTGTGGGGAGTAGCGGGTGCTGTTGCTATTCAAGTCAAAGTCAAAGATTTTTATTCAAATAGACTTATAGATAAGTACTTTCGAATAGTCCAACATTTTTTTCTTTTCCATTCAGGACATCTTTTAACTGATAAGAAGAACGGCCGCAAGAAACTTATCAGCTTTAACAGAAACAACAACATTTACAATGGAACATGTTGTTGCCAAACACAAATTTTCAATTTTGAAATATATTTAATATAAAAGGAAAATTCAAGGAGAATTCAAAGTCAAGGAGTTAAATGGTAAATTTTCTAATGCATAGTGATAACATGATGTTTTGAGGTAAGTTTTTAATTGTCCCCTGTACCACGATAAGTCGCAACGCTAGTGATAATACCGTTTTGAAATTATACACTGATTATGAATCGTAACTTTAAATTCTTATTGTGAGTAATGCATGGGTTTTGATTAACTGGAATCTTTTCAGAATAAATATTTATACTCAAGAGAGTCTCTATTTTCAATATTTTCCCCGGTTCTAGGCCCCACACGGTATTGCAATATTTGATTTGGCTCTTTTTCCATTCAGACCAATAGATGGTCTGAACTGAACATTTTAAGTCGAGAATGTTTCAAACTCAACTTCAATATAAAATGTTTATAGATACATGAGTTGGCCGGTGATTTCAAAATTATTGAGAAATTTCGATTTTTTTTAATTATAAATACAAATTACCCCAAGCATATTATTTGCACCATTGACAATTCTAGTGTTTTGAATGTTGCAGATTTAATATCCTACCATACCCTTGACTGTAAGGACTAGATATAATATAGACATATAAACTCGTATATTAATGGTAGGAGCAAGTCAATTAGCATAAGTAGATTCATGTATTGTAACAAGTGACAAGATATAAGTTATTACATAGTCTCGTATCCCAGAAACGGCAGATGTTTGCTGATTGTATCTGAGTATTAATATTTCGTAACGTGTCTCTCCGCGTTTCATGGGTAATAAAACACGCTGTAACGTTCTGGAACTCAAAAACATTGCTAAAGATATTATGCAACAAAAAGTGTCATAGATTATTACAAAAGAAGCTTTTTGCTAACAACGAAAATAGTATTAGATAGATAAAAAACTGATATGGCGTAGGCCAATCGTTAGCAACAAAAACGTGACCGGGCAAATCGTCAAACGTTATGCTTGGAACGATAAGCAGGCAAATCAAGAAATGCTGGCGTACTGTGATGTGCCTAGCCAAGACCCAGCCATATCTCAATGTGGCCAAGTGACTAGAGGCAAAGAACACTATTACTAACATACTAGTGGGTAAAATCGTCAAATAGGTTGCATCGATCTGCCCAAATTTTTATTGGGTACATCATGAACCAATGACCAAATCACGAAATGCCGGCATATCGTGATGTGCCCAGGCAGATCTCGATCTTCCCAGTTCAACGATTGGCCCACGACAGATATATCGACTAAGTTTGCGTGTTACGATTTGGAAATACTCATATTTAAAATGTTGGGTTTGCCCACCGCAGAGTCTGTATACATTGGTTCAAATAGCACTGTAAATAAAGGTTGTAAAAAAGCGTATTTACTTTGATATACGACTACCTATATACTTAAAGAAATTTATTTGAGTCCATCCAATCCTACCTATAGTAGAAGTTAATATCTTTTTAAACATATTAACTTCTACTATACTGAATACGAGATTTTTAATTGGAAGGACCGCAGGTAGCTATCCCCTGTGTTACCAATTCACTCGAGTGATTGATTAACTATCTGAAGATAACCGATTTCATTTAATCAATGCTGAATGAAGATAGGCCTTCGGCGTTTATTTGAATAAACCAGTCAAGTGACACCTTTGAATAGCGTTCTAGAGATAAGGTTATATTGGATTGGAATAGATTTACATCATAAAATTTTAAATCTACGTCTATATTTTTATTGGTTTTTTGTCGAATTGACTTTAACACGGGGTTGCACCATGTTACTTATACAATTGAATGATGAACAGTATCTTCGGAACCTTGCCTAAAGGGACTCCTTTTAATAATATATTTTAGTTATTATATTATATTTTTAAGGTTTTAGTTTTAGGGACATTGTTCTAGTATATATATCTTTTTTAATATTGCCTATAATAAATATTATAGTTTTCTAATATTATAAAAAAAAAATAAAATTGAATGATCTATTTAGAATTTAGAAAAGTGATCCTACTAATATGAACAAAAGGTTAGAGTATAAATATTTTAGAAATAAAGTAAATACATAAGTAAACATAAATAAAGACAAAGTAAATTAAACGAATGTTATGAGGATTTTAGGAAAATTTGGGCTTATATTAATGAATGGATAGGAAGGAATAAAGTAAGCATAGACACTACAATTGATAGAGATACTTAGGAAAGACGGATAGTATGTATAATATATGTTCAAAATTTTCGCATACATTTACACAAGAAATTGAAAAACTTAAACACAAATAAGATAAGATAAGATAAGATAATTATTTATTGAGTACTAAACACATACATCAAATAAAATTTGACACCGTGACCCGTGGTAGTAAAAACTGTGCTACAGGCCACGATACTCCCAGGTAGATTAACAAATTAATTTAAGTGTTTTTGAAAGTGTGGTCTTAATTAAAGTTATAATAGTACAGTAATATTGAATTAAAATGCTAACAAACAAATACTTGCTACTGTAACCTTACAAACAGATTTTCTGTCGTTTTATAATCCAGTTCCTTAAGAATGTCTTAAAATTATATTTACTTATATTTAAGCAGCAGCTTAAGATTACTTAAAATTATATTTACTTATATTTAATCACAAATTTATTGACAGAAGTACACATGTAATGGACAGTTTAATGTCGTTCCGGTTTGTGAAAGTAGATAGTAGATGTATTGAAAAAAATATCGATAAATTTAAATGTAATAAGGCAGCGGGGTGTGATCAAGTTAGGGTTCATGATTTAAAATATAAAAATAAGGATTTAAGTGCAGTATTGGCAAAGTTTATAAATATGTGCATTAAGGAAGGTTCTTATCCAGAATTATTAAAAAAAGCTTTGATTAGGCCTATATTTAAACAGGGGTGCCATCTGAATTTTACAAATTATAGGCCAGTGGCCATATAATCAGTAGTTAATAAAATTGTGGAAAAAGTTATAGTGGGCCAGATAAGTAAATATTTAGAGAAACACAACATTATAAGCAACTGTCAGCACGGCTTTAGGAGGGGTAGAAGTACTATTACGGCACTGACCGTAATTACTGATTTTGTCAATAATGAGCTCGAAAAGGGAAACCAAGTTCTGGCACTCTTCAAAGACTTTAAAAAAGCATTCGACACACTAGATCACTGCCAGTTGATGAAGGCTATGGAGGAGTGCGGAATCAGGGTACCAAGTCACAGGTTTTTTAGTTCGTATTTACGGGGTAGGACGCTGCGCACTGTCGTAGCAGGTGTGACGGGAGAGGAGGTGCAAGTAACGCTGGGTGTGCCCACTGGGCCGGTGTATGGCCCCGTAGGCTACATCATGCACGTGAATAGTATGGCTAATGTGATCCGGCATTCCCTGGTCTGCATGTATGCAGATGACACATGTTTATTAGTAGCGGGTAAAGATGTCAAACAAATTAGGCAACAATTAGAAGAGGATTCTGAAATGGTCACTAAGTGGGCCCCAACAATAAACACAGATAAAACAAAGTGTATGCACATCTTCTCACCCCAAAACGTTAAAGCTAAAGTTGTTAATAAAAACGAAATAAAAATATTAGGTCACTCCTATGTTTGCTTGCACAACAATAAAATGAACTGTTATTGTAAAACCTTAGAATGTGTAGAAAGTTTTAAATATCTTGGCTTGTTAATAGATGGTAGATTTAATTGGAAACAACATATTCTCATGGTATGTAATAGAGGCCTATACCCAGCAGTGGGTGTCATGTGGCTGAGACGACGATGTAATAGACTCCGTTCTATACTTGGAAAGTTTTATAATTTAAAGAAAATTTTGGATAAAAAACTTTGTATATGGTTTATTATGACTTAGTCGACTCGATTATAAACTATGGTTTAAGTTGCTTTGGCTTATCGTTTAATACATATGTGGAACAAATTAAAAAGTTACAGATTAGATTTTTAAAATACATTGTAGATAAATGTATAGATAATTATAATAAACTATTCAAATTCTGTAGATCCTATTGAAAAAATAACTTTTTACAATTTGGCCCTAGAAACATACTTTAAAGATGAATATAAAACAAAAGTGAATCATAAAGTTATAACCAGAACTATTAGTAAAAGAAAACTGTCACAGATTAAAGCCAATAATTATAATGGAGAAAGAACAAGAAAATATACTATACCGAAATTGTATAATAAATATCCCATCCTGTTAGAAGATTCTTATATTTGTAAAGAACTATAAAAAAAGAAATTAAAGTAATGCATGTTATTGTTATAAGATTAAGCGCATCTTAGTATTAATAAAATGTAATCATTTAATTAATTAATAACTATTAAAATAATGAACAAAAATATTAAGTAATAGTGTTACCTATGCGAGCCATAGTTAATGAGTTAATAGCATTTAAGTATAAACTAAAATGAAATGAGCGCAACGCCTACAAACTGTAATTTCAGTTTGGCAAAGTAAAATATTGTAAATTTAAATATAAATTTTGGAAATAAATGAATAAAAAAAATACTTTTACGTTTACGGCTTAGAATGTAAATAATAGTAACACACACACACACACAGAATTCAGTCTAATGATTAAAAAAATAAAAATATGTTACTATTACGGATTCTTTTATTTGATTTAAAAAAAACGGAACTTCAGAGTAAAATCATAATTAAAAAGTATCTTATTTGCCAATACAAATATATTTCTTACTCGTACATTTATGTATCGTATTTGTTTATAAATAGATCTGTACATTTACGTTTCAACGCACTCCACTGGTTTTGAGCTGCGATCGTTCAAAGATATAATTTTCAACACTGTAATGTAATATAGGTATTAATGGGGATGTTTTACGAGTGAGTGACCACCGTTAAGACTTAGGGCGCCAGCACACTACGGACGATAGGCAGAATATGTTCTATGTACGGTCAACATCATCTACGGTTTACAGCAAAATATCGAATTGTCACAGGCAAATCTAAACTTAACGGTCTTAAAGTCCAAAGTCGATTGGAGACATTTGACAGATATGTAAAGCCGGAGCTTCTTTTGACTGTACCCTTAATACGAGTTGATATTAACTACATTTCGACTTATCAAAAATTATCGGGTGCACTGTGCACTGCCAAATGACGGTAAAGCAGATGATGATTGATGGAGACAAAGCAATAGTTTTCAATTACTACTAATATAGTTTGCTAAACTCGTACTGCGTTCTTAAAGAGAGTATTTTCTACTCTCGGTTGATCGTGAGCGCGTTGGTTTTTGTATGGCGTTGGTGTAGTCTGTGGCGTAATCCGCTAGATGGCGGGCCGCTAATTTCGTACAAAAACGTATCGACTGTGAGTAGAAGAAGCTCGCACTAAGCACTCTGATGGTGGCACTTGGGCGAGACATATTCATTTTTGACGACCTGTTTGGCGCAGGGGTACTAATCCCGTCTTCTGCGCCAGAAGTCCCGGGTTCGATCCTCGGACAAGACAAATATTTGTGTGCATGAACATATCAATTTGTCTTGGTCTGGGTGTTTAATATGTATATTAGGTATATATTTACAAAAAAAAAGTATATAAGTATGTTTATCCGTTATCTTATCAATAAATATGATTGCATCGATTTGATAAACAACATCAGTTACCAAGTGCCAGTCAGACCGCGAATGCGGGCCTGTCGAACAAATAAGCTATTCGCTATACCGAGATTCCAAACTAACGCAGGAAAACGATCGCCCTTAACTCGGCTGACTGACACTTATAACAATAACTTTAACGATGTTGATATACTTATACCTAAAATTGGCTTGTTTAAAAAATCAATTATTTTAAAACTTCCTAAAATTGCTAGTTCAAACGAAACATAGTTTACATACCTACTTTTCTTTGTTATAAATTACATATAAAACAACGTATCTCAAAAAAAAACACTTATTAAGTCATAGTTTTTAAATTATTTAAGAAGTCATACTCTCAACTTGTTTAAATGTAATTTGTGGTTAACGGTGCTGGTTTCATAATCATTAAGTCTTTGAAAGTATTTAGACACTTTAAGTTATATACATTGTGAAACTGTTTGTTGACCCCAATAAATAAAAATAAAAAAAAAACTAGTATCCATAACACAAGTTCTTCATGAAACTTAACGTGGGCTAGAGAATTGGTGTGATTGTACGCAAATGTTTATTTATTTATTTATATTCAACTTTTCAACCTCTGATACGCTGATTATGGTAAATGTGTAAGTAGGTATGTTTAGAGGTGTTTTTATATTATCTGTAATTTTTCTGTTTTAGTGCTATGCGGCCCAGGTTATGCGAAGTATTTTCCGTCAGATGTGCGAAATCCCTAAATTTCATTTTTATTCATACAAGAAATAACAGCTAAAATAACGCTACATATTCCAAGAATTCAATGGATATATTTCAACATCAAAAAACATGTCAGAATAAACAAAAAAAATATTACCGTTTTGCAGAAAAACTACAGTTTATAGTTCCATAAATAGGAATCGAGTAGAACCTTTTTCCTGGGCTTAGATTAAAAGTAAACACGTCCATTTGTGGGTAGCATCTGTGTGATTGGGCAATAACCAGGGAAACGTGCGCCAGAGCCTGATCAATGGCTATTTCGATAGAGGACTGGGTAAGCTATAGAAAAAATGGTTCCATTTTATTCAAAAGGGTTTTATTCAATTTGTGGGTAAACTACAGCTAAGTTTTTTTTACGTTTTTGCAAGTACAGTACAATCGTCATCATCATCATCAGTCATTTTTGATGTCCCCACTGCGGGATTCCATATGGATGGAGACGGAGAACAGTACAATGCCAAGTTATATATATTGAACTATAAAATGAACTTCATAGAAGACGTCTTTAAAGTTGTATATTTTCTAGTTAAATTTTATCATAAACTACGACCACTTAGTACAAAATAAATTAAGATTCTGTAAATCAAATAATAGCATTAAAGTTAATAAGGGAGTTGTAATTAGATTTCTAATAGATAGCTTTTGCTATATAATATTTTTTTAAATTAGGTATATTTGTTAAAGTTTTAAGTAGATGGCTATGGCAGTTTAATCATATTTATTTATGACGATGTTGCAAAATTTGTCAGTAATAATTAAGTTTAAACTTATTTTTTCCTAAAGCTATAATCGTAGTTCGTACAATACAAATAAAAAAAAAACTTCGATCCCATGAAGTTAAGAGAAAGGGTCTACTTATTTTATTTGAAGTATAATGCTGAGATATTAAGAAATAATGGAAAGTGATACAAATTTATATAATCAAATATATAATGTTTTTTATACTGAAACTTTGGGATTGTTCCCGCAGTTAAATCCATTCATTAAACAGCAACAAATTATCGACTAGATTAAGTCTAAGCAAAAGTCCCTTAGCTTTCTTTTACTCGAGAAAGACGTAATTAACGTAAAATAAAATAAAAACCTGATTAAATCTTGCTACGACAACGTAGCAACCCAACGTAGCTGCTACGAGGTTGCTACGGACTACGGCACCTAAAATCCTTTCCTACTTTCTACTAATAATTTTCGCACAGGCGTTTTGGAATTTTTTAATATTATTGGATGCATTAAAACATTCTAGACGAGTCCAGTGAGGTATGGTACTCTCAGATTTATATACAGAGTGTATGCTAGACGGGTATTTATATCTACGAGTAATTATGAATGTTGCGTAATTATTACGAAAGCAAAGCTGTCTATCTGTTATTAATTCACGCCTGAACCATTCATCTGATATTTTTTCAACAACAGCTTCTTTTAAAAATATAACTTGTTTCCATTTGTATAAGTTGTTACATTCTCATATTATATTTTTTTGTTGGAGATCAAACAAGAGCGCTTATTGTTTGAAATACTAGGATTTTTTTGTATAATTTCGAGAAATATACAAAAAAATCCTACCGTCTAATATAGAGTAAACAAAGACGTTGTATTTTTTTTAATATCAGTATAATGCTCAAAAAATGTAAATATAGTCTACGTCACATCAAGGTTTTCGTGTGGTACCTTGATTATTGCTTAACTTTCGAAGTAATTCAATTTATTTAAGTGACATTTATTAAAAGAAAAAAAAACGATAATGAAATGATTTTTGAATTTTTGCATTAATCAATGCTTTTTTTATTCTTATGATAAATTTTAAATAGAAAAGAAAACCTAATTATATGAATTCAAATATTTTTATTCAAATAGACTTACAGATAAGGGCTTTCGAATCGTCCAACTTTTTTTCCCTAACAGCCATTCAGGACATCTATTAACTGACAAGAAGAACGGCCGCAAAGAACTTATTAGCTTTAACAGAAGCAACAACATTTACAAAGAAAACCATTGCCAAACACAAATCTAAAATCATCTATCATCTATATACTTAATTCAGGTTCGCAAAATTTGTGACGACTCGATAGGGACTTTGGCGCGTAGTACGCGGCCGAGTAAGGTATCAAATTAAAGGTACTCGAGTCTATTTGTTCCGAAAACTATAAAATATACAAAATGTTAAACGTGATGATCACAAACTGCAATTAAAGTGCAAACTTGCGGCCGAGTAAGATATCAAATTAAAGGTACTCGAGTCTATTTGTTCCGAAAACTATAAAATATACAAAATGTTAAACGTGATGATCACAAACTGCAATTAAAGATTTTCGCATAATTTGGAATATAAGAGAAAAAATTTCTCATACTGAGTTAAAATATTTTCACATATTTTTATGCATTTTCCATAGTTATGTTTTTATGTTTGAATCACATCCATGCATTGTGTTCTTCGAAATAATAATTTGCCTTGAAACCTTTTCTGAAGAGCATCTTTTCAACATGTATTTTAATGCATAGGCAATTCAACCACATGGAACTTTTAAAATGATCTCCAGAATATTGTTTGTAAGCTTTATAGAATTTTTATCTGGGGGTCCGAATAAATAAATTAAATACCTTCATACTTTTGTGTGAAATTCATACCACCTTGAACTTTATTATTTCAAAGTGAAGTCTCATACTCATTTTGTGTTGAGTTATATTTACTCTTGTAATTATGCTCAAATATTCTCGAGTTTATCATTCAGTTTGACACACTGAAGCGTTGCGTTCCAATGTAGGAAGGGAAGCGAAACGATATATTAGATTTCACACTGTTACCAGAATGTAGAACCTTTAGTTCACAGTATTTTGCGACACCCGATTTTAAATATATGAATCCAGTTCCAATAAAATCAAAATTTATTGATTAAAAAAAAATTAAACTCTTCATAAAAAATCATTTAACAATAGCTAAACAAAGGTGTTTTGCCTTTCTTGTTGCCATCAAAATGGCTGATGACGATGCAAAATGGGCGACCAGAAAGAAATTACCAATGTTCTTCATTGCTTTTTTCTTTTTTCTTTCATGGAAGTCCACAGAGTTAGTTTATCAGGAGCTCATGTGCCGGTGGCTGGATAGTGGATATCGGTTGTATTCAATAGAAAAAAATATAATTTTATAGCTTCAAATGTCTGTGGTGGATTGACTCATTTCGCTTCACTTTCAGTGTGACCTGCGCTTTACGAGTGTACATTCCGAGTTTTGAGAACAGATGTGAAATTAATTCATTTCTCATCGTAATATTTGTTTGCTACAATAATTTGGTTCTTGTGAAAACATATATTCGTGTGTTTACGAATAATTACGAAAGATTTGAAGGACTGGAAAATTTTACCCACAATCACAAGCCTTAATAAAAGATTTGATAAATTATTTATAATTATATTCGAAAGGTCGCTCGCTTTGCTAAATGGAATTACTTTACAAGTGCAATTTGATGTCTACCGATTTTGTTTCGTGAAGAAATTCAAGCTTAATTTTTGTATCCGTCTCAATGAAAGGTTTTGTCTGTCAATCAGATTTAAAAAGTGGTCCAGTAAAAAAAGAGATAGGAAAAAAGTTGCGATAAGCACTTATATTAGCACCAATAAAAATATTACTGATTTCAGTAACATTTTTATTTTTATTGGAAAAGTCCTTTCTGTACATAACATTTACTGTAAGATCCATGACTTATTGGATGGGTTTTTTTTAATGATTTTTGATTTTTTGCATTTTTCAATACGATTTTTATACTTATGATAAATGTTAAATAGAAAAATATTGGGAAAAAAAACATCTCGGCCACAAGTGAAGTCCCATCTGAGAATTCACTTGTGGCCGAGTTGTTATTTTTATTGGATGTGGTTCAGCTAACGAGACGCAAGTGTAAAGAAGTACTGAGGTAATAGTTAATAACCCTAGACTATTTACACACAGAATCCTTTATTTCGTGATAATGTAAGGCTCCGATGGTAAGATAACCAATCACAACACACACACCCGCAAGAGCACACATACACTCACACACACACATACACATGCACACACACGCAAATACACACTCACACACACATACATACACACAAACACACACACACAATACATTATTTCAACCAATCAATCAATCTATTAAGGTAGCATTTAATTTTACTTACCTATAGCTTTCTACAAAAAACACCTGTATTAAATTATTTTAAGATAATTACAATTGTCGCACGGAAGAGACTGGATCCCACAACACAGGGAATCCTAGTGTGGGAACCAGTGCTTAACTAGCCAATGTAATGTTTTTTGCATTAATAATAAATATTATTATTATTATTCAATTGCCTCCACCAACCACGTCTTGTCATTTCAGTTATTATTATAAATTCAAGTAAATATTATGCTGCGTGTCGCTACATCTCTTCGTATGCAAATTTTCTCCAAAGCCGGCACATTTAGCTAATATATGATAACGCTCGTTAACAGAAATGAAACGGCTATAAAACATCACATTAAGTATTAAGTAAAGTTAATTACTTAAGTTCCTTTCTAGCTTTCTGTGTAATCTATCTTAGCCGATCTACTCAAGTCTTTGAGTTTATCGCGTCGAAATGAAACACATGTCCAAAGAAACAACTTAGGTTCTGGTACTTACAATAACGTAGCTTTATCATTCATCTACTTCATTTATCAAATGTCTTTTTATCGTACTGTCATAAACAGGGTCGCGATGACAAGGTGACGGTACAACCCCGCCGCCTTCGGTATTAATCGCGTAGAGTGGGCCAGGTGAACAGTAAACCTAGTTCTGGCCACAAATAGCCCCAACTTACGAAGGTCACATTTCCATTTTAACTACCCCTTAACTCAATGAAGCCCTAAACTAAATGATCGTAAGCGTCATGTGATAAGTGCGGTGAACAGTTCGAACCGAACGGGTTTATTAGCCTTTATACTTCCGGTCCGGTACTTATAACACTATCACGTATTTTTATGTGCTCTGAAGAAATATTAAGTTTTATCATGAAAAAGTGATTGTCGACAAGTGAATTCCACATAGAACTGAACAGCATAACCCCTAGCTTCAAGGTACGCACATTAGAACTGGTAATCATAGTGACTTACACTGAAATTTTTAAACACAATTTTGGAGTTTGCAGAGAACGTCAATAACTACATATTTAACGTTAATTGCTTTTTGAAAACCGGCCAATTAACCACTTTTTTGGCTCATAAACTCCTCCCACTTCATTACGCACTTCCGAATCAACAGCTGATTTATTGACAGTGACACTTCTTCTGACATCTGTCAAGTGTTGACATTTGTGCTGCGTTCAGAAATTGGAAAAAGAGAAACCATAGACAAAAAGGACGTCTTTTTTTTTTCTAAGTGACCACTTTTTTTTTTTTTTTTTTTTCTGTTAGTAAAATAATGGAAAACATCACAATGCGAAGGAATTTACCAAGATCAAGGTCGGATTTGAACTTGACGGTACAAGAACAGGACATATTAAATTCCACAATCTTGGATTCGACAATGTTGAGTATAAATAGCGACTTACATGTAGATGACTTAACAGGAAACAACGAACTGCATCTGGAACTAGAGACATTAAAACAGACATTACTAAGAGCTGACCAAGAAATTGACAAATTAAACATGGAAAACACAGACCTAAAACGTACTATAGAAGGACAAACAAAACAAATTGACTTATTGAAAAAAATTTCATGTGATTTTGGACGAAAATGTAGAATTAATACCCCGATGAGACATAAAATAATTAATATAAATACAAATGCTTTAAGGACATCAACATTGCACTCACAAAAAACGGTTTTTTATAATTCATGCCAAACATCTCCATTTAAATTGTATGCACAAAAAGACGGTAAATTAAATGAGACGATTGCGGACAACTCGATGGTGGAAAATTTTCAAAAAGAAGACGCCAATTCTTCTGAAATTACAAAACACTTAATAGAATCAGACGTAACCCAAGAAAATGTCGAGAAACAATCCAAATCGAAGATCGTCATCTTAGGTGATCAACAAATAAGAGGATTATCTGAAATTATACATAAAACTCGATGCAACATTCAGAACAACCCGTATATTGTGACCGCCATGGTGAAGAATCAAGCTTCATGTTCTCAAATATTGTCTTCATGCGACGAGCTGGAAAAAACTCTCAGTAAAGATGACATAGTTATTTTAGGCATTGGTGCAAACGACAAAAATCCTTATCAGTTATTTTCGGAAATAGGAAAGGCTCTTCATAAATTGCGACATTGTAAAGTATTTTTTCTAAACATATTATTTAATCAGTATTTAAATATTAATTTATTGAACTATAATATAAATCTATTAATTAAGAATTATGACAATTGTGAATATATTAGCCTTAAGTATAAGAAATCGTATTTACAAGAATTATGCTTTAAAATTAATATTGGTATAGATTATTTACACTACAAAAATGAGTATCTTGTGCCACAGAGACTTAAAACATTTTTGCAAAACAGCCATTATTCAGGAACTCTTAATTCCAATAATTGTACACGTAATCGTAAATCACTTAAACAAAAATTAATATGTGATTACTTTTCAAAGAGTCTTACATGTGATGAGACAAACGTTAACCCAAATAATATTTTTCGTGAACAAAAATAAAGTAGTGCTATTCCACCAAAATATTGCCAGTATACTGAGTAAACAAGATGTATTTGAAGTAACTTTAAATGAACTACAAAATGATATAGAAATTCACATTATATGTCTGACTGAAACATTTATAAAAAAGGGTTCGGAAAATAACTTAAACATAAAAAACTACACTTTGGCTGCGTCATACTGTAGGGATGACCGTAGAGGTGGCTCCTGTATATTGCTAAGACGGGATATTGACTATAAGCAGTTACATATAACTCAATCAAGTAAGTTTGTATTTGAATGTTGTGCTGTTGAAATAATGCAGTATAACTTAATTGTTGTGTGTGTATATAGGACGCCATCCTCAAAAATAGACATATTCTTTAAACAACTAGAATCGCTTTTAAATGTCCTCTCACGAAAACGTAATAAAAAAATCGTATTATGTGGTGATTGGAACATAGATCTGATGGAAAACAATAATAATAAAAAAGAATTGATGAGTATTTTAAATAATCATGGTATTATAAGTCACATCAATACGCCAACACGCAAGAAAGCATGCTTAGACTTAATCGTTAGCAACTTACAACATAATAATGTAATCTCAAAAACACATCTTGTATGCTTGTCAGATCATGAAACTGGTCAGAGCATCAAAATGGAGTTAGAGACTAATTCAAAACATAGAAAAAAAGTTACAACCTGGTTTGAGTATCGACGTGATATGTGCAAATACAACATGGATAAATTTGTTGAATGCATCTCTTCTCTAACATTCAACGAAGTTCTAGAAGAAAACAAAACGCAGAGTGCATTTAGCATCTTTTTTGAATTGCTCGCCTTATTCTATAATCTTTGTTTTCCTGTAATAAGGGTAAAAATTGTAAAGAAACCAATAAAAAATAACTGGCTTACAAATGGTATTAAAAAGGCCTGCATTCACAAGAGGAAGCTATATCTCAAACATCGTCTCTTATCATCAAATAAAAGTATTACGAAGAGACGGTATCAGAATTATTCAAGAATATTGAAAAAATGTATTGATCAAGCTCAAAAAAACACAAATACGCAGTACTTAATTAAATCAAAAAATGTTTGCAGGACATCATGGGATATAATAAAAAATAGTGTACAAAGTAACGAAACACAAATTGACATAACTGAATTAAAACTTGACAATAACGAATATATAAATAATCCTCATTCAATATGTAATGAATTCAATAAATATTTTATCAGTAATACAAATAATAAATATGACAACAACAAAAGGCTTAATAACCTCTTAAGTAACATACCTTTTCACCCTAATAGTATTTATTTATCGCCTGTAAATGATGACGATATTTTAAAAATAATAAAAAACTTAAAAAACACGAATTCAGCAGGATATGACAAAATAAATACATACATTATAAAAAAGTGTGCTATTTATATTGTTAGACCATTAGTACACCTAATTAATCTCTCAATGGAACAAGGTTACTTTCCTGCTGAAATGAAATACTCTATAGTGAAGCCACTACATAAGAAGGGATCTCGTAATGATATTAAAAATTACAGACCAATCACACTTAATCCAATTATGTCAAAGATCTGGGAAAAAGTTATGCATGGTAAAATATATACTTTTATTACATCTCAAAACATATTAAAAAAAGAACAGTTCGGATTTCGTAAGGGTAGCTCCACAACTCTGGCTTGTTTTCATCTTGTTAAAGAAATAACTCAAAACCTTGATGATGGTATGCATACTTTAGCTATATTTCTTGATATGAGTAAAGCATTTGACAGTGTTTGTCACAAACTACTCATTAACAAATTAGAAAAACTAGGTATCAGAGGAAATGCACTGTCATGGATAGAGAGTTTTCTATCAGAACGTAAACAATGCGTAGAAATTTCACGACTGTCTGGTAAAATAAGGAAATCTTATAATTCTACGTACTGTGTCAACAGATGTGGTGTTCCTCAAGGCAGTGTCTTAGGGCCGTTGTTGTTTCTATTATATATAAATGATCTGACCACCGTATCGGATCAAAAATGTATACTTTATGCTGATGATGCTACTATTATCATTAAATCTAAGGACAAAAGAGAATTAGAAAACATAGCCAATGTAACTTTAAGCAAAATAATAAACTGGCTAGAGAATAACAACCTAAATATTAACTTAGACAAGACAAAATATATACTATTTAAAACAAAAAATGGTGTAGATATAAATCTGAATATTAATTTTAAAAATAATCAAATAGTGAACGAAAACATGACAAAGTTCCTAGGTATAATAATAGACAAATTTAGTGACTGGAAACCTCACATTGACACACTAGTAACAAAGCTAGATAGATATGTTTATGCTCTTAATAGAATTAGAAGAATAGCATCAAAAGAAGCAGCAATCATGGCCTATCACGGTTATGTATCTTCCTTGTTGCGTTATGGTCTCATAATATGGGGAAACTCAGTGGATATTCTCAGAGCTTTTAAGATCCAAAAAAAATGTATAAGGTCAATCTGTGGTACTCATTTTTTAGACAGTTGTAAACCTTTATTTAAAGATTTAAACATATTACCCCTACCATGTCTTTATATATATGAAATCTCGATATTTGTGAAAAACCATAATGACTTGTTTGTAAAGAAAGACATTGTACGCAGACAGAGGGTAGGTAATACATTGCAAATACCTAAGCAAAGACTAGCTTTATATTCAAGGAACGCATATTGTATGGCAATTCGAGTATTTAATAAATTGCCAAATGACATAAAAAACTTGACTATGAATAAATTCCGACATAAATTATTTAATTTCCTCATTGACAAAATGTATTATACAATTAGCGAGTTCTTGAACGATAAAATCTGACTTTTGTTTTATTTACGTATTGACATTTATAATTTACTTGACTATATCTTCAATATATTTCTTATAATCTTGGACATTGTATTGTAATTTGACTATTTTATATTTGTATTCATCACCAATGGCATTATATTCAATTAAACTTGTATTTCATATATTGTACAATGTTAAATTAACCAAAATGTAACAATAATTAGTATTTAAATTTTGCACGTCGTCATATGTACGATAGAATATGTCAGAACGAACCAACTGTAACAACCACCACCACCATATTCTTGCAAATAAATGGATTTATTATTATTATATTATTATAACTAACTTCCTACTAATATTATAAATGTGACAGTATGTCAGTTTGTTTGTTCGTCTTTAAGCAAAAAACTACTGGAGAGATTTGTTTGAAATCTGGCACACATATAGTAGATAGCCTGAATTAAAACATAGGATACTTTATATCCCGGTATTCTTACGGGAACGGGAACAACGCGGGTGAAACTGAGGGCAGCAGCTAGTTATATCTCTATTATGAATCAGTGCTGAAATTGTTTGTTTTTTAATTCTGATATTGGTTCGAAATTGCTTAAAGCATAGTGATTCAACGTTAGTCGTTAGTCAGCGAACTTGTCCAAACGACTCTTCGTAACAAAACAGTCGGTTTGCGATCAATAGCTCACTTTCTCACTTTCAGTGCCGTGAATAAGTTTTTCCGTTTATAAGAAAGCATTAGGCATAGTTAACACACTGTAAAAGATAGGTGCTCAGTAAAGAATGTTAAAGTGAAAATATTTTTCGTTGCTTTAAGGCGATACTCGAAAAAAATATGCTGAAGCGAGATAGCAATGAGAAAACGACGAGCACGGGAGCGAGACCGAATTTGCAGATTAGGCAAAAAAAACACAAAATCACATCGTATTAAAAAACTACAGCGATTTAATAAAATGCTTCTATACGATCCTAAATATTATTGGTGTCCACTTATTAAACCAATTTCCAATATTGTAAGTAACCCCATTTAAGAATAATATTGAATTTTCGTATTTTTAGAGGTCTTTCGAAAAGAAAAAGTGTCGAGACAAAATCATAAAATTGTATTTTTGAAACTATACGAATCTAGATAAAGGTATGAAGAAATATATATGTTATTACCAGATTTGTAACAACTTCCGAGTAGCGCCTTATAGTATGGTTTACGTAACTTAGACTACATAATCGTCATAATCGATAAGGAATCCACATGTTTATACAAAATTATTTTACAGACAATCTGAATAACAGGAAATTAAAGTCGACACAAAACATTCCTACATCCGTGTACACTATACGAACATCGCGCGAGTCCAATTTAGGAAGATATCGGGTCATTGCATCTTATAGTCTATCTCACCAACGACCCAATTTTCTATTACAAAGTAGGCCAGTCGAACCGTTACGCATTCCAGGAGGAAACTTTCGACTGACTTTATTATGCAATTATAGTGACCAACATTTGTTCTCTTGGGCTCTGGAGTTGAATGGAGAAGTAGTAACTGGTTGTAGTATAAAAGTTTGGAAGCAATAAAAGTAAGCTTTGGAACTTTCAGTAAGTTATATTATAGCATTTACGAAATTAGTTTAGCAATTCTCAGTTGTGATGTAGGTAAGGGTAACATGATGTTTTTGGGAGCGTACTCATAATCGAAATACTTTTCTTACAATCACACAAATTATTCATTAGAAACTCAAACTTGATTTCTTTCTAACTACCTACCTACTTACTAAAACAGTTTTTGTAAATACATACTTGACATACATATAAAACTCTCAGACAGGTTATACAGACATGATCGATCAAACATAGAAAACTCTCAGAGAGATTATAAAGATATGATCATAAACATTAATAATTATCTAGTCTTTACATTATAAATTCACGACATGACCACATAAATTATCTAGTCTTTACACTATACAACCACGACATGACCACTGAAAATTAAATATTAAGAATTCTTTACCTTTCTCGCCTTGCAAATCGAGAAAGCAGCAGAGCGGGAGAAGCGATGTAGGTAGCAGTGGCGAGGAGTCAAAATATGGACAGCGTTTCTACGAAAATTCTCTTGAATGTATGGTGGAGCAGTGGAGTAGGATTTCTAAAAGGGAAGCCGATAGGAATCGGTATGTATGGACCCTTTGCCACTGGTAGGTTGTAACTTAATCTTTCAATAATTTGTCGTGGACTGGACACAGGCGTTTACGATGGTAAACGTTAAAATAATATAAATAGTAATGAAGCCTAATACGTGTTGAAACATATTTTTTTAAACTGTGATTGCTTACGTACTCATATTATTCCTATAATATAGGAACATATAATGGTTTATGATTTTGTAATTTTTGCATTTTTCAATGTTATTTTTATACTTATGGTAAATTTTGAATAGAAAAATATTGGAAAAAATTAACTCGGCCACAAGTGAATTCTCAGACGGGAATCGAGGAAATCCGGTCCAATGCTCTAACCGCTGAGCTACCGAGACTTTCGAAGTCTCGGTACCAACATAGCAATCGCAGTTCAGAAAAATAATATAATATTTCATATATGAACAATAAAACAATTATTCAGAATTGTTTTATAATCTTTAAGGTGTAATACTATCAAAGATCATCTTCTGTAACTGCACCCACTCCCTTTTGTCATCTTCTTTACTATTAGTAATATTATAATAAGGATTACCTGAAAGACTGAAACAACAAAAAAAAATGCTGTTCAAAATCCCGGGTCAATATTAAGGACACTTTTTAATAACCATTATCTTTGAATTGGCTTAAAAGTAATCTCCAAAATTTGCACGTGCCATAATCCCATCGTTAAGCTTTAACGACCTATGATCATTTATTTTTTGGTCCCAAGCCTCGAATGTTTTTCCTTCAAACGTTATCATATTAACATTATTATGAATTATGCAGATGACGTTTCTTAGGAAAAATAATAGAGGAAATCTGTCACCGACATTTTGTTCCGGAATATTTGGTTTGAATTTTAAAAGAATCTACGGTAAGGAAATATCGTAGTCATTTGTTATTGTCCGTCTACTTTTTTATGAATGCTGAAATTAGTTTACTTCAAGACTGACTAATATAATAGAAAGCATGGACCATACACTTTGTGTTTCTATACATTTAATGAAATAGTAGCAAGTATAACCTGTCGATGCAACATTTATTGCATTATTTATTTCTTTTATATTTACATTCAATTATTGCTACGAATATAAGATTTGGATTTTTTTTGTTTGTTATTTGTTCACATTTCACGCAAAAACTAAAACTGAATAGAATATTTTAAAGGAAACAATAAGACACCATGAGAAACTGCAAGTAATTTTAATTTAATTTTTTTATTTAAAACCACGACGCGCGACGTTTAAAACGTAATTGAAAAAGGATAAAATAATTTAAAAACCCTCGACTTAATTATCCGGCGCGGGGGCTTCCATTAAATGAACTATAGTTTTGCAGTTTTATAGTAACTTGAATAATTGGATTTATTTATATTCATGCCGAAATTTATAATAGGGATGGCAACCCCCAACGGTAAATAAGTTGGGGCTTTTTAAATTCTCTTATCTTTTTTCAATTACGTTTTAACAGTCGTGGGTTTAAAAAAAAAAAACAAAACTTTTTCAAACTTTTTAAATAGCATAGATGTTATGTACATTGTACTGCATAAAACCTATTACTGAAAACCGCATTAATTGGACTAGTAGTTTTGATCTTGCTCAAACAAATGTTTAGTGCAGCGCCCCCTGGTGAGTTGTCACCGTAACATTCAAATATAAACATGCACCAATCAAACCCAAACCTATCACTGAAAACCGCATCATTATCGGACCAGTAGTTTTGGAGATAATTGGCAACATTGGTTTGCACAACCAAACAAACAAATATTCTCTCACCCTAATTACTAAATGGCGCGCCGGATTGAAAAACGTCGATGTTATGTAATGCGGCTACCCCACGTTAAGCCGGTTTACAATACGGCTGAAACAAAGCACGCCGCATTGAATGCGCACTTCGCGTTCGTCAAAGCGGGCGTTTCGTAAGGTGACGCCCTTATACAAAGCGGCGCATCGTTGATACGCCGCTTTGAAATTTTTAGTTTCAAATATCCCCTCAAGTAGCGCTGCATGATCATGACATAAAAAATGGGATTCAGTTAGCAAAGCTATTACAACAAAGTGAAATAAATATTAAAATTAGAAGTGCAAATGGTGATAAAATGTGTGAAAACAGTCCGTTGAAATAATTTTTATATTGTAAGCTTATTAAATTTCATAGTGTTTAGTCCGGAAACGCCGAAAAGCCTTGGACAAGTGATCGTATTTTTGAGGTTATTTCGCACGACAAAATGGGTAAGGTGGTCAAAGTTTCTAAAATTCGCCGGACACCCGTACAATATTATTGGGGAACAAAATATGATTTTAATTAATATTAGTAACGAAGAGTAGGTATCTCATTTTATAGAAAAATCCGCTGAATATCCTACGGTTCATGAGATCAGTACAAAACTATATTTTGATTTATTATTTGAGATTCACATATTAAAAAAAACAATATTCAATATTAAAAAATCAACACTTTTTTTTAAGTTTCCTTACATTAAGAACCTATTTACTTACATATAATATAATAATTAAGTTATCAGTACCTAGATATTATTACTATTTTCACAATAATAACTTCTTGTAAGTAAATAATAACAATTTTGAGATTTAGGTTATACTTTTTTATCTGTATAAATTTTAGTCAATGTTAAGTACATTGCTTCTTGCTTACAATAAAGCTAAACGTTGGACGCCGCTTTGTAAAACTCATCCCGACTACAATCCGGCTCATCGTGAAGTAGCCGTATTACATAACGGTGACGTTTTTCAATCCGGCGCGCCGTATTGTAATACGGCGTGATAAACGATACGGCTGCAACACGCATATACCTTCTTCGTAGTCCGTACCGGTGGGTAAAAAATACAAGTTTTAAAAACGGTTCTTATCGTGTTACAAGTGTTTAATAAGTTAACACAAGTCTACATAAGTCCAGACCAATAATACAATATAGTTTAATCTAAGTTGGTATACGGATTGCAATCAAATCTTATTTGGAGCGACGGGCGCTCCTTGCGGTGTTCCAATTAATACCAGGTGCTTTGCCAGTAGCTAGAAATTAGATGAAAATTTTTGCTTCGTGTTTTTCGTTTGGCGTTGACTGTTTCTAGGGTAAATTTTTTTGGTTTCCTAAATAAATAAATAAATAAATGAATAAGGAATTTTCGATGTTACACAATGGAATAAAATTTTATCATTGATCTTTTGTCGTATTGTAAACAAGTTGTAGTGAGTATTGCCTTAATATTCACTATAAGTAAATTTATTTAATTTAATATTTTAGCACAATTGACCTACCTAATCAAAGGAAATCATTATAATGTATGTGTTTTATTATGGTTTTATTGAGAGGATTATTACTGAAGTATGTAAATTTGTAAGTTTTCTTAATCATTATTTTATGTGCCCAGTAGCCTAAATAAGCATCCCTATCTGCAGCTATGGCGCTTTATTAATGTTGTTTAAGAGACAGAGTAACACTGCGTTTAGCCAAATCACGCTTACAATGTAACTTTTATATTATTCCAACAGCTCATGGTAGCTTCTGAAGTTATGTAATAAACTAAAGGCAGTTGATTTACTCACATAGCACTGCTAGCCCTCCTGTGCAAGAGCTGCAGCAGGCTGCCGTCCGCAGCCGAGGAGCAGAGGCTGCGCGAGCGCGCCCGCCGCTCCCCTTCCCGGTCTCGCTCCCCGCGCTCGCGCCACCGCGCCATCAGCGACTCCAGGCACAGCATGGCGCCACCATCGCACACCATCCGCACTAGCTCTCACGACCACACTCTCCTACATTCCAATCCAAACTTCAACCGTCTATACAACCAACAGTACCAACCACCCCATTACGACTGAATACATCGATATGTCTACAAAAGTATTTAATTATTCAATCCAAAAGTTCATCTAACTCTTTAACTCAATTAAATCCCAAAATTTTACGGGACGGAATAAAACGTCACTAAGACTTACTCCACGGAGTAAAACGTTAAACGGCTACTTATCACGTTGGGCATACCCGGCAATACGGCTGGCTTACACCGGGTAACAATCACATTAGTAAACGGGGGCAAACTCGTTACATCACGCGACCTAGGCCTGCTGTAGCCGGTTCTCGTCTCTTGACAGGCTTAGATTACGTTAGAACGCAATCTAATGGCGTAGACGATGATTAAGCTAGTGCGGTATGTTTAAGGAAGTTGTTTGTTTTCGTTTCCCGCCGATCGGTCTCGTGGTAAGCGGGCGGGACGCATCGCCGGCGGCCGCTCCTACGTGACTGGAGAACGTGACTGAGCGAGCAGAGCCTTACCACTGGCACCCTGTACTACGGCGCATATGCGCATCGCGACCGCCTCAGACTCGGAAAAAGTTTCCATCGTCGAGTTTAAGTGAATGTTGATACCCGGAGTGAAGTCCCACTATCTTGCGCCGTTAGCGCTGCAGTGCTCATAACCGGGATTCCGTCACAGGCCATCGGATCTAGGTTGTTTCTAGAACTACCATCATAAAATTTGCAGTGTGTTTATCTTTAGTACTTCCATGTTTTTACACTTTTTAAGCAGACTATTAATGTATCTACACTAAATAATTAGTTAAGTTAACTACTCAATCCATACGGAGAAAAAAAAACAATATAAATATCTTTATGATTTTATTGTTTGTATACCAACTTATTAGTTAGCTTTTCGTGTTAGGTGACATAAATTAACGTGACAACATATTATAAACCCATTAGAATGATTTTTCTATTATTAGAACAGTTTGTCAGTGATTTTTCAACTTTAATTCTTTGTCTGTTTCATTTATTTGAAGAAAATATTACTGGGATTCTTGGAAACTATTGCAAATGAATTACGTGCTCTTCCCTCGATCGCTGGCATTTTTGTACAATCCACTATCAATATTTAATATTTAATTTAATAAGAAATTGCACAAGAACGTGATACTAGCTTGTGAAAATGTTAAAGCTGTATTGTGTATCTACTTTTGGTGTTTACTTGTAATTTGGACAGTTTACAAAGAGAAGGGGTTTGAACAATGAAAGCTTTATCCATAAATATTTAACAAAAGTAAATTCAGTAGGTAAATCTTAATTGGTATGGTATAATTGTATAGTTAATAAATATAAATAAATAATTGCAAACAATCACACCAATTTTCTAGCCCACGTTAAGTTCCATTAAGAACTTGTTTTATGGATACTAGATAACGTATAAATATATAATAGATTTACTTTTTTGTAAATACATACATATTATACATATGAAACACCCAGACCAAGACAAAGAGACATGTTCATGTTCGCACAAATTTTGTCTTGTCCGGGGATCGAACCCGGGACCTCTGACGCAGAAGACGGGCTTAGTACCCCTGCGCCAAACTGGACGTCAAAGTTACATTATTGAAATTATAAAGCTCATCCTACAATATTATTAAAAACTATTTCAGTCGAACAGTCCCAATGATAAAAGTTTGTGCAAAATGCCTTGAACACAAAATACATTGCAAAGTAATACATACACACATACATACAGTATATTTAGTTTTGTAATAACAAAAGATGACACAGGAAGATTATCCGAATGCGGGTCAGGTCAACGCACTCCCCAGTAACAGTTGCCAAAAATTTATTTTAACGTGAACGCTTCTCGTTCTTGCTTTTATTGTTCACAATACATTAAAGTTATACGAAAAGATGCAGTACACAGTATAAATAAAATACAAACACTTTATTATGGTCTCCTGAAAACAACCGCTAGCTAAATTCACGAGATTTTGCTGTTTCTGTAAACAGCAATAACAGAAGATTAACATTTTTAGAGGCACAAAGTGGTTCCAAGTATAGGACATAAAGAATTAAAGGCGTCTCAAACGTTTCGTTTAAAAAAGTAGGTTGCTTTTGTTTTATACCTTTTTCCAGGTGAAAAATGGCATTTTCTCAACTTGGCCATTAGAAGGGATGCTCCGTTTCCATCGGTTGTTATCGCGGCGATAATCGGCTGGGCGACCTTGTGCCATTAACCGTCTTATTAAAGGCCTTAATATTCAAACTCCATGGCTTTTTTTGGCAAATAAATGAGCAGAAGGCGTGTCGAACCTCGTTAGATTAAATGTCTAGGGTTATCTTCTACGGTTAATTTTTAGTACACCTTTATATGCTAAAGCTTTAAGTGTCCTAATCGGTTACAGGAAAAATGTGAGAAAGTTAAGTTTTTCCTTATTTTTTGACAAAATGTACGTGAGTAAAAATAACAATTTATTTTTACTTACTTACAATTTGTCAAAGCAGTGAAAACTGTTGATGAAATATATTTATTCGATTTCAAAATGTTTCCAAATCTTAATTGATGCAGACAGTAAAATATCAGGTGGTGAGGACAAGGTGCTTCCCTTCCAACCTTGCAACAAGAGGCGTTTTATAATCATTAAAACAAAAAAAAAATAATTGAAGTGAAAACTTCTTTAGCGGCGTTGTGCAAATCGGAGTTTTAAATTTTTGGGATGGGTAAAAATTGTTAAAGTCATGGACACGTGACCCTGATCGAAAATTCGTAAGACCATTTACCGTTGACCTATTTCAAATTACAAAAAGTCTCACACTTGAAAGATCTACTTATACTTATGGTAAATTTTAAATAGAAAAATATATTATAATAAAAAATTAACTCGGCCACAAGTGAATTCTCAGACGGGAATCGAACCCGCGACCTTTGGAAATCCGGTCCAATGCTCTAACCGCTAAGCTACCGAGACTTAATAAGTCTCGGTAGCTCAGCGGATTCCCGTCTGAGAATTCACTTGTGGCCGAGTTAATTTTTTCCAATATTTTTCTATTTAAAATTTACCATAAGTATAAAAATAGCATTGAAAAATGCAAAAATACAAAATCGTAGATCTACTTATATTAATTAATAACAACCATTATATAAAGTTCTCTCATTAGTACCAACTTTCTTATTGATGCCAGGGGGGTTAAAAAGGATGCAAAAGCAATATTGCTAGTAAATTCACTGACAATTCATTGTTTTGTTTATTTCCTATGGAATTTGCTTTTAGTAAGTTTTCTTGCCTTCAAAAAATTTAAAGCAAATTCTTCTACACTGGCACTGACACAGTTCTTAACTCCATAGAAGATGAACGATTAAATGAACTGTCAGTGAATTCACTTAGCAATATTGCGTTTGCGTCCTTTTTAACCCCCCTGGTCATGATGTCAGGTCAGTTTTAATTTCAAGGGAGGAATATTCTTTTCTTTCATTACAACGCCATCTAGATATAGTTGACACTAAGTTTTTGATATTTGATGACATTGAGTTGGTGCCTTGAGAGAGAATTAGAGTTTCATAACTACGGTACCAGATGGCGCTTATTTTGTAGATTCATTATTCATGAATAACAATTGTATTTGTAATTCAATTAATTATTTCAAAGTTTTTATTATTTTAAGCAGTTTTCACTTCTGCCGTCACTCCTGCAGTGCAACCCAGTGTTTTTTTTTTATTTTATTTTAATGATGTTTTAGCTTGGACGAAAAGTTTTAAAACTGTAGTCTGTGTTTAAATTGAATTAACGGGGAATTTATGCCGAATTTTTACGCCAAAAACCGCATACAAAAAAAGACGCTACTCAATAGCAATAGAGGTAAGAGCGTTTTATCACGCAGTTGGTCGTTGGCGGCGCGGAAAGGGTCGACGTTTTAAAACGTCCCTGGTCACCCAAAGGGCTTTCACAAGCTAAAAAATAAAGTTTTTTGAATTAACTTTGCTGTTTTAGTTTATAATTAATTTTAACTTTATCGAAACCAAAATTAAATAAATAGTAATATTTAAAAAGCTAGTCACTTCTTAAGTTATTATATTAGCTAGCTTCCGCCCCCGGTTTCACCCGCATGGTTCCCGTTCCCGTGGGAATATCGGGATAAAAAGTGTGACCACCAATATAAATATCTAACACAAAAAATCTTTGTAAAAGTATGGTAATAATAAAGTAATAGAGTTGTAACCCATAATAAAGAATTAATTCGAATTAAAAAGGTTAGCCTCTAAAAATCAAAAATACTTAAACACTAGCTGCTATAACAAGATTTAGTACCTAATCAATAGCCGACCACGGGAAAGCTGCAGCGAATTCGCGACAGCGAGGAAATTAGTTGCCTTTCGCAGTCGGGGCAGCATCCGCATTTTACTGGCTTGGCTCATCCAAATCAGACAGGTTTCAAAATACGGAGACTTACGAAACTAAACTCGAATAATAAAACATACGAGTACCTACCGACTCTGAAACCAGTAAAAGCGTATTTGTACTGAAAAATATAAAAAAAAAAATTTGGATGCTCGTTACTCTACCACCCAAAAATAGATAAACGGATTTGGATGAAATATGGCACAATTATAGTTTATATCCTAAATAAATAAGATACATTTATTTCCGATATTTTCACGGGAACGGAAACCACGCGATTGACCACTAGTAAAATAATAAATCTGAGCATTTAGGTGTTTTAGTACTAACTTACAAACATAACATACATTGATCTGATACCGAACCAACCAACCAGCCATTACAAATAAGTATACACACAGGACAAATACAATATTTATCACATAAATTATTTGTCCCAGTTGGAAACGCATGTTTCTTTCGATTTCATGATTGCGCCCTTACAAAATTGTGTAAGTAAGTATAATAAGTTCTTCAAAATTTGTATGTGTTTTCAAGGTTTTTTAATAGGAGAAGATGAATAAAACGGTATCCGTTTCTTTATCGAGAAGGCTTAATAGTTGTTAGAAGTAGGTACTCGTAATGTCAGTGTCGATTTTCTGACGAAGTTTAAAACTGCCAAAGGCAAAGGAAAAACTTTTTGAAAGAAATGAAACTACTTAAATTCTCTAATAAATCGGAAATTGAGTAATCTGGAATATATATGAAAGAATGTCAAATTGATAGATTATTTTAGAAACACTTTACTTTCCTTGTGGATAAATCATTTTATCATTTATTACCTATTTATCTATAATAGCAAGCATTTTTTTAAATCAATTTGTTTCCAAAGATTTTAAAAATAAAATAAATATTTATCATATGCATATAAAGTATTTTGTCTTAAATTATTTTGTCTGACACGTAAATTACTCGAAAAAAGGTTTCATAAAAATTATAATTTTCGAGCTTTAATAAAAAAAAAATTGTATCATCATCAACAACCAATCAAGTAATCCACTGCTGAAAATAGGCCTTCTCCTTGCGTTCAAGTACCTATATTAACTTATAGCTACACTCACGTTCAGAAAAATCGCAACTTTTAAAAACCCTTATTTTAAACTTAGTTAAACCTTATTTGGAATCAATTTATGAGGGAAATGTTGTATATCATTTGAAAGGTAATGAAAGGGAGTAAGTCCTCAAAACATTTTTTTTCAAAACATTGTATTAAAACAACTTACTAAATACTTTTTTTAATGGTTAGATAAATGAAACCCCCTATTGAACCTAACACCCACAAATTGTGGCACAATTTCCCAACCAGCGCGGAGCAAAATTGCATTTTTATTTTATTTATTTATTTATTTAAGGACAACCAACATAATATCAAAAGATGTTCACATTTACAATAATGCACATTCTATAAACATTTCAAATCGTTGTCATACTTAAAAACATACTTACAACATGCGCCAATTTTTACTATTAGAAAGCAAACTAAAAATCAACTTAATTTAAACACTTTCCTATTTAAAATTATCAAAAAGAAAAAATATATATACAATAGATGCGTTCATACCTACGATTCCTACACAATGACCTACGATTTCGGCACAATTATATCTAACAACAATGATTTAAACTTGCGTGGTGAAAAGGACATGTCAATGTTAACTCAATGTCAATGTTTTATGTCACATTAGTGATATTATTCTTTTTAGTGTTTCGTAGCCTAAAACACTTATAGATTCGGTCAAATCGATGTATGTTACAGCCACTTCATTCCAAAACTATGAGGATTATACACACAATAGGCGTTCTTATTGCTACATAGCAATCTCTTCCAGGCAACCTTGGGTGAGAGACGAAACCCTTCATGTGCGAGTTCGACTTGCACTTGGCCGATTTTTTTTTTAATGCAATGAAATGTTTATTTATCGGGCTTTTAAACAAGGCAAATATTGGTGGGGGTTCACGCCGTACACGCATATGTAAAGTGTAAATAACAGTTAAGTTTTTTTTAAAGGTGCGATTTTTTTGCTTTGAGTGTATTTAATTATGTATTTTATTCACGTTTTTCATTTGAACATTTTAAAAAGCTTAGTGTAATACAGGTAAAACACTGTTTCAGAATAAACTAAAAAAATACATTTAACTAAAAGTCATGTCTGCGCATACATAGCCACCGATACTTTGTTAATTTGATTTCTGGCAACCAGCCAGCGACTGGTACTGCTATCAAGTCCAATTGAGCATGCAACTCGCTGTTCAGACGAAGACTACTCCAACCAGAAACAGCAGAGGTTTTAAAAGCTAAACTTTAAATCGAGTTTGCCCAGTGATGGGGTGGGATAGTCATAGTTTTTGAAAACAACTGCTGTTTAATATGCAGTTTTTTTAGAAAAAAATACCGGATAAGTGCGAGTCGGACTCGCGCACCGAGGGTTCCGTAAAATATTTTTTATTATATGATGTAACTATAAATTTACGATTTTCGCAATTTTTCCTTTATTTGTACTATAAGACGTTACTTTGTACCAAATTTCCGGTAGGTTTAGATTCCCGTGCGAGTTTCGAAAATTTGCGGAATTAATTAATTATTTAATTATTTTTTTACAAAACACATTAGAGATCTCAAGAGAGACAGATAGAGAAATGGTATGCGGATTTGTCCGAAAATGAGCCAGACGTCGCTGTTTCTAGTTTGGAAGGTGAAAACGCTAATGATACTCCTGTGCATAGTTGCCAGGACTCGGAAATATGATATGCAGGAAGTTTTGCAACCATCCACTGCTAAACGACAAAAAAGTGCTAAATAAATGCCTAGGTGTGGTAAATTTGTTTGTCAGCAACACTTAAGGCGGTACCCCCACCGAAAGTGGCGCCGCGTTGAATTTTATTTAATATCGTAATTCTAATTCACAATTTTAATAAAACTAAACGTGGAATTTTTAGAGCCCATAGTCTAGTATTTTTAGACGGTATCATTACATTACCTCGTAGTCACTGCTAGAAGTAGATAGCAAAACTGCTAAAAGTGGCCGTTTTTGACACATTTACTATCTACTTCTACGAATCACTATGACGAGATGTAGCGATACCTTCTAAAAATACAAGACAATGGGCTCTAAAAATTCCACGTTTAGTTTTATTAAAATTGTGAATTAGAATTACGATATTAAATAAAATTCAACGCGGCGCCACTTTCGGTGGGGGTACTGCCTTAAGGTTTACTGCATCGGATACAGAATAGAGGAATTTGCTGATGAGTCTATTTTTTACAAGTTGATCTCGGCTATTTCAATTAATATTAATAATTTTAAGAGAGATGTGATGATTTTCAGCTGTTGTTTTTCAAAGTTATATTTTTGCTTTTTTATTATGTTCATAATGAAGTGTTTAAATATTTTTGATAGTAAGTACATTTCTTCGTTTCATTTTTTTTTCCACTCTATAATGACTTATTGTTTGGGGTCAGTAGTGACCTATACGACTGCTTGTGTGATTTTCTTCAAGCGCCTTATTAAGGGTTAAAAATGGCTGATGACGACGCCTATAAAACCATCAAAACGCTTAGGAATGTTTTTAAGGTGCGAGACAATCTAAAAATTAAGGTTATTTCTGCGGTCCGAAATGCAGTAATTGAATTCACAATTGAAAATTCTTAACAAATAGTTTTATCTTATTGCTATTGTTTAAATAATTCAATGAACTAAAAAAATACAATGAAACCAAAATGGAGTATTATAATTAATACAAAGTTATTTAAAATAAGAAATACATTCTTATTTTAAATAACTTTAAAGTCAATAGATCGATTCGGAATGGATTATGACCTATTTTTCTTACCAAATTTAAAAATACTTTTCTACGCAGAATGATCTTAAGAAATACCTATTAATGCTCTAGATACATATTGTTTGTGAAATAAACTTTTTTTTCTATAAATCTATAACTTTTTGAAATAACACTCACTAAAAACTCTATTGGTCTACCGGGAAGTTCCACGATTGTACGTAACAAATGGCTGAAATCAGGAGGTGGCCGATATAGGGTGAATTTAGCCTATGACATTTGATATTTCTACTAGACGCTAGATGGCGCAACTAATGCGCCAGAAATATCTAATTACCCTTGGGTAGTTGATTATGTAATGGTATTGCTAAAATATTTTGTTGCTAACAGTTGTCTCATTGATTTTTATGAAAACAGCAATGTCTCAGCAGTTTCAATCAAACGTTGACAGAAACAAGAAACAAAATCAGCGGGCGGTTCTATTCTATGGAAACTATAGCAACTGACAAAGTACCAAAATAACAGATTTTTTAAGTTCCGTTGTGTGGTGTGACGCTCGTAGCTTGATGTGTCATGTCCCATCATATTCCAAACATTACAACGTCATAATTTGTGATGTGCTGTGCTGTGCTGTGCTGTGCTGCGCTGCGCTGCATTCGGCGTGTCTCGCGCTTTATGGCCGAAATTAATAACCTATCTCTAGAACTAAGTCAGGTAGCCCTATTCATAATAGGGCTACCTAAATTAGTTGCCTAGGATTGTCGTAAAACTACAGAAAATACCTACCCCATAACAAAGAAGTAGAAACCTATAAATTGTTGATACATTTTAAATAGAAAAATATTGGAAAAGATCAACTCGGCCACAAGTGAATTCTCAGATGAGACTCGAACTTACGACCTTTGGGCATCCGGCCCACAGCTCTAATCACTGAGCTACCGAGACTTATAAATTGTTCTTAATAGGTATTGTAACATGATAACACATTCTTTGCTGTGTGCGCATAATGTAACACGAAACTTTCCACGAAAACACTTTGATTGATATTAAAGGACAAACTACGAGTACGTACGTGCCGTATCTATTTTCTTTATTCAACCCGGAAGTAATCCCATTGATAACCCGTAGTGACGTAGTTATTATCTATCTGCATTTTTCATGGATAGGTATGTATAAATATTTTGAAACTTACCTGCGACGGATTAAGGGTAGGTAATAAGTTCTATCGACGAATCCTGTAAGATACTGTCGGCAAATCTTTCGATGTTGAAACGTTCTGCTGACGAATCGTTCGCAATTGAAAGGTTCTTTCGGTGAACCACGCATAAGCGAAACATCCTATCGGCTGCTCACCATGCGAAGAACCACTACGACTGCCGGTGATAAGTTTCGGAATCAAATCACTGCTTAAAATGCGCGCTTACTTTTCATGAATACGATTGAAATACGATTTTAGCTAAACATTAACAGAAATTGACACCTGGAGGCTTAACGCCTTTTCTTAGCGCGGTATTGTTTCAAACTTACCATGCTATTTCGTACTACGAATGTCAAATAAGCTTGGTTTTTGACGGAAGTTTTGTGACGTCTTCGCTCAATCATCGCCTCCAAAGGGTGAAGTGTGTCAAAATGTGACAATTTCAATGAAAACAAAACGCATACAAACGTTCTTATGAGATGATAGTTTCTAATAGATGATGGAAGGCCTGCTGGTTTCTACTAGTTAATCATGCGATTTATGCGCAATTCGCCTCAACCTTAGCAGCGCAACACCGCCCGAGATTCATTTCTAATTAGCTAGGGCCAATTAACATGCTTGGGCCGCGCTAATAGCACAGTAATTCTCCTAATTGAGCAACAGGGAGTGACGTAATTGTTTATACGAGCTGTATTTTGTAATAACACTGAAGCGAGTTGCTACATTGAAACAATTGCGTAATAAAACCTGATGGAATGGAACCTAGAGCTTTTGTTTTTCTGGCTTTAGTAACAATAGTTACAAACCTATAAAGTTACTGTAACTTCCATCGTTCGGTCGAAGATCCATATGTAAAAAAAGAACACCTGGTGTTTGTAAGATAGACTGCAGCTGTGGTAGCTGTTATTGAGACCAAACGAGCTATCACCGATAGAGTCCGTGAACCTGCGAACATATAATATATATGTTCGTAGCCGTGAACACATCACAGCCGTAAAAAAAACCCCAGACTAACAAATCGGCGATTGCAGAACCTATACTGGAGAAAGGCACAAATTACTGGATTGAATTTCACCGTACTTACTCTTCTTTCCGTGGATCGCCATTTTTATTCACGGATGGTTCGTGAAGGGATTAAAATTAAGAAACATCCAAACAATTTCAATCGAGAGGATAGACGGTTTTAAATGGTCTACAACCTGGAATCCAGTGATTAGCGCTTTTGCTTCGCGGTTGTCTAATAGCCAGAATACGACTGCGACATAGAATAGGGACACTATTATTTATTTATTTATTTATTACACAAAACTTACAACCATCATTACAGAATACCCAATGCGATAGAAGAAGCAAATAAAAAATCAAGTAACATCAAAAACATAAAAACACAAACAATATAATCATTCAAATCATTTAACATTTATAACAAATTATCCATGTCGCTAATTTTGTGAATTCGTTAGGGTACAATGAAACAAATCGGTCTCCTTATCAATGAGGTTGATTGTGCGAAATGCACGCGTCAGTGGCGCCTCCTGGAGTAATTTCGTACGACTTCTAGGGACAACCAGTAGGTTTGGCATTCGTCGTCGTCATCGATTCCATCGATTATATAGGCACATTCAATTGGTGTATGTTTGCGAGTGAAAGTTATTGTCAAGCATTTGGATGTATTGAATGCAGCAATTATCTTTGCTCCGTTTGACTATCCTATCATGTCTTCTTGAAGCTTGTCCCCGTTCCCATCTTTTACTATATTAAATGACAACTTAAGGTCATCCGCAAAAAGTAGACACTTTGAGTTCTTAACCACATTGGGTAAGTCATTTATCATAATCAGAAATTCCAAAGGTCCCAGATTGGATCCCTGACTTACCCCAGACCATGTGAAATATGGATCTGATTTATGCCCCTCATATTCCACATACTGTTGCCTATCTCTCATGTAATTTGCGAAAAAATTCAGCAGATGGGGGGTGAAACCAAAGCTCGCAAATTTTTTTAGAAGTATATCATTATTTACTAGGTCAAATGCTTTTAAAGCTTTTTAATTTAAAGTCAAAATATGCAGCATCGATTTGTCCCCCACTATCCACTGTTGGCACAACATCCATCATGAGAGAAAGAAGGTTGTTCGCGGTGCTTCGACACGGACTAAACCCGTGCTGCGCTACCGCCAGCTGTATGCTTATAAGCATTTGTATATAGAAGACTCAAACACCTTCGCCGGAGTTGATAGCACTGCTATAGGTCTGTGATATTCGATGATCGCTCCTCTACTTATCTTTGAGACTGGTACGACCTTTGTAAGTTTTCATATTTCCGGAAATATCGCTAAACTGAGGCATTTATTGAAAATGTAAAGCAGAGGCTTGGCAAGCTCCAACCGACAATCCTTAAAAATAAATGGTGGTATTCCATCAGGGCCTACTGATTTTTTTGCTTTCAACTGTTTTAGCACGGTAAGTACATCACTGATTTCTAAATTCCACCGGAATCTCCTATCGCCGTGTCAACTCGGCTCTGTGCCTACTATAAACTGAATGAAAATATTTAGCAAACTCCGCAGCTCATTGTTCGCCAGTCAAAACCCATTCATCATAACTTTTTGTTTATTCTTTTTACCTTTTTTTGAATTTACATAATTCCAAAACGACATAGAGATTATTTTGTAAACAATGCATATGCTGATTATGTGTATCTGATAGTTTTTATTTTAGATTTTATTAGTGTTGTGTGTGACGATGCGTGGAGAAAAAACTGGGCGGAGGATGAAGATTCCACCTCGGACGACGGCGAGACGTAGCATCGCATCATCAGTCAGCCCGTGACCAAGACCAATGCAACTTGGCGAAAGTTCAGGAAATGTCAGGTATTTTAGGTAGGTGAAATACCAACCTATCGTATATTTTTGCGCGTTTAATACTCGTTTTGTTTTAAAATATTAATAATAACTTTACCAATCAATGTCTATTGTTTACAGAATAAAAAAGTAATTAATCTGTTACCTATTAACTAATCGATCTCGAAAAATCTACCAATGATAAGTTTTTAATAGAAAAATATTAGAAAAAATCGACTCGGCTCACAAGTTAGTTTCAGATAGGACTCGAACCTGCGTTCCCGAAGGATACCCGAATGGCCTACCGCTCTAACGGGTCAAGCACTTAAGGCTAGGTAGCTCAATGGTTAGAGCAGTGGGCCGGATACCCAAAGGTCACGGGTTCGAGTCCTGTCTGAGAATAACTTGTGGCCGAGTCGATCTTTTTCCCAAATATTTTTCTATTACCTAAAGAGTTATCATAAGTAGGCATTTTCTGCAGTGTCAAGTTTAATTTAAAAATTGCTAGTCAGGTGATAGGGCGACCACTCAGAATTTGGCACGGTTCCAACTTAGCTTCTTCCGCTAACCCACTTGAGCTGCCCGACAATACCCAAAGAGAACAGTGCGGTAACTTAGGGCTTGGGACGACGACCTATACAATCAATCTAGAACAAAATATATTGGATTCTTAGTATAAATAAATAAATAATTGCATACAATCACACCAATTATCTAGCCCACTTTAAGTTTCATGAAGAACTTGTGTTATGGATACTAGATAACGGATAAACATATTTATGTACTTACTTTATTTTTGTAAATACATACGTACATAATATACATATTAAACACCCCCCAGACCAAGACAAATAGTAGACCAAGACAAAATGTTCATGCACACAAATATTTGTCTTGTCTGGGCATCGAACCCAGGACCTCATGCGCAGAAGGCAGGCATAGTACTTAGATAATTGTATTTACTAGTTAAAGAGTGCTTTAACTCTCTCTCCTCTTTACTTCTTGAATTTACGAGCTTACTATTGAAAAATAAATTTTACACCAAAGAGCGTTTCGTGTGTAGGTAATAAAATGACCAATAATTTGAGATTTGAGATTTTGTGTTTTGTCCTTGGACGAATTAACCATTCCTCCAAGGTTTTGTCGTTATAAAAATGTTAGGTATCGCAGAATAAGTTCCGAATGCAACAAACACGATGTTTTTACAAAACATCTTATAAGTGAATCTCCATAACCATCCATTGCCCTCAATACCACAGAATACTAAATAGTACAAGTTCAATACTTAATACTTGCTAAGTAGGTAACAAATTGTTACCTACTGAGTTATGTATTTCATGTAATTAGAACTTGATAACCTACCTAAATCAATTTTATTATGCTTTTCTTAAAAAAATATCTTGACAGAGTCAGACAGAATGAGTTTCCGTTCCTTTTTATTTTTGGAACAATTTTTTTACTAATTTCCAAATTATGTTTGCATATTCAAAGCGTCTATTTATTATAATGCTGCTTGAATATTCCGGGTTATGGCAAGTTCGTTTGTTATAATAAGCCTAGTCCTTTCCACTCCACGGAAAATTGGAATCGACAAACCCTTCTCGTGTGACTCTGACAGCTACCGACCAAACTTATAATCGAATTTATAAATTATATTTGACTTATTCGCATTTTTTTTGTTTAAGTTACGTTACTATTAAAAGTATTCAAAGTTCCTTCCTAAAAATAAAGTCTTTAATACATGGGCCGACTGTCACCAACTGCTACTAACCTCCGGTTCCTATATTCAGAAACGATTCGTTTTGGTTACGGACGGATGCGAGTTTGCAAATGTCCGAAGCGAGTTAGGTGAGGAAACACACACAAGCACTCTTTTCACATATTTTTCAAGAAATAAAACAACTTAATTACGGATTTAAGTGCACACTGTTTATAACCCGAAATTTAGTGGTATATTTTATGAGTTTTTTTTAAGGTTTTCTGGTTCTGGTTTCCCGACGATTCCGCACCTTTTTAGCTGGCGTGTCGCGGGTGGTCTATTTATATTCTCGAGGACCCGGGTTCGATCCCCGGACAAGACAAATTTTGGGTGCATGAACATATCTATTTATCTTGGTGTTTAATATGTAAGTAGGTATATTATGTTTTTTTTATGATTTTTTAATTTTTGCATTTTTCAATGATATGTTTTTATACTTATGATAAATTTTAAATAGAAAAATATTGGAAAAAATTTACTCGGCCACAAGTGAATTATCAGATGGGTTTCGAACCCACGACCTTTAGAAATCCGGTCCAATGCTCTAACCGTTGAGCTACCTACCTAGCCTTAAGTGCTTGACCCGTTAGAGCGGTAGGCCATCCGGGTATCCTTCGGGAACGCAGGTCCAGTCCTGTCTGAGACTAACTTGTGAGCCGAGTCGATTTTTTCGAAGGTCGTGGGTTCGATTCCCATCTGAGAATTCACTTGTGGCCAAGTTAATTTTTTCCAATATTTTTGTATTTAAAATTTATCATATATTATGTAATGTTTTTACAAAAAAAAAAGTATAGATGTATGTTTATCCGTTATCTAGTAACCATAACACAAGTTCTAGAAACTAAACGTGGGCTAGAAAATTGGTGTGTTTGTATGCAATTATTTATTTATTTAGGTATTTATTCTGCCCCGAAAAGTAAGTGCAGTCATCAGCTAAATACTTTACATTTGCACTACGAAAACCGGCGCCGGCGGCGGCGCTATTACGAGCGAGGCGGGGCGACGTAAGGGCACTCTCAAGGTCAAAGTGTAAAGCCGTAGCTGCTGTCGAATGACTGTACATATTATCACAGAATACTTAATAGTACAAGTTATATTATGCAGTTACAAAAACCAGGCGGGTGAAACCGCGAGCAGCTGGTATAAATTATGCGCTGAAAAATGAAAACCCTTAAAGAGGCCTTAATGAAATATTCTAATTATGTACCTACTTAATTAAAATATTTCATTAAGGCGTCTTAATCCATAAGTAAGTAAGTACTACTACTAAAACAATACAATTCTTACATAAATTACTCTATAACAAGATTTAAACTACTTACAAACTATAATATAATAAGACCTTAAATTTTATGTTAACAAGGTTTTCAAACCATCAACAAAAAAAAATTAGGTACTTACCTATTAATAACACCTACGTACCTAAAAGGTTTAAAATACACATAAAATATGTCCTTCATGGTCTTCTAAGTAGAAATGGTAGTTAACTATAAAAATGTTTCACTAAAAATTGTACCTGCCAACTAAAATCATAGTTTAACTTTATTTGTTATGAAAGTCATCAGAATTTTGTTATATGCTGCTTGAAAGAATAAATAAACAGCGCCATCTCTTTATGATAGTCTGAACAATTAAATACAAAAACGTGGAATTCTCCATCAACGCAGATGGCGCTCTCCAACAGCTTGAGCACGTGTTGTAATAGTTTATACAGAGTTTACTAGATGGCGCTCCCAACATTCTTTTACGTTCAGAAACTTCCTTGATTTTCCGGTCATTCAATTAATATATTTTGTTTTTATTAATTGAGCAATTACTAAAATCATGTAACATTAAGCTTACCTACTAATTAACCTACCCATTTATACCTACTGATATCAAGTTTATTGCTAGAAAATTCTGAACGGTAATCTATCAGTAAGTCAAGATAAGTGTCAAAAACTGACACAAATTGTCAATTATTATTTTCGTCAAGAAGTTTGTGTTTTGTGTTGTTGATTGATCGATTGTTATGTTATGTGTTTGCGTTTCAGAGTTAGTGTGAGAAAATCAATCTCATATCAAAGAAAAACAGAATATAGTCCGAAAATGTATCACTTACCGGCTAGTCCATCCTTCTAAGGAAGTGCTTCTGTGTTCAGGTTTGCATTTTTTGTGCTGCACATTACTTAGTTTATTTTTTAGTTTTACACTTAACCTCTTCGGACTGTTCTGTATTTTAACACTCGACATTTTATGTAAAACCTTGACTTAATTATTACCTATTGAGCTTACATCCTGTTGTTAGTAATATTGATTTTCTCTTTACAGTTGCTGATATGGAGGATATTGAAACAGAAATACATGAATGTGATGGGGAATTTTCATTCGAAACAGATCATTTAGTGTTGCGAGGAAACAAAGATTATTGTGACTTGTTGAAATATATTGTGAAATTGGAAGCGCAGAAAATTGATGCTTTGAAAAGTATTGAAGAGTTAGCCGATGTACAAAATAAGGCTTTGGAGGACCCTTTAAAATTTATTGATGACTTAAAATCAGGCAATGTAAACTTTCCTCCAAGGCAAACAGTGCCAGAGATGCCCGATATTGATTGGAGCCCGTATGGGATTGATTTAGACAATGATGATGTTAAGCCAAATAAAAGTGAATTAGACAATACTAAAGTGAGAGGTAGAAGGTTTACAGACAACAAACCTGAGACCTTCAATCAGTTGTGGTCATGCGAAGAACAGAAACGCTTAGAAGAACTGTTAGAGATTTATCCCGAAGAGCCAATAGAAGCAAGAAGATATAAGAAAATAGCCCGAGATCTTGGTACTAGAACACCAATACAAGTTATGAGTAGGATACAAAAATATTTTGCAAAGTTGGCTAAGGCTGGTTTACCTATACCGGGCAGAGCTCCAAAAGGTGTGGGTCGTGACAAAAAGTCTACTTTCTATAAAAAGTCAACTTTCTTTCCTCAACTTCATGTGCCAGTAAAAATGGATGATCCTTATGACAACAATGATCATCATGAGAGTGCTACAACTTCAGAAGCTAGTAATAGTAATCAGTATATGCTAGATTTATTAAAAGCTGCAAAAGAGCAAAGATTGCTTGACGAGACTGCTCCAGTCTTCCAAACAAAAACCATGTGTGTTGGATGTCAAAAAGCTGAGTTCCTCGGTGCAAGATGGACTGACAACACTGGTACAGATTATTGCACTGACTGCGTTGTAAGATTGCTGCCTTCAGAGAAATTGGTTCCAATTAGACTACCAAAATAATTTATTTAAGTAATAAATATTTTATAATTGATACTCCACATAAGAGTAAACTGTTATTAGTCATTTTAATGTCCCCACTGCTGGGAAACTGACCTTCCATATAAATAAACTGGTAAACTGTAACAGTTATTTCTTTTACAATGTGAAAATATTTTTAGCAGCAAATATAAATCAGACATTATGTATTTGTACATTAAATTTATAAGTAATTATTTGAAATTTAAATTGCCTTCTAAAAGGTAATTTACAATATATTAAATAGTATTGTCAATCTTCTTTTTTTTCATAGTATAGTTAGCACTATTTCCTTTTTTAAACCAAATGTTTAGGTTTAATTTGAATAACTAGTTACTTTTGACTATAAAGAAAGATATATTCCTGCAAGCTGCACTCACTATAGTACACTTTTTAAGTACCTAGTTAATTATTTACTCTCCACAACTAATTCCAAAAAAAACTATGTTTTTGTACTAAGCACTCTAATATAAATGTTATCCAAAGATGTTGTTTTCATTTGCTCTCAACACAATCACTAATAACACTCACTACGTCTCGGTCCAGAAATTCATTTCGTATAATCCTTTCTAGTCCAATTAGATCCATAAATAACCGACAGAGCGCCCGCCAGTCCTCCCAGCTCGCGATAGTGAGTTCCCGCAGCGACTGATGAAGAACCACTGACTTGGAACACTGAACACGGCTCGCACCCGGCTCTACCTAGTATAAACCAATATAGGAATTAGTGTCAATATGCATTTAGTATTATGAAGGAAACACCTTTTGAAAAGTCCCAAACGAATATCTATGACAACGTTTTACTTGTCTAGTAATTAGGTACCTAATTTTTTTTTTGTGTTTTAAATGAGACTGGATATCATGAAACATCTTTTCGCGACAGGAATCGGTGGCTACATTTTTAACTAAATTTTTAATAGCATCTTTGTAGATAGTCTCATAGCTGCTAAATTCAGTTGATTATGTATTAATTATAAAGTTACGAAGTACCTAAGTCTTAGGACAACCAAGTTTGTCAAAGATAACACACTGTTTATTACGCGTTTTATGCAAAGTTTTGATGTATTAAAAAAGTTTATTTTATTTATTATAGGTACCTACCTATCTAAGTTCGTTATTCCCACTTGAGCCTCCGTTTGTTTGAAGATACTTACTCAATGAATATAATGAATAATTATTGTATTTATTATAATTATAAGTAATTTGGAACGAACATGCAAATAAGTTCCTATTATGACGACCATTGAAATTGAATGATAAATCAAAATATTATATATTTTGTTTTCCTATTTAATTCTTTAATCACACAGTCTTTGCAGCCCGTCCCCTAGATAGAGGTGTGGATCCCTTAACGCAGATAATAATATGCATAAAAATAGTTAATACTTTGAATTTGAGCAAACACGGCAGTTACCTAGTGCCAAGAATTGAAAAATCTATTTTTCTATTTAAAATTTATCAAAAGTATAAAAATAGCATTAAAAATGCAGAAATTAAAAAATCATAAATTCTTATCTGTTGCATCTTTATCGAAAAGATGTTTCTTTCGAATGCAAGGATATTACTAGCATTGATGTGACAACGCTGGCCTACAGCGTATTAAAAATATAAAAGTATTGGAGAACTTCGACGGTAGTCCGCAAGTCTCGGTAGCTCAGTGGTTAGAGCATTGGACCGGATTTTCAAAGGTCGTGGGTTCGAGTACCATCTGAGAATTCACTTGTGGCCGAGTTGACGTTTTCCAATCTTTTTCTATTTAAAATTCATCAAATCAGAAATAGTACTTAGTTTGAAACTAACTTGTGCACTGACGGTTCCGTGCTTTAAGTGGGCACGTTAAGAATATTTCTGATTCACTCAGTGGGGTGGGGGGGGGGGGGATGTTTGTTTGTGTGTTTTTTATTAATTATTATAAAGTGTTTTTCTCTCTCCTTAATAAAAGAAAGTAGGTACTTTTGAGTCAATTTATATCCGTACTGTAGTTATCTGTTACAAGTTTGGGTTGGTACATAAATAATTTATGTAATAATTATTATTACACCTTCTAAGTTTTAAGTTCTATATACTTACCTTAAAATAATTAAGGGTGTCAGTGAGCTACTTTAAAACTGGATAAATACCTACCTATTATCTGTGTTTAATTTAAATATAATCGTTAAGCGTTGGTTGACATGCTTACTAATTATAATTAGTAACTCTATTTTATTGCTCTAAACAGTTTATCAAAAATCTGTCATTTAAGCGTGAATACTTTATGAACACGCTTCTGCAGATAAATAGTACTGTGGCCTAGTGCACTAGTACTGATTCGTCTGTTAGTCATCTCATTTTTTGTAACCGCTTGGCTACAGTTTAGTGCATTCTAGGCATGCAATGTACCACATCAATCAATGTCCAAAATCTTACTAACAAAACATGAAGCAAAGAATAAACTCACAGCGCTTTTATTTCGAAAAGCTCACAAAACACTGCGTATCCATTCTATGCTTCAATTATATTTTATTACCGAGGTCATTAAGCTTAAAGCGTGTTCGTGCTTTTATTATCTATGCAGCCTCAAACATTATCATCACTAAAAAGCACATGTGACATCTAAAAGTTGCACACTACGTTTTCAAACCAGACTCACCTATGTCCGCTTTTGTACTGATACACTGAAAATAACGAAAATTGATCAAAATTTTGCCTCAACATTTTTGAAGGTTTCAATTTCAGTACACGAATTGAATTATGTCACACTGTATGATAAAATGTGCTGCCCATAATTCAGGTGTAACATAAATCATTTGTTTTTTTAATTGGATCATTATTATGAATGTCTACGTACGGGAATTTTATTGCGTTGAAATTATATTTTATGTCTGGTTGAGACTGGCATATTTAATTGCCGAGGATTGTTAAAATAATACCTTTGTCGATAAAGGATGGGTGGTACCTACTGTAAAATTGGTTCAATCTTATATACCTTTATTTAATAACCTTATAACAAAAATAAGTTTTAGAATATATAAGTGCTTTAATTTTGCATACTGTCATTTGAAACCCGGTTGAAACTCTCAGATAAAAATATGAAATGTTAGATAAATTTATTCGCCAGGTATCTACCAGGCTATTCGCTATCGCAGCCGAGCTATGATTTATCGCAAGCACACCAATAGTCGCATAAATTTCGTTTCCGTTTCACAAGTTCCATTTTCCCGGCCATCCCTCAATATGATTGCTGAAATTGTGTTCGCAACAACGTGCAACAGAACGCGATGCTCGCAACATTTTAGAATCCTGATAAATTCGTGGCTCTCAAATCAGACTCGTACTGAATTTCGCTTGTACCGGCTACTGTTTCGAATTTCGATCTTCAACGTAGTTTATCATTTGTATTTCTTTTCTGGCAAAGTTGGGTCTAAATAATTTAACTTATGTTAGTCTGTGTAGCAAGTAGTTTACTTTAGTGTGTGGTTGTGGTATTTTAATGCCTAAAGCAAATACATTTTGATGTGCTGAATAATGCAATGGAGAGTGATCGGTCAAAGGAATCGTTACGAAACCGAATATTAAAAAACCCTCGCGGTACAAACGATACTCAGTCCTATGCATCATCTGGCTGGATACTACAAGACAATATAGGTACCTCCGACTCACCGCACTCAATCACTCCTCCTGGAAGTACCTATGTACAACCATGTACCACCTATACACAATGGATGAATACTTAACACGCGAGTGAAGGGTTGAAAAAGGTCGAAGGGAATATCTTTGTGCTGCCACAGCACAGATATAACACTTAAGACCCCCTTGATATTGCGTTTAGGTTTTGTTTTAGGCTCTAAGACATGTGGCTAATTAGGTAACTATATAACTCCCGGTTGACCAGTAGAGTTTTTTTGGGAAACGTTTTCTCGGAAAGTACTAAGGTTAAAGAAATAATTTATTATTCAAATGAAACACCTGTTGATGTTCTATCATTTGTAATATAAACATTTTCTAAACATCTGTTACTTTATTAAATAAAGCTCTACCCGAGAAGTTCCTCGACTGTACCTAGCTCTGAAAAAATCGAAACACGATTTGTTATTGCAACAGACATTAATTTCCCGCCATACTTACTGATAAAGGAAATTTATAACTTGTAGGTATAATGTTTACATTTATTCGTATGTTCGTTTGAAAAAAAAAAAAAATTTTAACCTAAAAACTTGAAAAAATAACATGAATTTTCATAATTGACAGCAATTGCTGGCGTTAGATATGGGTAGGTAGTAGCGTTGATAAACATCTTTACAGACGTAATAAACAATTTTTTTCCTTTTTCTTTAACTTATTTATTATTCCGTTGCACAGCTGCTGCTGCTTGTGCAATCTATCACTCTACATCTTTCCCTAATTTCACTATTTCGTGTAATACCTTTCCTATTTTATTAATATTTTAAGAAATTTGTAATTAAAATAGAAAACTCTTCCAGTTCATCTGATACATGATAAATGTGTTCTTAATTGCAAATAGATGTGGTTGAAACTTCATAACCGCATTGTTGCGTTGTTCGATATTGAGAATTATCCCCTTAGCCTGCTAAACGGATTGAGAAGTTTTGAAGCGTTATCCAAACCAGGAAAACTTCCCCGGCTTTGCGTGAAGTGTGTCAAAGAGTGTTCCAAGTTACACCACTCAGCGGTTACCATAATCCCTGTTGTAAAATAAAAAATGTCCTTGTTAATATATTTTGCGAAGTAGCTGTTTTTATTTAAGAAAAACATCGGAAAGAAAGATCATACGAGTGTCTGTCCGCGTGGACTAAAGCGTCTCAATGCTCTGGTTCAGTAGATTAGTTAACCAATGCATACCACAAAGTTTTACCAGCAATCCTTCTCTGTCCAGGATGTCTGCCTCTGAAATGCATTACCGGTGTCAATAAGAGCCGCTCAAACTATCAATGTTTCAAGAAACAATGTGTCCATGTCTTCATTACGCCAGTACACCTATAAGTACCCCATCATAATTTATTTCGTATCCTGTCCATCCTAGGGCTGCCTGGAAAAAATCGTTTCTAGTGATAAGGCCGCCCTTTGTATGTCTCCTTTATGTTTGTTTTTGTAAATTTGTTCTGTGAGTACAATAAAGTGTAAATAAATAAATAATAACTACAACAACGCTACTTTACGTTTACTGTTAAACTTGAAACAAGCCCACTCTACTTTACGCGCTACCGTCAATGCGTCGATATGCGTTTTAAGCCTGCGGTCTGCTTTGATATTTTCGTTGCCATTTATTTTACATAAGTACTTAGAACGCTTTACATATTCCAGTACACTGATTTTTATGTGACTGAATGTGAGACCATAACAATCTTGTGTCAAACAAAAGCAAGACTATAAACTGCGTCGCGTACTGCTACTCAACGAGTTTTGCCTTTAGTTGTACTGTCAGCTTTGTGTTAAGGAGGCTAAGTTAGCCGCTAAACGAGACGCAACAACTCTGCCGCTATGGAGTATTTTCACAAAACTTTTAGAAGCATAAACGGCTACCATGCGAATCTTGACTAATGAGGCGCTGTAGATGCTTTCAAATTCAATATAATATTGTGATAGCTATATTTGTACCGCAACAATTCAAAATGTTAACTTAGAGTAGACTATCTGAGACATTATCGCTCCTATTCTATAGTGCCGCTAAAAACTATACCTATTGTAGGTGACCGGTTGATGACCTAACGTGACTAGATTTTAATGGAAAGACTAGCATAGCAAGAAGAGGAAAAACACAATTCAAAACATCCTGGCCCTGGCGATTTCGATCACCAATCCGATAGCACATAGCGATTTATGAAAGCGGTCTTCACTTTCTAAATAATCATTACATATATTAATTGGAAATAGCTACACCTAAGATTGTTTCCTACAGTGGAAGTTGTTTTCTATTGAGTAATAAATCTATACTAATTAATATTATAAAGCTGAAGAGTTTGTTTGTTTGAACGCGCTAATCTCAGGAACTACTGGACCGATTTAGAAAATTCTTAGACCATTAGAAAGCTACATTTCTCCCGAGTGACATAGGCTATATTTTATCCCGATATTCCCACGGGAACGGGCTCCACGCGGGTAAAACCGCTAGGAACCGCTAGTAGAAGATAAATAGAATGTATTTCGGTAATACATTGTTCTATGTACTACCGAATCGAGGAATATTTATAAGTTACGAATTATAATTATTGCTCGATTTACTTTCATAAGCTTCTCAGTAGTCAAAGATAGTAAAAAAGGCATACCTACGTAACTATTTCACAAGATAGTCTCGGGGAGGCCACGGCGGCAATCTAATAACGTTAGGTCACCAGACGGTCGTGAGTGTGTACTAATCACGGCTAAGTTTTCTTGCCCCTTTTTGCTCCGAGCTTCATTTTACTTCTACCTGTGTGTATGACGTATGACCAATCTACCTTGTATTCGTATCGTGTTACGTATCCCAGCGGAGGAAGACAATACAATATGTCGAATAGCAGAATATTTTGTTAGTAAATTTTTGCTAGAGTATTATGTACGAAAAAGAATAACCGTTTATGTGCACATGAAAATTATTAGGGACGTGTATCAAACATACACAGACACACATTTATTTTTATAACTTTTTATAAGTTATAATTAGATGTGATAATTTTTTATCAAGTAAATATACTAGAAAAAAGCAACTTGTCTCATGTCGCCCTGACGGGAATTATAATTAGATGTCTGTTTCATCTTAATCGATAGTCAAACATCTGTAAAGATGTTTCTTTCGAATGCGAGGATATTTCTCTCATTGATGAAACGACGGTGGCCAACACCGTAGAACGGTGAATATACTAGAAAAATTCGACATAGGTCTCTGTAGCATAATTGGTTAGTGCATTGGGCCGGACTCCCAAGGATGCGGTTTCGAATCCCGTCAGGGCGACATGAGAGTAGTTGCTTTTTTCTGGCATAGTTTCTTGTTTAATATTTATCACACATTTATTTATTTTAAGTGATAACTTTTTTTATATTTGCTATATGGTATGTGTCGAAGGTATGAATTTCAAGTCGAACAGTTAAATACTCTACGACCTGTTTGGTGCAGTGGTACTAAGCCCGCCTTCTGTACCAGAGGTCCCGGTTTGATCCCCGGACAATACAAATATAGGGTGTCCGGTGGCAGATTTTTAATTTCCTTTGCAAATATATTTAAAAGTAAAAAATACGTGTGGCATTCGGGCGACTGCCGCGGTAAAGCTATTGCATAGCATTTTTTCCAGTTGTCGCGCAAAAAATGCGGTAGCAGATTTTAAAAAGAATAGTTATTTGTTATGCAAGGCTGGAAAGTTGGTTATTTAACGGCGAGTTACCTCTATTGAAAGCTGAGCAAGTGAAGGATTCTAGGATTTAACCACGAGCGTAGCCACTCGCTACGAATCCTGAGCGAAGCGAGGATTTCAAAGGTACAAGACACTAAAAACAATTCTGCCGAGCGCAACACTCAATTTTTCACCTCACAACAGCGAGGAACAAGTTATGGTTGTTTCCGCGGTCAACTTCCGGTAAGAAATTCTTTAAACATAAAGTTTAACCTAAATATACCTTATTCTCGTTGTTTTAATGATATAAAAAACTAAAATAATAAAAAAGGAAGTATTATAGTTAATTCAAAGTTATTATATAATATATTGATAATTAGTAATAAGAATAAAAACGATTCTGTAAATGTTGACACTGACATGAGGTACAAGACAAAGACAATTTAAAAATAAAGATTTATGTAACGTTCCGAAATCCAATCATAGGTTGTGAAATCTCACCCGGCCTAATATATTTTGTGTAACAAATAGTTTAATCTTATTGTTATTGTTTTTATGATTCAATGAACTAAAATAATATAATAAAACCAAAACGGAGTATTATAATTAATTAAAAGCTATTTAAAATAAGAATAAAATGTAACAAAAAAGTCAATAGTGCGATTCGGAACGCATTATGACACTTTTAGGTATTAAATTAAAAAAGTACTTTGCCGCGCTAGGCTGCAGAAAGCTACTTTCTACGCCTAAACTGATTGACAAAACCTCCTTTTCAGAGCGTGTGAGGTGAAAATTATATTTTCACACAAATTTTTATACAGTTTTTTTTCATCATCGACAATTTTGTTATTCACAATCGTAACTAAGCAACCAAAATCTATGACACGGAGTGGGGGGTGTTAGGTACCTATTTTTCGTTACGGAATTTCTTGATTCGGTCGCCGCACTCAAAGCCCGCGATAAAAGCTATGCAATAGCTTAAAAACTTAAGTCGGGAATTTTGACGTGATTTGATTTGTCCTTTGTGCGGATTTTTTTACTAAACGTCTCAGTGGACGGGTGCGCAACGTGCGTTCGCTTATAGGCGTAGGTGTTGATTCGTGTACAAGTTTGTCGAATATTTTGTTCGAAATTATCCTTGAATGGCGACAAGGCAACCATCCCTCAGGCTGATGCCATCAAGGCCTGGCTGGCTCGCGTCCAGGGCGCAACCGTCCCTGAGAACCCTGAATTCCAACGCTCATGGGACGACGTAGCCTGCAAAGCCATCCTCGACCGACTCACTGACGGGGCTGAGGCGGTGGATCTCGCGAGACTCTTGGCGGTGTCACGGCCGGAGTCCGGTGCGTGGCTACAGGCACTACCTTCGCCTCACATAGGCACTTTGCTCGACGCCGACTCCCTGCGGGTGGCGGTCGCCCTCCGCTTGGGCTGCGATGTATGCGAACCACACATATGCATCTGCAGTACTATGGTGGGGGCCGATAGCTATCACGCGTTGAGCTGTCGTCGTTGCACAGGAAGGCATCCTCGCCACCATGCCCTCAACGACACCTACAGCGGGCTCTCACGTCGGCCGGCATCCCCTCCGTCCCTGAGCCGCCGGGTCTCAGCCGCACTGACGGTAAGCGGCCTGATGGCCTAACGCTAGTGCCGTGGGAAAAGGGGCGGTGCTTGGTGTGGGACGCGACTTGTGTCAGCACCTTCGCTGCTACCCACATATGTCGTACCTCACGCGCAGCCGGGGCGTCGACGGAATACCAGGCGGTCGCGAAGCACCAGAAATATGCCCCGCTGGAACAGGGTTACATTTTCATCCCTCTGGCGGTGAAAACGGCGGGTTGTTGGTGGGCAGAGGCAATACAGTTTATCAAGGACTTGGGGCGTCGGCTTAGACAGAAAAATTGTGACCCCCGCTCTGGGTCGTTTCTGGTGCAGAGGTTGTCTATTGCACATGTCATGGGCACATTTGCACCGGGGACTTCTCGGGGCGGTCTATTAGACTAAGGGCCTGTTTCACAATCTAAAAGTAGCTTACTTGGCTGATGATTTGACAGCTGGGATAAGAAAAATATGTCAAATCCAGATGATTTGACATATTTTTCTTTTTTTGCCAAGTAAGCTACTCAGAACTTACTTTTAGATTGTGAAATAGGCCCTAATAGCTTTTTTGCGGCCTAGCGCGACAAAGTACTTTTTTAATTTAATACCTAAAAATATGCCATAATGCGTTCCGAATCGGACTATTGACTTTTTTGTTATATTTAATTCTTATTTTAAATAGCTTTAAATCAATTATAATACTCCGTTTTGGTTTTATTATATTATTTTAGTTCATTGAATCATAAAAACAATAACAATATGATTAAACTATTTGTTATAAGAATTCTATATTAGGCTGGGTGAGATTTTACAACCTATAATTGGATTTCGGACTGTGACATAAATATTTATTTTTAAATTGTCTTTCTCTTGTACCTCATGTTAGTGTTAATATTTACGGAATCGTTTTTATTCTTATTAATAAGTAACAATATATTCCTACTTTAAATAACTTTGAATTAACTATAATACTTACTCCATTTTTAATTATTTTAGTTTTTTATATCATTAAAACAACGAGAATAAGGTATATTTAGATTAAACTTTATGTTTAAAGAATTTTTTACCGGAAGTTGACCGCGGAAACAACCATAAAATGTTCCTCGCTGTTGTGAGGTGAAAAATTGTGTGTTGCGCTCGGCAGAAAAGTTTTTACCGTCTTGTACCTTTGAAATCCTCGCTTCGCTCAGGATTCAATCTTTGAACCACTCGCTACGCTCGTGGTCCTTGAATCCTTCACTTGCTCAGATTTCAATAGAGGCGAGGAACTCGCCGTTAAGTAACTAACTTTCCAGCCTTGCATAACAAATAACTATTATATTGCTGTAACTTAATATTCAAATTTTATATACTTAAATAATAATATAATTAATAAATTTCAATTTTTGTATTTTGTATTTGAAATAGAAAAAATCAAAAAGTAAAACAAAAAAAAAATACGTAAGTAAATATAAATGTTGTTAAAAGTTTGTTTTGAGAACCTACTTTTCGATTGTACTTAGTATCTACCGACTTCGTGTTTAGATCAGTATAAAGAAACAAATCATGAAAAGGCAAGAAGAGGTCAATTATGAAGAAAAAATTATGTACTTATGAAAGTGTTTTGATAAGAAATGTTGATGATGTTCCGTCTGAGCAATAAGTTGTTTTAGTTTCTAGTTAGATATCGAATATTTGTTATTTTTCTAAAAATTGTTTTATCTTTTAAGAATAGAGCGGAAACTGACCAGTTCCCACGCCACAAACTAGTCATAACATAACCACTGGCAAGATATAAGGATTAACGGAGCGTTAATTAGTTCATTATGAATTTTAATGATGAAGATTAATGCTTGCCCAAAGTGACCATGGATTAAAATAAAACTATTATTATTTCTGAACAATATTAGGGAGGATGTTTGGGAATGTGAATATAATGTTATTTAGCATTAAGTACCTGGGTGACATTCAAATGTGGATAACGTTACGTGAAACGAACTTTGTCGTAGCTGATGTGCTACGACGTAGTTACCTTATTTTATTTTTACTGATAAATAAAGTTAGGAAGATCATTTGTTTGCTAGTTTCGAAAATATCTTCTTGGGTTTGTATATCTCTAGGATTACTTATATTACATGATCTCAATTCCTTTGAAATACAAATATCCTTGTATTTGAATGCATAGTCGAAATATGACGCAAAAGCTACAAGTAAAAAAAATTAGAAAATAATTGTTATCATTTATCATAACATTGTAAATTAAAATATCATAAAGCAAATTGCATGTAGTTTTACACCACGAGACCATCTTTAAAACATCTCTAAACTTTAGTATTCTGCAAATAGTGTCGTGTTTTCGATAAAAAAATGGCTTCTAAGACAAATGGACTAACGAAATGATCATGAAGGTTCATTTTACGTTTTTAGTACCAATCAAAACTCTAAAAGGATTTTAATAAATAATTTTAAGATTTATAACGATTAATATAAAGCCATTTCAATTAATCGTTATATATCTACTACGTTTACCCAGTTTTTGTTTTTTTTTAATAATAACTTTTAAAAGAAGTACGCGTGTCTTCGTTAGTATAGGTACAGAAAACAGGACGAGAGTACAAAAATCGACTGCGGAGTGGTTATTCCTCTCGACCCTTTATAAAGCTGATACTACTGAACCTTGTCGTGTAATTTTACGGCGCAGGGCTAATCGCATTCCAATATAACGTGGCACGTAAATTAATTAGCATTTGCCTGGATCAGCACTTAATTTGGATCTTTTTCGTACTAAAAAGACATGCGGTCCTTTAGGGATTAGTACAACGTAAATCTTGTTGTACGCTAATGAAAAAGAAATACGATTATGGCCAAGCTTGTCTGGTAATTGATAGATAATGATGCGATATCTTATTTTATTGGTAATACATTAATTCTAATCTGTAGTAATGCGAAAGTATTTTCAAGATTTCCTGAAAACTACTAAACCAATTTTAAAATTTGGGATGGGAACGAGCCGGACGTCAAGTTGATCGTTTCAATCGGTTAGGCGTCTTTGAGATAGGTGTAGATACCTAAAAAATATAAGTACGTCATCGTCATCGTCTCCGCCATATAACACCCACTGCTCGGTATAGGCCTCCCCCAAAAGGGGGGATTTGCCATAATCGCCACGCTTGGCAGGCGGGTTGGCGATCGCAGTATGGCCAAGTATGTAGGAGACGCTGCTGCCCATCTCCTGAGGCTGAATCCCTTAGTCGCCTTTTACGACACCCACGGGATGAGAGGGGGTAGTGCTATCCTAAGCCGACACTACACAGCTAGTACGTATACGCGATAAATTGAAAACCTCCTCCTTTTTTTAAATTGACGATAAAATACTGATGCATCTAATTCTAAGAAATAACAACGTCGTTTAAAATCAATGTTATTCCTATTAAAAGTGCTTGCGGTAAAATCGACAAAGAAAAAAATCCTTTACCTTTTAACCTTTCTATTACAACCGGATTGTAAAGATATTTTTTTATTGTGTGTGTGAGATATGCCATAATTTTATTCATGGCTATCATTATCACGATCCTTAAAATCTATCTTACTTACACAGCGTTTCCATAATAACATCGTTGAAATTCGAACAGCTTAAAAGAAAACAGCAATTTCAGAACGGTTTCAGAGCTAGCATTATCTTTGAATGACTCTTGAAACGGCAATTTTCACAGGCTATTGAACATTTTCCTGCCTATCTTCTTAATTTTGTGCAGGCGTGTGTTGCTGACGCAATACTGGAGTGGGCGATTCATTTAAATATTTTATATTATCCAAGGTGAAATATGATGACATGTTGCAGGACTGACTAGTACCATCTCTCAGTTGATCTCTGTTCTGCCTCTCATCAAGCACCGGGTTATGAGATACAATGGATATTCATTTTTTTCCCAGACACCGGTGTTCTGTTTGCAAATGATGGATAAATGTTTGCGCAATTTCACCAATCACTGGTTTCGCTATTTATAATCAACATTTACGAATTATGATTTATGAGTTAAGTATCTAATAGTGAGAGGGGACCATCGTTTAGTAACTTTAACTGATGTCATTTCGCAGTGCAAATTCCACTGGTGGTGGCAGCAAGACCACGCGTCGTTCAACCATAGAAACACATAAACATATAGAAAGCCAGTTGACTAATGCCCGTCTTCTTTTTTCTTTCAATATTGCGCACCTCGACGATTTTCTGCAGTTTTTTTTGCGTTCTGACGCCCGTGTAAAAACGTATACTTTTTAAATGAAATGAAAACTGAAATACAGACAGATTTGATTTATTTATTTATTTATTGTAGGTACACTTACAGATTAAAGTCATTACAAAACTTTTTGTAATGACTATTTGCCACTAGTATATATAATATCTTTAAAAGTATATTTTCACCTCACACGCTCTGAAAAGGAGGTTTTGTCAATCAGTTTAGGCGTAGAAAATAGCCTTTTGCGGCCTAGCGCGGCAAAGTACTTTTTTAATTTAATACCTAAAAATACTTTTTTGTTAGATTTGATTCTTATTTTAAATAGCTTTAAATGAATTATAATACTCCGTTTTGGTTTAATTATACCTATTATTTTAGTTCATTGAATCGTAAAAACAATAGCAATAAGATTAAACTATTTGTTATAAGAATTTTATATTAGGCTGGGTGAGATTTCACGACCTATAATTGGATTTCGGACTGTGACATAAATCTTTATTTTTAAATTGTCTTTGTCTACTTTAAATAACTTTTGAATTAACTATAATACTACCTTTTTTATTATTTTAGTTTTTTATATCATTAAAACAACGAGAATAAGGTATATTTAGATTAAACTTTATGTTTAAAGAATTTTTTACCGGAAGTTGACCGCAGAAATAACCATAAAATATTCCTCGCTGTTGTGAGCAAAGAGTATGTAATCACTACGTTGTGAGGTGAAAAATTGTGTGTTGCGCTCGGCAGAAAAGTTTTTACCATCTTCTATCATCTACCTTTGAAATCCTCGCTTCGCTCAGGAATCAATCCTAGAATCTTTCGCTTGCTCAGATTTCAATAGAGGTAACTCGCCGCTAAATAACCAACTTTTCAGCCTTGCATAAAAAATAACTATTTTTAAGCAAAGAGAAAGTGAAGGTTATCTTGTTTACATTCTCATGTTAATCCAAAATGGCGCATCCCTTAGTATTATACCTTATATCGTATCCCAGACAATTTATTCATAACTATCTTGTTTACTCCAACTATCTTGTTTCTGGAGCCTTTCAAATATTTATAGGGCCTTATAAGTAAGTTTCCTTTATTGGCATATAGATGAAGAAGTTGCTAGATATGTGTTGTTGATGCGTATTGACAGACGGCAAACATTTTTATGTAACACTACAATTCTGCCCGCGACTTCGTCCGCGAGGAATTAGGTTATCGCACGAATTTAGGATGTCGCGTGGTGGTGCCAATTCGTCGTCTCAACCACATAACACCCATTGCTGGGTAAAGGCCCCCCAAGGATCTTCACGACGATTGGCCCTGCGCTGCCCGTATCCAGCAGCTTTCCGCGACCTTCACCAGATCGTCGGTCCACCTTGTCGGGTTCCTACTCACGGAGCGTCGTCCGGTGCGCCGTCGCCATTCCAGAACCCTTTCGTTCCAATTGCCATCGATTCTTCTCACTATGTGTCCCGCCCAGTGCCACTTCAGCTAAGCAATCCTTAGGCCTTCTTATTAGACCCATAGTTAGTGACCACGTTTCACTACCGCAATTGTGCCATTTATCAGCATTTATCAGATTAAAAAGTATTTTATGTCCATCTCCACGGTTGCACGGTTCAAGTTAAGTCACTACCAAATTTAAGTGTATTATTTTTATTAAGGCTATGCGTTGGTGTTAGAATGCCTATTTTAAGCCACGCCTCCTACCTTGCTGAGGGAGTGCTTTCCCCCCAAGGGATTCGCCATCTAGTGATAATTTTATACACAAATACGTTTCATACACGTATTCGCTCCTTTCAACATAGTATCAATTTATACAAAACTTCATGGGCGTACAAACGTCAAAATAATTGGTTTTCGACAATTAATACAGAAATGAGTGGAGTCAATAATGAGATAAATTTATTTGTCCTCAACTTGAATAATAGTACTAAAGAATACTGACATTCCTACGTAGAAAAAATGTAATTCAGTGTAGCAATTTGTCTTATCAAATAATCTAATAACTTATTTTTTTTTATTCCATGCCTCCGGCGTTCTGCCCTCGACAAATACAAAAAATTATACGTCAAGTGGCCGGTATTTCCAATAAACACATCACTTGCACATTAACACGTTCGCTGCGGAGACATTTTTTAATGGAGTTTCAGCCAGTGCTGAGGTATTTTCGAGGCAGGCAAAGTTAAACTTCTTTACAGTGCGAATGAGACCTTTACGGCCTCACAAAATGTTGTTTAAAAAAAACGGCTAAATATAGTTCAAAATGTTTGCTTGATACCATCATTTACTTTGAACCGCCCCTGCGGTCTAGTTGTTCAACCACCGGTATCAGACCCAGGGGTCCCGGGTTCGATTCCCAGCGGGGGTACATATTTTATTCGGTTTGGTTGGTGGTAGAACCTGTAGTAAGTCCGCCTACACCATCTTATGTAAGTCTGACGTCATACCAACAATGTTTACAGCATTGTTGTGTTGCGGCAGTTAAAGATAAGATAGCCAGTTCCTCAGTGATTGAGGATTCCGGAAGAGGCTCGCTTCCATCTTCAGTCTTTTCAATACTTAACATCAGGTATGTATGATGAAGGCTAAGAGTTTCCCCGTCGCTCATAAAAAAAAAGTTGTTAAAGTTGAATCTAGTGTATCTTAGAATTAAGGATTTAAGATTAAGGATGGTTTCCTAAAAATATTTTCATGTACATGCTACAACGATTTATGGTACCGGCCCTTGGACAAGTACCGGCCCTTACTGCCCCGTCGCCGTCGTGCGTGCGTGTGAGTGTTATCAATAAACTCATAACATACACGCATGTTATGAGTTTATGGATCACAAAGTGAGTTTGAATTGTGAACCCAGCTGATGCGTCTTCTAGTGACATTGTAGGTTGTGTCTTACATTAATGCACTTTTATCTTAATTTTTTTGCTGTTGCCATTGTATTTTTTTTATATTTATACAGCTTAACATAAGTACCTGAAGAACGTCACATTTCTTCGGCGGTGTCGTGTGAGGCGGGTAGCTACGTTCCCTAAAATATGATTGAGCGAAGCGATGGCTGCGTCATGCTCGTGAACGGGTGCCGCCAGCGGAAATGGGTCTACTTCAGTCTGCTTGTCTTAACGTTGTTCATCTAAAATAAATTGCTATCGACCTGTAGGTATGTACGTCACAACTTGCAGTACAGTAACCTTGTTATGCGAGAAATGTTAAATGTAAGTCCTTCCTTGCGAGTTGAAAATTGTTTACGGTTAGGATAACCATAAAATGTAATATTATAATTAGTATTTTCTTTTGTGATGGAAATTTCTTCACTTTTCCATTTGACGACTCTGTATGAAATAAAACAGGGAGAAAAAAACAGCCCTTGACGAGTTTCTTGCCGGTTCTTCTCGTTACATGGTCTCCCGCCGTAGGGTTTGTGAACCGATGGCGTAGCTTCTTTGACGTTCATAAGTGCTTGTAACAGCCTAGACTGAATAAATGATATTGACTTTGACTTTGAATGAACGTGAAGCAGAATGAACGTGTTTTAAACTATAGGAAATACCTATAGTTTAAAACACGTTCATTAAAATTTTGATACCTATTAGGTACCTATAATTTTTTTTCTGTATCATCTTATGTTAAGTTTAAGAGCCATAGAGGTAAGATTTGTTTTGCAGGCCTTATTTGTCAAAGAATACAATGAAATGAAAATGAAAGTTTTGCATTTATTTTGTTATAAAGATATACCTAGGAGAAATATAATCTATTTGCCAGCATAGTCTTAAGCTTTCGGAAACTTTCTGATGTCTGTCTGATGTCAGTGTCTTTTTACTAATCGATTTAGGGTCATAGTACAAGTTAAAATGTTGGCGGAGAATAATTGCACGAATAAAAAGCGTGCGCACCGTGAGCACTTCCTAAAGTTTGTAGATTTCCATCGTAGGGCAAAGGTAAGGCAGTGACGCACCCACCTTCAGGACTAGTCACTGAGCTCTTTCTAGTGAAATAAGGTGGGCTTTAGCAGCTCCTCCCCAAGATGAAATACAGTACCCAAAGATCGATTAACTTAAGGCAAGATATACAGATTTAATTACACTATGATCTGCAATATGGCGTAGCGTTTTAAAAATATTAATTAATTTTCGAACTCGACTAGCTAGAAAATCAATATGAGGATAAAAGTTAAGCGCAGAATCAACCACAACACCTAGATATAAACTAAAGTATTGTGGCCCAGAATTTAGCCACTTTGACAGCCTTTTCGGAAGCTGTCTTAAGATCCTCCTGTGTGCCACACAATAATGCTGAAGCATTAGAAGAATAGCGCTGAAGCATTATTATGTTCCGGCAGTAAGAGATAAGATAGCCAGTTCCTCAGTGGTAGAGAATTCTGAGAGAGGCTCGCTTCCGTCTTCAGCCTTATTAATACTAACATCAGGTATGAAGAAGGCTAAGAGTCTCCCGTTGTTCATAAAAAACAAGTCTCAATAAATACATAAATATACTAATAAATAGGTATTTTATTGCATTCTCGGCTTTGGTTATCCAAATTTAAAAATGTGATGGCGTCTCCATTCCTTTTTCTAGCACGTCATCAAACGAAATCATCTTAAAACTCGATAGGTTTAAATGATATTTAGCACACAGATAATTAATAGCCTGAATTAAAACATCCTATTAATATTATAAATTAGCAACCGCCTGCGGTTTCACCCGCGTGGTTCGCGTTCCCGTGGGAATATCGTAATAATATCGTATCGTAATAATACATTATCATAAATTTAATCCCGGCTATCTGCTATCTCTGTGTCAAAATTTATTCAAATCAGTTCTGTAGTTTGGATGTTGCTTACTCAACCAAGCAAAATTGGATTTGGATGGAATTTGGCGGCAGCCGGATACCTAATTTATTCCGAATTACCTCAGGAAACGGAACCACACGGGTAAAACCGCGGGCAGCCACCAGTGTACCATATTTTGGGCAATAAGTTAATTTATGATATATATAAGTTAATAAACAATGAAAATATTTTATCGGTTTAATATTAAAAACAAAAAATATATAGTTTTCACCTCACACGCTCGGAAAAGGAGGATTTGTCATTCAGTTTCCGCGTAGAAAATCGCATTTTGCCGCCTAAGAATTTTAGATTAGGCTGGAAAGCTGGGAAGTCACTACTTTTACCAATGCCTGCCCTTAAAATGGGTCTGTGATAGGTACTTAGTATGTTCAATTTGACTAGGTAAACAATTCAGTTCGTATGGTAATCTGAAATTTCGTTTAAACTTACATAAAATACAAATGCAATTCACGAATATGTATGTACTTGAAATAACATTCACAATTTGCGGTTTTATATACAGCAGCCGCAAAGCAATAGTCGGCAGGTATAATAAACCTTTTGTGAACACACCGTTTACATTTTTGTATGCTCGGAAATGTACGTTGGAAAACGAAAACAAAGATTAAACCGGATGGTTTTCACTGTTCAACATTAAAACACTGTTCGGCACTAAATATAAACGAGAGTTTGTAACGTACAAAATATTTGTATTTGCCTTTCGTAAAATATGGGCTCCAGTGCTTCTTTTATTAAAGCAAAAATGTTTTTGCTTTTGCATTTGCATCATGCATATTTTGAAGAAAGGTATATATTTTTCTTACATATTTAGATAATAATATGAACCTTTGCCAGGCGAAGTTTGATTGAATCAAACACTAACAATGCATTGTGCATATTTTGAAAAAAGGTATTTATTTTCTTGCATATTTAGATATGAACCTTTGCCAGGCGAAGTTTGATTGAATCAAACACTAACAATGCATCGTGCATATTTTGAAGAAAGGTATTTATTTTTCTTGCATATTTAGATATTAACCTTTGCCAGGCGAAGTTTGATTGAATCAAACACTAACAATATAAATAAAAAATAGCCTTTAAAGTTTATCTAGGTAAAAATTAGAAAATATTTAAGAGAGGGCATTTATTTCTAACAAAATGGTCATCATACCATAGAATCGCACTTTGATAAATTGAGGGTATAATCCCCTTTAGATTGTCGGTACCCTATAATATCTCCGCAGCCATCGATCGATATAGAATGACAGTTGATTAGCCAGATCAAGACGAAGTGCCTGAGTCATCTGTCAAACCCACGAAGGATGTAATACTTTGATGAAGGTACAACTAGTGTATACTTCTTGGATTTGTGCGGTATTAACGTTTCTTGGGAAGGAGGCAGTGATCGATGCTCTTCTTTTTATTGGGTTCATATAATAGACTAGTTAATATTTCATGTCTAGTATCATATGTCATTCATAGTCAATTTAGTCCTATAACATGGTGACTATATACTATATAATATTGACTAGTGGGTCTGGATTGCAATCGTTTAAACTCACCAATGCGTATTGACCGACGCGGTGGGTCAAGCCACGGCCCATATTAGTTATCCATCCATAAGGAAGACAATTACAATATTTTAACATTATAATATTAGTTAGAATTCAGATGAAAATTGTTAGGTAACGAAACAACTTTAATAAAGAAATGGCTATAACATTTAGCAAATAAATGAAATTTGTAAATATTATGATTGCAATAGTTGAATTAGGTAATCGTTATATTAAATTAACGAATTAAAATTTTCAATACCAAAACCGGGTATGTATCTGACCACAACCGGTGTACAACTTGGGACTAAACATTAGCCATGAATCCTCATTACTCGTGCAGGAACCGGAAACGGTCCAAGCTACTAAGTAAATAAACTGAACGAGAGTTCCGCCTTACCTGAAAAGGATCCAAAGGTGAGGGCGAAAATAATTAATAGTATGGAATTAAGGCATTTATTTACTTAAGGTTAATAAGGGTTTCGTTTCGCAAATGGTAAATCAGAATAATGCTTCTTTGTCTTTCTATCAGACGCTCATTAAGAACATTTGATTTAGTGTAAAAGGTTTTTCCATTTGGAGTTGATTTTTATAAGGTTTTCATTGTTTCTATAAAAGCATGGGTCATTTTTAGTCATTTAATAGCTAGAATAGGTTTATTATATCTTGGGTTTTTATGATGAGTAAGATAGACGACTCGTTTGCGGCCAATTTTATTAAATCCTCATTTACATTTGGATACATAGTGTTCGGGTCATAATCTTCTTTGGTCGAGTTTTTTTTTATGAATGACGGTGAGACTCTTAGCCTTCATCATACCTGATGTTAAGTATTGATAAGGCTGAAGATGGAAGCGAGCCTCTCCCGGAATCCTCAGCCACTGAGGAACTGGCTATCTTATCTCAAACTGCCGGAACACAACAATGGAACTTGGAGGTCATTAGGTAAATAGACATCGATGATCGAACACTAATCGGCCGATCCAAAGAAAACCTGTTCTGACGGGAATATGGCTCCGATAATACCTGCGAATGTGGTCCCTCTCGCTACAAATAATGGCTCACCTTTTGCCTACTCGCGCAGTACTAACAAAATATAACGCCGAAAATAATGTACATGATAATAACTCATAATACATATTGTTAAGATTATGATAAATTTTAAATAGAAAAATCTGCCATCCAACGCGGTAACGCGGCCAGCGTTATGGGCACATTTGCACCGGGGACTACTCGGGGCGGTCTATTAGACTAATAGACTAGACTTAGTAATATTTTTTATATTGCTGTAACCTAATACTTATTAAATGTGTTCTTTATAATTTTTATATTAAATAATAATATATTTAATATAAAAGGAAAAAAAAAAAAAAAAAATAGAAAAATATTGGAAAAAATTAACTCGGCCACAAGTGAATTCTCAGATGGGAATCGAACCCACGACGTTTGGAAATCCGGTCCAATGCTCTTCAAATTCAAAAATCATAAAACATATTGTTAAGTTCAAAGTGGCCATAGTCGAGTCACTGGTCACAAACCTTTGCCTTGCCCTGCGTGCCGCTCAACCTGCACATGCGAAGACTTGTGGACTTGTGGACCCAAAATGCAGTCCGTGTCGCGCAGTACAAGTCAAATAAAATGTAACGCCGAAAATGATCGTTTGTTCTCAACGAGTCGCACCAGTCACACTGTTACTTCCATCGAGACACAGTGGTACTCGTTGGAAGTCAATTTATAAAAATAACTCCTAACGAGTCACACCACGAAGGTAGGATATTAGACGTAAAAATCTTCTCAACCTGTTACACTCTGAACAAGGACTTTAGTAACTTCTCGAAACATCTAAAGTAACTCCAGCCCCCTAAATGTCTAATTTCAAAATCTATCACAATCCCTTTTAAAGGTATTGTGATTGTGAGTGATTTATGAAATTGTGTAACTTATAGCCGCAATCCCTTTCAGAACGAATGATGTTATAAATGACACTTCATTTGACACTTCTCCATACATTTGAAATGTATTTTCATCTGTCACTTTGCTTATATAGTTTAATTTCGTTCATTCCATATCTTTCAAAACGCGTTCGTTCCCTTTCAAATGTCAAATAGTGACGGCCTGAAGTATGTAAATATCTTTCAAATGACGAATTGAAAGGGATTGCGATAGATATTAAAATTAGACAATTAGCCCCATGGTTAGCTATGCGACCCTAGTACTGGTAAAATATTCCATACCTTCGGGGTGAGACCCGTGGGGAATTATTTTTTTAACACACTTGCTCATAAAGTGGCTATAAGTTAACTGCAATTAGGCACATAATGACACCTATAATCAAACTGTGACTTTTTTATTACTATTACTCACAAGTGAGTTATAGATTTTTTTTATATACCTCGGCTCTCTTAAGGCCCTCGCTTCACGGCTCGGGTCTCAATGGCGCCTCAGCGGTAATCACCAACATTACACACTTGTACCAAAATGTACTATTATAAATTGTTCTGGGATTTTTTTCCCAACGAGTAACAGTGTAACTCGTTTTGGTGTGACTCGTTGGGAACAAAGGAAAATGATAGAAATGATAATCCTTAAAAACACATAGTATTAAAGTTGAAAGTGGCCACAGCCGAGTCAGTGGCCATGACGGGGGCTTCTACCCTACCTAATGCTGTAGATATCAATGAGGAGGGTGCTAGCATGTCACTCACAATACACAAAGAGCTTGACCTGTTTAGTCCATTAGTTACGTTTAATGTCCGTCCTAATTATACTGCGTCGGTCATCAGTACCAACACGCGTGATATCATTGCCCAAATTAATTAATCATAGTATAATGGCTTTAATACTACGTGTCAGCCAAAGCCGTGTCCAGGATAATGATGCACCTTCGCACAAAACTAGGGATATATTAATTATAATTTGCATACTTTGTGAGATTAGTAATTATAATTGGGTATAGTTTTAGGTTATCTGTCGGCTTAACCTGGCCACTCGTTAATTAAAAGAGGATTATTTGGGTTTTGATAGAGTATAAAATGGGTTCCACTAAGCTTTAATTGCACGATACGTAAATTTTTAAGTAAATGGCTTTTATACTTTAGTCCGGTAGCCAAACGATAAACCCAAAAAATGGATTAAGTTTTTTTAAATGTCATTATGTACAAGGATATATTTACAGGTATCAAGAAAATGGATGATGACATTCTGTCACCTTTGGGCAACTCGAGATATTCAATACTAGTGGCCGCCTCCTGTATCACCCGCGTGGTTTTCGTTTGAGGATTTACAACAACTGTCAGACTCTCATCAACCCATTAAACTACTGCTGTACAATTGAAAGTATAAAAAACGTAATTTAGTTTTTATTAAAATTTAAAAGTGGTAAATATTCAAACAAGTCCCTATATTATTTCTATACAAGTCCACCAACAAACACAACATAAACGCCGAACAAATGAAGTGGCAAAACAAATAATAAATACTAAACAAAACGAAATACAAGAATCCATTCACATAGAAGACTGGTGTTACAAGTTTTAAATCAATGCCTGCCATTACGGTACGCAGTGCAAAGTAAACAGTGGAAACAAACAACAGTAATTGGCGATACGTGGAGCCTGGGCTGGCCTTAATGTGCCCGCAATGTATGTAGTAATTACTCCAGGATTGCCACCGCGAAATGCTACGGCAAAATGGATTGTTCTCGAAGCCGGGAAAGAAAGACAAAAGAAAATCACAAACGAATTACTTTAACGTCTCCGAAACATTTTTGCAGACTTTTAACTTCGGGTAAAATAATCTTTTAACACAGTTTAATTTAAATATACCTACCTTATTATTGTTGTTTTAACGACATAAAAAACTAAAATAATAATGGGGAGTATTATAGTTAATTCAGAGTTATTTTAAATAGGAAATATTATAATAACAATAAAAACGATTCGGTAAATATTGACATTGACATGAGGTACAACGGGGAACTTCCCGGTTGACCAGTAGAGTTTTTTTGGGAAACGTTTTCTCGGAAAGTACTAAGGTTAAGTAAATAATTTATTATTTAAAAGAAAAACTTATTAATGTTCAATAATTTGTGATATAAACGTTTTCTATATATCTGTACCTTTTTAAAACAAAGCTCCCGAAAAAGCTCTACCGGTCAACCGGGGAGTTTCCCTACTGTACAAGACAAAGACAATTTAATAGTGAAATCTCACTCAGCCTAAGTATTAAATTATTATAACAAAGAGTTTAATTTTATTGTTATTGTTTTTTATAATTCAAGCAACTAAAATAATATAATGAAACCAAAACGAAAATTAATTAAAGTTACCTAGGTTGTTCCGAAAATTGATAGCCACAGAATAAATACAACCTCTTCTTTCATGAAGCTATTTTGAATTGACGGCTAATTTCAACACAAACCTCCTTTGTGAAAATCACTGGCCACCTAAATTTAGTTTTTTTTAAATTGATGTTTAAAGATTATCTGTCACTCATCTTTTGTTTGCACCACTGGACGTCTCGCGGGAAGCTTTTCGTGCTATGATTTTCTATGATTATAAACGAATTTTAAACTTCAAGGAATCTCAAGAAAATTTACAAGCTGCTTTTGGGGAGTCTGCTCCTGCGTTAGCAGCAATTACTTACTGGTTTCGTGAATTAAAACGTCGTCGAGAGAACTTAAACGATGACCCGGCCGACCACCAACTGCAGTAACTCATGAAAACGTCATAAGGGTAGAGTGGCTATTGCGAGAGAATATACCATCGAGAGATACAGGCTAAACTAAACATTGGATCACAGGCAGCTTCCACCATCCTGCATGAACACATTAAAGTTAAGAAGCTTGCTTCGCGATGAATACCTCATTCTCTCACCGATGAGCAAAAATGTCGTCGTGTCGATTGGTGCAAATTTATGTTAGAAAAGTTCGAAGGAGGAACAACATTATACTACATTCTTACAACTGACGAAGCCTGGATATATAGCTACGATCCTCTCACGAAGCAGCGATCCACGCAATGGGTGTTTGAATAGGACGATTTGCCCACAGAAGTTGTTCGCGGTCGGAGCGTTAATAAAAAAATGATAGCGGTTTTGTTTCGACGCAGTGGACTTGTAGCAATAATTCCGCTGGAAGACCGTAGAACAGTTAATAGTAAATGGTAAAACGAAGTTTGTCTGCCTCAAGCTTTCGGGAGTTGGATAGCGAGCGCCCAAGGAGCGGCGTCCGTGGCATTCTTTTTCAGCAAGATAACGCTCCTGCTCACACAGCTGCTAGAACCATGGACTATTTGACAACTTCGGGGGTACAAATGTTACCTCATCCTCCACACAGCCCAGATTTATTTCCCACGGTAGAAAAAAATGCTCTGTAGGCGAAAATTTTGCACTGCAGAGGAGGCCGTCGAAGAATGTCGGCGTTTATTTTTCGACCTCCCGCAAGACACGTTTTTTAAATGTTCTGAAAGCTGGTTCACCCGAATACAAAGTGCATTGGGATTGGAGGGGGATATTTTGAAAAGCTGTAAATAAACATTTTTTTTTATTCTAACTATTTTCAATTTCACTAACTATTTTTGGAACAGCTTACGTATAGTTAAGTTCTACATTTGGTGAAACGAATTGTGTTACTGTATGATTTTTCCCGAAAGGGAAATCAATAAAACTTCTATTAAGGAGAGCGGCGAAGGGTAAATTGATTCGATTTATTGCCACAACCAAAAACCTCGCAATATTTTTTGCATAATGTCAAGAGGAAAACTTACGAAGTACCAAACACGTGATCAATATTAAAAGCAAATTTTCTTTATATGTACTATGTCTTTCGAAAAATTTTGCCAATCAGATCACAGGAAAGTGTAGTCTTTAAACTTATAAAATTTCTGATAATTTTCAATACTTATCCCTAATTTGTTGCTACTCTGAACTTTCCTTCTTTGCGTTGAAATATTAATGATTAGATATTAATTTTTTCTAAGCTTTTAATTTCAGCCTCCGTTATAAAGCCAAGCAAACAGATTACTTAGAGAGTTTTAAAAATGAATACCGATGAATAAGTAGGTTGGTACAGACAGTAACAAAAGTCTCTCTCTCTCTGAAGAAGAAAAGACGCAGCAGTGGCGAGGAGTCGAAATATGGCGAAGGTAACTAGACCAAAAATTTCAAAAAAAAATCTCTTAACTGTATGGTGGATCGATGAGGTGGGATTTCTAAAAGGGAAGTCGATAGGAATCGGTATGTATGGACCTTTCACCACTGAGACGCAGTGATACTGACTCAGGGGCCATCACTGTTGTATCTTCTGTAATTTTTGAATCACGGTATTTTTCCTATAGCAGGTAAGATGTTCGTCGGCAAAACCATTTGTTTCCAAAGTGCTAGAACCGGTATTGCAACCACAACGCTAGCTTCATTATTAAAACGTGAGGAACGTGAACCTCATAATCGATAACAAGCATACTAGTTATGCTTGTTATCGATTATGAGGATCATATTCAAATGAAATAATATGAAAGACTTGAATGAGATGCCAAATAAAACACTTAAAACATTTTGTTACAAATATCGAGCAAAATCCTATTAATATTATAAAAAGTTTGAATACTTACGCAATAATAACAGAACTGGATTTAGATGTTATTTGGAACACGGGCAATTGTAGCGTGGATTAAAAATATGATAAATTTTATCCTGTCGTTCCACGGGAACGGGAACACTGTGGGCGAAACCACGGGCGGACAATTTTATTATATATAAATATATTATTTATAAAGGAAACAGAAAGCATTTTAATTTATATAAACTTTTCCTACCAGAAATTAAAAAAAATCCAAATTTACAAACATTAGTTTTGTTACTAACCGTACTTATAAGAGCAGGAAGTAAGGATAGCAGCCCCAGAGTGGACTTAATTAACTAAAGAATACCTACGCATCAATTAAGGGCCGGATTCATTCTGGGAACCATTAGCCCAATTTTGTGAATCTTCTTTCGTATTGGTTTTGTCGGATTGCGGTAGTAGGTATTATAATGCCCTTTAGCAAGAGAAGCGCTTTTTTTTTCACGACGGGGGGCTCTTAGACCACTTTGCGATTCCTTGCTTCAAAACCACGCCAATATCGTACATGGTTACGACATTTTCAAAATTCGTATTCTCTATGACACTTAAATGAAACCGTGTGATATGAACGTGACTTGCGCGTGGTATGAACTGACGAAAATTCCACGTTTGAGAAACCGTGGAATCAACGTGGAATCTGCAAGGAATCGTTGTGACTGTAAAGAAATTGATTGTTTTTATGCTAAAAACTATTTAAATAAATCTATAACGTAAGGTCAGAGACCTTCTGAACACCATTTCTTTCTTTAGGTATTTCAGTGAAATTTAGTGTCAGCTATATTAAATATTAAAGTCTACTATTACTAAGATTTTCTAAGATTGTATCGAATTCAACCACATGTAACTATAAAACTATTTTATTATGAACTTCTATGTAAGTATTTTGCACGTAACTACCGAAGACCATTTTTGATCTACACATAAGAATGAACTAGTGAATCACATTTTTAAACAAATTGATTTAAATGTAGTAAGATGTTTTAGATTTACATCAATGCAAAAGACAAATATTAGGGGCTATGTAAGTAAATTAGATATTATAAGACAAGTAACTTGTAAAATTTTTGGTAGTAACAAACGATTAGGTACTTACAATAACAAATCGCTTCAAATAAAATACCGCTACAACAAAATTCTTCAAACAAAATATACTCGTAGATACAATATTAATGTTTTAAAGTGTATGTAATATATTTCAATTGAAATACTAACCCCATATTCTAAGTCGTTCCTCCAAAACTTTTTACACTCCACTCAACCTCGTCGTGGGTAAAAATGGTAGTGTGCGCTAGGCCTAACACGGAGTGGCTACGTACTCTTAGGTTCCTCCAGGTCCTTACGGAGTTATGACTTAGAATACCGATTTCGAGGAGTATCTCGAAGAGGTTTTCAATGAGGTTTCGTTAAGTCGAGGACGAGTAAGTTTTGGAGGAACGACTTAGAAACAGACAAAATTCAATCAATTAATTTTCATTGTAAAAATCGATAACAAGAAATAAAAAAGTAAAAAGGAACGTTCAAAAACGTTCGAACGTTTATTTAAATTATTGTGTAATATTTTTTCTTTGTTATTGCTAAAATTGCATTGTTATGATATAAACGATTAAATATTAATACAAAAATAATAAAATCACGGTTAATTGTTAGTGATATTAAATTTTGCAAGTAATAAATTTAAAATCTTAAAAGTTTTAAGTTTAGTTTTCGAACGCACTCGTGCCTTCATAACGTACCAACGACAATTTGTCTTGGAGCGCGGTGGGACTTACAGATGAGAGTTGACCAGATTCCTTACTGTGGCAAGGGCAAGACACGATATTGACGGGTTTTATGCGTGGTAAGGTTTAAGTTTGGAATGTAAGTGGTCATAGTGAATAAGGGCCCTGATGTTACGTATTGATAAGGCCGAAGATGGAAGCGAGCCTCTCCCGGAACCCTCAACAACAGTTAAGGGGCTGGCTAGGTTATCTCTAACTGCCGGTACACAACAATGCTGAAAACATTGTTGTTATGGCGCTGACGCCATAACAACAGATTTATGGTGGTAGCTAGCCAGGCGGACTAACGACAAGTCCTACCACCAACCAAACCGAATACAATATGTACCCCCGCTGGGAATCGAACCCGGGAACCCCTCGATCTGTTACCGGTGGTTGTTACCACTAGACCACAGAGGCGGTTAAAGGCTTTTCGAAGTTGTGAAATCAGACCTTTTCACTCTTACTGATAACTTTTTATTTCCAAAAAAGTTACCTTAATGAGGAGCTCGTGGCGCAGTGGTTCGTGCTCTCAGCCTGCGATTGTTGTGGTTAAACATTTTTCGCAATGGTCGGTCACGGGATGGGTAACCAGAAATTTAGTATCTCGAGCTCCTCCGTGCTTCGGAATGCACGTCAAACCGTTGGTCCCGGCTGCATTTACAGTCGACCACTTTTTCTTGTTCTGTGGTTAAAACCCACCAACCTGCATTGGGCCCACTAGGTGGGTCATGGCCAATAAGGAGGGCCAGTGCCCCAGCAGTGGGGACATTAAAAATGGCTGATAACGATAACCATAACATAATCTTAACTTAGATGGGCAGAATAAATAAGCAAGTTATATAAAGAAAGTTGTAGAATAGTCTGTTTTTTCTGTTCTGTGAGAATAGTAGTTATGACCACGGCCCCTGAAAGGGCCCGAAAGGACAGGAAAACAGAACAGTAGTTAATTAAAACACCACAATTTTTATGACAATAAACAAAAGGCTTTGAAAATTCCCTGTTATGTTATGTATAGATTTTTTTTTAAATTTATTTTTCAATTAAAGGTGGGCGCAAAGTGATTTGGTTCTTCAAAGAAAACTTGGAAAACATGTTTACTGTACAGTTGATTGGAAAATTCTTTGATTGATTGACAATTCATAATAACGTGTCAACAATAAAATACAATGTATTCGTTCTCTTATAGTATGAAAGTGCTTTTTTGTATCAACCCAAAAACAGAGTCTAGACAATTTAAACAACAGCACATTGTCGAAAATTTGTAATAGCTAGGGGCCGGATTCTCGCGCCTTTGACATCTCGAATTCGATATTTTTATATCCTTAATTTCTTTATCAAAACGGTAAGTAAAATCTCTACTCCGCCAAATTCTTTAGTTTCAATGATCTTTGACAATCCTTTAATGTCGGAGATTTTTTTTCAGTGAGATTTTAATATTGATTTTCAAAAAAAATTCGAATTCGAGATGTCGAAGCCGCGAGAATCGGCCCCCTGATTAGACTGTGTTATTAATTATTAGTAACCTTAAATAGTTAGATGGAGGGCTGATACATTAGATACATGACGTGTTTTCTAAACATTGCAAATGAATTAATTAAATACGGCACTCATAGAAAAACTGTGGTTTGAACTTATTGGCCTCGGCCTGTCCGCCATTTAGATTTTTATTCAAAATCGCGGTGCACGATATTAGGTATGTAAATGGATAGGGAACGTAAAGAAAAGAAAAAACAAAACTTAGCATGGGTGCCTGATAACGACCCAATTTCCTGAATCCAAAAATGTAGACAATAACGTAAATACCTACACAACTTTTTTTTTCCTACTATATCTAAATACGAAAGAATATCAGTTTGTTTATTTGTTTGTTTGTCGCTCTTTCACGCTAAAACTACTGAACGGATTTGGATGAAATTTGGCATAGAGATAGTAGATAGTCTGAATTGAAACAAAGGATACCTACCTACTTTTTATCCCGATATTTCCACGGGAACGGGAATCACGCGGGTGAAACCGCGGGCGGTCGCTAGTTTACCATAACTTTAGGGTTTTAATCATACCATGTAAACAAATCGAATGGCCTATAATTTTTCCCCGAATCAAAGTTCCTTTTTTACTTTTCCATACTAAAACGTAGTTTTGCCGAATGAATTTGTATGGAAAAGTAAAAAAAACATCATTTCGAAAAAGTATACGATTTGAAATTTACATGGTTTTATTACAACCCTAAAATTACGTGATATCAAAATCTAAACCTACACGTTGTATAAAAACAATCTAGCAGCACTTTCCACGTATATTAATTGTAATATCATTTATGAACTATTATAAATCAAGCATGAACAATATGAGGAGAACAATTAAACGGCATGAAATATTGGGCAATTTTGCTAATTTATTCAGCAACGTTTTCTTACTTCCATTTTGCGTGCTCCATTAATCAAAGGAAAATTTTGAGTTAGCTACTAATTTTATTCAAACGGAACACGTGCACAATGGAATATTTTTATTTCCATATTCAAGTGAACAAAAATTTTTCAAGGTGGTTTGAACCTTTTGGCCTTGTCACCGGTCCGCCATTTTGAAAAAAAAATTAAAATCGCACATATATAATTGGATAGGCAACGTAAAGATAAACAAAAAATATCACACAACTTAGTGCTTGGTCAGACTGCACGCACACGCAGGCGCTGGGCGGGCGCGGCGCGATGACTGAAACATATGAAATCTTACCACGCCCGCGTGCCCACTGTGGACACTCGAATAAGATATTATATTTATGATAAGTTTTAAATTGAAAAATATTGGAAAAAATTAACTCGACCACAAGTGAATTCTCAGATTGGACTCGAACCCACGACCTCCGCTCCAATGCTCTGTCGATGTCTGTTCGAGTCCCATCTGAGAAGTCACTTGTGGCCGAGTTAATTTTTCCAATATTTTTCTATTTAAAATTTATCATAAGTATAAAAATAGCATTGAAAAATGCAAAAAATCTAAAATCACAAGATTTCTTAGGTTTGAGTACATCGCGCCGCACCTGCCTCGCGCCCGCGTGTGCAGTATGATAGCCAAGCACATAATGTCTTAAAGTGTCCGGTTAGTGTTATTAATGGAGTTAAAGATACAAAGGTAAAAAAAACTTTGGGTCAGCATTATTCATTTTTAACTCTAATTATCTGGGTAACGCGACTCTTCAGGGCGTTATATATCATAAAATTTTTTGTTCCTCTCTGTAAATTCTCCCTGTTCATTTTTAAAGATATAAACGTAAAAAAACAAAATCCGACTCATACTACTGGATTTGGACGAGACCAAATCCAGTAGTATGGCCTCCATACAAAAAAGTTCTAACGCCTTTTAAATGTACACCTTTGAATAATCTTCAGATAATATTTATTAATCAGAATTTATCCTTCTAAAAGTCATAATTCTTAAAGTCATAAATTACCAGGCTATCTACTATCTGTGTACCAAATTTCATCCGTTCAGTAGTTTTTGAGTCTATTCGTTGCAAACAAACAAACATTCAAATCTTTCCTCTTTATAATGTTAGTATAGATTAAAAGTACTACTGTAGGTACTGAGGCTGCAAATCCATATCTGTAAATAATTGTGTGTATATGCTTTACATAAAGGCATTCTTAACTAAACGCTCCTATTAGTTAGTTTGTATTAACAACACTATATTTCTAAGAGAAACATAGACTCCTACTTAAAATAAACAATTCGCGTCGAGGATCCAAATAACAAGAGACAGTGCTAGTATGCCGTTATTAGTACTAGTCTTTTTTTACAACCATAGAGATAAATCTACCCACTTCACAGGTAACTGTGTTCTTTTAAGCTTGTTTTATCTTAGAACTTACCTAGAGTTTTCTGTTACCGGCAGACCGTTAACGTAATTCTTGGAGCAAACTAAACGTGGCCAAAACAAATAGAATAAAATTTTGCGAGCTCTCCTCGAGTACGGTCGTCCAAGTTTTATTTGTTTTTCTAATGAGTTACACAAGAACAGATGTGAATACATGTTGGAGGAAGATTTTAAATATTGTGAAGAAAGTTGTTTATATCTTAGCTGTGTTGTTATTAAAGGCCACAGTGGCGAAGCGTCTATATACCAGGATTCCCATCAGCTTCCCTTATGAAATATCAATATGTCAAATATATAAGATTATTAGTTTGTTGTATTGTTCACTAACTTCAATTCGAATTGATTAGTTATATTAATCGATTTACTTTGTATCGAGAACTTCGTTGGAAATATGTTTTACTTAATTTTTGTATACTCCGGCTTCTATTCTGAAAATCAGCACCCTTCGCCAATGACCGTCAGTCTAATAATCTATACCTAGTAAGAAGGCCTATCTTGGTCACGTCATACCAACCACCGTGTTATTTTGGATAGATAAACGAAAATATCTAGGCGATAAAACCCCAAGGAGTAAAATGTTCAAGCTAAAAATTAAACTTAAACTTATTGTAGTAGTTAGGTATGTAAGTAATACAGTATAGGTAATCGATTATGGCTGAGTGAGTGAGTGTTTTGAGTATATGTGTAAAAGGTTATTATTAAAATACGCTACGACATTTGGTAAGTCAAATTACCAAATGACGTATCGTATCCCGGTAGTGTATCTGTGTATTGGTGATGGTGAATAAGGGTATTTATGTTCTGTATGACTGTGTGCGTTAAATTATATTATGTGTTCATAAAAATTGTGTTTGTATAGTTACGTAGTATCTGAGGGTATGGGTATGGGTATAGGGTATATTATGTTAGTAAATAAGTACATAAACTGTATCCACGAGAGCTGCTGCCGACAAACTGTTACGCAGTTTGGCAGATGTGATTTTTTAATTTGTGTACTTTTATTTGGAAAATAAATGAAAAAAAACCACTGTCTTATTTTGGATAGATAAACGAAAATATCTAGGCGACAAAACCTCAACTGTAGTAAGATTGAAAACGATAAAGAAGACGTAAAATGTTCAAGCTAAAAATTAAACTTTTAATTCATGAAAAACAAATGCCAATAATAGGTATTTTTGTTAATCAACCATGCATGAAATTGCTTTGTCGCCGATCAATGATATACTTACAATATTCCTTCCAATTACCGAATACTCGGTAAAATTTACATAGAAAACGTACATTACTTACATATTTTATTAGATATTTTTACTAATTATCTAGTCCCACGTTAAGTTTCATGAAGAACTTGTGTTATGGATACTAATTATCTGGGTAACGCGACTCTTCAGGGCGTTATATATCATACAATTTTTTGTTCCTCTCTGTAAATTCTCACTGTTCATTTTTAAAGATAATAATAAATAAATATTCGCATACAATCACACCAATTATCTAGTCCCACGTTAAGTTTCATGAAGAACTTGTGTTATGGATACTAGATAACGGATAAACATACATATATATACTTTTTTTTTTGTAAATACATACTTAATATATATATTAAACACCCAGACCAAGACAAATAGACATGTTCATGCACACAAATATTTGTCTTGTCCGGGGATCGAACCCGGGATCTCTGGCGCAGAAGGCGGGGTTAGTACCTCTGCGCCAAACAGGTCGTCGAAGGAATAGGTTTTTTTTCCAAAAAAGATCTCTTTGTAGTGAATGGATGTTTCCACACAACATGAAATGACAGGCTAGAAGCTTAAAAGAAAACATGGCACACAATTATTTTTGTAAAATACAAAGTAGGTAAGTTTGTATGTTTGGTAAAAATATTTATTTTATGTTGCTTTGAAGAAATAAAAGAAGAATATTTGCTTTTATTGATCAATCGGGGAACTTCCCAGTTGACCAGTAAAGTTTTTTTTGGGAAACGTTTTCTCGGAAGGACTAAGGATAAAGGAATAATTTATTATTCAATTGAAAGACCTGTTAATGTTCTATTAATTGTGATATAAATGTTTTCTATATATCTATTACTTTTTTTTAATAAAGCTCACTAAAAAAACTCTACTGGTCAACCGGGAAATTTCCCCGACTGTACCTCGATTGCACAGTTTATAATTCGTTCTAATGAAGTTTTTTTTGTAAAAAGCCTATTGTGGTCGCTTCTTGTCGTATAATCTGTGATTTAACTAATTTATGTTGCATATTCGGCTGAAGACCACAGAAAACAGGGCCGGCAAAACCCTTTACATTTTGCATATTATGAAAAAGTTATTCCTTTCTAAAATAGTCGGATGTTCAACGCCATTATAGCATAATATTTATCCCACAAATCAAAATTCATTTCATTCATTTTATATGTAATTTTCAGGTAGTTATAGTGAAACGCCGCTATACGCGCCGTATCAATCTCCGACGCATCCCATTCCTCCACACTCTCACAACATAAAATTAACAAAACAGGGGTCTTACCATCAACTATTTTCGATCGTTTTTAGGTTATTTTTAGGTTGTGAGAGTGTGGAGGAATGGGATGCGTCGGAGATTGATACGGCGCGTATAGCGGCGTTTCACTATAACTACCTGAAAATTACATATAAAATGAATCGCATTACATTTGATGTCCCCCGAATTACAATAGTTTATTATTACATATAAAATTAGGTCAAATAATACGTATATAAAATTATAGTTATGTAAAGAAAACATATCAAATGACACTTATGGGATATAAACGTTAGGGTAATTGAAAATATAGAAAATAATAATTATAAGAAATATAAAACAATAGGTTAAATAAAAATTATGTCATATATTTTTAGGTCAAATAAAAATTATATCAAGTGAACGTTAGTAACAATGAAATTATATCAACTGTTTTTTATGCCAACTGAATCGCACCCGTTTCAATCTTACCATACTATTTTGTACTTCTGTCAAAACACAAGTTTACTCTTAAAGTAAACTTGTGTTTTGACAGAAGCATCGTCTCCAAAGTGTAAAGTGTATCATAAAGTGACAGCCTCAATAAAAACAAAACGCAAATAAATCTTATGATTTGATGGTTTTTAATAGATGATGGTAGGCCCACTGAAGAACATTAACTATAGGTAAACAAATTGTAAAATTATTTGCAAGTGGCCGGTACTTAACTGTAAAATTTAAGATCACACACAAAAGTGTACCAGAGCGTGTTTAATAAGTCCATTATGACAATATCGTTAAGGAATCGTGATGTGAATTCCCTGACAATTAATTAATTTGTTTATTTTCTATGGAGTCTTTTCTCTGCACTCTTACAGTTTGATCAATATTATTCATTCTTAGAACTCGTTGGTTCCGAATTGGAATAAAAAAAAATAATGTTAAACGTTCACGTTTTTATGTATCAAACACATGAATAAAACACACTTGTACATTTTCTACACGGGTGTCAGGTGAAATCGAACATATGAATGATTCAGTTCATCTGTTTATTTGTTTTTGCGTAACGTATCGCCGCAGTTCCATTTGGTTTATTTATGAGCGGACCCAGAAGAATTCATCACATCAGCGAGAGAGCCCGAACGTTTGCGTTCCGTAATTAAATGTGATAATGACGTCACAATTAATCCTAGGGCACACGATGAAAATTGTTTTCAAAATCGCAATATAAATCATCTTTTCAGGTCATGCTTATAATATATTTAATGAGCCTTTTTTGAACGTTTCTTTGCCGCCTGCCTTTCTCTATTCTATAGTACCTTCTGCATGTATGTAATATAAGCACCTGTGGCCCCGATGAAGTCTAGATTTCTTAATATTAAACCAATTACTCCATATACAGTTGGTTATTATTAATCTATACTTATAATATTATAAAGCTGAAGAGTTTGCTTGTTTGAACGCGCTAATCCCAGGAACTACTAGACTGATTTAGAAAATTCTTAGACCATTAGAAAGCTACATTTCTCCCAAGTGACATAGGCTATATTTTATCCCGATATCCCCACGGGAACTGGCACCACGCGGGTAAAACCGCGGGGATCCGCTAGTGTTATAATACGTATATTTATTATACATAAGAACAAACGTTCGAGCTAACCGCGGGACAATAACTCACCCTCTAGGCACATATTGTAAAATAAAATAATGTTTTAAATCCTTCTACAATTCAGTATAATTCGGTTCAACATTTTAAGTAAGTATAATAAAATTAAATGAAAATATATCTTCTTCTATCTAAATATATAAAAGAAGAAACTGACTAACTAACTGACTTATAAAGAAAGAAAGAAAGAAATAGTTATTTTCACCTCACACGCTCTGAAAAGGAGGTTTTGTCAATCAGTTTAGGCGTAGAGTTTTGCTTTTTGCTTTTTGCCCAGCGCAGCTAAGTACTTTTTTAATTAAATACCTAAAAATATGTCATAATGCGTTCTGAATCGGACTATTGACTTTTTTGTAATATTTAATTCTTATTTTAAATAGCTTTAAATTATTTATAATACTGCGTTTTAGTTTTATTATATTATTTTAGTTCATTGAATCATAAAAACAATAACAATAAGATTAAAGTCAATAGTGCGATTCGGAACGCATTATGACATTTTTTTTTTTTTCATTTATTGACCAAAAGTATTACAAAATACATGATATTTAATTAACACACCGCTACAAAAGCCGTTTCGGCTTTAACTGTGGCGGAGGAGTTCAGCAAATATAACAAATTTAAAATGTTAATAAATTGTTAGAAAACATAAAAAATATAAGTACATGTTTTTTTTTTTTTTTTAAAGTATTATAACTTAATAAGAAACACATATTGTAGTTAGTAAAGAAATTTTGATTAGTAGATTATTTTTTTATACACAAAAAATTATAGTTACAATCATGTGATTTTTGTATAATAACACATTCATTATATGACTTGCTATTTGTTAACTATATTATCCGAAAAATATTTCTTAACAACTGTTTTAAAATTATTCTTTTCTATATAGTTCCGAACAAAATCGTCACTCATTTCGTTAAGCAAATCCGGTAACAAACATTTCCAATTTCGTCTCCCGTAGAAATTTCTAAATTTAGGTATATTGAACTTTTTATTATGTACTTTTCTTAAGTTTGACGGACGCGTGTAAGTGATTAATTTAAAACAATTGCAATGTTCATCGACTAGGATGGACAACTTAGTTTTATCGTAAACCGTTAATACCTTACAATGCTCAAATAAGCTAGTCTCGCTTTCCTTTAATTTGATTTGAATCTTAGTTGGAACTATTAGACGCAATAACCTGTGTTGTAGCTTAATAATTTTCTGCAAATGTGTTTTGAAAGTTCGGCCGTAACTACTTAAGCCATATCCAATTATACTATCAGCTAATGCCATATACAAAATCCTTAATGTAGTATAAGGAAGTTTATAACGTAGTATTGAAAGTTTTGAGGCTATGGCCCGCAACCTATCACAAATATATTCTATGTGTGGAGACCAATTAAATCTATAATCAATTATGAGTCCTATGTACTTATGTTGGGGTACAAATTCTATTCGCGGGCATGAGCATTGCATGCTACTACTGCTGTGTAGGCATACGTGTACATGTGCAGCGATGGAAGGTGTGTATGAAGTTTTATTGTGAGAGGAATGGATATGGATTGCCTTTGTTTTGTCTGCGTTAATGACGAGGCCGGCATCGTGCGCCCATTTACATAATAAGTCAAAATTTTGTTGCGCTTGACGCTCGGCGATGTGTATGTCAGTATGAGCGGCGATGATGCAAGTGTCATCAGCAAACTGGTACACTGAGCCCTCCTTAATTACGTTACACATGTCATTAACATACAACAGGTACTCAGTTGGGCCGATGATTGAGCCTTGAGCTGTGCCCTCTTCAGTTGTTTGTTTTTTGCTTAGTGAATCACCGATTTTGACCACGGTACACCTGTTGCAGTGATAATTTTTAAACCATTGGAGTAGGGGGCCCTGTATACCATTCCGACTAAGCTTTTCAAATAATACACATATTTTTAGGTATTAAATTAAAAAAGTAGTTTGCCGCGCGAGGCCGTTATAAGCGATTTTCTACGCCGGAACTGATTAACAAAACCTCCTTTTCAGAGCGTGGGAGGTGAAAAATAATAATTTAAACTACTAATATATTAAATCTAAACTGTGTGCCGCATCGACGGAAAAGGGCAATAACTCAGTGATCCCTTGAGAAAACCAGAGGAAACGCGTGGACGACACAGACGTGAATGCAAAAAAAGAACTACATTAAAAAGTACCTGTATAATTTCAGAAACAACGTAATTATAGTACTCGTGGGCACAATTATAATATTAATTTGTAAATACATTATATGCAATAACAAATCTATAAAATGAATTTATTAATATTTTGTTTAATACAAATTTGTTTCTAAACGAGTATTAAAAATTGACATTATTATTATTCTGTATCAGCATTAAAATATATAGATTTTAGTAAATAAGAATTTTAGGTTTTTAGGTTATGCCTGTGCCCGCAACTTCGTTCGCGTGAGAACCGGAACATCGTTTGCAATCCTTCGGGACAAAACTTTTGGTAATGCGGTCTTTTTAACCGACTTCAAAAAGAAAGAAGCTATTGAGTCGCCTATATTCTTAATTTGTTTAAGAGAATACTTAACACATGATACCATTTCATTACATTCTTATCATCTTATCGCCTTCAATTAGCGAAGTTTATCAATTCGCCAGTACTTACCTATATTTTATTATAGAACTAAAAGTAAAAGGATTTTTTTGTTGTATATATTTATGTATATATATATATTTTATGATAATAATTAGATAATAATAATTAGATTAGAACATCAGTCATGTTTCAATGTGGCTTTGTAACACGCTTTCGAAATTAACAGAGTTGCTCAAGATTGTTATTTTTGGTCACCCACCCCGTGACCGACTTTGCCAAAGTTACTTAACCACATAATCCGCATAATTTCCCTTACGTAGGTTCTGTACAGCTGGTAAAATAATTTACACGCATAGAGAAATAGGTAACACTTCATAAGAAAGTGTACTGATCGGCTGGGAAGTCATACCATTCATAACAATCATGATTGGACAACATGAATCCATTCTTACCCCCTGTACCATTTGCTCTATCCACAGAACAAAACAACTTTAAGGGCTGGTATTACCACCTACTAATAAGTTCTGGATAGTTTAATTGACAGATCTTTTGACAGTTTGTTATATGAAAAAATTACAAATTATATCCCACATAAGCTAACCATAACTTATCAGTAGTTGGTGAAACCTACCTTAGTGTAATACCCATATTTCGATTCGTTTTTAGCCATGAGTCCTGTCTTAGTGAAAACAAAAAGGTAATGACGGAAATGTCAAAAATCCATTTACAAAAAATACGCCAGAGTTGGTGCCAGTGTGCTACTAACGTACCTAAGTAGTTAAAGTTAAGGTCAATCATTATTAAGTTCATATAACTTTAAAGACAGCGAAAACGACAGCGTTTTCAGGATTTTCTGAAAAATACTGTAGGTACGGTTTGAGGAGGCGCAGTGTTTCGCGTGCCTCGGAAAGCACATGGCCTCATGGCCCATTCTTCTTATCTTATGACTTATCCTTCCATAAGTAAGGCCAGTGCCCCGGCAATGGTGACATAAGAAATGGTAAATGACGACTGTTCAATCTGTTCAATTTATAAAAGAACTAATTTTTTTAGAGATTACGACAAAATATTCATAAACGCCATCTTTCATGCACGCCATACCGCTAAAGTAATAAAAAGCAGGGAGTTTCACCCCAGTTCTTATCGTAATAACACGTGTTGTGTGTGAGGCTCCGTTTTTAACTCAATCTACAATAGGTATAATTTCTTTAAACTTCAAAATATATTTACTTGACATTGGCAAAATTCGCGAATTTTATCGCGAGCAAGCCATTAACTAAGGAAGAAGAATAAAAGCCAGCAAAAAGGATGTAGTTAGTTACGTCAAAATATATTTTTCAAGAAATAATATCAACAACTGTTGCTAAGCAACCAAATCTTTAACGACGCGTAAATTCTGCCTTTTGCATACGCACGTTACAACATACATTTCTCCGTCCGTCCTCTCTTTAAAATGTAATTACTTTTAATAGAGTTGACCGATTTTGATGAAATATAGCCTATACGGTAAGTTAACGGACTTTAAACATATAAACAATTCTGTGGACTAAGATCAGTGGGTTTGGTGTGATGCTCATTCAAACACACAGGACATACAGACAGACGGACAGACAATAATTCTAAAAATTATAAATATTGGTTCTCCTGCTTATTCTGAGTCCCCATAACTATTTTTTTTTGCAAATCCAAGCAATGTACAAACACGCTAAACTTTTATTCTTATTATAAGTATAGATTATAAGACACTTTACACAGGAGCAGAAACCGTTTTAAGCGATCAGTTTGAGTCGACAAAGGCGAATAGAAGATATTTCTTTACATATAAGAAAGATATTTCTTCTTTTTTACTAAATCTTTCTGGACCAAGCTCTAAAGACCACGCTGACGAAGTCGCGGCGGAAGCTTGTAATGAAATAAAGCATGGAATCACGTTTTGACAACACCCACTTCGCGTGTCGTAGCACCATATTACTACGACTGACTACGAGTCGTAATCGTAACGCATGCTACGAGTAATGCTAATGCATCGTAGCGTAGTGGTGAGTTACGTTAGTGAACTTAGAAAACAAATATAGCAAAGTAGGTAGTATGAAAAGAGAATAATTTGTTCTTCTTTAGTCTAGATTTTACCCGTGGTTTCACCCACGCGATTCCAGTTCCCTTGGGAATATCGGGATAAAAGTATCCTATTTTGTAGTAATGGAAACCTAGATCGTGGAATGGAAATTGTGTCATCGTTTACTTCAAAGTTAGACAAGTAAAAGTTCGTGGCGTGCTCGCGCTTTCAATGGACACAGTTAAATTCTAGGCACATAACCGTTTAAAATCAGCCGATTTTTGCGTTCTGCACACGTACGTACGTACCGCATGAACTGTCCCCAGGGCAGGGCAACCTGGAATTGTGGCACTGCAGAATTAGTAAGTTAACTTTTTTATCAGTTGGTAAAAATATGCTTTTACCGGCCTGTAGTGTATCTTTTCTTTTTCAGCCACATTTTGCTGTCGTAACAGCTATCTTGACGTGGATCATTTTTAAGTGCACAAAGTAATTTTAAACAAAAAAACTACTTACTTAAAAGGATACTAACTGTTCCTGTGGGAATATCGGGATAAAAAGTCCCCCTATGTTCATAACCAGGCTTTCTACTGTCTACCAAATTTCATCCAAATCCGTTCAGTAGTTTTTTAGTTCATTTGTTGCAAACAAACAATCTAATCTTTCATCGTTATAATATAGTATAGACAAATGTGTGCGGAGCCCTCGGTGGGCGAGTCCGACTCACTACTGTGTCCAGTTTTTTTTTACATCATAATACGCTGTAGGCCGGCGTCGTTACATCAATCCATGCGTCGAATATCCTTGCAATCAAAATAAATATTTTTACAAATGTTTAACGATCACTTAAGACGCAACAGCCAGTTTTATATTTATATTAGTAGGATAGTAGAAGTAAACAGCTACAGATAGTAGTAGCTGATATATCTACCCAAAATGAAATAAGTATCATGTTGTAAATTGATTCAAAAGAATATTTTTATAGATCGCATAATCGAACTTTGCATATGAATAAGATCCTATCGCAATACAATTCAAGCATAACAAAAACCATTACAGCAACGTTTAAAACGCAAGAACCCTTAATTTTGACAGCTAACGGTATCTACTTAGTTCGGAACGTCGAACGTCCCGTCTGCTGAAATGAAGTTTGCCTCGTACAAATGAAGTTGATTAGATTCACTCTGTTTACAGATAGCAAAATTCGCGCTTGATTGAAGACCTTCTGAACGGACGCAAAAAGTTTAAATTATAAAGTGCTAGTCACCGCCCGTGGCTTTGCTGTTTCCAAACTTGTGAAAGATAAAGTTTGCTTAATGTAATTTCTACAATCAATAGAAGAATTTTATTATGAACAAAGGAAAACGCTTAGCATTGCTTAACGTTTTTTCAATTATTCATAATTTTGGAATCATTCATTGTTCTTTTCAAGATTAAGGGCGGATTCGACCAAACTTGAGTAAGTTTTTACTCGTGTGTAAATTAATGCTTATTCTAAGAGTAAGCTAATTTTGCATTTTACCAACTACTAACCCAACTACACGCTAGTAAATAGTTAGACGGGCAATTTTGGCGGAGTAAAGGTCTAATCTGAGAATAACAGCTGTCAGAGCAAAGGTGTCACTTGTGAAAATAAAATAACCTCAATTTCGTTTTTGTTTATCGTCACACATATTGATTTGTAATAACAAATTTGTAAGAATAATGTCCAAAATAACAGAAAACAACACATGGACAAAAGTACCACGCAAACGAACACAACCAAACATAACCTAGAAACTAGAAATAACAAGCTGTCAACATTTGACATTTCACGTATTATCCTACAAAATTCAATTGTTGTGTCATTTCAAGGTAAGCTAGATGTAACAAAAGTACAATGATTTTTGTCGGTTTATACATTCGTTCATCATTCTTTTTAATACACAGAATAACAATACCGAATATAACGTATTCCTCGAGTACATTGGAAAAACGCGTAAACGAAGATACCCAAGGGTAAATTCAAGGAGTGAAATTATTCCCGTAATCGTAACACTCGTGTAACTTTGTGTTTGGTCGAATCCGCTCTTAGAAGATCAACTATACTTTAAATAACAACACTCAGTAATCATCGATACACACAAACGTTCACGCCATATTTCCTTCGCGCGATTGGCAGAGCGTCAGAGGTGCATCTTGACAATGAATGAAATGTTTCAAGTTTGAAGTTGAATAACCATCAACAGACTGAACGCGCTAGCCAACACACCATCGAAATACTCGAACAATTAAATAAACAACGATATTTCTTTTAAAGTTTCTTAATATTGATAATCGACTAAGTATTGAGAATAAAATTTGCTATTGTGAGTGAAATTTCTTTGCTTTTCTTTAAAACAAAATTGGATGTCGTTGGAAGTTAGTGAGTCAAATTAAAAGTGTTTTAGAGTACTTTGTAAAAACGTTTTTGTTTTGAAAAAATAACAGAATATGACAATTTCATTTGTTTTTACTTTCATATTCAAGATAAAAGGGAACTGCTACAAATTGCTACTTGAAAAGTATTGGTAATTACTAGAAAAGTTCTTCTCAAAAACTTTGTCCTTATTAACCCTTGGTATGCCTGGTGGATCGAAGTCACGTCGTGTGCCTGGTGGGTCTGAGCGACCCGAATTTGAGTTTTATTATTTTAACATTAATAAATTTGCTAAAGATTTCGTATTGCATTTTGGCAATTATATTTACTATATTTGTAGAAAATAAATAAAAAATACAAATATTAATGTATTAACGTTATTTATTTATTAAACAAAAATATTGCTTTTAAAACATAACAAGAAATAGACTTTGCAGTTTTAATATTATCTTCTTAATCTTAATCTTAATATATATAAATCTCCTGTCACGATGTTTGTCCGCGATGGACTCCTAAACTACTTAACCGATTTTAAATTAAATTGGCACACCGTGAGCAGTCTGGTCCAACTTAAGAGATAGGATAGCTTTGATCCCAAAATTCCCACGGGAACGGGAACCACGCGGGTGAAACCGCGCCCGGCCTCTAGTTATCTTATATTTAAAACAGATAATGGCATCGTTCCTCAGTTGTTTGGAGATTTTTACTGAAACAAAAATAGTTATTTTCTTCATAACTTACGAAAATTACAAAAAGTATATGTGTATGCATTTAAGTCACGCCTGGGAGGGTCCCTCAGACCCGCGCACACTTTACACGCGTGTTACTCAAGCGTGCACTCGCGGTGAACTCTAGGAGGGGTGATAAACTGACCTCTAGTCTATTTCAGGAAGCTATAATGACGCGCAATGCATAAAACTTAAAAGTTAAAAAGTTATCAACGTTTTAATGATACAGTGGGTCTGTCAGACCCACCAGGCATGTGAAGTGTTAAGCTGTTCGCAAACGCTTAGACTGAACATCGTTAGCTGTGGCAATACAAATTTTGACGACTCTTGATTGATGTATATTCTTATACCACAGTATCTGTACCTTCACATCTTCAGACCATAGTTCTGATATAAGTATTCTGACTTTGTAAAATAAGTATTTAAACTACTTGCACTTGAGATGCAAATGTTCATTTAACTCAAAAAAAAATGTGTTTCGAATGGGCAGACTATAGGCTTTATAGTATCAATTTCTAAAGTGCTTTCGTTGAAAACGACAACAAATTTTCAACAGTAAAGTTTTAATTTATCCATGTCAACGGACGGATAAAGAAATACTTGGAAGTTTGTTCAGAAACCGATTTTCTGCTTGAAATGGTTCATCTCCTTTGCGGTGATTTCACGAAAAGTAATCGGATAGAAAACTTTCGTTACGCGGCTTTCCGGATAATCTTTATTGCCTCTTATAAATATAAGCAGGAATTCAAGGACCATGCGGGTATTTTTAAAAGAATGTTAAAACATGTTCTTGCGTAAAAATGGTAGCTAAGAGATAAGATTACTAAGCTAATTGACATTTTTTTATAAACTACTCAAAACAAAATAGGGCCCACTAATAAATAATCTGGTATTTTGTCTAAAAAAATACAGGACATTGTTGACATGTTTACAAAACTTTAACAATATTTCAAGCGACAGTTTAAATGTTATTCTTAAGTGGGTAAAGAAAAAGCGGAGTGCCCTAATAATCGTTCAATTTTAAAATTCCCTATTACTTCTGTTCTCAGTCTTATCTAACTGTTCCTGTTGCACCTTGGTGCTTTATTCATTTTGTTTTGTTTTCTACATTATTTGCGATTATGCCTGGTTCTCGTCGTCATTTGGATATGGAAACAGCATCAAGAGCGGTGTCTATGCTTCAGGAAGAACATTCACAGAGATCAGTGGCAATACGAGTTAGTGAACAGTGGCAATACGAGTGTATGAACTTATGTAAACCTGTATTCGCAATAAAGAACATTTGATTGATTGATTGATTGATTGATTGAGTGTTTCACGATGCGCTATCCGTAACCTGGGGGAACGCTACCAAGAGACTGGTAGTGTTGCTAGGAGAGCGGAAACAGGAAGAACTCGAGCTACCACTGACAAGAAAGACCGTTATATACGATTGACTGCACGTCGAGAATATAACCGCCGGGCCTTACAAAATCATTTACGCCAATCTACTGGCACGCGAGTTAGTGATCAAACCATTCGGAATAGACTTCATGAGGATGGCCAACGATCCAGAATGCGAGTAATCTGGCTCAAACTGACAAGGGCGCATCGTGCAGCACGGTTATGGTTTGCTCGCGACCACTTAAATGGACCATGGATAAATGAAGGACCGTACTGTTTACAGACGAAGCTAAGGTGAAGTTTTTTAGTGACGATCGTCGAGACCGCGTGTGGAGTAAAGAAGGCGAACGTTTTTCAGAAGCCTGCATTCACGGAACAGATCGTTTCGGGGGTCCAAGTGTAATGGTGGGCGGTGGAATAAGTTTGTAACGATGCCATTTCGTTCTAGCCTTATGGATGGATGTTCTTCTATAATGGTTAGAAACTCCGTAGTCTCACTCTATGGTAATCAAGTTGTATTTTTATCTGTTCTGTCTAAATTCAAATTTTCTCCGTTCCACGTTTCCTGTTCAGCTCATTTTGACGTAATCATACAGAAACCAGCTACCTGAACGGTACTATTTTAAAGTTTGGTAAATAATTTATATTTCTCTAAATACATCAGGAACCCGATACACGGGTTCGTTATTTACATACAAATAAAACAAGTCTCCCGGAACCATTCTTTTTATTCCGTTCCCATTATTTAAACGAGTGCGGCGGTTCCGACGTTCCGGCGACTCTAGTGCTGCCGGACTAGGAGCCCCGTCACAAGTTTAATGGACAAAACTGAACTGGTATTTTAAGAAGAAGGCACCGTAACTGCTGCCAGTTACATCGAGCGTGTAATCCAACCTCATGTCATCCCATTTGGGAAAAGAATCGGTGAAAACTTCATTTTCATGCACGATAATGCCCACGCGGTTACGGCTCATCACTCAGAGAGCACTTTTGGAAGCCAATATTACGGTTCTTCCGTGGCTAGCCATGAGCGGGACTCATCCTCGATGATAACGAACATTTATGGGATCAATTAAAAGAAGCCTTAAGTCTAATTTCAGTCATGTGAATGGCCGAGAAGACCTCATAAACGCCCTAAAAGTCTGTTGGGAGCATATACCGACTGAAAACGTTATCCATTTAATCGAAAGCGTTCTAGATAGACTGAGAGAGTGCATACGGACTAGACACTTAGTAGCGAGAAGGTCCTCCACCAACTCGCTAGGTACTAAAAATTAATTTTTTTATAAATTTGTGTGAAAATAGTTGTAATATTCAAACTTTACTATCTTAGATAATTTGTGTTATTTTCTTAAAAAATGTTATTACTGTGTAATTCACATAAAACTTTTAATTTTCACAGTTGTTTATGTATACACAATTTCCAAACGCCAGTTTTAAACACACCCATTAAAAAAGAACTTAAGGAAAAGGAAAAATAAAATATAGCTAAAAACAGGATGGACCCTATTTTGTTATGAGTAGTTTACTTCACTTAATTTATTTTAAGAATTTTAGTAAAACTGCTTCTTATATGTAGCATTTCCCCCTGATACCTATATTGTGGCAAAAACATCGTTGCATTTACCTTTGTCATTCATTTTTGAATATCAGTTTTCATGCGTGAAAATAAAGATATTTACGTTTCAAAAGTAGACGATACATTTCATTGGTTTGTCAATAAAGTCGATCGAATTAGCACGATTGTTATTTGGTCATATTTAGCAATAATTCCCATAATGCATAAGTAGATTCAGAGCTATGGAATAGCCTCGCTCATAATCCCTACTCAATTGGAATTCCCAAATCCAGACGCACGTGCCTGCGTTGTATTTAAGCAACGCGACACTATCCAATAGATCGATTGGAATATTTATGTTGAATGCAAACGATTCAGTTTGTTTCAAACAAATGGGTGGATCACTTTTTAACTCGTTTTAGATGAACGGTTTTTTTTATCTAGAAAGCGTTACTGAAAATTGAATCTAGAATAAAAATCATATTGATTCGTTTTTGGAAAATATCCAATCTAACCGCGTCTCGAGGTAGTTACTTATTCTCCAAAAATGTTTAATAACATAAAACGTGGAGATACGGTGTTTCGGTTGTGAAATTTAATCGCCCAAAAGCCAGAAGTTACAGGTATCTGTAAAAAAAAAAATTATAGGCACCATAAATATGATTTCGGCGTTGTATTCAAAGCGTAATCGCACGTCCTAAATCTCCAATGGAAATTGTTCGATAATCTACGCTCGCAGGAATATTTCGAAACGTTTTCTTTTTATTGCAAAGATCCGTAAATTGCGAAATCATTATCGAAAGCCGATACTGGCTATGAATATTTTTTGGAAAAAAATACAGGACCCTGACAATAAGTGTCAATAACCAAACCAAACGAACTCGTTAAATACTGACATATTTTAAAAGACAATGGTGAATAAGTTGTTAATGTTGTTTTCTTTGTCTCTTTGCTTTTCCAACCACATACTACTACATCTAGAACAACTAAACGGATTCCACAAAAGAGAATTTAAGAATATTTAATATTATTTCAATATACTAAATCTAAAAAAGGTCGGGACCGTAAATTGACGTGAAGGCTCACTAAATAGTGACAATTAGACAGGGTTTATAGATCTATTTCGCGAAAGTAAGCTTAATATTTTTAGTTATATTGACGACCTCCGTGGTAGAGTGGTACGTACCCACACCGATTTCAAGGTGTCGCCTACTCTGAGGTCCCGGGTTCGAATCCCGGTAAGGGCAAAAGTTTGTATGATGATTACGAGCATTTGTTCCTGAGTCATGGACGTTTATAGGTGGGGGAAAAAGTTTCTTCGCATTTTTTAAGAAATGTCAAAACAATTTTTAGTATAGTTTATTTACATTTAACTAAAGTATGTAGCTGCCATTTTGTCATCTTGTAGGTAGGGACATGATCCATTGCTATAGAAGTTTTGGGGCTTCTCATCAAAACACCGCAATAAGTGGTTTTGGCAGTCCTCTCGTGATGTTAACCTGACACTGCCTAAATAATTCTGACCGAAACAGGTAGATATCGGAAGATGCAAGGTCAGGACTATACGGCAGATGCATTAACACCTCCCAGCCAAACTCTCTTAATTTTTGCTGAGTGGCTAAAGATGTGTTAAGTCTAGCGTTATCATGATGAAAAACCACACCCCTTCTGTTGATTAATTCCGGCCGCTTTCTCTCAACTTCTTGTTTTAATCTCATCAGTTGTTCGCAGTAGAGTTCAGAAACGATGGTCCTGCCTGGTGGTAACAGCTCATAATGAATAATGCCCTTCCAATCCCACCACACACACAACATCACCTTGTTGCGAGTTAACCCGGGTTTCGCCACATCTGTGAAGCCTGACCAGCCTTTGACCACGACCTTTTATCGCACGTTCTTGTCGTACGTGATCACCTTTTCATCACCATTACGTACGGTTTCATTACGTCGTAATAAAGAATCACAAATGAGTACACGGTTCATTAGGTTTCTTTCATTGAGCTCGTGAGGTACCCAAATATCGAACTTTATTTGTGTAACCAGTTTTTTTCAAATGCGCCAAAACTATTTTGTGGTCAATTCCCAGTTCTTAGGCTACGTCGTAACTAACTGATATGCCGATCTTGCTCCACTTTTCAGAAATGGCAACCATTTTATCCGTAATAGGGCGACCAGAGTGACGTGCACCAAACCAAACCAAATTTGTGCTATCCTCACAGATACTGCAGTAGGTCCATAAACATCGCAATTTTTTTTCGCGGCTTGCGTTGCCTTTTTACGTTTTATGTAGTAAAATTTTATAATGTATCGAATGTCTGCATTAGATTCACTCATCTTGACAGTAAGAAAAACAAATGAAAATCACACATGTTCCTAATTTATATATATATATATATTTTATTTTTATTTTTTTTTAACATTTATTGGCACACACACACACTATAGAATAAAAAATAAAAAATCTTAAAGTCAAACCTTACAAACTATAACTTATGGAATATGCAGATGTGGGGCCAATATATATCCTGGCTCAGCATTTTGCTTCTGTGCCATTCTCAGATGGGAGGAATGAAACACAGAAGCGCTGTTATTCTGCCAGGATGCTACGTCTGACGTTCTAAAAATAGAGAAAAAAATAATAATAATATAATAAATAACTACATATACATACACAAAATTAAAAAATATAAATAATATACATTAGATATTAATATACAACATATAATAATATAGCCATATAAATAAACGAATGAAAGGCAGAGTGTTCCACTTCTTTGCCACTCTCAAGGCACGGAAACGGGACGTTTTAGAAAAAAAAAAATGAAAACTTTTGACAGCCAATTGCGCGTAAAAGTGGCATCACTTTTAAAATTTGTGTCTTGCGTTTGTTTGTGCGTTTGTGTTTGTTTGTATATAGCTTGCCTCGTCGGTATATTTGGAATTATCTTCTTTAAAATTTAAACTTTTAATGATACCAAAACAAGCCAGATACAAATATTATAGCCAACGATATTTTATTACAAGTTCATACATACTTTAAGCGAAAAGACATTTTCCCCAACTAAATATATGTTTCTACATATAAATAATTATATAGGTATATATAATTATACGCGTTTATATCCGTTACCCTAGTATCCAATAACACATGCCTTACAGTGCTTACTTTTGGGGCGAGGTTAATAATTGGTGTGAGTGTAAGAAATATTTTTATTTATATATTTATTTATTATTAATGAACTCGCTCCAGGTTGATTAAGATTAAGGTTTCATCAAAAAACAATGTTGAACCAAAACCACAAATAACGTCACGGGTGACCGCTACTTCATAGTTTAATATACAATAATATCATCCTAATATAATAGTCTCCATGAAATTATCATAATGACATTGTTTCAGTCATATATTATAGAGACAATGACAGACAAATTATTACCATAATAATGTTATGTATCGATCATGAATAATTTTCAATAGAAGTGTCGCTCGTAAAGCTCCTCTTTACAATTCAGTGACGATATTTTTATGAACGTTCATATTGCTTAGAAATAGAAATAGAAATTCATTTATTTGTAAGCATAGGTAGTAAATAAAATACAGATGGTGTTACAAAAAAAGTATCACTATGCTTGGCCATTATTAGGCGTACAAATTTGGATTGTTGATTATGCTTAATTACAATAAGTATTAAATTAGATTGAATGTCTTATGAATTTACATAATTATACATATAAATTAAGTCAGGAGCATAAAATGTCAATCTATTAAATTATTAAAATAAAATGTATTTATAAAAATGTCACATAAATATGTAATTAAATGTCAATAAAAGTAAAGTTAACAATATTTAAATGAGTCAGGAATGCAATCAATTTATATAACGAATAATAATTTAAAATTTTAAAGTTAAGGTATAATAGGCTTTACTTGTTAATAATGTTAATAAGTCCTTGCGAAATGTAGTCAAATTTGAATCTTATAATTTTTTTAGCAGTTTATAAAAAAATTTAGGTGCCATACAGTAAAAGCTGTTTCCTTTTAACGCTGTTTAGCAGTCATAGGTGTACTTAACTTATTTCCATGGCGTTTGCTTATTTTCGACTGGCCCGTTGATATTGTGGAAAATAGATGTGGATTCCTCTTTACGAACATTACAGTTTCATAAATGTACTGTGATGGCATTGTTAGAATCTTTAGCTCAATAAAATGTTCTTTACAGACAGCTATCCCTACGTTTTAAATATTTAATGGCCATAATGCACTTTTTGTGTTTTTAAAACTATTTCTTTACATGCAGAATTGTCCCAAAATATAATTTCATGACGTAGAATAGAGGCGACATATCTCTAGATTAGCAACTTTGGATGGTGTTAGAAGTGCATAGACAAATTTACTCAAGCGTGTACACAAATCATTTGAATGAGATTGCCAGTTGGTTTGATAGTTAATATGTAATCCTAAAAACTTTGTTGTAGTAACTGGTTCTATGGTATCATTGCCTTGACGTATGGTCAGATTTGATGCTTTTGTATATTGATGGAAATGCATTATTTAAGTTTTGTCAATATCTATATTCAAATTATTTATTTCAAGCCATTCAATTATGCGGTTTAATAAATAAATAAATATTTCCATACAATCACATCAATTATCTAGCCCACGTTAAGTATCATGAAGAATTTGTGTTATGGATGTAAAAGTAATTTCATTTTCATATGTACACAATATTTTAATATATCTATCGTTTTGAATTCATGACCCTGAAGTACAAGAATACAAGAACCACCTCTTCGGCTGTCTCGAGAGTAAGAAGCGGCAAGTTTATAGTTACATAGTGATAAATTACTTTTTCATATTCATATATATTTATTGCAAGTCACTCACAACATGTTTAACAATATTACATAATATTATATTGTAGGTACATATAGCATAAGTGACACCCTGTAAGGGCGTAGCAAAATTTGTTCTACAATTAGAAACTAAATTATTATTATTATTATTAAACTAAAATTACTATATTTTAACAAAACCATTTAAAGTTAACATTATAAAGTTATAAGTAACACAATAGTATTAAAATTTATATAACATTAAATAATATACAAAAAAAATAAAAATTAATAGGGATTACAAAATAGCTTTGGGAATAATGTCAATATAAAACTTTCACCTTGACTTCCCGGTAACTTATTTATTACCCGGTTATTTATGAGATATTCTTTCAGCTTCTTTTCAAAAGTAATATGTTTTTCTAATGTTTTTATGTTGTTGGGGATATGATTGTGTATTTTAATTAACATGGAGTGCGGGGAGTCCGATATTAGTTTTAAGCTTGAGAAAGGTAGTTTGAGTTTATTTTGGTATCGGTTATTTCGTCGTATTAATGTAAGTGGCATGTATAATTCCGGGTGTTTCCTAACGAATTTACAGGCCTCAAAGATATATAAACATGTGAAGGTCAGTATTTTAATTTATCTTCTACTACGAAAATCGCTATTTAGGTAGTTCCATAAGTGTGATGTTTGACGAGATAGGAATGCACATGCAATATCGTTTGATGTTTTTGTAAACCACTTTCATTATTGATAGTCAACATAGTGATATTATTTATTACTGTGTTTTGAAAATGTTATATCATGAATTGAATGCATTGGGCTGCGACCTCGTGACCTTTTGCCGCCGACTTTTTCTGTTACTATTACTTACTCGAGATTGTCGCCTTCTTTACTGGCAATGTGGCCAAATTAATCAAGGACACGCTTGAGACAGAAAGGGGATAGTCTATGGTATTCTAAGCATTCTTCTCCAGCATCACATCTCAAAAGCATCGATGCGTCCATGATCCGCAGCTTTGAGAGTCCACGTCTCAGCACCATACAGAAGGATGGAGAATTATTTCATACTAGATAATAAAAAAGCGATATAATCGTATTGTTTTCTTTAATCGTTTTTTGCCTTCCGGTTTCCATGATGTGTTTTACTTTTGAACTTATGTTTATCATGTTTAACCTACAGGCCGCAATATGTTTCAACTACTTAAAGATTTATAAATTTTATGTGATGTGAGATATCAATAGATAAACATTATATTATCTGCGCCATGTGTAAAAGACTTAAAGCACATGAAGCTCACAGCTTCATTCTCAAGATATTGTAACGCGTATCCCATTTGCATTATACGGTTATTTTATAGCGTGGCAGCGCCGTAAATATAATGAAAATGGGCTACACGAGAGCTGAATGTTTGCATGTCAAAAGTAACAATCTGCTATTGCAATTTATTTATTTTATTAAATATTATTTTACACTTTCATGGCCATTATATCACTACCTATAACTATTAGTACGATAAACGGGTTTTTCACCATGTTTGTATTTGTTGTCGAGTCCCCGATATTTCGGCACAGACACCTATCCACGATATCCTAGCACTAGGGTTTCTTCACGAGCCAACTATCGGACGAGTCAAATAGTGCTCTAATATTCTTGAAAGCCTATTTTCTAAGACAAATGTAAGTTTCCTACTCATTTAATAGGTCAACTATGCTTCTAGACTGGTCAAGTCTAGGAATGGTCCACTTTAGTTTAACTGATTTAAAACCCTTTACGAAAATAGTTTTTATATGAAAAACATTGAGTGATAGCAGACTTTTATTGATGTGTGTATGCTTTGATATGTTAGACTGACTAAGAGCCGATTTTTTAATCCACGGATAAAGGTCAAATATATCAAATAAAGGTAAAAAGGGAGTTAAATTCATAACCAACTTAAAGAAATGTAAATCACAAATTACAACAGATATGAATGACAATTAAATTTCAATTTATCTGTATAATGCTCAGATGACAAGCTCTGATAATTCAGAGCTTGTTATCTGGGCATTGAAAAATCGTCCCTAAAAAGCTAAAATATTAGTCTTTAGCCAAGTACTACTCGTTCAGTAGAGTTCAAGATTCGTATGTCGTGCATCCGATGTGCACGAAGGTGCTCGGGATCCTAATTGTCAGTCACCTATCCGATGACCAACCCTTGCTAAGTTTATTCAAAATCAGAATCAGATTTGAAAATGGTATTATATAAGATGGTACAATTAATAAAGTGCAAACATTTTCTGCCATTGAAAAGCGTATGAATTAGTACATACATAAAAAATACAATTGATTATTATTAAGAAAATTACAAAATTCTTTAAATCTCATAATTACAAAAAATTAAAAATTAAAATTCATATGTCAGAAAAAGTAGGAACTTACATGTCACAAAAATCTAAATAGGTAATACATGAATTAAATTTGTAGACTGGTACATAATTATTATCATTAATTATAATGTCTAAAACTTTAACTGTTTCTACGTCACAAATTGGTTCATTATTGAAAGTTATTTCAATTTTATTTCATTTTGTTTGTATGTCCTAAATTTTATCATTTTAGTCTTCTGTACGTTTATATTTAAATTATTTTCGATCAACCATTTCATTGTATTGTCTAAGCATTTATTTATTTTACCTAGTAATGTAACTTTATTTTTGTCTTTAAAAATAAGTGTTGTATCGTCAGCGAATAAAAAGCATTTTTCGTGTGTAGCATTGGCAATTTCATTTATGTAAGCTAAAAACAAAAGCGGGCCGAGGATACTGCCGTGTAGCACTCCACTCCACACCCATTATTTTTATATGATGACCTGAAGTTTTCTTTTATTGGTATTTTTTGGTGTTCTGTTATTTTAGAAACTTCTACACATTGTGTCCTATTTTCGAGATAGCTTTTTATCCAATTATTTGCTACCCTCTTATGCCATACTTATCTAATTTATGTAACAGACTAGAATGATTAACAAAATCAAAAGCTTTGCTCATATCTATGAACACAGCTACAACAGGAATCTTTTCATTTAGGCTTTCAGTAACATCTTTCATTAAGTTAAAACAAGCTAATGTAGTCGATTTTCTTTTTTGAAAGCCAAATTGATGTTCATGAAGTATATTATGTTACTTAAAAAAATCATTAATAACTACGTATAGATACCGCCTTTTCAAATTTTTTTGAAAATATAGATAGAAGTGTTACAGGTCTAAAGTTATTAATGTATTTATTGATCATCTTAATTTGAATCTGCCCGAGGCTGAACGTTCAAGTCGAACTCCATCGAACTACTCAAACAACTGTTGACTAACCAATAGATAAAATATCATAATTCATGCGCCATGCGTAAGGCCACTTTAATTTGCTTGTCAAAGTTGTTAAACATGTATGGAATTTGACAGCAATTACTTTATACTTTTTACGAATTCATAAAACCCAACAGCTTCAATATTAAGATATTGTTACGCGTATCACATTTGCCCTATACGGTTATTTTATAACGTGGCAGCGCCGTAAATATAATAGAAATGGGCTTTCGAGAACAGAATGTTTGCATTCCAAACCGAGACTCGAATCTTGAACCGAGCTTACCGCTGACAGCCATTGGAATAATATTGGTTTTGAGCTAAGAGCCATAGTAAACACTGAAAGTTATTCCATAAGGTATGAATTAAATTACAAAGCCTGAATAGTTACCGAAGTAAATCTTACAGTGAGAAGTTGGCGCCTGTAAAAATATTGTTATAGATTAATATTCAACAACTCTTATAATCGCTAGTCTATTATATAATCTCTAGTGGAATACTTGCTTGGTTTTCCACAAGCAAAAATACTGTAGATAGCACCTAAGTATAGGTATATTGTTTTATTTGGGTTTACATTACCTGTTTTCATACTAATTTAATCTAACCATTGGAATGACTATGGTTACCAAATTATATTTAATTCATCTATTGGGCGTTCATTTTATTTTTTGGAAGCCATATTGGTAGGTCTGAGAACATATAGAACATATGAACGTAGGTATATTTGGTTGCAATTTGGTTGCTACATAATTTTACTTTAAGATTTAGTACGGTCAACAGCACGTACGGCTTTACATTTGCACTATGAAAACCGCCGCTATTACAAGCGACGTAAGGGCGCTCTCAAGGTCAAAGTGTAAAGCAGTAGCTGTTGTTGACTGTACAAAACACGTTAGAGAACTTTTGAATAGCTAAGTACCTTATCTCGAATACGTGGAATTTCGGATACAAAACCCTCTCTACACGAGATGTCACCATTGTGAATTTGTGAAGTTCGTGCCTTAGTAATTAGGAAATGTTTGTAATTTGCCATTTTCAGTACCAAAATGGGTGACAGCTCTACTCCGAACACAAGATAAAAGATATTATGGAAAACGGCAATTTCGTTGCGAGATTTATCTCTAAGATATACAGTTTGATAGATTTCTCGATTTTATTTAGCATTTTCATATGTATTCACATTATTTTTAATTACTTTCTAGCAACTATACAGCCCTCAAAAAGTTACCTACTTACTGATAACAATTATTATCTAATTCTTACTTTTATTTTGCTTTCTTCATTACTCGAGTAAATACTCAGTCAATAACAAAAAAAAAATATCAATCTGCTTAAAAGGTAATTTATTTTATCTACATCCGATATAACCAAATGTAGGAGGAATAAAACCGAGTCCTCGCAATTTATTCCATTCTACTAGTAAACATGTTTGTGAAGAAACAACACAAACAACACGGTTCTAAAAACTAGGAAAAACATTAAATGCTAACTTAGGATCTTAATTTATTTGATCGGCTACTTTTAGTACTTTTACATAACACAGTCTGATTGTTTTGGCTGGTACTATTTGTAATTTAAAAAAATTACAAACACTCTTTACAAAACTTAGACATTCGCATAGATTTATAATTGGCCTCCGCCTGAAACCAATTCCAAATCTATGGACACCTGTTGAAATTGCCAAAACAAAAAATACGAATAAAATGAGATTTGTGGTTTTACTTACGAATATTTTAATTATCGATTTTCATGTTCAAATTTTTTTATTGGTATCTTTGTAAAACCAATTAATTAAATTCACAAAAAAAAATACTGTTAAAATTAGTTTGTTCCCAACGAACTCGTTGGAAAAATAATTCCAGAACAGTATATAAATATAATTCCCCACGAGTCATACCCCGAAGATATGGAATATTTTTAGGTGAAAATACCAGGGTCACATAGCTAACCAGGAGTTATTTTAGGTGTTTTGAGCAGTTACTAAAAGTCCCTGTTCACAGTGTAACAGCACCTCGATCGCCTAACGGTATAGCTTGTGATATCGCCATAGTGATCATATTTCAAACTCTCATAAAACCTTCAACAATAGGATTTTTGTTTCCTACATATTTCTATTCATCTATTTGATTCTCTATTGCATTTTTAGTATGAAAGTGATAGCGTCAGCGAGAGCCCTTGTAGGGGGTTTGAAAAGTCGATAGCTAATAGCGATACCACAAGCTGTACCGTTAGGCGGTCGGGGTGCAGGTTGAGAAGATTTTTTCCCTAACGCCTAATATCCTACATTCTGGGTAAAAAGCAAAAAATAAGCCTTTTGGAGTCGGTGCCAGGCAAGGTACTACTCTTTTATTTTTCTCGCCTTGACTCTCGTGACTAATAACCATATGTCAACTGCTCATCATCTTTTACAAAATGCTGCTTTTCCCGGTGCATGGACGTTAATTATTGAGGAGTTCTCCTGGTACTTCATCATCAGCTCCACTTCATCACATGCATTGAGACGAGCATAAATTGCTTATGAACTACATTAAAGTAATTGTATCGCTTTCGTAAAATGCTAAGTATTTAATAGTTCCGATGACCAATTTTTCGTCTTTAGTTCCACTTCATCAATGGTGCTTTCCGAAAACATATGCATGAGTTTTTAAATTAAACACCGAAATCGCTATAGAAATGCCTATAATATTTAAAGAGTTCACTAGGTTTATCCAGGATCCCATCATCAGATTCTCGCATGATGACAATGGGACCGCTTAGGAAATATACCCTTTGAACAAAAAAAGAATTATTATAACTTTTTAATTTTGCATTCTACAATGCTATTTTTATGTGATAAATATTAAACAAGAATTCGACGTGTCCTCATAGGTCTCTGTAGCATAATTGGTTAGTGCATTGGGCCGGATTCCCAAGGATGCGGGTTCGAATCCCGTCAGGCCGACATGAGACTAGTTGCTTTTTTCTAGTATATTTTCTTGTTTAATATTTATCACATAAAAATAGCACTGTAAAATGCAAAATTAAAAAGTTATAATTAGATGGCTGTTTCATCTTAATCGATAGTCAAACATCTGTAAAGATGTTTCTTTCGAATGCGAGGATATTTCTCTCATTGATGAAACGACGGTGGCCAACACCGTAGAACGGTGAATAAACTAGAAAAATTCGACGTGTCCTCATAGGTCTCTGTAGCATAATTTGGTTAGTGCATTGGGCCGGATTCCCAAGGATGCGGGTTCGAATCCCGTCAGGGCGACATGAGACTAGTTGCTTTTTTCTAGTATATTTTCTTGTTTAATATTTATCACAAAAAAAGAATTACTCAAATCGGTCCAGCCATCTTTGAGTTATCGAGTAACATACATAAAATAAAATAAAACCGACGAACCTCCTCCTTTTTTCGTAGCGAGGGTTTCAAAGGTACGAGACACTAAAAACTTTGCTGCCGAGCGAAACACACACACCACATAACAGCGAGGAAAATTTTTAGGTTGTTTCCGCGGTCAACTTCCAGTAAAATATTCTTTTAACAAATAGTTTAATCTAAAAGTACCTTATTCTTGTTTTTTTTTTATGATTTAAGGAACTAAATTCATAAAAAATAGAGTATGACAGTTAATTAAAAGTTATTTAAAATAAGAAAAAAATGTTACTTACAATAACAATAAAAACGATTCGTTTTTTTTTAAGTACAAGACAATTTAAAAATAAACGTCTTTGTCACGTTCGAAATCCAATCATAGGTTGCTAAACCTCACCCACCCTAGATAGAAAATTACCTAACGAAACAATATTATTGTGGGTCAAGTCAAGTCTCAAGAATAAAACCACGACCCTGAAAAGGCGAAACGACGAGAAAACAAAAGAAAAAGAACATGCCATTTAAAACTAAATGTGTTATCTAAAAGAAGTTGCGCAAAAATTCAAGATGTGCTCACACTCATAAAAGGCAAACACCTAAACTTAGCGGCTCTTAGTTGTAATTTGTTCGACACCAGTTCCTAAGTTGCCCTAAAAATACAGCTTTGGAGAAATGTTGGTCCTGTGGTTTATTAATTATGCAAAGCATCTCACCGCACCCGGCCGCACCGCAACGTGTTTTAATAATTCAACAAAACTTTTAACACAAGTGCCCTGCTACAGTTTTTATTACAACCTTGTTTGAATGCTAAATCATGTAGGTAATAAACAAGCTAGTATATCAAGATCAAATTTTACCTGTTCCGATGGAGTTGAAGTAAACCAGCGGGCCTACCTTATATATTAGAAACCATCATGTCATAAGAAAGTTTTGTTTGCGTATTGTTTTTATTGAAGTTGTCACCCTTTGGAGGCGTTGATTGAGTGAAGACGTCACAAAACTTACGTCAAAAAACAAGCTTACTTTAGGAGATTTGTAGTACGAAATAGCATGGTAAGATTGAGACAATACTGCGCACAGAGATGGCTGTAGACCCCCAGCCAGCACGGGATTACATTCACGGGAGCTTATAAAGTCTTCGGATTTAGGAGTTTTTTTATGCGACCTCCGGACGCATGAACACACAGTCGAGAAGTCATAGGGTCTATTTCGAATCGTTAGAAATAACGCGCGTTAAATAAAGCGTCCAAAAAGCTCTAATGCGAACGCAGTCCAAACAATTGGTCACTTTCACGCAAGGCAGTTTTGGCAAAACGTCACTTTCACAGAAACTCATTCGTACTGTTAACATATTAATTGAATCTATAATAGTATAAATGGCATTTCTGCAAATATCATGCAGAAATGCCATTTATACTATTATAGATTCAATGCAAGGTGAAACTGTAAATTTTTTTTGGTAGGTAACTATTCGATATTACGAAAATGACAGCAAAGATTTTGGAATACTGAAAATACGAAGTGTCTAGGTACAATTATTTCTGATGAGGATTTATTATAGGTAGGTATAATGGCTGTTTAGTACTTATACAAAAGTATCAAGATAAAAATACAATATCAACTTGAATTGCTTTTGTAATTGCACTAGTGAAACCTTAATCCAAGTGCTTAGATCGCAAAATTAATATAGGTACATATTAATTTAGTACCTTTAATAAAACTGTTAATCAACTAATAATGAAAGCGATAAGATCTCTGAGTGAAAGAAAACACTTAAGATGTCGGAGTAAATTGAACTACAGAAACAGTAATGGGTAGCAGGAACCTGTTTCAGAAATTATTTTTGAGTTTTATGGAGGCGATTAGACATGCTACATAAAACTCTGAAAAAGGCAAGAATAAGACGGAAATTGCAATAAGCTCGGAAGAAAAATTTTTTTTTTTATCTTTTAGCGACCTAAGTGTGAATAACTCACTCACAGATACTGGAAAATACTTTTTCAGAATATATTTTTTATAGAAAGTATTTTTTTAGTACTTGAATAAGTATTTAACACAAATGTTATAAAATAGAACAAATAAACAATAATGTTATCCCAACTAGACTACGCTGATAAAGACTTCATTACGTTCACTGAGAAATTGTTGAGCAAAGGGTTCTCTGGCACACACTTGCGAACACGGAGCTGGCTGTCAAGTAGCAATATATTTCGCAATACCTTTCAATTTAACACTTCAAAGATATTGAGGAACTGCGAACTGTAAGAGCTTTTTCTCACTTATCTGAGCCGATATCCGCGTTTCAAAGATTTAAAAAATCATAGCTCCTGAAAGCCACATTCTCCTACTTTGTATTACTTCAAAAATAAAGTCTTTGGAACTAATATTTAAGGATTTACAAGCTTTCTTGAACCACTTTGAGTTAATACTATGTTGCCTACTCATTAAATAATCATTTTTACTTATGACCCTTTAGCTAGTTCAAAATATATAAATATTGAATTTTATAAAGGTATTAAATTGAAATCAAACCCTTTAGCTAGTTCAAAATATATACATTTTGTCCAGGCATTCAATTAAAATGGAACTAAGCATATTTCATAATCATCTTTTCATTTATCCACCTTTTGACAAAAAAAGGTGGATGAAGCGCTCATTCGGTTTTTTTGGCTCCACGTCGGCGTCCCAGACTTATTCTGGGTAGGGGCGGCGTGGTTCGGGCTCGGCCGGCATCCTGGGCAGTCCGGGTAGCGGCGATACGAGCGTGACTTGTTATGTGGTGCAGACCGGACCCCTGTACGTGGTGCAAGGGCTGGGGGCCGCAACTTCGTGTGGGAGCTGCGTGGAAGGACAACACTCTAAAAAACAAAACTTGTGAGGTTTCTGGCCTTTTCTCCTTGTATAGAATAGAATTGTTTATTCGCAGAAAACACAGTACAATTTTAGATCTTGATGATAATTATAGAGTTCATACATGCATCTTTTGGAGAAACAACTGACTTAGAAATATGACTGTTTTACCTTTTTGTAGAAAAAAAAATGCTGATTCCGAATATATAAATAACTTAAAATTCATATTTTTTTGAGCTAGGACTATGTTGATTTTCATGTGCGATATGTGTTCTACGTTGTGGTGGAAGTAAGTGATAATTAGTATAGATAATTTATTCTTTCAATTACAGTGTTAAATTAGGAAAACAAAAATTACGGCAAACATTATCGTCCGATACCCCGATGTCGAAAGCTGTGTAGTGTCGGCTTAGAATAGCACTACCTCATCCCGTGGGTGTCGTAAAAGACGACTAAGGAACGCAGGCTTCAGGAGGCGGGCAGCAGCGTCTCCTACAGACTTGGCCATACTGCGATCGCCAACCCGCCTGCCAAGCGTGGCGATTATGGCAAACCCCCCCTTTTGAGGGAGGCCTATACCCAGCAGTGGGTGTTATGTGGCTGAGACGACGACGACGACCCCGATGTCGCCGCCGACTTATCGGTGTCGGCTCCGATATCCGATATCGGATCGGTAATGTGAAACGCTCTAACGGTGTTACTTTCAAACGAGGCATAAAGTTACACTTGTGGTAAATAAAATCTGAAGCTATCTTTGTTTATAAAATAACGAATAAAAGTTTTACCAAGTGTAACTTTACTCCACGGTTTGCAAAGGTCAAAATGATGTACAAGCATTTACAAGCTACTAATATAGGTAACAGTAAGTATCTTTTGACTTATGCAAATGTAACTACATACCTAAACACCGATCTCATTCTGAATCGAAAGCATCGAGTAACCGTTAAGGACGTTTGAAAAATGAACCCTTAAATGACAAAATTATAACATTCACACACTTTGATAACTAAACGATTGAATTACTTAATTATAGATAATTACGTTCACACATGAAGAAACAAAAATGTGAAAGGTACATCATCCAGACTAATATAAGACAGACATAAAAATGCCTCTACCAAATATTCAAGAATTTTTTGTCCATTATACCAAACCTAAGCCATTTCTTCTAAATGTGAGTGAAAATAATATTTAATTTCTTTAAAACATTTTAAGGTAGTTATGAATAGAAATGCAGTAACATTTCTCAAATTTAATTTCAGACTGATTGTAGCTTTGAAATAAAACAACTTTTACGGATATCAAACGCGCTATATTTCCACGAACTAAGTTGTAATTGTCCGTATTTTTAGGTTTTTTAGGGATTTTTTGATTTTCCCGACGTTTCGGCACCTTTACAGCTGCCGTGGTCACGGGATGACTGGCTACTTATTCGTCCCCAGAATGCTGCGTGAGGCTATTGAAATCACCAAATACCCAAACTTCAATAGAGATGATGGGTGGAAGATTCCACCAGCTTGGGACCCTATTATCCATAAATTAAAGTCTCAACCCAAATCACGCACTGCAAGACCCAAAGATACGGTTAGCTCTTTTTGTAGATAAATAAATATAAAAAAGTAAAGGTGGAGACAACATATCCTATTTTTTATAAAGATGGAGGTCGGCCCGCTTTCGAAGTTTTCTTGGCAGTTTTCTTTCTTCGAAGGTCCTCCCAATTTGTGAACTGCCAGTAGAGTCTTTAGTTTTCTCTCTTCTTAATAATAAAGAAATAACAATTAAATCAAAATAGCAAATCAATAATAATTTGTGCCATAGTAAATGTCTAACCGTATCCGAACGAAAATAAATTAACTTTTCGAGGGTAGACTTATAAGTAGCCAGTCATCCCGTGACCACGGCAGCTGTAAAGATGCCGAAACGTCGGGAAAATCAAAAAACCCCTTAAAAACCAAAAATACGGACAATTACAACTTAGTTCGTGGAAATATAGCGCGTTTGATATCCGTAAAAGTTGTTTTATTTCAATGAACAGTGCGCGCCAAAACATAAGATGTACGTATGATTTTAGCTTTTCCATCCACTTTTTGTAAACGAAGAACTCATACAAATGCGACAAAGTCTAGTCCAGCATAATTAATTTATGTTTCATAATGTAGGTACTTTAACAAGCAAACTTTGCAATTAATTAACAGCTGCATCTATAAATACAGAAAACTAGCTTCCGACCGCGGTTTCACTCGCGTGGTTCCCGTTGCGGTGGGAATATCGAGATAAGAAAGCCTATGTTACTCTCCGTCCTTTAAACTAACTGTATGCCTAAAATCAAGCCGATTAGCGTCAAGGAAGGACAAACAAACACACTTTCACATTTATAAGTTAGAATCAGGATTAGGATAAAGTAGAAGCAATGCCAAAGCTATACCTAGTTCTCGTTCTAAAACATCTGATAAAATAGCACTGTGAATGCAAAACAAAAATAAGTACCTAGGTTAATAATTATACAATTGTTATGTTACATTAATTATATACCCAAAACCTAGATGTATTTTACTTATTTAAAATCGTCTATTCGTTTTCTCGTGATAAATATTACGGTGACTACGGCCCCTGGAAAAGTGTCGAAACGTCGAAAAATACTGCGTGTTATACGCAGTATGAGTAAAACCAAATGTGTTAATAAAAGTGCGTTTTGAACCGGCAAAATGTTTTTCACCTCACACGCTCGGAAAAGGAGGTTTATTCATTAAATTTCCGCATGGTAAATCGCATTTTGTGGCCTAACGTGGTAAGTACTTTTTTTATTTAAAATATAAAAATATGTCCTAATGCGTTCTGAATCGCATTATTTACTTTTTATGTTACATTTTATTCTTATTTTATTCTTATTTTATGTAACTTTGAATTAATTATAAAACTCCGTTTTTGTTTTATTATATTATTTTAGTTCCTTGAATCATAAAAACAATAACAATAAGATTAAACTATTTGTTAAAAGAGTTTTATATTTAGGCTGGGTAAGATTTCAAAACCTACGTTTGGATTTCGAAACGTGACATAAACCTTTATTTGTAAATTGTCTTTGTTTTGTATGTCATGTCAATGTCAATATTTACCGAATCGTCTTTGTTATTATTATAAGTATCAAATTATTCCAGTTTTAGATAACTTTAAATGAACTTTAATACTCCCTTTTTATTATCTTGGATTTTTATATTATTAAAACAACAAGAATAAGGTACTTAGATTAAACTTTTAGTTAAAATATTTTTTTACCGGAAGTTGGCCGCGGAAACAACCTGAAAATTTCCCTCGCTGTTGTGAGGTGAAAAATTGTATGTTGCGCACGGCAGAAAAGTTTTTAGCGTCTCGTGCTTTTGAAACCCTCGCTACGTTCAGGTTTCAATAGATGTAACTCACCACGATATCCAACTTTCCAGCCTTGTATAACAAATACTATTATTTCTATGATTCAGCATTGTTTAATAGCTATGTAAATTAATCCAATAACATTAATGTCAGTCAGTTTTACCTCATTGATAGTAACATAAAGGATCGCGCCACTGCTTTACCCATATCAACTTCCCGTTTACATTGAAAGACAGCTGGGTTTGGATCTGAACAATGAAAACATTTTATATATACTTATTATTGATTTTAATTCCAAAGTCAAATATCAGAACTACTGATCTCCTACTATGCGAACGTATGTCAGATTGTTTGTTTGTTATTCTTTCACGCTAAAACTAAGTACTGAACGGATTTGGATGAAATTTGGCACAGAGATAGTAGATAGCCTGGATTAATACATAGGATACTTTTCAACCCGATATTCCCACGGGATCGAGAACCACGGGCGGAAGCTAGTTGCGTAATAAAGTAATGCGGAACTTTTATTCATTACCAAAAACATTTTTCTTTCTTTCTTACTTTCTTACTAACTTAGGTATATTTTTTACTCAAATGTACAAGAGGAGCTTTATAGCGCAGTGGTTGAAGTTATTGGTCTGGTTTGATTATTTAAAGCTTCTCCATACATTGAAATATACAATTAGATACCCAAACCCCTATTGAGTTCAGTGGGTGCAGCATTTTAAATTCACCACCTCTGGGCCAACTGGGCAACGGGGACTATGTTATCTTATCACCATACCACATAAAGATCCGTCTAGTGGTTTTTGCGTGATGCCTGAACAAAGACAGACAGACAAAAAATGCTGAAACAGCTCTTTTGGGGTCTGTATTAGGTAGGTACTAGGGATATGGTAAATTTTAAATAGAAAAATATTGGAAAAAAATTAACTCGGCCACAAGTGAATTCTCATTTCACTTGTTACCGAGTTAATTTTTTTTTAGAGCATTGGACCGGATTTCCAAAGGTCGCGGGTTCGATTCCCGTCTGAGAATTCACTTGTGGCCGAGTTAATTTTTTCCAATAATTTTCTATTTAAAATTTACCATAAGTATAAAAAAAGCATTGAAAAATGCAAAAATTACAAAATCATAAAAAAGGTACTGATGTTGCGGAGGTTAAATTCTAATCTAATATTTTGTCATCTTCACCATGTAGTGCCTATCAGTGGTGAGGGGTCAAAATATGGCAAAGGTAAGCCGGACCAAAAATTTCTCAAAAAATGCTCTTGACTGTATGGTGGCTCAGTGGGGTGGTATTTCTAAAAGGGAAGTTGATGGGAATCGAGATGTATGGACCCTTCGCCACTGGTGTTGACCGGTTGAGAAATAGATTGGACGGAGATAAAACTGCGTAGCTTTTGTTATGGTATAATTTGCTTCTTTTGGAGTCAATTGGATTTTAGCTATTTTCTGTTTTTAGAAGTTTTCATTTTCCTACTTATGCATTTACAATGCTATTTTTATGTGATAAAACTAGAAAATATACGAGGAAAATATCAACAGACACGTCCTCATATCGCTCGATAGGACTCGAATCCGACCCGATGTGCTAATCATTGAGCTACCGAGACTTATGAGGACACTTCGACATTTTCTAGTGTATTTACTTTTTTTTCAAACTTTTCTACTATATTTACAAATTGCTGTCTTTCATTCGCAAGAAAATAAGTTCATTCAACAAAGGTACTCGTAGGTGAAGCGAATGCGTCTGCTCACGCAGCGCGAACGCGATCTTTTCACGTTTTTCACGATTTCTGACGTTTCTGGTACTCAACCCTCAGTTGGTGTCTAAGAGTGTTTTGATCCTCATGCGAAACAGGATCAATTTGCATAAAAAAATATTTCCATTTTCAGTTTTCATTGTCAGTTTAAAATTTCCCCAAAATTAAGGATGGTTACCTCAGGACGTTTTCATGTAGCTACAACGGTTAAAGTACGTGCCCTTCATGCCCCATTTTAACTTTCCATTCTGTATATAAAAAAATATCGTTATTGTGTTCTTAAACCTGCCCGTAACACATCTCTCTTCTGCCTACGCCTCCGATATCGGTTCCGATTCTGGTTCCGATTCCGGTTCCGACTTCGGTTCCGATTCCTATAAAGCTAATCTAAAAACACCGATTCCTAATTTGATTCTCATATACTAAGTAATAACAACAGCAAATGTCCAGTGACCGGCCTGTAGACCTTTGGTATACCTGTAGTAAGGCTCATATTTGAATATTGCTTAAATGATTACGGCTTCTTAACTAATAATAATATCCTACGACTCTACTCGATGATTTTTATAGTGAATGACTGACTTACTTAAAAAAATAAAACACGGGTATCATGCTAAGTTTTTTTTAATATATTTTTCCAGGGCCAGCCATAGTAACAATATTCTAGAAAAACATTATAATTATATTAATCTCAAAGCTTTTAAATCTGAATGTTTTATGTAGGTACTTATAAAAAAATTAACTTACTTTCCTACAAAGTTTGTCAATATGCAGTTTTTGGTTTTTATAGTGTTTGAAGAAATACCCATCTGTAACAATGTTGCAATTTGTAAAGGTTATATTATAAACACTTTATTCACAAAGTATACATATTTTTTATTTGATTTGACATTATTGTACCTTGTAATGAGCCGCGATTGTGATTTAACACAATGTATGTATATTAAGATATATCAATTGAATTGATATTAACCACTGTGATTAAGTCACTTATACACCAGTTCTTGGTTCGATTCCCGGTCATGTCAATGTAAGAAACTAATATTTCTGTCTCTCGGGTTAAGGTGGTTGTGGGACGTTCGTTGCTTTCGGTATCAATAGAACAAATTGATTTTACTGGAGCAATAAAACTGATACAATACTCAAAAATATGAGAGTGCGAGAGGGAAATACATTTACAAAACATATGGTTAATACCGACCAAATATTTTTTGTGTATAATTTTGAAATGAACTAGATTCAACGATATAAAAAAATTATACATATGTTACGTTTATATAAAATTGCATTGAAATCTTTTCCAGGATGTCTAAAATTGACTCAATCCGTCCTGTTTTCGAGTCTTTAATACACGCGAGCGAATAACATACCCATCGTTTCTTGTTTATTAAATAATATCACTAAGAACTCTTTACATTTCATAAAAAGAACTAGGTACTAAAAGCGTATTCAAATCACAGATGACGAATTACGATATAATAATGAAATACTGTGGTTTTACAGATTTTTTTATATATAGATAAAAGCCGGGTACTGCTACTGTACCCAGTTATCCGACCTCTAGTCTCGTTGAGGGCCGGCTTACTGGGTAATCTCTAATAAGATCTGTTATCTATAATATTTATTTAGATTATTTTGACGGCCAAATACTGGACACAATGTGAACCCGACAATAAGAGAGACATTACCAGTTAATTTACACTTCACTATGAGCTTGTAAGCCTAAAAATGCTATAATTTAATCATGTTTTGTAGGTACTTGTACTAATTGTTAGTAGTGTTAGTTTTGTGCTTAAAATGGTGGGAGTATTGTTTGGTTTAGAAGCCGCCTTTTGCGCTGAAAGGGTACTCCCGTGACATCTCTTGCCAATCTCGGTCATAACAAAGGGAGAATTTATTTAAATTAAGACTACTTAGACGACGACGTTATACGTTTAGTATAGAAAGAAGTGTCTACAAAGACGTGATACACTCTGTTGAGTGTAAAACGTCTGCAAAAAGCAGTCGCATAAAAGTCTTAATGAACAAATATTGTAGGTAAGAATATAAAGTAGCCAATCCTTGCTTATTTATCCTGAGACAGAAGCTTAAGTAGATAGGTAATATAACTTTATCCTAATACAATGAAGTTTAAGAACTCGACTTCCATTTATTAAACAAATGGATTCTGACGGTATTTGCCCGTAGCGGTTTGAACGTGATTGGAACTTGAATTATGCTTTTAAGACGATTCAAATAAAATTTAATACCTCTAATTCTATGTTTTATAAGTAGCGTCTAAGTTGCGAAATTGAACTTTGTTATATTTGGTTTCACCAAAGATGATTTACTTTTATACTTTTGTCATTAAATGTTTAGCTAAGTAAATTGGTTATATAACAATAGACACAACGTGTTTTTTTTACCCAAAGTTTTTGTCTTTTCCATACAAAAACGTAGTTTTCCCAGATGGATTTGTATGGACAATTAAATTTACTTTTGATTTGGAAAGAAAATGCCATTTGAATATTTTACATTGGTCTGATCAAGCCCGGTCAAGCCCCTAAAGTTATGGGATTTAAAAAAATACACGTTCTATATTTAAATTCAAATTCAATATCATTTATTCAGTCTAGGCTATTACAAGCACTTATGAACGTCAAAAAAGCTACGCCATCGGTGAACAAACCCTACGGTGTGAGACGTTGTAACGAGAAGAACCGGCAAGAAACTCGTCAAGGGCCGTTTTTTTCTCCCTGTTTTATTTCATACTGAGTCGTCAAATTGAAAAGTGACCTTAACGTATCAGTAAGATCAACTTCCATTACGAAGAGAAAATACTAATTATAATATTACATTTTATAGTTATTGTAACCGTAATCAATTTTCAACTGGAACTTTCAAAGAAAGACTTGTCTATCTATTACAACATTTCTCGCATTACAAGATTACTGTACTGCAAGTTGTGAGGTACATACAGGTCAGTATCAATTTATTTTAGATAAAAATATTTAGGCTTTTAGCACAACATTAAGATAAGCAGACTAAGGTAGACCCATTTTCGCTGGCAGCACCCGTTCACGAGCATGACGCATGAATCAGCCATCGCTTCGCTCAACCATATTTTAAGGAACGTAACGACCCTTCTCGCACGACAACGCCGAAGCAATGTTTGAGTGAGCATAACGTACTTCTGGTACTTATGTTAAGCTGTATAAATATAAAAAAATACACTGGCAACATCAAACAAAAAAAGATAAAAGTGCATTAATGTAAGACACAACTTACAATTTTACTAGAAGACGCATCAGCTGGGTCATAATCTCAAAGCGTAATTAAAGTAAGTAAACAAAAAATCTTTTAAATAGGTAATTGGAATAATTGAAAAACATTATTTATTTTTATTTATTCTGATCAAACAGTGCCGCGCATTTCAACTCAAAACATCAAAATCAAAACGAAAATATATCTCTACACATTTTTACACAAGCACACATGAGCAGACCCATCCCGCTGGCAGCACCCGTTCACGAGCATGACGCATGAACCAGCCATTCAACCATATTTTAGGAAACGTAGCGACCCGCCTCACACGACACCACCGCAGAATACCTTTCTTGTATACCCATGATTGATTAACCATCATTTTCCGCATCGCCTATCGAACACAATACGCAGCAAAAATCCCCAATCTCAACTCGATATAAGTTTTTAGATTTTCATCAATCATTTTTATTGTTGTATGACGCCTTTTTACGGTAAGACGTATACTTGATGCAATTAAATTTATGAATATTATTGGAACAACTTGTTGATATACATACATGGCTCATATTGATTAAATTAGACCACATTTACAGGTGTGTAAAGTGTGTGTGACTGTTAGACGCATTAGTAATTTTGATAAGTAATTGTTCGATAAAAACTCTTATAAAAATAAACTACATTCTGTGTAATGTTAACACACTTCAAAAACTTGAAAATATAAGCCGTTTAGAGTCGGTGCCAGGTAAGGCATCGATGATGCATTCTACATTGCACTTCTATAAGTAGATACTACTTCTACGTATAGGTAGTACTTTCATTTTTCTTGCCTTGGCTAGCACCGACTTTAAAAGGCTTATTTTTTACTTTGAAGTCGAATTGTATTTATTAATAAAAAGTTGCTTTTTATTTCACAATCTTTAAAGTTAGTTTATGTCCCGTACCTACTAGTAAGTACGGGACATAAACTAACTTTAAAAATACATCACCAAAAAATCAATGACGTCGTCAATGTACCCGAAACAACAATAAAACTAAAATGACAGTATTTTCAAGATTTCCTGAAAACTAGGTATTTCAATCGATTCAACCGATTTCAAGTAATCGGTTTACATAAACAAAAAATATATACGCGACGCGACGAATCGATAACCTCCTAGTTTTAACACCGTCGTCGTTAACGGTTAGTAGATTAAAACAAAGTTACTAGTTTAACTATAGAATTTTTTATGTTTGCCTAAATGGAGAAATTCGGTGAATTTCACGATAAATTCACTTCAGTGCACTTAACGTTAGTAAGTGGATGTCCCTTCAAAGTGTTATTCTTTGTGATTCAAAACCACTTCATGACATACACTTTACGAGAAAGACTCACGTATTGGCATTTATTTTTCAATGTGGTTGTGGTGATAATAGTTACCTATTTGTTATACAATGATTTCGCGGCGAGTTACCTCTATTGAAACTTGAGCAAGCGAAGGATACTAGGATTCAAATTCAAAGATTGAATCCTGAGCGTAGCGAGGGTTTTAAAGTTACGAGACAAAATAAAAGGTACGAGACAAAATAGTATTGTAACAATTTTTCACCTAACAACAGCGAGGATTGTCACTTCCGGTAAAAAAATCTTTTAACAAATCGTTTAACCTAAATACACCTACCATATTCTTAGTTTTCTTTTAAATTTAAATAACTAAAATAATAAAAAAGGGAATATTATAGTAATTCAAAGTTATTTAAAATAGGAATAAAATGTTACTTATAACATTTAAAACGATTACGAAAATATTAAGCTGCACTTCAAGACAGTTAAAAAATAAAGGTTTTTGTCACGATTCGAAATCGCATCATAGGTTTTGAAATCTCACCCACCGTAAATTGAAAATTCTTATAACGAATACATTCGCAAAGTGATCATGTTCATATAATTTGTATGGAAATAACGGGGCGGGGCGGGCTGGCACATGCCAGTGAGAGTATTATAAATGTGAAAGTATGGTCAGTTTGTTTGTTCCTTACACATAGGCTACATTTTATCCCGATATTCCTACGGGAACGAGAACCACGCGGGTGAAACCATGGGCGGCCGGTAGTACAAATATAACTTACTGATGATTGATGAGATTCACCTGCGTCTTAGTTTGGGCCCCCGCTTATATAATGACAGACCGTTCTTCAATAAAGCAGTTTTCAATTTAGGCAGTGGTCGTAAAAAATGGCTCTGTTATTTTTCCTTAGCAAAAGAACACATTAATTTAAATGTGGACTCAACGGAAGATAAAAGCGTTTCTTTCGATTAAGATAATTTTTACATTATAATATTTACTTGAAAAAGTGTTATTATGTTTTTTCTACATATTATTTAAGGTACTTTGAAGGCACAATATTTCTTTAATATTTGCCTATATGGTAACATGATTTTTGATTCTTACTGGAAAGAATTTAAATATTTTCTATCTTGGTTTTTTTCTTTTTTATGATTTTGTAATTTTTGCATTTTTCAATGCTATTTTTATACTTATGGTATTTTTTTTTTTAAATAGAAAAATATTGGAAAATATTATCTCGGCCACAAGTGAATTCTCAGACGGGAATCGAACCCGCGACATTTGGAAATCCGGTCCAATGCTCTAACCGCTGAGCTACCGAGACTTGCGAACCACCGTACTATTAAGTATTCTGTGCCACCGTCGAAATTCTCCAATACTTTTATATTTTTAATACGCTGTAGGCCAGCGTTGTTACATCAATGCTAGGAATATCCTTGCATTCGAAAGAAACATCTTTTCAGGGGGTCAATTCTGCTAAATTTTTGTCATAATCGTCTCTCAGTGGTGTTTCAATAGTAGTGTTTATTTACACTGTTGTAACAAGAACTGAGTAAAACAGCACTACCATTGAAACACCACTTTAATATCATTGTGACTAAGCATTAGCAGAATTGGGCCCCAGGTGTTTAACGATCGATTAAGATGCAACTGCCAATAATTTATGATTTTGTAATTTTTGCATTTTTCAATGCTATTTTTTATACTTATGGTAATTTTTTTTTTTAAATAGAAAAATATTGGAAAAAATAAACTTATTAACTATATATATTCAATTAACTATATTGGGAAATTGGTTTTTTTCATTATTTATTCCTAAATAAAGTTTTTTTTAATTACGAGAAAAATTAACATTTTCAGTATAACTAGGTACAGCTTCAATGCCCCAAATAGCTGATCAAAATAGTTTTGTAACAGTATTATTTGGTTAGCGTACAAACTCTCTCATTCGGTTACACGGAAAGTAGCGAACTACTTTATTTGATAATTCCCCCGCTTCTTCTCTGCTACTATCGCTGCAACGCAATACTTCGAAACTGCCATTTGGTCTAGTTTTAGATGATATCTTGTTGTATAGATAAGTATCTATGCTGTTGAAGCAATATGCGGATTAATTATTGTCTATCTTTAAAAAGTAATACAGAGGAAGGAGCCTGTCGCGCAGTGGTAAGTGCGCTCGGCCTGCGATTGTTAAAGTTAAGCCACTTTCGCAATAGTCAGCCACGGGATGGGTGACCAAAAATTTACAATCTCGAGCTCCACCGTGCTACGAAAGGCACGTTAAGCCATCGTTCCCGGCTGTATTTGCGGTCGTTAAAACCCACCAATCCTCATTGGGCCCGCGTGGTGAGTCATGGCCCAATCTCCTTATCCATTAATATGGCAGGCTATTGCCACAGTAGTGAGGACATTAAAAATGGCTGATGAAGTTGACTTTGACAGAAGAAACAGTTTTAATGTAAATCATTTAATTCACATTAATATCTAAAGATGAAATTGCAGTCATTATACAGTAATTGTTGTCTTGCTTGCTTAAAGCAATAATTGAAAATACTTTAAAACAATTTAAAGTATACCTATACACAAATTGGTGAACAACTAAGCAAATCTGTGTATACGTTTAATAATATACTAGTGCAATATTCCGATGCCCTAAATATGACAGTCAAATAATGAAAAATACTGATGATACCCGCGACGTGTCACTCGGGAGATTTTCATAATTTCCGTTCTGACTAAGTATCAAATACAGTTTTATAAATGTATATTCTCACTGACAATGAAATATTAGACAACAAGTTTTTACGTCAAATTCACATTATGTTAAGACCATTCATTATTTAATAGTTATTTCATAATAAAAATAATAATTTAAACTAAAAGCGTAATTGAGAGACGTACGTTTATTTCCATTGCATGCACACATAAATAAGGGGCATAAGCAAACTTAATTAGATCTTGCATTTGTTCTTTAAATATATCAAGGAGGTTCTACGGCTCTTGACGCTAGCAAACACTGGAGTACAAACTGAAGTTAGAGGAGAATATTTAGTTACAGAGCCCGCGAGGATATTGACAATATATCGTAGTACATCCATTTAAACAAACTAAGAAGATCTCGTATTAATATAACCGGCTGTCTGACTCGCTGGATATGAAATATCATTGCTCAGTTGTGAACCACAAACAACTTTGGTAAATTCAATAAAAAATAAATAAAAATCAACATAATTTCTACAATAATTAGCTAAAGTTAGCTAACCAAAAATAAACAGAATATTTCATATTACTGTAGGTACTGTACTATTGTGTTTTCAATCCATGTAATTAATAAAATTACTAGCATGAATCTCATTTCAAAAATATGTTCAAGTAACAATATGTAAATTGTTGTTAATGATTTTTTCGGTTTGATATACGAAAATGGCTTACAATGCTTTTCTATTTATTTTTATTCTTACGAAAATGGTTTACAATTACAAAAGGTTTTCTAAATCAATACTGGCCTAGTAATTCAAACTTCCGCTTTTGCCAGCTATATTAATATTAATAACTGTTGTCTTTAGAGCCGTTCCGATGAAGTCATAATAATGTAAGAAAAGTCCAAAGTGTTTGTATCGCTTCTCGATAGGAAACGACACCAACAAACTTGGACACACAATTAAAACTTTCTGCGACCACGGATACATTTCAAAACAGTAGATCTTCACCAAGAAAATTTAAATTCAACTCAAAGAACATTTAACTGCTTTTGGCAGCTTATATAGCTATTGGCAGAATAATGTTTATGCTCAGTAACATTGTATTTCAGTTTTGCCAACGCCTTTGTGCCTTTTTAACCGACGACTAAAAAGGTTATCAATTCGTCTCGTATATATATGTATATATATATATATATATATATATATATATATATATATATATATATATATATATATATTTATATATATATGTGTATCATTGGGTTTGCTGCCGTGTTGGCCCCATTGAAATTTTGAAATCGGTTCAGTAGTTTTGGAGAAATCTTGAAAAATCTGTCGGTTTTTCGGTCAAGCGGTTTGACCCTAACGGTTTGACTCAAACTAGTAGTTGCCTACACTACTAGTTTCATTCATACCGAAGTGCGGGACTTATTATAACTTTAAATATTGTGAAATAAAAAACATAAAAAAAACACCGACTTAAAAAAAAAAAAAGTAAAAAAGAATCCATTTGGAATCAGTGCCAGCCAAGGTAAGAAAAATACAAGTAGGTAATAGAAGTGCAATGTAGAATTTCTTGGCTGGCACTGACTCCAAAAGGTTTATTCTTTACTTTTTGATTTTTGAAGTCGGATCACAGCGCTGCTGACACATACGATGATACGCATACTAACTTTGTATCAGGACAGTGCAAAGATAATGTAATCTCAGGGTTCAAGGGATAATATCGCTGCCCTACATACTTTTATTCATAAATTTATTATTATTTTTTGTCGATTTCATGGTGTAGAAATAAAATAAGAAAAACGAAAAGGTATGTAATAGGTAATCACTGCTCTAAAGTAGGTGTTACATTAAGGGCCAGTTTCACCACTGACTGATAAGTTATAGACAGCGTATCTGGCAGATAATTTGTCATAATCTGTCAGATAATGTATCTAACTCTTATCTGTCGGTTGTGAAACCGGCCCTAAGGCTCTTTCATGGTCTTACCTACACTAAAGGTCCTACTTGTAGAAGTAGAACATTCAGTCCAGTAATAGAATTCCATCATTATAATATTTTATAATTGATACATACAGGTAGATTATGTACTTTGATTTAATATTCAAAGTTCTTTTGACAGCATGGCGAGTGTCAAAAGACGATTTAAACCTGCTTAACAATCTTTTTGCCAGCATGGCGTGTGACAAACACAATAGAAAACCGCCTAACGCTCTTTTTGACATCATGGCGTGTGACAAAAGACGGTATAAAACCGCAGAACGTTCTTTTTGACAGGGTGTGTGAGTGTGACAAAAGACGGTATTAAATCGCGCTAGGTAGTTTAGCAGTGTGTACTCACTGGTGATCAACGGTGAGTGCGCGCCGAGGGGGAGCCACAAGTGCGACGGGCCAGGCGGCCTGCACTAATGACTCGCGCACAAATTGCTCCCAAGACGGCGACGGCCCTGGAACAAGTGCTTCTGATGAGTTGCTAGATACAAGTCAGCGGTTATTTAATGGTGTGGCGATGATGTCGATGTGCTTTATGTAAGGAGTCTTTGAGTAAAGCTGCAACCTCTTTTAATGTTCTGTGACTACAACAATAGTTATTTATACCACAAAAGGCCAATAGTTAATTTTTGCCAAAAGCCCCTTTTCGTGCTGAAGAAAGGTTGAATAACAAAGTCTATTCTCTCATCTAATCTCCCACAATACAACCGGACGATCAAATAATCAGTTGAAATTTAATTTTAACGGTAAGGTACGCAAATGCATCATAATTATATTTCGAAGGATAACATACGAGGGTGAATCAAAAAGTTCTTAGAAACGCCAATAAAGCATCAGTCAAATGTCAAAAAAAAAATTTATTTTTCTACGTTATCTCCTTCTTACTCTATACATTTGGTATAATGCTTCTCTAATTTTTTATTTCCAACGAATAAAAAAATTCCTTGACTATCGAAACTTCCTGTACCGCGGCCATTAAAACTTGAAACCACGAAATCTTGTTCCACTAACATGCTCTTTCAATAAGTGAAAATCACGAGAGGTTAAGTCCGATGACTATGGTGGGTTATCTTAAATTTCAAAGGATTACTTATGGATTGCCGTGAGTGCAACGTCGGAGCAAGACCCAATTTTTTATGAAAATGGATTGGAAACTACTAAATAAAATCTTTAGGATCTCTGCAGGTTATTTTAGAGAGTCATCAAGTACCATTCCATTTTTTTTTTTGCATTTTCTTCGTTTAAAGACGTGGACGTTCGACCAGAACGAGAATCATCTTCATAGCTATTGTCGGTTACCCAGTATGCGAACATGGAATAAGGAACAGCATCAGTCCCTAATGACTGCTGAATATATCCAAATAAATATCCGTAGTTGACAATTTTTTTCAGGCACTGGTACTTTATTACCCTGCGTATCTCGTTTTTATCGTTGTTTGGTTGATTTTAACGAATTGTTTTACAAAATAATTAATAACATTAAAAGGACAAGACGGCATAATTGATATTTCGGATATATACTAAATGATAATGAAACTTAAAAATAAAAATAAAAACATTCACAAAAAGAAATATACTACTGTATCCATTTCTAAGAACTTTTTGATTCACTCTCGTATTTACTAAAACATCATGGAAACATTAAATATAATTTGTTGATCAGCATTTTTTTGGCAAAACAACTTAGAAATAAATTTCTGGCTTTATAAACATTTGTAAGGTGAAGTTTACTTACATAGAATTATAGGCTGTGCTCTTAGAAGGACAAATACCCTCGACAATTGATCTTTTGAATACTTTATAACCCATTTACGACCTCATTTATTTACAAATTGATTTGGCCGAAATACAGTATTTATACGCAAAGTGGTGTTAGCCCTTACGTGCAACCATTAACACGCAGGCTTCACCTTGACCCAGACGTGTTCGACTTGTGTGGCCAATTCTAACGTAATCGAATTTCAGCTTTTAAGCCCAATGACCTTCAAAACGGTCAAATACATAGCCAGCGCTCCGCATCGTAATTTGAATATTGAATGGTGGGAAAGTTTGAGTCGCTGACATCCTCTTTTTTATTGTTATCCTTACATGTCCAAGTGTAGGCAGTAACTCAAATTTATACAAACACACCTAATACTCGCGTGGACACTCCACAGTTAAGCAATTGTTAGTAACTCACCGCGTAAGAAGTGAAAACCACAAAACTCAAGACAGTGGTTAGATTAGAAGGAGCATGTTGCCTACCTACAAAGGAAAGTTACTCTTTCCGTGTTTCCAACTTCTTTTGGTGACAGCCAACTAAATACTTTTAGCTTCTTCTTGTGTTATGTGGATCAAAACACTGCTGCTCCTCATTCCTACTCTTATGTGAAGCTCATAATGTAACTCATGAAAATAAATTATTATTATAATAATAAGAATTATGTAAATAATAATTATAACGCGGGCTATACCGCGGGCCACGCGTTATAGCCCCCCATATTAGGGGCTTCACTTCGCAATGAGAGAGGACAAGCTGTTAACTCGTATATACCTTCATTTTGGTGTTCTAAAAGTTGTCTTAAAAGTCTTATAAAATCTGGTCCCTGCGCCGTCAGTTATTCTATGTCTTTTCTCATTGATTGACCCTTTTATTTAGCTTAAATAACTAGACTATTGTGCCATATTATTTTGCTGACGCTAATACATAGTAAATCTAGACTTCGTCGTCTTAGCCACATAACACCCACTGCTGGGTATAGGCCTCTCCCAAGGGTCTCCACAACGATCGGTCCTGCGCAGTCCGCATCCAGCGGCTTCCCGCGACCTTCACCAGATCGTCGGTCCACCTTGTCGGGGGCCTACCCACGGAGCGTCGTCCTGTGCGCGGTCGCCATTCCAGAACCTTTCCACCCCAACGGCCATCGGTTCTTCTCGCTATGTATCCCGCCCACTGCCACTTCAGCTGAGCAATCCTTCGAGCGATGTTAGCTACTTTAGTTCTCCTACGGATCTCCTCATTTCTGATTCGATCACGTAGGGAAACGCCGAGCATAGCCCTCTCCATTGCACGCTGGGTGACCTTGAGCTTTCTTATCAGACCCATAGTTGGCGACCACATTTCACTACCGTAAGTCATCACTGGCAACACACACTGTTCATATACTTCCGTCTTGAGACACTGCGGTAAGTTGGTTGCGAAAATTTTACGGAGCTTCCCGAATGCTGCCAATCCGAGTTGGATTCGACGGGAGATCTCTTTCTCGAAGTTGACTTACCTAACTGGATTGTCTGTCCAAGGTAAACGTAGTGGTCGACAACTTCGAGCGTAGTGTTCCCAACGTGTACATGTGTACATCTTATCCATGTTCATCCTAAGACCTACTCTTTGGGAAGCACTACGGAGATCTTCGAGCATTGTGTTAAGGCCCTCCAAAGTCTCAGCCATAAGGACTATAATATAGTCCATCATCAACAAAACGAAGGTGTGTCAGATTCTGGCCATTAATGTTGATGCCGAGTCCATTCCAGTCCAAGAGCTTAAAGATGTCCTCCAACGCAGCTGTGAACAGTTTCGGAGAAATAACTTCTCCCTGTCTCGCTTCTCGCTGCAGTTGGATGGAATTTGTGCTCTGGTTCTGTAATCGGACCGACATGGTGGCATGTTCATATAAGTACCTTTGAAGTATCCTTATTTGTTACTTTTACCGCAACTTGAATTATTTTATAAGTGTCTGCGACATACGTAATAGTCGATGTCGAAGAGTGCTAAGTAAGCATTTATTTTAATTGTGTTATTTAATGTAAGTTTATTTTGATAAAGATCTGACTTCGAAGCAGAGAACATGTTTTCATTTTAACTGCCTCATTCCCGCTGCAAATCCAAATACCTCACCTTAACACCTCGATATACCTATATTCCACTTGGCACCTCTGGAGAGACTGCAGCTCCTCCTAGGTCCTCCTCTCTATCGAATCGAAGGTTTTCTCATAGTCCACAAACGCCAAGTAAAGCAAAGTGGCAGATCTATACTTCGTACAATAGTCAATTATTTTGGAAGAGGGTCTCACTATGTGTTATGGACTTTTTGGTAAATAAGACGCTGGCTAGCGCGACACGCTGCCAGCATGACGGACACTGAAGGTTGACAGAATAAAAAGACGACTATCGACTTGATGGCGACGACTAGGGAGATTTTCTCATGTATTGTTTTAGTGCCTTGTAAATAGTGAAATAAATCCTTTCTCTGCAATCCTGTGCTCATTGACGACCGACGCGACGCCCTTTCAACTGGTCCTTCGAGAATTTACGACCCAGTCCGTGGAAAATCAGAATGCTGACAAGAAGTAAAAGTGCGACTATCAGCGGGACCGTGGCCGACTTGCCACCACCGCCAGTCACGACTATACAATCCCAGGTATCTGTAGCTAAGACCGCCGCTTCCTGTACTTCCGACCGAGCACGCCGAGCTTTAGACATTAAGCGCAAGGCAGCGGTACAGCTCGCTGACCTCGAGCGCCGCAGGATAGAGAACGAGGAAAAACTAATTCAAGATCAGATCGCCCTAGACATTGAGGCTTTAGATTTAGAGAGTTGTAACGGTGATCTTGACATTTGCCTACCGTCAAACAACCTCACGACGCGGACGAACAATTTTGCGACGGCGAGTAACTGCGACCATACTAAGCCGACAGACGCCGCACGTGATCCACCATCTGACTCGAACACAAAAATAGACAAGTTCCTAGCCAGACAGACAAGCGCCAAGGAACTGCCAGACTTCACTGGAGCACCCGAAGAGTGGCTGCTTTTCTACAGTCAATTCAAGATTACGACCCAGCTGTGCGGCTATAGTGATGACGAAAATATAGCTCGGCTAATGAGGTGCCTTCGGGGAGAAGCACGTGACTCCGTTTATGCTCTACTGACAAGCGCTTCAAATTTAGACCGAATAATCGACACACTACAACTAAGATTCGGGAGATCCGACATTATCATTGAGTCTATGATCACGAAAATTCAAGCTTACCGTGACATACGTCATGACGACCTGACGCAGCTTATGAAGTACGCGACCGAAGTGCAAAATATTGTCGCCGTCATGGTTTCGACCGAAAACGTAAGTCATTTACGTAATCCTACACTTATCCGTAATATTTTATCAAAGCTGCCGTCAAACCTCAAATATCAGTGGGGAATTGACAAATTAAGACGAGGAATGTACGACATTACTCTAGAAGACGTAGCGGAATGGCTAATGGAAGTAGCAAAGGCGACAGCTGAATTTACTACGACACCATCAAGCTCGCGCATATACGACAAAAGAAGTTACAATCGTGATTACAGGCACAATGACAAACATGTTCCTGTCATGACTACGAACAAGTCAAACAAAGATTGTCAGAAATGTCACAACAACCATGACTTACAGAAATGCCCTGATTTTTTGCGCCTTTCCATAGATGACAGATGGAACTTTGTCACAACGAAAAAACTGTGTTTCTCATGTCTGTCACCCCGACATCAACTAAAAGCTTGCACTACGAAAGCTAAGATATATATTCAATGGAATATAGATAGATATAGATATAGATTCAATGGAACCTCATCCCTGAAGTTTATCAAATGTATCGAAAACTCTGAAGATAATATTCCAACTTTAGAAAATTTTCAAAAATCGATAATGATGAATGTCAATGGTTAAATATTATACATTCGAATGTTCAAAGTATAAATAACAAATTTTTAGAAATAGAATTATTTACTCAGTCTCAAAAATGTGATATACTTTGCCTCACTGAAACATGGGGTGACGCGGCAAAATTAGATACTATGGTTATATCAGGCTTTACTCTGGCGTCGTATTATAATAGACTCATTTTTGAGCATGGTGGAGTGGCCATTTTTCTAAGAGATAATATAGATTATAAAATAAGACATGATATTAATAGACTGACTTCTGAACTGAATTGTGAATTAACAGCCATAGAATTAAAATCATTAAAGATTGTAATCATATGTATGTACAGAGCTGAATATAATTTTTTAATATTTGAAGACATATTGACTAAATTGTTACACATAGTAGCTAGAGAAAATAAAAAGATTATTTTGGCAGGAGACTTTAATCTGGACTTATTAAAATTAAATAAGAGATCAAAATAATTTTTGAGTATCTTAGAAAACTTTAATTGTAAACCAATGCTCAAAGAGCCCACTAGAACTGTGAAAAAAAGCGCAACTTGTATTGATAATTTTATTGTTAGCAAAGATAGTAATTACAGTTTTCACGAGGCAGTAGTTCTAAGTCAAAAGCTTTCCGAACATAATGTTATTTACCTAAAGTATTTTTACAGAACAGATTCCAAAAAAAATGCTGATAATAAACATGCTTATATTATGCAAAGATTTTATTCACAAAGTAATGTTGATTATTTTGAATATTTGTTCAGTAAAGATTTTCAGAAAACTTATGATCTGATTAGTAGTACAGTAGACGCTAATGAAAAGATGAATATTCTTATGGACTTTGTTAAGTACTGTTTTAATACGGCTTTTCCTATAAAGAAAAAGTATACGAACAAGAAACCAATTGCATTAACGACTAAAGGAATAACAGTTTCGAAGAGAACATTAAACTATTTACAACTACTTAAAGATTGTAATCCTTCCGATGAAACGAAAAAAAGATTCCTAAGGTATAGAAGAGTATTTCGAAAAGTTTTAACAACAGCTAAAAAGTTAATATTAGTTAAAAGAATAGAAAAATCTAAAAATAAAATTAAAGAATCTTGGAAAATAATCAACGAACAGACAAATAAAAAGCAAAAACAACAATGTAAATGTAACGCTATAACTAATAGTAGTGGTAATTTGGTAATAGAGAATAAGGAAATTGCAAATGCTTTTAATGTGTTTTTTAATACAATCGCAGAAAAACTTACGGAGAATATTCAAATAGATAGAAATCAATGTGAGTTTTTTTTAAAGAAATCAAAGAAACCTTGTAAGTGCATTAACTTTGAAACACTAACGTTTCGGGAACTAAGAAATATTATTAAGGGTCTTAAAAATAAAGAGTCCATAGATATCTATGGCATGAATTGCAGAATATTAAAGCAACTTATTTTGAATAATGATAATTTTATTAGTCTTATTTTGTACACCGTCAATGCCTGTCTTGCGCAAGGTGTTTTTCCAGATGCTTTGAAAATTGGTAAAATTGTACCTCTTCATAAGAAAGGCGATACTAAAAATATAGGAAATTATAGGCCTGTATGTATACTACCAGTGCTTTCGAAAGTCTTGGAAACTGCTATTAAAGATAAAATGCTTGAATTCTTTGAATCAAATAATCTTCTTACTGATACACAATATGGCTTTCGTAAAGGTCGCTCTACGGAAATGGCGATTCTTAGAGTTGTTTATGCAGTTTTAAGTGCGTTGGATGAAAAACAAAAATGTGCAAGCATTTTTTGCGATTTGTCCAAGGCATTCGACAGTTTGAGGCATGATATTTTATTACTGAAGTTAAACTACTATGGGTTTGAAGGAAAAGAGCTAAATATGATACGAACTTATCTAAAGAATCGGCAACAAGTTACTAAAATTAATAATACACGATTCGATTCCGATAAACAAATATGTGGCATAGGTGTTCCACAGGGATCTATTTTAGGGCCTTTGTTATTTCTAATTTATGTAAATGACCTCGAGAATTGTTTGCCGGAAGGAAGTCACGCTACTTTATTTGCCGATGATACACATATATGTGTAAAAGACGCGACCGAAAACGATGTGAACGAAAAGAAGCTTAAAGTATTAGATAATCTAAAAAAGTGGTTTGAAAATAATGGAATAGTGTTGAATACGGATAAAACAGTAATGATTAATTATAAATTAAGAAAAGAAAAACATTTTAACGACACAAAAAGCAACACTTTTCTAGGATACGACGTCGATTACACGATCAGTCATGAGAATCACATTGACAGAATATGTAAAAAATTAGCAAGTGCGAATTATGTCTTATTTAAACTAAGATCTCTTGTAAGTAAAAATACTTTAGTATCCGTTTACTATGCTTATTTTCATTCAATTATTAGCTACGCTGTTACAGTTTGGGGTAGTGCCTCAAATATTGAACGAGTGTTGATCTGCCAAAAGAGATCTTTAAGAATCATTAACGGCCTCAGAAAGTATCATTCGGTGAGGGAGTTCTTTAGATCAACCAGGATAATGACTGTGGTGTCTTTGTTCATTTATAAATCGCTATTGGAAGTACACAGGCAAAAAGACGACTTACCCAAAAAATCTGATTTTCACAGGTACAATACACGTAACAAAGATAAGTTACAGATACAAGCGGTGCGATTACATAAAACGCACAAACAAGGTTTTAGCCTTAAAATTGACATGTATAATAAACTACCACTTTTCGTTACCAATTTGCCACCGATCAAATTTAAGACTGTTATAAAGTCATTATTTGAATTAAACCCTTTTTATAAAATTAATGAATTCATGACAAAGAATTGGAAGCAAAATGATTTTGATTTGTAATTTATATATTTTTATTAGAGTGTCATTTTTATTATTTTTTATTTTAATGACTGTTTTAATTGTCTAGTTGATTATGCATTGATTTATATAATTACATTGAATCGTATAAAATTAAGGAATTTATGACATTTATGATATTTATGAAATAATGATTTTGATTTGTAACTTATATATTTTTATTAGAGTGACATTAATTAATTAATTAACTTATTAGCTCTTTTAATTTATTTGCTTATCAAATAAACAGCTGTATGTGCCTACTGTGATAGCTTCTTAATACATAGATCGTAAGTTATGTTATGACTAGTTGACTAAGCACTTGAACATGGAATGACCTATCCAATATAATTATGACTGAATCCTAGTTTGTCCTACTTAAGATTAAAATTTAATTCTTCTATTGTAACGCTATGACATGCCAAATGTAACGTTTTATGTTATAATATGGTCAAATAAATAAATAAATAAATAAGTGTGGTATGCAAGAATGTGAGCGCGTACACCACAGAATTTTGCACGCTGAGCCTAGACAGGCGGCACATGACGACGCCACGCTTATGCCAGCTAGCAGTGACGATCCTAATGACACTATTATTGCGACTACTCAGTCTTTGACGCAGCCCAGCCACGTACTGTTGAAAGTCATTCGAATCGTCGTGAGCGGGAGAAATGGCGATATCGAGACATCGGCCCTGTTGGATGAAGGTGCTGCCGTGAGCCTGATCGACGCGTCATTGGCTGCGCGCGCCGGCATTGACGGCCCGCTGCGACCTCTGCGGATCTGCGGCGCGCACGGCATGACATCGCTTGACTCTACGTCGCGTTCCGTTTCCTTTAATGTTCGCGGTCGCAATAATACTGAAATATTTAAGTTAGTTAATGTTCGTACTGTAAATAATTTGAAATTACCTGTAAATTATTTTCCTGTAAATAAGAATGTTGTAGATAGAAACTTTTTGATTAACTACTTTGATAAAGACGGCCTGACATTTGACAAAGTTGACATGTTAATCGGACAGGATAATATTGACCTTATAGTGACACGACAAATCATACAGTGTGGTCCTCGACACGGACCAATAATCTCCAAGACAAAATTGGGGTACGTATTGCATGGAGTTGTTAATATGAAAGGTCTTTCGAATGATACGGTTGTTTTACACTGTGAATGTGAGGACTTGAATGATTTGTATAGCAAGACTTTTCGTACAGAAGATTTTGGAGTCAAGCTGAGCTCCGACACTCCCCGGTCTCGGGAGGATATGCAAGCCCTGGACATCATGAAATCGACGACTAGGTACTTATACGATCTGAAGCGCTGGGAGACCGGTCTTCTTTGGCGGGATGACAGCGCTCGTCTGCCTGTCAGTTTCAACCAGGCCTTTGTTAGGTTGAAGGGCATTCAACGCAAGATGGCGAAGCTTCCTGAGTTTGCCGAGAAATACCAGCAGAAGATCGAGGATTATATCAAGAAGGGGTATGCACGTAAGTTGACATTTGATGAGGCGCGGAACAGGTCAGACAAGACTTGGTATCTACCTCATTTTGCAGTGTTCAACCCCAATAAGCCCAACAAATTACGATTTGTGACAGATGCGGCAGCCAAATCCGATGGAAAGTCGTTAAATGACTTTCTTCTGCCAGGGCCAGACTTCCTAAATTCTCTGCCAGGGATGTTACTGCAATTTAGATGTCATCGCTACGCGATAATGGGAGACATCCAAGAGATGTTCCATCAGGTTCGAATTATTGAGCAAGACCGACAAGCTCAGCGGTTCCTGTGGGCCCATGACGAGTACCAGATGGACGTGATGATTTTTGGCGCGGTTTGTTCTCCCTCATCAGCCCAGTACGTCAAGAACGCAAACGCACTCCGATTTGCAGAGACACACCCTGACGCGGTCAAAGCCATCACGGACCATCACTATATGGATGATCTGATCTTATCAGTTGACACACTAGACCAGGGGACGAAGATTATACAGGACGTGGTCAGCATTCACGCTGACGGTGGTTTCAACATGACAAGCTTTATGAGCAACTCCAAGGAAATTTTATTTTGTTTGCCGGAAAAGAAGCTGTCAAATTCTGGTGCCAAAGTGCTGAATGACACCACTGACCTAACAGCGGAGCGAGTTTTAGGCGTCAAGTGGACACCTGGTGACGACAAGTTCGTATTTTCAAACCTGTGTGACGTCATCGATAGTCAAGCAGACGGCCGCCCTACAAAGCGGCATATTTTGAAAGTATGCATGTCCGTTTTTGACCCTTTAGGATTTTTACTTTTTGTGACGATAAAAGCCCGAATTATCTTACAAGATATTTGGAAGACCAAAATAGGCTGGGATGACGAGGTGACCGGTGACCTCAATGACAGATGGCGGTCATGGTTGCAGGAGCTTCGAGTGGCAATCGGACTGCATATTCCGAGATGGTTTCTTAGCATTCAGACTGATCTTTCAAATCCAGTCGAAGTGCATGCGTTCTGCGACGCCAGCACCAGAGCCTTTGCTGCAGTGGCCTATCTGAGGTCCACGTTGACTGACGGTAGTTTTCACTTCTCAATGATAATGGCTAGAACACGTGTTGCACCACTGAAGGTTTTAAGCGTCCTGAGGTTGGAGCTTCAAGGCTCTGTGTTAGGTGCGAGAATGGCACAGTCGGTCAAGAAATACATCGACCTGACTATCGGCCGTACTATTTATTGGTCTGACTTCAAGTCTGTCCTGAGCTGGATACGATCTGAAGCGGGTCGCTTCAAACCTTTCGTTGCACACAGGATCAGCGAGATCGCTGACTTAACTGACCCAAGTGATTGGAGGTGGGTCCCCACGCACTTGAATCACAGTCTTGCACAGTCGCGCATACGCCTTGGATTTCTGGGCCAGACTTTCTCCGACAAGTGGAAGATGCATGATAGATTCCCATGCAGCCCTTCAACCGCCTAATCATTTTATTTTTGGGGGACAAACTGACTTTGTACACCAGCCATTGGCAGACTTCAATGATAAGACTTTGACAGGAGTCTACAAGAGACCAGTGACTAGACTTTGCCGACTAGACATTAGACATGACTATTTTTTTGTAAATCGACTTGATTGACATTATTGCCTTGACTGTCCTGACCTGGTTCGACTGACCTGACTCGAACTGGTCTGACTGGCAAGACCCGACTGGTCTGACTGACCCGACCCGACTGGTCTGGCTGACCCGACCTGGTCCACCTGCCTGACCTGACGGGGCCTGACTGAGTATTGCCTTGCAATACTGGAGGTGGGAATGTTATGGACTTTTTGGTAAATAAGACGCTGGCTAGCGCGACACGCTGCCAGCATGACGGACACTGAAGGTTGACAGAATAAAAAGACGACTATCGACTTGATCGCGACGACTAGGGAGATTTTCTCATGTATTGTTTTAGTGCCTTGTAAATAGTGAAATAAATCCTTTCTCTGCAATCCTGTGCTCATTGACGACCGACGCGACGCCCTTTCACTATGTATTTACTATGCTTATATGGAAATTTTGCTCTTAGTAACATGAGCCCGTATTTCATGCAAAACAGCAAACTTGGTTAAATCAGTATCTTGAACCCTAAGTTTGACTGGAACTTGACTGGAACAGTAATCCGTTATATAGAGCAAACTTGCGTTTTCGTGCGTATGGATCAAATAACTTTGAAAAGAACACCAATCAGTTCTATTCATAATTCATTTTCAGTAACACCTATTCATTAAATAAAACATTAGTGCGCTACATAGAACTTGCAGAGGTTTTCGAACTTTGCGTGATGTAGGTAAGCTGTAGGTATTTATGCTTAGCCCAAAAAATCAAATTGGTCTGATTCATAGTAATCCTGTATTGTAAGGAAATTTTAAAATTTAACACATTTCGATTATTAATAATTCAAATGAACATCATACATTGGAGCAAGTCCTCTCATTAATATTAGTGTACATGCACTGATTTTACTGTGTGATTACATGACATTGTCGCTTCATACAAGCCATTTGGTATCATTGAGTCGATTTTTTTAGTGTTGTAGATAAGTACTTGTTTATCAAGCTACAAATAGGGTTATAATGACGCATTTAAATATATGAACTCAGTTGTTACTTAGCTCATATAATCATAACTGAAAATTTAAGTCATGTTATTATTGTACTACTGCAAGAAAGTGTAGTAGACAAAGTCAAATTTTTATTCAAACTAAATCGAAACAATGTATAGCAACATATTTAATTATGATGAAAATTACGTGGACTAAACTCATTTAACAAAACCCTATCTTGATATCAGTTAAGTCAAATTATCGCCAATCACTGAATGACAACAAGTAGGTTAGGTAGTAATTAAATTTGTTACAAAATTACCGTCTAAATTGACAAGGAGATCTCGTAGTCTCTTGAATGAGATAATATGAGGGTTTTGGAAAATGGAAATAAAGAGGTCTGACTAGAATCTATTACGTCATGCAAATACAGTGGGAAGATAATGTTTTTATAATCTGCAATTCCACTTTCGTGGTATTGTAAAAATAGGTACCTATTTATTTTGATGAGAGCGCCCAGTTGGCGATACAAAAAATGAAATTGAAGTCAAGTAATGATTTAAGATAGCCTATATTAACTTAACACTAAATTGTTAAATGTAATAAGGTTTTTTCTTATCATAATAAAAGTCCACGAGCAACGCGTTAAAAAAATCAGCTTTATTGTATTGGATGATAAATTTTTACTGGTTTTTTTATTAAAATTGATGACCCTTCAATGAGGCCCGTCAGTGTATTGCCCTGTGTTATTTATCTGGCGGTGACACCGATCGATGGGTTCAAAAAATCCGGTTAATATTGTAACTTTCAACCATTTGACTAATTCTCACAAACAATGTATGATTATCATATTGTAGCGCCATAAGACTTAATTGATTAAATGGCAAAGGCTTTCATATAATCTTAAAAATATGTAAAATTCATTATGAATCTTACAATGGGCTTTAGGCTAATTTGGCTTTAGTTATGAATCGGTTATCGGATATACGTTTATTTGTAAATATACCTACATACGTACGTATGTAGGTATATTTACAAATAAATATTACTCATAGTAAAACACATACTACTCATAGTAAAACCTGGGCCAAGACAAATAGACATGTTAATACATAGAAATATTTGTCTTGTACGGGAATCAAACCGACGACCTCTGCGTAGACGGCGGGTATGCGCCTGGTAGGTCGTCAATCCAATTCATAATAAATATAAGTGCGACTAATTGTCAAGACTAATTTATTATCATCACTTTGTCGTCGTTCCGTAGTTCAGGACCAAAAGTTTTATTTACCGTCCATTACCAGAACTCGAACTCGACGAACTACCGCTGACTACTCACAACTACAATTACAACATTCATAACCTCATTGTGATTCCCTTGGGTCTGTTGTTTGTCATACAAATAGCAAACACAAAACTTTGCTAAATTATTTAACAACCAAGGAGGATAGAATTTGATTTATTTGCTGCAGCATTATAGATAACTTTTGTAATGTTTTTATTTATGTTTACGTGGCAACGTAGATATTCGCATAAGCAGAAACATAAGTACATAACGATAAGTCTAAATAGAGCACGGTGTAATTGTTTGAAGTACAAAATTATATGTAAATTTGTTTTTTTCAAAGTAGTTAATTGACTTAGCAACAATCGTCAGCTCTGTATAGATACCCAAAATATACTCGTGCCGTGCTCTACCAACAGCTATAAAACAGCTTCTAATTAGTATATGGAATCCGATTTAGGTATGTGTCGATCAAATGTATTGAATGAAAGAGTAAAGTGTTACAAGGTATAAATCCAACCGACTTTTACTACAGCAAAAACTCTGAAACAGCCGTTGGATATAAAAAAAAATCAGCTGATCCATTAGGTAATAAGCATCAAAATTTTATGAAGAATAAATTTTCATTTTGGATAAGCCTCGGAAAGCAATTTTACGTACAGTTCAGATCACATTTACGTTAGCTGTGACAAAATTTATGGACATGACTCTGCAACATGATCGAATCTTGCGTAATATGAAACTACTGCAGGGAATGGCAATTTTGCGCAAAATGTAAAATTTTATACAAAATTTATATACTGCATAAAATTTTATCTCTATATGTATTATTAACCTTACTCTTTTATACCAACATTTTTTATCTTATTTCGAGATGAAGGTTTAAATGAAATTGACTATTACTTGAAAATTTTCCTTTCTGGTACTTTCTGGACTATTACTTGAAAATTTACGTGTCCTTCGCAAATTTCCTAGAATATGATAGATTAATGTAAACTGTGGTATAATGTCGTAGAGAATATTCGTAGTTAATTTAAAAAAATACGGTGACTCCACAATATAAACATACTAATGATAAAAAAAAAGAAAAACGAAACTAAGTATTCACAAATGAAAATTTTGCTTTTGTTTTGGGAAGAGAAGTGAAATATGTACGAGTAGTTTCAGTTTAGTTAATATAAATATCTAATACATTTCTCACTCAATCCCTCTGGAGCTGTTTGAACCAACTATAGGTATATTTGGAATTGTTAGTATTGTGTTACTGTTTTCAGCTACGAGACCTCAGGGGAGTATTCAGAAAATTAGCCTTCTCGTTTTTTGAACTGCCACTGTTATTGCCCAACAAGTAGCAAAATCATATAACTTAAAAATAAATGCCTAGGTTTAATAGTCTGTTTCACAATCGAAATATAAGTTCCATAGCTTATCTGGCAGATGATTCGACATACTTTTTATATCAGAACTATCAAATGATCTGCCCGGATAACCTTTTCAGAACTTTTGTTTTGATTGTGAAATATTCCTAAGAAAACAGCCAAGAACCAGAAAAAATACTTAAGAGTTTATCTCGCGGTTAAAAGCCATCGAGCTTAAAATAAGGTTTATTGTTCTTGTTACCCATTCTTCAGTTTAAATATACAACAATAACCCTCAAACAGCACACAATCTCTTCGTAAGTCGCATATTTATTTAATGAGAGCAATGTTTATTTCTGCAAAATAACCAGAAATTCATGCGAATATCTTTGAATTTGTAGGTGGGGGTGATCTGCGGAATATCAATTCCAACAATTTTCATGTAAGAATTATTGAATTAGGCGTTAAATTTACAAAGTTTTACAAGTTTTTTTTTACTACAATCAAAAATTCTTCCACTACTAACGTCTACGAACCTCCCTCAGTGAATTCTAACGTTTGTAGTAATCGTATAGGCCTAGAAACAACATTTAAGTCATAAAAATCGTTTTGAAAAAATACTCCTAACATTTTTTTTTCCTATTTTACTACTTACGAATATAATTGCACTACAATCCACTACTATCGTTTATCTATAAAAAACAGCTGGAAAAACATGGTTATTCAAATTTTGGAGGACAACATTTTTTATATCATAATTTTTTTTTTTGGAATTACTACTAACGAAAAATAGTTGCACTACTATCCACTACTTATCGAAATCTTTCAAAAAACAAAAAAAAGTAGTTTTTCCTAAGTCGGGTGCCAAGTTCCTACAGGGTGTTACTTTTATTGACTGCTTATTTTTTTTTTTATGTGTTTCTTTCAAATTCCAAAAAGGCTACCAGTTCTTTTAATGCATTAAACTAATTCAGGAGGTCTACTCTCTAAGCAAGAAACCCGTAGTTTAGGCCTAAGTTACGGACTTTTCCTACTCCGTATCACCTACGGACAGCTTATTTATTCGGAGACCCGAACTAAGAATGAAATACGTTTTGACATAGTCCCTACTCCCAGTTTGTGCTGCTGTGTTTGTGCCGTTTATCCAATACTAGTACATCCGAAATCAAAAGAGAGTAGGCTCCATCCGTAGTTTCGGGAAACTTACGGATGGGGGCCCGTATCTTAGTTGACGGGAGAGAGTAGGCCTCCAGGACATAGAACTACTACAGAGTACGTTTTTTTCGGAATGTCGTACAGGACCCCCTTATCGCATTTTGTGGTTCTTGTCGTTACCAGCGCCCTTAGTTCTGTGGAGAGTTTGGCAAACTATATCATTACATTTCATATTTTATCCATTCCATCCATCCATGCATCCGAGTTAATAGTAAGCCAAACTCGTACAGTCTCCTGTGGGAACCGAGATGGCGTAGCTTTTTTGTCTTTTATAATTGCCATGTAAAAGGTGAATTAGTTTATTTGATTTTAGGCCGCTAAATCAAATAAGCTAATTTGATTCTTATTCCTGCAAATTACTTACATGGGTAAATTAATTAAATTGAAGCACTGAACTAATATTATTTTCATAAAAAGTCATCATAATTATTATTTTTCCACGAATCAGTTTCCTTTAAATATATCAACAAACTCGTAGACCCTTTGCAGAACAACGCTTAAGCAACATCGATAAATTTTAATTTCCAACATCCAAGGGCAAATTTATTCGTATCACAGACATTTGAAACTGAAATCATTTATCCTCGTTCCACAATACTGTCGTTACTCGAAACGAACGGTTGTTGTGAAGGGAAGGGTCCGCAATATACATATAAGCATTTATTATAGGTTCTTTTATACGGCAAAATGACAGTTAATGAGGGTTCATGCGCAGTAACGAAATACGCTTAGCGAAAATATTTGCTAATTTAAATGCTACACAGAGCAACCCGCAATATGAGGGAGTTGTTTAAAAAGATAACAAAAGGTTTCAACCTTACTACAGGATTTAATAACGTCACCTAAAAACATTATTGAATAATAACTTAACTAAACATATACAGTCAACAACACATCTGGGGTCCATTCTCGCGCCTTCGACATCTCGAATTCGAAATTATTTCAAATAAATAAATTATGGTCAAGTCGAAATTTTTTCAAGTTAAAAATCTATATTGAAAGAAAGAAAGCAATCTCACTGAAAGGGATCTTCGACATTATAGGATTATCAAAGATAATTAAAACTAATGGTTTTTGGCAGTAGTAGAGATTTTACTTACATTCTTTATAAAGAAATTAAGGATATAATAATGTCGAATTCGAGATGTCGAAGGCGCGAAAATTGGGCCTCTGGCCTTTCATGATGATATCGAACGCGCCGTTTTTTAATACATAGAGTAAATTTTGCAACTGTAAAACTTAAAAGTCAAAACGTTAATACAACTCTACATGATGAATAATTACTAAAATTGTGTCATATGTATTATGTTTTACTAATGGCTTCATCAAAAAGCCTTGCCAATGCCCAAAAACTGGCAGCGTAACGTGATGTTGGTAGCTAATCGATCCGTTCTAAAAGGTTTTACGTGTCTCATATACTTTCTGAAACTCATTGTTTTCTTTGCGTAACAAAAGTGAAAAATGCGAAATTACTTCTTAAATATATTCCACTTTCAGATGCCCACGTCCTCCAAAAAGGAGGGAATCCATACACAATTAGGTACAAGACGAATTTAGATCCGAAAGAAACTGAACTGTAATTGTCTGTAACCTACGTTTTTACGCCTAAACTTGTCTGAAATTGATTCGTTCCTAATTTTGATTTTGTCGTAGAGATAAAATAGCTTGGAGAAAGACATAAGCTACTTTATTGTCGCGAAAAATGATCCCAAACGTGCGATAACCGAATTCCACGCGGACAAAGTCTCGAGCGGAAGGCTAGTTTGTCAGTTTATAAAAAACTAGTCCGATAGTATTACAAATCTAGTTGAGTAGGGGGCCGAACGTGAAGGATCGGTCAGTACTTATAGTTTGTGTTAGTTCCCAAATACTTTATCAGTAAAATGTAAGACATCTCGGTTCTCTGTGCCAAAACATAAATACTTTTAAATATCAAATATCTTGCGCCCAGCGACTCCGCTCGAAATTAATAACATTAATTAACAAGAGTAATCAAAAGAAAATGAAATGTGTGTAGATGAAAAATTAACTTGGAATAAGGAAGTATCTGAAAAGTTATCTCTGTTATTTAAATATTCTCACCAAAAGGCGGAAGAAAAAGTCGTTGGCTCTTGGAAAATTATACGCCGCTCGGGGCGGGAATTAAAACTGATCTCACTTCCAATGTATACGGGATTGCAGGATTAGTCTTGCATTCCGAGCCGAAATCGCGCGTATATACAGTCAACACCACTGTTATGTCGCTTGTAATAGCGGTGGTTTTCTTAGTCGAAATGTGAAGCTTGTTGTGCTGCTGACTGTATCAATTTTATACAGGGTTCTGGAATATTGCTACATAATGTAGCAGGCTAAAATAAAGTAGGTGTATATTTCTTGTTTGTTGGCTAAACTATTAACTGAACTGATTTAGACGATTGACGATTCTTGTAGGTAGTATTAGTAAGTACTGTACTTAGCTTAGTATACACAAAAAAAAAATGATTATTTTCTTTGTTACAAAAAGTAAAAAATAACCTTTTATTTTTAACTTGGATGAGCCCCTGGAATACCTTAACGATGAGAAAATAATAATAGGATTTGACGGCTTTGACAATCATAATTAATCTGTTTAAGTTATCTGGTGCAACAACTCAGCCTTATCGCCGGTTGCACCAAAAAATAATTTTACGAATTCGTATAAAGTAACTGAAATAAAAAACATAAAAAACTTGGTGCAACCCAAAGTTAGTGTAATACAATAACCAAATTTGCCTCTGTTACACGTAATTAAATTCCGTTGTTTCGATACACACAATGTTTTATTGTGCATTAACACAAAATTAATATCAAAATTTGAAGACGAGCAATTAATACTTATCATTAGCATGCACAAGTGAATTCCGTGTTGAGTAATAGTAAATTGTAGGAACTTATTAAAAAATAGATATTATATCATACCTAAGGTTTTTTTGGGTTACACTAATTATTTGTAATTATTTGTAAGCATAAATTCAATCAGCATAATCACATTTAAGCATAACATTCACATCCATCATTTTAAAAAGGCATAATGTTGAAATTCAAATAGTGTATTAACTCAAAAAATCACATTGTTGAGAAACAGGCAAAAGAAGTTGGACTTGTAAGTTTTTTTCACTAATCGGTTAATAACTTAAAAACTAATCCGAATTGCTAAGAACTCTTGTAAGATATTTAAAAGCTTTCCATGTCCTACAAAATTGTATACTCGGTATCTTGAAATTATGAAAAATAAAATCTAGGATTTTGAGTTATGACAGTATAAGGTTAAAGAAAATGCAATTTGTGAGAAATTTAGTTTTTATTAAGACATTTGAAAATAAAAATCTTCCAGTTTTCATGAAAAAATTACTTAATGTGTACAATCAAGACTTAAAAACAATAGCCGTTAATTAGCTCCTAATAACATAACGGTTTCCACTGATTTTCTAGTAGGCAATAAAAAAAAAACAATAAATCTGTCAAAATCACTTTTTCAATAAACTACTGTAATCTAGTTTTTTTTTAAAGAATTATCTTTGTTGTATGAATTTACGCACCCATATAATCATTATCTTAATAACCAAATTTTTTATTCTACCTATGGAACACTCGAAACCATCAAAACTTAAAAAGAAAAATCACAAACAACAGACAACAAGGCCTTATTAACAAATAATAGGAATTCTTTATGACAAAAATAATAAAAAAAACCTCTAAGAAATAATTCAGAAGTTAAATATGCGTAACATTATCATGACGATAAAAATTAAGAAAAATAAAATTCTCAAGTAGTATAAAAAGAAACTTAAGTGGCCTGCGACGCGTCAGTCTCCCATACAAACGTAATATCAAAATAATAAAAAAAATTAGCACGATTGACTGTACTTGTGATGTTATTTGGATTAAGACAGTAGGTATTTATCTAGGTTTCTATTGAAATAAAAATCCAAAATATCTACCCAATAAAAAAATGAAGCCAATTATTTTTTTTCATACAAAACTGCAATTTGCATTTATTTTTAAATGGGTAAGTAGGTATTTTGTTTTTTTTTACTTTTATAGGAACCTTGATAAATGCTGTCTTAATCGGAATAACATCCAAAGTACAAAAAGAAAAGCTATTTTTTTTATTTTTTTTGGTATTTCGTTTCTATGGGAGGCTCAATTTCGCTGACTCGTCGCCGCCATCGGTAGAAAATAAATTAAAATCAACACAAAATGCAACAATAGAATACAGACTAAGTCCAAAACAGAAGTAAGTCTATAAGTTATTATAAAAATCAGAATAAAAGCTAGGAATGTGATTGTTTCTTAACAAAGTCATTCAATCAGTCTTCTTATTTTCTTTGATTGCCAGTTTATTGGTATAAGCTGGTTTGGCTTCGAGAATATTCGCCTTTTTATTTCGAGCTAATAAATTACTCTCGGACCATTCGGTGTCTGTGTACGAGGTTTTATACATTAAAGTAGTTGGGTCTATCTTTGGAGATTGCCATTATTTTTATGTCAGAAATCTTTACTTTACCAAGAGTTGTTACACATATTTCATCTGTTAAAGCTTTTAATGAAATAAAATCTTTATGTGACATCTCATTTACTCTCAATGGTTCTCCTTTTTTCTTAGCTTCTTTAATGATCTGCACATATTGACTGGGAACGTAAACTAGACCTGATTTTTAAACTATTATTTGTACTTACCTTGTTCGAATATAGTGTCATAAGTCTACAAAATACACTATTACTTAAACGTAAACAGAAATGCTTACTTCATTTGTTCAAACTTCAGATGTTCAAATGGCATGAGTCGACAAAGTACACAATTTTTTGCACTGGATACACAACCACCTGACGCAAGCTGTCATACGACACTGTCTGTGCGTCGGCCAATCGCGTACTCGCTAGACAATACAATGGCACTGCTGCCATCTATCTTAAATATCTAAAACTACTAATATGACACTATTCGAGATTAAAGTTTAGACGATTGCGGTTCGAAAGCTTTAATAAACCCGTTTCTCAAAAAAAGTGAGTTAATACACTATTTGAGCGGAGGTGCGATATGTCACATACGTTGTGCGAAACATTATGTGACATAATGTATTTATTCCAAAAATATCAAACAAAAGGGATACCTTTTTTCTTTTTGTTGTTTAAAAGACAAGTATTTACCTATACTCTCCTTTTACGAACCCCTGAGAAACATGAAAACTAATTAACTATTATTATTATTATGGTATAATTACATGATTTAATAAAGTATTTTAGGTTAATGCTAATATATTTTTAAACTCTATAAAATAATTATTAGAGTTCAAATTCAAATAAAAACCTTACAGTGATTGCAGCGTAAATAATTAAGAATTAAGTACCATGAGAATAGACAACTGGAATATCATACTACATATAGGTATTATGCCACCTATCTTATATGAGTCTCACTACAACTCTTGGTTTTGGGTTATCTTGTCTAAGTTAAACAGAATTTGCAAATTCAACCCTACCTAACGAGCTTATGCCATGCATATTTTAGCGCAGCAACCGTGAATTTTAAAAGAGATGCTGCAAAATATTCTTCATTCATGAAAGTAAACAGACTGTAAAGATAAGCTAGAAAAGTTCGTAACAAAACACGTATCCTTCGCAGATAATAACTTTTAAACGTTTAAACCCGTCTCTCATGATTGTTAGAAGGCTTTATAGCAACCGCAGGTAATATATTTTACCTTTATTTTATGACAGTATTGTGTCGTGTACACCCGACGAGTTTCTTGTAAAGTTTCACAGATTTAACTAATATGCGCCATGTATTTTTCCACAATAATTTTCATAAAACAAAAGAATTCAAGCAAATAATTAAATAAGACCTTTAAAGTAAGATATTAGAAGGTTCCTGCTTGCGTGCTAAGATGTTAGCTAATTAAAAATAAACTGAACGAAAATTCCGATTCCAAAAATACTTATTTGTTTGCATAACAAATAAGTATTTTTGGAATCGGAATTTTCAGGCTGGAAAGTTGGAGTTATCTCTATTGAAACCTGAGCCAGCTTCAAAGGTACGAGACGCTAAAAACTTTTCTGCCGAGTGCATGAATCTCGGAATTTCGGAATATCGGAATCTCTACAATTCCGTTAATGAGTGATCCAATATCGTAATATCGAAAACAGACAGTTACTTCTATTGAGTTCTTTATTAAACCCGTAGACGACACTCGGAGGTACAATATAGGCTTTAAACGTTATTGCGCATAACCATAATACTTGTTGCCAGCCCACTGTACAAGCATTTATTTTATTTAAACAAGAAAGTATACTAGAAAAAAGCAACTGTCGCCATGACATGAACTTTTTTAATATTTATTACATAAAATAGTATTGTAAAATGCAAAAATAAAAAGATATATTATTTAGTTTTGCTAATTTGTGCATAATTTGATTTTCTGGGATTTGTAATTACTCAAAAAGCAATGTACGATAATAGAGGTGAAAGAAGAGTTCATTTAATACAGGCAAACAGAATCTTTCATCAATTTTGCCGACAAGTGTTGAAAGAAAGTGAGCGTGCTTTTGCGTGACCGGATATTTTTGCATTTTAATACGAAGTTACTAACTATACGATAAAATGATTGACGCTTTGTTGTTCTTGAGAATACTAAGAAAAACAAAAAAAAATCTTTAAAGATATACCTAAAGACATTACAATTTTCAGAAAATAATTGTTGTTTTTAATTAAATTGTTTATTTTGCAGGCACAATTTAAAATAATTATAATTGTTGAATCTGAGTTAAGTGATTGTATTTTCATACAATCATGCATACAATATTCAAGTTTATATTAAAGTAAAATTGCTATTTTTTTTATCTATAGTCAAAAATAAAATTAAATTAAATTTTAAAATGTATAGTAAAACAGGATCACCCTCTTAAATAATAGTCTGATTTTGTAGAATAAACATGTTCAAAGCATTCTTATTTGAACATTAAAAAACATTATTTGATCAAGACGATTATTCTTACGTTGGTTATTTCCGATTTAAAAGATATTTGATAATTGTAGTGAAAAATTGGTGTTGAATTAATTATATTAATGGCAATTATCGTTATTGGTTTAACAAAATATTAAAGTAGTATTATACTGTTCTTACAAAATATTATTGTAAGAACAGTATAATACTAAAAAGATGTGTTTTGATTAGAATTGCTCAGTCTTCCGTTTATTTCCTGTTAATTCCTAACAATATTGAAATATAAATATTTAACAAGTGTTTTTACTTGATAAAATAAACCTGTTAGCATAAAAAGTTTACTTCATCTTTGATATTTCATTTAAAAGGTGGATTTGACCGGTTGGCGCCACTATAGCAAACCTATTTTCATACTGATTTCTGATTGGTTGTAATTATTGGCGGGAGAACCCCCACTCTTTTGACTCCCTCTGAGATAGAAGACACATATTTTGGGCCAGTCTTGTGTGGGCAGTCAAGTAGAGAGATCTCAAAAGCTAAGTAGTTTCTTACTGTCAATTTTTATGCTAAACTTTGTCTGTTAAGTGACAATTTATGTTCATTAAACGTGTTGGATGTTTATAGTTGTGCTTGAAATAATGATTATTGGAGTAACATTCTAATTGTCGATTCCATTTAATTTTGAGTAATTATTGAAAGATTTCTAAGTTCTATTTATTTCCTCCTTGTAGAACAATAGTTTGACTCAAATTGATGCTTTTAAACCATTCCAGTAAATTTTTAATTAATTATTCATTGATAATTATGATTTAAATTCTAACACATGGGCTCTTTACAGTTTCATAATTTAAAAAGTGTCAACAGTTATGTAAAATTTTATATGCTGATGTGAATTTATATGAAAAAGCTTTGCTAAAAGTTTAGCAAATCTAGATTTTTACCCGATTGCAAGGAAAGGGTTATGATTCAAGTTTAGTACAGTCAACACTGAAATATGATAAAAAAAACAGTAAAAATACAATTACAATCAGTTCTACTGTAATTTATTATACTTAATCCAACCTTATACCTGATTTGTGCAATGTATAAAGAAAATTTGCAATTCCTAAACAAAATGTACAATTTAAAAAGAAAATGTGCAGTTTTTAAAGAGTACCTATGTGCAATTCCGATATTGAGATCGAATATCGGAAATCAATATCGGAATTGAAAACCTTTCGATATTACATCCACTACTGCCGAGCAAGCGCAACACACAGTTTTTCACCTCACAACAGCGAGGAATATTTTTAAGTTGTTCCCGCAGTCAACTTCCGGTAAACAAATATTTTTACAAAAAGTTTAATCTAAATATGAGTACCTTATTCTTGATGTTTTAATTATATAAAAAACTAAAATAATATTAAAGGTAGTATTATAGTTAATTCAAAGTTATTTAAAATAGGAATTAATTGTTACTTATAATAACAATAAAAACGATTCGGTAAATGTTGACATTGATATGAGGTGAGGTACAAGACAAAGTCAATTTAAAAAGACAGGTTTATGTCAAGTTCCGTAATCCAATCATAGGTTGTGAAATCTCACTCGGCCTAAACATACATTTCTTATAACAAATAATTTAATTTGTAAACTTATTGTTATTGTTTTATGATTCAAGGAACTAAAATAATATAATAAAACCAAAACGGAGTATTGTAATCAATTCAAAGTTATTTATAATAACAATAAAATGTAACATAAAAATCAATTGCGATTCCGCCACGTCAGGGCCGTTTTGTGAAAGGGACTTTTTGATATAAAGGGACAATTTTTGTCTTGAGACGTTTTGCGAACGGGACATTGTCCGCTTAAAAGATATTTTTTACATACTTAGATAGGTATACGTAAATATCTGATATTAGGTTCCTATATTGTTTATAAAATTCACTGAACAAACAATTTAGATTTGTTACTAACAAAACTGAACTTCTTTGTCCTCCTCATTACTTATATAGGTACGTACAATGCTTTCTGCCGCCAAAGCTAACTGCTAAATATCCGCTATTCATTTTATATGGCCTATTACAGAGATGAAGTGAACCCTGGTTCTCCTCTCAGACCTTCATTAATCTTTAACCCTGCCTTATCTTAGTTCGACAAAACATTTCCTCGTAGATAATTACCGGTATATGTTAAACATGTCATTGTTTTCGAGGGCAGACCTGATTTAATTTTGCCTTGAGGCAAAACGGGGCAAAATGTACATACATACAGTTGACGCCCCGTCCGGATTTCCATTTGCACTTCGTAAACCGCTGCTATTACTGGTGTTATATAGGCGGGCGCTCTCAAAGTCAAAGTGTAAAGCTGTCGTGCTGTTGACTGTACATAGAGCGTGAAAGCGTGTTTTGTAATGAATATTCTCTTTAATATTTGGCTACTTACGTAAATAAGAAACCCACTTTTGTTCAGATAAATAAATTAGTTATTGTGTGTATAAATTAATAAGTGTAAGTAATAAAAACATGCCGTAGTTTACTTACAGCTTTTAGACGTTTAAATGGCCATAAATAACAATTTAATTTACCTCTATATTAATTTCTACATGTATTTTACAAATTTTTCTATGACGCAATTTATATTACAACAGAATCTAACATACCTATTGCTCGAACAACTTGTGCCTTCGTATCGAGTGCGTCCAGTAGAAATGCTGCTCAATATATCATACATGTTTGACTATGTATATATCCTCAATAGTTTTTCATGCTAAAGTAAACACTATGACGGTTTGCAAAATCCTGTAGCAAGCAGGACAGAAGTTGAGTTAATGAAGAGTGGACAGTTAATTCCGATTGTCATTTGTTTCTAGTTTATCAACCATTAAATTACCAATCCCGACCACTCACCAATCAGGAACTAAATAAATCCATTGTACAAGGTTTCGTATAAGTGTATAACAACGAACGATGGCTTTGACAGCCGGCGCTTCCCACGGATGTATTTGGGAGTTTGGCCTTGACTTGATTTACACTAGTCGATGCTTTCTACTAATCGGCCCATTTTGTAATACGGCCAAAGCAGACGGCTTAATTGCTAAAGTCGTCTACAAACCAACGAACAATACATGGCGAACAAATATGGAACATTCAGTTCGTACTTTTTGACGTAAGTTAGCAATTCCTCTAGCTATCAATTTCCTCTAGTTATCGAGTACGTACTATCAAAAAATGTATAGGAAAATGTAGTTCCGTTTACGTCCGGTAAGAACGCTGCTGCTTAATATGCATATATTTTTTGGCGATACGCCCTCGATACGTTTTCGATAGTTTTTTGTGCTGGGGATACTAAACTGACAACACCCAAATTGGATCGCCATCACCACAAACATTTTTGACGAACAGTAATCGTGTTAGCCGTAATTTTAATACTAGGACTACTTGTTTATTTCATAAATTTAGCAGACTGCAGTGATAATCTAGATTTGTTTGAGGAAGAAGACCATAGAGCTTGTTTATAAGTACCTAATGGAGTCTATCAACATTATAATAAAATTTATATTAGATATACAACGTTGCTTTATGTTTACCCAAAACCTCAAAACCATTTGTAGAACCCGTCATAACAAACAACTTTTTGTTAGGAAGCAACCCTGAAATCGCGAAAAAGTCAGTTGTTTAATAGAAACAAAATATTTAAACTCTGCTATAATATATGAAATAGGAACAGGAACAATCCAAGAAGGATAGTCGTATCAGATACTTTTTCAGTGTCATACTAAAAACAGTGGATGAACAACACAAAGTAAAAGGTCGTTAACCCCAAGCAAGCTCGCCGAGTTCAATCTCTCAAATTTTTCTAATAAAAATAAGCTGACTTCTGCCTTTGTTCCGCACAATCGCTACGTTTTTATCCACGCAAATATCATGAGAGATTTACGACTTTAACTTGTTCTGATTTACCGAGGAAAATACAAAACATCTCTACGTTAGTACGGATACTTGTTTTTACAAAATCAATAAATAAAGGCTGCAAAATAGTTATTTGTTATGCAAGGCTGGAAAGTTGGTTATTAGCGGCCAAAAAATATTGAAACCTGAACAAGTGAAGGATTTCAAACGTACAAGACGCTAAAAACTTTTCTGCCGAGCGCAACACACAATAATTCACCTCACAACAGCGAGGAACATTTTATGGTTTTTTCAGCGATCAACTTCCGGTAAAAAATTCTTTAAACAAAAAGTTTAATCTATTTTAATATACCTTATTCTTGTTGTTTTAATTAAATAAAAAAACTAAAAAAAATAAAAAAGGGAGTATTATAGTTAATTCAAAGTTATTTAAAGTCGGAATATATTGTTGCTTATAAATAACAATAAAAACGATTCGGTTAATGTTGACATGAGGTACAAGACAAAGACAATTTAAAAATAAAGGTTTATGCCACGTTCCGAAATCCAATCATAGGTTGTGCAATCTCACCCAGCCTAAAAAAATTCTTATAACAAATAGTTTAATATTATTGTTATTGTTTTTATGATTCAATGAACTAAAATAATATAATAATAACAAAACGGAGTATTATAATTAATTAAAAGCTATTTAAAATTAGAATTTAGATTATTAGAGATTAAGATTTTAGATTATTAGAAAAAATCATGTTTCTCGAGTATTACGTTTAATAGGGTAACTCACGGATATACGCCGCAGTCGGATACATGCCCCGATTTCAAAAACTCCTATTAGTATAATGACCTCATGACCGAATTGCCCTTTACTAGGTAGCCCACACCGCATACCCCAAATGTCAGCCGTGAGAGGCGCTGTAAAGTACTTGCTTATAATTGCCGATTGTCTTAATCGGCAATTATAAATTATGACTCGCGAAAAAGAGCCCAAAATTATTTTCGTGCAGTTCAGTGGCCCCATACTTTTTTATCGTGAGCGGATTGTTTTTCTTACTTGAGGTATCTAATAATAGTATAAAACAAGTTTTTATTTATTTAAATTATTCGTTTTTTATTTACAACAAAAGACATCTATGAAACGGATAGTTCCTTCGATTTTGATCGGGATAGATGCCCTTAGAGGCGTCTTTCCCTTGCCCGAGGGAAGGCGAAACCCTTCATGTGCGAGTTCGACTCGCACTTGGCCGATTTTTTTATAAAAAGATTTTTGTAAGACGAAACTGACATTTCACGTGCGGATTCAAAAGTGAGTTTGCAAAAGTAGACAGAATAGCAAGGCTGGTTCTCGTGACCAACGTTTTATCATAAAATCACACAATAGTCCAAGCAAGAAAAGAGGTATTACACTTTCACATCACAGAGTACGTAGTTAGCGTGAGAGCTTTCTCGAGTTACCGCGCTGCAAGCATAAATCATACTGAACCATGCCATTTTCAAAATGCAAGAGGACGACTTTGTGACTGAACATTGAAGTCAATCCTAATAATCCTACTAATATTATAATTGAAAAGCTTGTGAGGATGTTTGGATGTTTGTTACACTTTCACGCGAAGACAAAGTAAGTTAGTAAAGTATTAGGTCGTAATAAAAATTCACATTTATCTAAATTTCCAAGCAAACACTGTTTCGAGCCCGTGATAAATAAAGCTACGTGGTTAGACTTCTTTTTAATTCGTTTCATGTTTTGCATGTATGCGGAAACATGAGACGAAATAAAAAGAAGATGAAATGTTCTTTATCTAGAAAGCTCGTACATAACTTCTCAGCTTTCGAAAAAAAGAACACCTAATATCTTTGAAAAATCTTTTATTTAATACACAATTAACTGCTTACATTAGAATTTATCAACATAACATTTTAGCCGATAGCCGTAATTTAAACATTAATAGATGACTTTTAGTTGAATTTAGCTTCTTTTTGTTCGAATCAAAAAGGGAAAAAAAAAATACCCTTATTTTTGTTTTTTGATTTTACATGAAGAGCAAGACAAAATCAAGGAGCCCGTGGCGCAGTGGTTCGCGCGTGCGGCCTGCGATTGTTGAAGTTAAGCAACTTTTGCAATGGTCGGTCACGGGATGGGTGACCAAAAATTTACTATCTTAAACTCCTCCATGCTTCTGAACGCACGTTAAGCTATTGGTCCCGGCTTCATTTGCAGTCGTTAAAACCCACCAATCTGCGATGTGCCCGCGTGGTGGGTCTTGGCCCTTTCTCCTTATCTATCCATAAGGAAGGCCAGTGTCCCAGCAGTCAGTGGGGACATTAAAAATGGCTGATGACGACGAAGTAAGAAAAACTCCCTTTTCCCTGTATGACAAGACTTCAGTTTTTGTCTCTGAAAGGTTTAAGCAAACAAAAGCAAGCCTGTGCATTCATACAACTAGAGACGTACGAGTATACCTAGTAAAACACCGAAATGCCTTGAGGGTGCGGAGAGGCCAACCGCAGATAAGACTCGGAAATTGTACAGCTTCGAAACTGCACAACACATAAAACAAACACATACGACGATAATTTTGAATAAGAATTATGGCATTCACTCTATGAGATAGGGGATCCGTTGGGAGTTGAATATTTTAAGGGGATCGGTTGGGATTTAAAATTCTCAGTGGATCAGTTTCAGGAGATCAGATGGGAATAACTCGTGAAAATTGCTCGACCGCTCGTTCGAAAATCACAATTTACACATTACTCTCTTCAAGATAATGGAACTTTAATATAAACCAATTGGGAACGAAAATTAATATTTTTATGGTAACATAAAACAACATAAAAGGGCCACAAAATTCTAAATGCACACCAAGTTATTGATTGGCATATAATTAACCGGTCGACTAAAAAATACTAAATTGAGCGACTACAAATCTAGGTTGGGTTACGGAAAAAATGGGCTTAGGTTACATTAGAAACGAGGAAATCGATCCGCAGGAGAACAAAAATTACTGACATCCCTCGAAGGATTGCTTATACGTACCCTTTATTTAAGCTGTTAAGAATTTTCTAATGGATAAAGCCAGCTGTTACGAATTAACTCATGTTTACTGAGGATTTTATTTATAGAGTTTCAGCGCATGTATACGTACAAATACGTATATAAAAATGATGATGATGATGAAAGAATTGATTTGGATAAAATTTGTCACTCAAAACTGAAATATTTCAATCCGTTTTGAAACATTTTAGCGTTTATTTTTTATTTTCAATTCATTGAAATGCACTGTTACATACTCTTTGACTATATTGACAGCAATTTTTTTTTTATTGATTTTAAAGAAGTTTTATAAGCAAAGGAATGTCATATGATTCCGTGATCACGACAAATCGGGGTTTATTCCAAATATTTCGATAAATAATTGAATAAACAATCCGATAAAATACGTACGGTGTTAGACATTGAAAAATCTCGAAATGGTTTTCTATTTAAGGTACCTTGTTAAAAATTAAATCATGTCAATTGCTGAAAACTGTAAAACTTCCCTTAAATATTGTGGTTGAAGTCACCCTTTTAAATGGTGTGACCTAAAATTTTCACACCTTGTAATGTACTAGATTTGGCCCGCGACTTTATACCCGCGTGGGATTTAGAAATATGACAATTTTGTTATTTATTAATAGTTCGACTTCTAGACAAAGAATCAAGCTATGTACTATATTTTAAGGTAGACAGACCTCCAGCAAATACGATAATCATAACACATCACACTTAAAAAGTGTTTAAAGTCACTTTCTTATGCCAATTTCATCTTTCTTTCATGTAATTATCGAAACAATTCCGCCACTAGCCAAAATATTACTAAATGATAAGTAAACTATGTGTAATGATGCCAAATTCGGCACAGATTGTGACTAGCACAGCCGCGTATCTTTCAGGGACAATTATGTCGCAGTTCATCTCGTTTCGTCAGAAATGTGTTGAGTGCGAACATATATGCGCTATTGTTTTATTATTTTTAACCAATTAACCTAGCCCCAAAGTAGGCACTGTAACGCTTGTGTTATGGGATACTAGGGTAACGGATATAAATACATATATAAGTATTTATGTGAAGAAATATATATAAACGTCCATGACTCGGGTACAAATGCTCGTATTCATCATACAAACATTTGCCCCTACCGGGATTCGAACCCGGGTGCTCAGAGTAAGCGACACCTTGAAACTGGTGTACGTACCACTCTACCACGGAGGTCGTCCAATAATGAATAGCAATGTCTGTTGCGTGAAACGCTCGTGTTAAAGGTGCTGACTCAAAAAAGGTTTTTATGATTGTTACACTAAATAGTTCAGGACAATGTCTATAGACAATGTATATATAGATTCGGCAACTGTCGGTGTTGTCTCAAACACAGATATTGTACGCGGGACACATAGCGAGAAGAATCAGTTCTTGGCCGTTGGTGCAGAAAGGTTCTGGAATGGCGACCATGCACCGGACGACGCTCCGTAGGTAGGCCTCCCCCACAAGGTGGACCGACAATCTGGTGAGGGTCGCGGGAAGCCGTTGGATGCGGGCAGCGCAGGACCAACCGTCATGGAGATTCATAGGGGAGGCCCATACCCAGCAGTGGGTATCATGTGACTGAGACGACGACGACGAAGTTGGATTGGCGACTAAGTAGCCCACCAAGTATTTTTGTCGCTCAAAAAGTTTTTTTAGTCTTATTGACTTATGTGCATTTCCATTTTTATGCTACTTTGCTGTTATCGCAGTTTCACAGGTAACGATCACCGTTGTATGAAGTTTTATAGACATTGGTTGTATTATATCTAATTTTTTAAATTAAAATGATATAGTAAAGTGTTATAATCTTATGGAAGAGTATTGCAAAACATATAGGTAATAATTGAAAAATTATGACTGACGTCATACCTCGGACGAATACCTTCTGATCCCAAACCACATGGCGGCCGCAAAGTGCAGAGCGCAGTTCTAAAGTTACATGGAGCGAAACAAGTTTGATCATGAAGGTAATATACACTCAATAACAACTCCAACTTGTGCCGTGTACTTGTAACCTCTCGGCAACTGCACGATACTCTGTGGAGTAACTATTTATAACTTTACAGTGCTGCAATTGACGAAAGTAGATTTAATTCAATATCAGCTATAAAGGACATGTACGATAGTTTTGAATTAACTAGACAGTATTAGGTAAATTCATAATACATAAGTGGCTTATTTATGATAAATTAGAATGATTGAAAATACATAAGTCGTATATTCGTAATACTTACAATTTAATTTTCGCCTCACACGGTCGAAAAAGGAGGTTTCGTCATTCAATTTCTGCGTGGAAAAATCACATTTTGCGGCCTAGCGTGGTAAAGTACTTTTTTTATTTAAAATTTAAAAATATGTCCTAATGCGTTCTGAATCGCACTATGGACTTTTTATGTCATTTTATTCTTATTTTAAATAGATTTTAATTAATATTATAATACTCCGTTTTGGTTTTATTACATTATTTTAGTTCATAGAATCATAAAATCAAAGAAAGAAGAAATAAATTTGTCATCAGAAAGGGAAATTCAATGCGGGGTACCACAAGGGAGTGACCTAGGCTCTTTGTTGTTTCTAATTAATTTATATTAACGATTTATCCAGGAACGTCCAACAACAAATGATCCTGTTGAAATGTGTTGAAAAACAAACTACCTATGAAAATTGCATTAATGATGCTTTAAAAGACATAATTGTCTGGCTTAACAATAATGACTTAACTATTATTTACAAAAGACAAAATTAGTTCAATTTTTTTCATTCTCAAAGACTGCGCCAATCCAATGTTAACTACCAAGGTCATGCGTTGGAAGAGGTTAACATCACAAAATTCTTTGGAATGATAATTGACAGTCAGCTTACCTGGAAACCACATATAGAAGAAGTATGTAAGAAACTGAGCATAGCCGCGTATGTTATATTATCAGTCTAAAAAAGTCAACTCTAAAACAACAATAATGGCATATCATGATCTCGTGCTTCAATTCTAAGATATGGTTTAATTTTTTGGGGTAACTGCAGTGAAAGGGAAATGGTTTTCAAATCTCAGAAGCGCTGCATTAGATCGATGTCTGGTTTGAAAATGACCGACAACTGTGTGCCTTTGTTTAATTCTCTAAAAAAATTACTGTACCGTCATTATATATTTTGGTAATGGCGGTTTTACAAAGGTTACAAAGGTTCCCCAAACACGGAAAAGGTCAATAAAAGTACGTTCACAATACCAAAATATGTTCAGTTTGGGAAGTTACCATACAGCGTTGCTAAAGAAAAGTGTAATGGGAATGGGATAAGTCCTTTACAACAAAGTACTAGTTTTTTTTTATGAACTACGGGGAGACTTATAGCCTTCATCATACCTGATGTTAAGTATAGATAAGGCTGAAGATGGAAGCGAGCCTCTCCGGGAATCCTCAATCACTAGGAACTAGCTATATTATCTCTAACTGCCGGAACACAACAATGCTGAAAACATTGTTGTTATGGCGTTAGACTTAGATAAGATGGTGGTAACTAACCAGGCGGACTTACAACGAGTCTTCCACCAACCAAACCGAATACAATATGTACCCCCGCTCAGGATCGAACCCGGGACCCCTGGATCTGATTCCGGTGGTTGTACCACTAGTCCACAGAGGCAGTTTAAAATGAAATTAAGAAATTAAATAGTTATCAGTTTAAAAAAATACATTCATATTATTAGAAAAATTTTACTATGCCATAACAGATTATGTAGCTGATAAGTTTTGACATCTTAATTATATTTGTTTTAGTATCCGTTTTATTTATTTTGACATAACCAAACATTTACTTAGGTATATAATAAACTTAAAATTTTTATTTTTTTATCACTTACTAAATACTTAAATATGTGCCTAATTGTCAATTATTTATACTGATATTTTTATGATTTGCATGCTAAAATATTGGCATAATGTACAGGAGCTTAACTTGATTACCATTGAATGTACTTACCTACATTATTTTCTTTTAAAAAGATTAAACTATTTGTTATAAGAATTTTATATTAGGCTGGGTGAGATTTCAAAAACTATAATTGGATTTCGAAACGTGACATAAACTTTTGTTTTTATATTGTCTTTGTCGTCTTGTACCTCATGTCAATGTCAACATTTACCGAATCGTTTTTATTGTTATTATGTAACAACTTATTCCTATTTGAAATAACTTTGAATTAACTATAAAACTCCCTTTTTTATTATTTAAAATTTTTATATCAGTAAAACAACAAGAATAAGGTAAATTTATATTAAACTTTTTGCTAAAACAATTTTATACCGGAAGTTGTCCGCGGAACAAACTTAAAAAAAATCTCCCTGTTGTGAGGTGGATAATTGTTTTTTGCGCTCGGCAGAAAGTTTTTTGACATCTCGTACCTTTGAAACCCTCGCTACGCTCAGGATTCAATAGAGGTAACTCGCCGTTAAATCCAACCCTCCAGCCTTGCATAACAAATAACTATTATCCAGTAATGAGCGCAACTACATTTTCTCAAAAGTTAGTTATTGAGCAATAATAAAATAATGACTTTGAAAAACTAGCTTTACCATATGTTCAAACCGTACGAACTGTTACGACCATAACCTAGAGCAGGGATGGCGAACCAATGGCACGCGTGCCAATTCTCCAATACTTTTATATTTTTAATAAGCTGTAGGCCAGCGTTGTCACATCAATGCTAGGAATATCCTTGCATTCGAAAGAAACATCTTTTCAGGTGTTTAACGATCCATTAAGATGCAACTGCCAATATTTTATGATTTCGTAATTTTTGCATTTTTCAATGCTATTTTTACCGTATGATTCCCGTCTGAGAATTCACTTGTGGCCGAGTTAATTTATTCCAATATTTTTCTATTTAAAATTTACCATAAACATAAAGGTTCGCCATCCCTGACCTAGAGCAACGCGGCTTCTGTTCTGGAACCGAAGCTGCGTTGCTCTATGGTTATGATACTCGGACATGATACGACACGATATGATTAAGATACGACTGCTATGGACTTTGACCATTAAACAGTGAATTCCATGTCAATTCGTTTATGACAAGAAATTTTCTCCAAACAGTCATAAAGGGTCGTACTTCTACCGACACTGACCCACTTTTAGTCGTAAAAGATATTTAGCGTAAGTATTACAAGCATCAGAAGACTGCAGGGAATCCTAAAAACTTTGTCATACTTCGATAATAATCCGAAGCACAGTCGTATGTATTGTTATCTACCCAAATTTAGGAGAGACCTATGCCCAGAAACGACATAACACCTTTATTATAATTCTTCTGGTTTTGATGCTTCTTTTTTGATGATATTTGAATACTGAATAGCTTACGACATTCTTACTATGATTATACCCATAGCTTAAATTTACCTCTAATAACCAGTTAAAAAGTTATTTTCACGCAAACTTAATAAACTTTAAACCACTCTCTATAATTGCTTTCGGAAGCCCGTGTAAAAATACATTATTAAACATCCGAATTTGATAGCAACATGAACTGACCCAGCGCCAGAATAAGATCTTTTCCAAATCACATTACTACACAGAGATTCGACTATAAGCACGCAGTTATTAAAAAGCTTTCGGTAGGTATCATTAGAAGAACCTATTAGTTTGGTCTACAAGTTACATTTTTTAGAGGAAATAAGCTGAATATTTTTTCTCCAAAGTGCAACACATATGTGTTTGTCACTAAAGAGAATTAATTAACAACATTTTAAAGGAAACAATAGCAATCAGCTGGAATTAATTCAAACCTACTTAGTACAGAGAGTAAGGTAGACCTTTCATAATACAAAAAATCCGAGAAATATTGTCACATAGAAATAAAGGGGAGTCGCTAATTAAAAAGGTGTTAAATAAAACACGGACGAAGTAATACATCATGAATTCATGAGGCACAAGGACATCTAGAACAAGTTCCGTATTACAGTAGTACGAATGCATTATTCATTACTCCGAATGAACCGGGATAAAGCGAATTGCGTTCGTTTTGACATAGAGGAATAGTTGTTTGTCCTTTGGGACTGGTGTAACAAATGTACGCTGAGATTACGACTTGTTTACAAAATTTTAAATGGTTGATATTTAAAATTTTTTTTTGGTACCACTCTCTAATAATCAAATTACACGTTTTTGTTTTAGGTATTAAGGCCCACTTCCGCCAAGCTAGGTTAATAGTAGGTAGGCCCATCGGCGGGACTGTGGGCGGAGGCGGTGGGACTCCCACATAACTTTTTGTTTGCTCTCTCAGGCGACATAGGTATGCGTAAAGCATTTTCCACTCGTTAAAAAAAAGTTATGCAGAAGTAGCATTATCTCTATGTTAAGTGTTAACCTAGCTTGGCGCAAGTGGACCTAATTAAACAATTTCTGTATATTTTTTCTATTTCTTGACATTGTTATTGTATTTTTTAGCCCAGTTTCCCAATTCACATACAAAACCTCATATCATAAATCCCTTGCGGAACTGGCAGAGCCATCAAAGGTGCAGCTTGTGAGTAGAATGTATGTCTGTAATTTGGTTCTTTTGGGTGAAAGATGTTGTCCGGAAAAGGAAGTATAATAATTAAAATTAATTCGACTTAAAAATTAAACTTTTTCTACATCCAGCGTAAAGAAAATCAATATACCACAAGCATGGAGGCTTTGTTTAAAAATAATCTAAATCTCTTTGTACAAAATTCAGTGTCGCATTAAAAGCGCATGAGCACTTTGTAGATAAAAACGATTTTAATAGGAGTTTTTTCCTTTGAGCTCCGCTACAAAAGGGATAATCTCTTCAATGCGCGATGCATGTAGTTAAGGTAGAATTAATGATATTTTTGTCCCTGGAAAATATTTTTGCAGCTTTTTAATGAACCAGGAATAACTATCTTATATGTTTATGAATTTTATCGAACTGTAGGTACCTAAGTACTTAGTCACAGATATGGATTTTTAATCCCATCGTCGTCGTCGTCTCAGCTACATGACACCCACTGCAGGGTATAGGCCTTCCCCAAGGATCTCCACGAAGATCGGTTCTGCGCTGCCCGCATCCAGCGGATTCCCGCGGCCTTCACCAGATCGTCGGTCCACCTTGTCGGGGGCCTACCCACGGAGCGTCGTCCGGTGCGCCGTCGCCATTCGAGAATCTTTCCGTCCCAACGGCTATCGGTTCTTCTCGCTATGTGTCCCGCTCACTGCCACTTTAGCTGAACAATCCTTCGAGCGATGTCGGTTACTTTAGTTTTCCTACGGATCTCCTCAATTCTCGGTGATCCGTTAACCTCATACATCTCATTAAATGATTTATTTTGCTACGACTACACTTTCAAATTTCGTTTTTAATACAATGTAATGTCGATGTTGGCAGCAGTTTTTCATTATTCCCTTCCTTCTTTAATTAGTGGTAGGTAGGTATTGCAATATCAAAAGAAGACGATTTATATTAATCGATACCCATTAGGTTTATTTCCCGGGTTCGCAAACGAGGTTACTCTACCCGGGAATTTTGGGCGGGAATCCCGGGAAGTCGGGAATTCAATAAACATCTTCGAAAAAAATATAATCTGGTATCCTACACATCCGACTTGGGTGTATGGAATGGACTATGTTACCTTTGCCTACCAAATTTATATGAAGTAAAAATCTGGTTTTGAGGGTAGATAAGATAGATGCTTATTGTTTCAGAAGTACCGTATGACCTTTTTAACTTTTCAAGCCGGAATAACTTTGCATAAGCATTTAACCGCCTAATTGACACGATTTCAATATCCTTTTTCGAAAAACCATGCTATTTTTATTTTTTCACTAAAATGTAGAATTCTTAAAACTAAATTTTAAATCTTAAACCAATATCAACAATCAACAAAAATTTTTATTTATGGAAACTTATTGATAGCTTTTATACCGGTATATTACCAGTACCTGTACAGTTTATTCAAATAAAGAATTCGTAAATAAATTCCCTTGGTCATCGCATCACGCGTCAACGGGTGGAACAATTTCTGTAATTCTTTATTTGTTGTGTTTATTACTGTAGGAGAAGGTTGTTATGAAAGAAAAAAATTAAGATCGAAATTCCTGATGTGGAACTATAGCAGTCCAGCCAAACTATGAGAGATGAAAATAGCACCTTAGGAGAAGTTGTTGAGCGTAATGATCATTTTCTACGTACAAATATCAAAGGTCTGCAACACCTGATGCAGAACCCTGCAGCCCAGCTTAAGTGTAGATACGAAAAAACGCATTGGGTAAGGTACTTCAGCAAATGAGCACTTTCTGTTTAGGTATAAGAATCGGTGTCAGTTGGGGCGGAATGATTTCGGAATGGCAGCGCACCGGGAGATACTCCGCTCTGTGGGTGGGTAGGTTAGGTTAGGTCGATCGGCGATCTGGGGAAGGTTGCGGGTAGCCGCTGGATGCAAGCAGCGCAAGACCGATAGCTGTGGAGTTCTTGGAGATCGTGGTGGGGCCTATATCCAACAGGCAGTGGGCGTCATGCGGCTTATATGATAAAGATAAACGATAAAATATTCTTTATTGTACACCATGATAGTTTATAAAAGTATTTATATGATGATGATAACAAAAATTTAAGATCTGGTATCTACACCTAATGTGGTGCGATTAAGGATTTATTCAAGCGTGCACTCGGCACTGCTTCGATCCCATCATCTCTGGAACCTTGTGGTTTATTCAGGGATGATGGTAAAAGACCCGATGGTGCGATCGTAGTGCCCTGGTACTTGGGGCATACCCTTATATGGGATGCAACCTGTGTAGGTAGACCTTCCCATATACGTGGTACATCCTCCATATACGTGGTACAGAGTGGAGCCGCAGCGCAGCAAGTTCAGTTTCTCAAGCGCCGCAAATATTCGTCGCTCTCAGTAACCCACGAATTTGCTGCCCTTGATCGTCTGACACCAAAAAGATTATAAAAGAACTTTCCACGAGACTGGTCCACCTTCCTCGGGAGACCTGAGAGCTGGTGCCTATCTTGCCCAGCGGCTGAGTCTTTGTATTCAGCGGGGCAACAGCGCTAGTGTCTTCGGTACTATGCCACGCGGCTGTTAGTTGGACGTTTTATAAACCATTATAAATATATAAAATGGTTTCTACTATTTTGTAAATATGCATTGAATAAAACTAAATTAGGAGATGGCGCTTTAAGAGGGGAAATACAAAATCACAAAATACTGTTTATTCATGCAAATATACAAGTAAAGTTTTTTTTATTTATTTATTTTATAAAAAAATTACTTATGTCTAATACATATTTTTTCCCCGCAAAACCATTTCCATGGTTTGTCTGCGAGTAAAGAGTTCACTTAGGTACATAAAATAAAATAAAACATCGATAATTAACAATTAGAAAAACTACTATTAGGTATTAAGTACAATAGTTATATATATATATATATATATATATATATATATATATATATATATATATATATATATATATATATTGAATTACAAAGTAATACAAAGTCTACTCTCTCTCTCATAACTTTGTAATGGTTTTTATATGGTAATATCCAAACGTTTACGATCTGAGACTGAATGTATAAGCACCATCACACTGTCTTAAGCCTCATAAAGGATGCACTACTATGCACTTGTTATCGTTCGGCTCACTGGATATAGCACATAATGTCACAATGTATGTAACATTATTATTAAAGTAATAGTAACTTCATGGATAAGATTTATTTTTAACTTGAAAATTATCTTTACCAGAAAGCTATAATTTCTGCAAATAAAAAAAAACGCTTACATTTCAGAAAGAGCTTTGTACTAGTGTTTAGATGGATCATTATCCGTCCATCTAACTTTATGATTTATTCAAAGACTAAACAAACAGTCTAAGAGAATGTCTCGGCTTTATGGAAATCAAATGTCATGTAGGAAAAGTGCCCATGACGCTCGATAAATTGCCACGCTGAATGGCGATGGACAACTTTTGCACCAGACACCAAACAGACCGGAGCGGTGTTCTTGTTGATCCGACGCCCCAAACTTTCCCCTCGCCCTCCAACAACCCGCCGTTTCAACCGCCGGTTTCAACCGCCAAACCAAATATAAATATAATATACTATAATTATATATTATTTTGGATAGGATATAAGATATAGGATTGGATAATATTTAGGATTCGAACGGGAACGGGAACCAAGCGGTTGAAACCGCGGGCGGAAGCTAGTATCGGGATAAAAAGTATCCTATGTTGTTTGCCACTAGTATAATTTTAACTTTAAGTTTTATTTAGTCTTTTTGATCTTCTAACACCCTATTGCGTGCCCATCAGGGTCCATAATGTTCTTATAGTTATGTTCACTAACCTTTGTAACCATTGCGGTATGCAGTAAATGATTGCGCATTGATTCTATACTCTTAAACTAGAATAGCACACATATTAAGTTCTTTTTTCTTTCTTTCTTTTCCTATTGCTACGAACCTCCATTACTGCTTTTCCTTCCATTACTCTCATTACACTTCTCATACACAATTGATCGTTGATTTACAGACGAGCTAAAATATGAAAGAGAACTTAATAATATTTGCAGTTTTAATAACAAATGACAAATTGAAATCCAGTTATACTCTTTCAAGTTCATACTAATTATAAAGTTAATTCCAACAGTTCGTATTTATGAGCGACATTGAAAACATTTTAGTCTAATTAAGCATCGCATTTTGGTTCCATTAACAAACTGGGTTAATTTAAACCTTTCATTATGTAGACATGTGTCAATTCCTTTTCATTTTCAAGGTAAGGGAAAACTTAATTAGATGAAATGTTGAGAGTAGTCACGTATAAAGTTTGAAATTAACCTTTAAGGGCTCTTCTGGTTATCTCAATATTAAAACGAATGTATAAAATATACCTCTGTATGTTGTGAAAATATAAGGTAAGGTGCATTTTTTTAATAACATTTATCCCGAAGAGTCTTCTGCAAAAGTCTTTCAGTGTTCGATGAGCACCCTTCTCCAAAAGGTGTATTTGTTAAATGTAGGTGTATTAACAATATCAGTGATTAAGATAACACAGTGACATTATTATATAAAAAAATCCTTAGTGACGCCCTTACTAACTAAATTAACAGCAATAAAATTGTCCTAGAAATCAAATTAAGTACCTACCTAAAACAAAATGTAACTAAGTAATATAGCTGTTAACAGCCAGAAATTCCATTTTTCCCTTTCGAGCCTGATTTCTTTTTTCGTCATCAATTCTTTCATTGTTACTGTGTGAATGGTCGATGAATAACTCAAGAGCTGATGTCAATGGCTCCTCCTGTTAAGTTGAGGAAGAAATACTGGTCGCCATTCGAGCTCTTTCTCGAGGTTTAGTCCACTGCGATTCTTACATAAAATAAAAACATTTTAACGTATTGTATCTTTGGTAATTAGGTAATGTGATCAGGGGCGTGCATTGGTTTTCCAGCGTAGTAGGCACTGTAGATCTAACTAGTAACTTTGCACTTATCCTATCCTGCTACCGAATATTATAAGTTTGAATGTTTGTGAGGATATTTGGATGGAGGAATGTTTGTTACTATTTCACTCAAAAACTACTGAACTGATTAAGATGAAACTTGACAGAAATGTAGCTTATATATCAGAAAACCACACTGTATGCAAATATTTATAATTATCCTGATATTCCCACGGTAACGGCAACCACGCGGCGAGTAAAACCGAGAGCGGCCGCTAGTCATAAATGATAAGGTTCGTAATATTTAGTAGGAATATAAAAATGCTGACGAGTTTGATTGTTTGAACACGCTAATCTCCGGAACTACTAGTTCGAATTGAAAAATTATTTTTGTGCTGGATAGTCCATTTATCTCGGAAGGTAATAAGATATTTAATATCACGTTACGATTAATAAGAGCAGAGCATTAATGTAAAACGTTACAGAAACGGGAAAAAAATATTAGTTTTGGGAGCTTCCGTTGCGGACGGTGTGTAAACGGTTAAAGTTATGTAAAAATCATGTATGACGAAATTATTCTCCATCAAAAGTTCTAAAAAAAAGTCCGCGACAGCATATGTCTATGTTTTATGGTTAACTCACTATAATCATTTTTCAGATAATAAAATTTGTTCGAAACTAATGTATTATTTGAGAAGCTGTTTTCATAAACATGATATTAATCCTTATCTAAATAAATACGTTAATCATCACAAGTATTTAATTTTGAACAAAATTGTCCTTTACATCATTAAATTTTAATGAATATCTTAGGAAATATGATAGTTTTAAAATAACTCCTCAACAAAATAATTCGCGACCAAATTCATTCGTCAGGTAGGCATGCTTACTTTATACTGATATATTCCGGAAGTTTAAGCTAGAACGTTACACGAACAAACAGCGCCCTTCTTGCCATGGGCGGTTTATACTTGAGCAATACTTTTTCTAAATATGTTGTATTCTTGTATGAAACGCTGCTTGTTTCGAGTAGGCAATTTCGAGACTGCCTATCGGTAGGTATTCAGTATTTAGCGTAAGGAATATCTTAGTGGGTGAGTGTTGAATAGAAGTTTAAACTAAAATAATATAACTTTAACACTTATTGTATATTTATTTAGGTTTTGAATGAGGTAGGCACTGCCTAATTGCCTATATGGAATGCACGCCCCTGAATGTGATACAATATCAACTGACGTTAAAGGAGAAATTAATATGGTAAACGATAGACTTTCCACGAAAGTCAAACTCACAGTTGTTAATTTTTTTCATGGGACATAGGTACTTATAAGATTTTAAGGATAAAAATAATTTAATTTTATGTATAACATAAGCTAACTGTAGTACCCGTAATGATGGTGGCACACACACCTAATACTGGGTCACAAGTGGAGCAAGTCTACTCGACATGCCATGGCTCGAGCTTTCCGGTGGCTGGAGCAAAACGCCGCCCACTCCCGACTCTGCGACACAGCAAACTCATTGAGAATTATGTGCCCATTCATAAGTCTGGTTCACACAGTACAATTGTGGATTCGTATTTCAGCAGCACGGCGTTTCTTAGATGTTATCATAATGAGATAAGCTGGATATTTGCAGTGAGCTGCCTGAGCTTCGGCAGTGCTTACAGTTCAATGGAGTACATTGAACATCCTCCGCACAATTTTATTAATAAAAGGGTAGTAATCGACTAAAATACTAACCTAACCTAACCTAAACCATTTTTCTGCAACCAAACCTAGTATTTTAATCGATCGGTTTATTATATTCCTTAGAAAAAAGGTCTATTGACCATAACCATACAATGACACAATATATAGTTAAGCTTTGTATTTAAAAATGTTACTGACAAAAAATAATGAATATAAGTATTTGCATAAAAGATCTTGCGTTGCGACTGGTTGGCGAGTTACTGTCGAATGTGACTGAACGGTGTAAATGCTGTGCAAGCTTATGACAAGTTAGTCCCGGGGGTGGGAGAAGCCGTGCAAGTGAGTGGAAAAAAAAATTTGAAGTTCATATTACGTCTACGCAGTGCTCTCTCTCATGCTATCTCGTACTGTGTGAACCTGGCATTATGAATCCCTCTTTTTGTTTGTGGCCTACTAGTACATTTTTAATCGTCGTTTTCATTTGTATATTGTGGAACTCAAATTTTTCAAGTTCCCCGCACTCGTAACTCAACCTACCTATACCTACACTTATACGGCGTAAACAACCATTGTATTCTTATAATAGCTGTTTATGTTCCACTTTTGTCCGAACAATTATTTTCTATAGAAACCTCAAGTAACTACAGCAGAGCTGTAGCATGCTTACGATAGGTGTTTTTGAAAAGATAACTACGTTAATTCTTATCCCTAATAAGTCTTAGTTTTGAGATACAGGTTTGAGTATCTACCTAAAATTGTAAGCGGAGGTACAATTTATAGTTTAAACCAGGGTTTCCCAAACTGTGTGTCGCGAGTATTGTTCCAGGGGGCCGCTTCAAGCACTGAGAAATGACGAATTCGAAATTTATTAAAGCCAGAAATCTATATAAAAAAATTATAGGAGTGTAGATCACTGAAACTAAATGATTTTGTCAGTAGTTCTTCACTTACATTTTTGATAATGAAATTATGGATAGGAAAATGTCGAATTCGACATTTCTCAGTGCGACAATCGGCCCCCAGGGTTGTCGATGAGACCGAGTCATGAAAAGCTATGTTCAGAAAATCAAGCATATCCTTCTCATTAATGTCTATTTTTATGCTTATGTTTTGGCTTTGTTCTTATTTTCTAATAAAATCACAAATATAAAAATAGGTAGCTACAGTTTTTCTAGTAACCTGTTACGGGGCTAGTGCTATAACTGGTAGGAATTTTCGAACGGAGTTTGGGAGTTGAGGGGCGTCGTAAAAAAATTTAAAATTCCTAGGGGCTTCACAGTACAAATAAGTTTGGGAGGCCCTGGATTCAACTGTATATTAAGACTGCATTTCCACCTGAGATGTGAGAAGAGCATAACAAGGGATGTTTTTGTTAAGAACCAATAGAATCGCTATATTCGCCTAGCCTAAAAACTAACTATTAAAACTATTAAATGCACCCAGAAATTAGAGTTTTGCGAATGGGCTACGACAGGAATTTATAAAAGTAGAAACAGGCTTTATGAACTTTACAACTTACGAGAAACCAATCACAGCCTTAGTTTCATAGAACATGTCAAACAATATTCCAAGATTTTCAAAAAGACATGTTCTATAGCAAAGTCAAATTATAATAAAGCAAAAATTAAAAATTCTAATAATAAAATAAAAACAACATGGGACATCATTAAGCGTGAAACTGGCAAATCTAAACCACGTGACAATAGTTTCACACTTAACATCAATAACGTCCAAATAAATTCGAAAACAGAAATTGCTAATATTTTTGACAGTTTTTTTATAAACATACCGTTGGAAACCACCGCTGATTTGGACTCTTCACCAGCGTCTGCAGTCTCGTTGCTCGAAAAGCATGTATCTGAATGTAGTTCATTGTTTAATTTTAGATCTATTAATGCTGGAGACATATTAAAGGCTTTCAAATCCCTTAAAATGAAAACAACCACTGACTTATGGGGCATATCTGTTACTGTTCTTAAAAGTATTATTTACACTATTGCCCCCTTTCTTGCTATAATTTTTAATCAATGTATTGCACAGGGAATTTTTCCTGATCTAATGAAATTAAGTAAGGTAATACCTTTATTCAAATCGGGAAATAGAGAAGACCCAAGTAATTATAGACCAATATCTATATTACCCGTCTTAAGCAAAATTTTTGAGAAAATCATGTTGGAACAGTTATTGGCACATTTTACCTTAAATAATCTCTTACATAATAAACAGTTCGGTTTTACGAAGGGACGGTCTACCACTGATGCAGGGGTTGCACTTTTAAAACATGTTTTTGAAGCATGGGAGAAGTCGCAGAATGCTCTTGGCGTATTCTGCGATTTGTCCAAGGCTTTTGATTGCGTGGATCACCGGACGCTGCTGTTGAAACTAAATCATTACGGTGTAAAAGGTGATGCTCAAAAGTTAATACTGTCGTATCTCAGTTCCAGAACTCAGACCGTTGATATTAATGGAGTGAAATCTGCCGGCTCAAATATAAAACTAGGCGTGCCCCAAGGCTCTATCTTGGGCCCTTTCCTGTTTCTAGTATATATTAATGACTTGCCTTTCTTTGCCAAAAACTTATGTGAGATTGTCTTGTTTGCGGATGATACTTCTTTAATATTTAACATTGATAGGAATAAAACTGATGTTGACGATGTAAACAAAACACTCTCGCAAGTACTAGCTTGGTTTAATTATAATAATCTGCAGCTTAATGCAAAGAAAACTAAATGCGTTCTTTTTTCTTTACCAAATGTTCAGAAAGTACCCATGGAAATTGTTATGAACAATGAAAAAATAGATTTAGTAGAATCAACAGTCTTTCTGGGTGTAACTATGGACTGTAAACTTCAATGGAGTCCACATATTGCAATACTAGCTGGCAAGCTTAGTTCTGCTGCCTACGCTGTGAGAAAAGTCAGACAACTGACTGATATAGAAACTGCTAGGACTGTGTACTTCAGTTATTTTCACAGCATCATGTCGTATGGTATTCTTATGTGGGGAGTAGCAGCTGACATTAATACAATATTTATACTACAAAAACGAGCTATAAGGGTCATTTATCAACTGGGTTCCAGAACATCTCTTCGGGAAAAATTTAAAGAAATTGGTATACTGACAGCTGCTTCTCAAATTATTTTAAATTGTATTCTTTTTGTACGTCGTAATATCAACCTGTATATCAAACATGGTGATTTGCACGATCGCAATACTAGAAATAGAAATAAACTTGTTATGCCTCGGTACCGATTAAAGAAGGTCCTTGGATCTTTAATGGGTCTAGGTATACGTATCTATAATAAAATTCCAGATAATATTTTGGATTTGCCTTTCGAAAAGTTTAAGATGAATGTAAAAGATTGTCTTCTTAAAAAAGGATATTATACTATAAAAGATTACTTGAATGACGAGACAGCTTGGTCATAAATATTTAGTTTAGTTTTTTCGAAATTGTAGTGTCATTCAATTAATGTTTAGTAAAGTATTAGATTCAACTTTTAACACAGGTTGCTTGGGTATGTCATGCTCTCTGTAAACATTTCTGCGGTGGTGTCGTGTGAGGCGGGTCGCTACGTTCCCTAAAATATGGTTGAGCGAAGCGATGGCTGGTTCATGCGTCATGCTCGTGAACGGGTGCTGCCAGCGGGATGGGTCTGCTCATGTTTGCTTGTGTTAAAATGTGTAGAGATATATGTTGTTTTGATTTTATGTTATTTATGATGTTTTGAGTTGAGATGCGTGGCACTGCTTGATCAGAGTAAACAAAGGTAAATAATGTTTTCAATTATTCCAAATATATAAAAGCTTTTTTTTATTTATTTTTTTAACTTTAATTACGATTGAGATTGTGACCCAGCTGATGCGTCTTCTAGTGACATTGTAGGTTGTGTTGTGTCTTACATTAAGGCACTTTTATCTTTCTTTTTTTGCTGTTGCCATTGTGTTTTTTTATATTTATGCAGCTTAACATAAGTACCTGAAGTACGTCATGCTCACTCAAACGTTTCTTCGGCGGTGTCGTGTGAGGCGGGTCGTTACGTTCCCTAAAATATGGTTGAGCGAAGCGATGGCTGGTTCATGCGTCATGCTCGTGAACGGGTGCCGCCAGCGGAAATGGGTCTACCTCAGTCTGCTTATCTTAATGCTGTGCTTAAAGCCTAAATATTTTTATCTAAAATAAATTGATACTGACCTGTATGTACCTCACAACTTGCAGTGTAGTAGTCTTGTGGTGCGGGAAATGTTGTAATGTATGATAGACAAGTCTTTCTTTGCCAGTTAAAAATTGTTTACGTTTACAATAACCATAAAATGTAATATTTTCATTAGTATTTTCCTTTTGTGATGGAAATTGACCTTACTGATATGTTAAGGTCACTTTTCAATTTGACGACTCTGTATGAAATAAAACAGGGAGAAAAAAACAGCCCTTGACGAGTTTCTTGCCGGTTCTTCTCGTTACAAGGTCCCCCGCCGTAGGGTTTGTGAACCGATGGCGTAGCTTCTTTGACGTTCATAAGTGCTTGTAACAGCCTAGACTGAATAAATGATATTGTTTTTTTTTTTTTTTTTAAACATAAAGATTCTATTCGTTCTTAACAAACATATCCCTCACTATGCATCCTCACACATCTCTGGTGAAAATGCAGCCTTAAAATTCGCACCAGCTATAAGCGATTTATCCGGCAAGCTACTTGGTATATTTAAAAGCTAATTAAAATCTTTTTATATGTCCATCACGGTAAAAATATTGAAACAGACCTAACAAAAGCCACAATCAAGGAAACCTTACCTACTTTTCAAACGGAAAAGATGTATTTCTTGTAACGTGAAATAATAACCGCATTCTGAGGCAGCAAAAGCAATAACAAAAGAAAAACGGGACGCTCCCATTCCTCAGGGGAAATTAAAAATTGCATCTATCTACAAAAGCAATAAATGTTTTACATTTAACAGTCCGACTGTTTAAATTGAATGAGTTGTAAAACTACGAAAATGCCAACCAGATGATAGTAAACAATAGTTATTTGATATGCAAGGCTGGAAAGTTGGTTATTAGCGGCGAGTTACCTCTATTAAAACCTGAGCAAGCGTGTGAGGTGAAAAAGAATTATTTTATTAGTATTCTCAAAATACTTAATTATTTAACATTGAATTCCGTGCTATTCAGTTGATTCTCCTATCAAATTGCTTTACTAAAGTCTTTTCCCAGAAAAAGTATTAATAATATCCTTGAGCCCAATCGCATTAATTTCTAACAATAATACAAATCTTCAGATTTGTTCATATCCTTAACATTTTTATCTATTCTACGGAGTAGAAAATACTACACTACCTACTTGACTTGAAAATTACACCACTCTTTTACGTCCTACTTATTTTTGTTACCATAAAAGGCATTGTTTCCTGTCCCATGATAAATTCCTCGGCTTGCAAAGGAAAAGGGATAAATATGTAAAATGTACCTGCCTGAACCCGGGAAACGTGATGTGTTCCTGCTACCTCTTCACAGCCATTAACAACATAATAGACAGTATATATGTCGTAAGAGGATTTGATAAATAGAATTTTCGCAAAAATCCTAGAGTTATTGCAAAAACACGGATAATTAGACAATGGTGTTGACATTTCTCAATCTTACTCAGTAAGATTCTTTATTCAGATAAAGATAGGGTTTTTGCAAATTACTGGTTACTTTAGTAATATTGGATATTCTTTACTCTGATTGGCTTGATTTTTGGTTGCTTGCTAACTCTTATTCTGATTGGTTCATAGAAAGTTTACTACACCTGAGAGAATAGATTGACAGTTGAATCGTCAAATCGTCAACCAATCACAGAAGATGTTGTTTTGGACGGTCCGACCAGCCAATCAGTGTTCTTATTTCATAATAGCCAGGGATTCTTTTCCTAATCTTACTAAGGCAACCAGTTCTTTCGCAAAAATCCTATCTTTTTTCAGTAGGATTGAGAAATGACAACACCATTGTCTAATATCCGTGTTTTCGCAATATCCCTAGGATTTTCGCAATAAATCGATTTATCTAATTATCCTGCGACATATACACAATTATATTATTATGACTATCGAATTCGTGACAGTCGTTTAACGCTCACTTTGATAATACAACTTGTTGTTCATACAAAAAATTTAATGTCACGTAATTTACGTAACCAGCATACCTACGCATTTTATAAAACTAGGACCCACCCAAATGACCTATTGAAATAAAAAACAATAACTCACCTACTTAATCTTTTTCACAGCTGTGCTCGTGTAATTAAGGTGATGTTGTGGATGTGGTTTATAAAGTTTTATTTTCTTATTTACAAAATTCTGATGTATGGCTATGAGTTTACCGCGTTCGGCGTGCTATTTTCCTACTTATATTATAAATAAGTATTTCCTTCATATTGAAAGTCTCTTTATGTTTTAAGCCCTTTGTAGAAGAAATTTCGAAATCCTAAAATTCTTAGTCTGTCCTCTTATCATATGTCATATACAAACATATGTCATATAGATAATTAAATAAATAAATAATTTCATACGATCACACCAATTATTATAGCCCAAGGTAAGTTTTATGAAGAACTTGTGTTATGGGTACTAGATAACGGATAAACATATCAAATTATTTTTTAATACATCCATACTATACATATCAAACACCCAGACCAAGACAAATAGACATGTTCATGCACACAAATATTTCGGGACCTAAAGCGCAGGTCGTCAAATTTAAAAAAAATACACCCAAATGAATATACAGAAGCTACGTTGGCTCAGATCCATCGCATAATGTAAAACATTCATAGCCTAAGAACCTAAGCTTTCAATGCTACCGGGAGCCTCCAACCGCTGATACTGAAATTTTGATTGCGGCTTTATTATAACATAAACAAATGTAATTCCGACACTTGGAATTGAAACGGAGGCTCTATGGTACTAAAACAGGTCTTTTACTCTCCAAATAATTAAATAGAGGAACGTAGGAAATAGCAATTACAAGTACCGCCAAAAGCGCGTTGGTCTTTTCATTTTGATCTTGCGCTTAGGGTTCCGTACCAAAATGGTTAAAAGGAACCCTTATGGTGAGTCCACCAAAAAACTAAATAGTACAAGTAGGTGAGACTCAGTCTGTCACAAATCGATATATCAAGAACTACTAATGCTATCAACTTGAAATTTGGAATAGTTTTAGAAGACGTTTGCCCAACTATTTTGCAAATAAGAGAGAAATAAAAAAATATATAAATATTTAGCAACAGGGACTGAAAGGGGTCTTTAAAATTCAAAGTGTGGCTACTAAGGCATGTACGGTTTCATATGAAAGAGCGCTGCTTGCACATTCTGAAAAACTTTTATAGGCCGCATAGTTTTCGACATTTGATGAAAATTGTAAAAAGAAAATACAGTTCCCCCTTATCTCCGAAGTTTACATAGAGAAAATCTGAAATTATTCTATGTAATAGAAATTTATGCAAGGATTACAGGAAAAATAAAACAATGTATCTAAATAGTATACTTTTCAGAAATTGTAAAACGGTCATTTTATACTTATTTGCTTTTGGCTTGGTATGTCGATATATGGTGACAATATATGATGGTACAGAACCCTCGGTGCCTCTGTTTTTTATTTTAATTAGTCATACCCCGCGCCTGGTATGTGCGTGAATCATTAGGTATTACCGATTTTTTATGCCTATATTATATGTGTACTTGAAACAGATATGTCATACGAGCTCGCATTGTGAAAATTGGGAAGACCCTATATGGGGTCCGTTTCAATTTGCTATCTCTTTCATTTCCGTGCTTTTTCGTGACAGATTTCAACGCAAATTACTATGAAGGTAACATATCTATTATAAAACATCATTTCTTGCAGCCCACTGCACTGTCCACCCCCTATATGTCCATGTAATATTATTACGAGTACCTACTTAAGTATTAGCCGACGCGAAAAATTCTAAGTCTAATTTCACGCCAATTTGTTCGTGTAACTGGAAAATTCGCCACTTTCATTTATTCTATACGACGTTTATTGACACTTCTCTTCGCCTGCCCAACATATTCGACAAGAAGTAATAGCCTCTTTTTTGTAAGCAACCAATCCGTTCTTCAACAAGATAAGTATTCATACGTATAAGTATGTGTATGTGAGGATGCCCCGACGACTAATGGAATTCTCGTTCCAATTGACTATGGATATTTTTTTCATTGCTAAGCGATACGAGTAAATAGGATTTCTAAACTAATTAAGACAAATCCTATCTTACTAATATTATTAATGCGAAAGTTTGTGAGGATGTATGGATGTTTGTTACTCTTTCACATAAAACCTACTGAAGCGATTTGGATGAAATTTAGCACACAGATAGAAGATAGCCTGGATCAAAACATAGGCTAAACGCTACTTTTTATCCCAATTTTCCCACGGGAACGGGAACCACGAGGATGAAACACAGGCGGCCGCTAATAAGTATCTAATTCCAATATCTAGTGGAATAGTTTGTAAAATACGAATTCCGTAGTTATCGACTGGCCAGGGGGCCTACAGCCATTGTTTAGAGACCATCATGTCGTAAGAACGTTTTGTTTTCCTTTTGCTTCAATAGCGTTTAAAATCGTACCGCGAACTTCATATATTTTACGCGATAACAAGTCTGCAGTGTGTGAACATGCTTTTGAGGGACCCACCCACTACATCAGGTTTGATAAGCCACAGATCCTCGCCAGGGAACAAAAATTTGTCCCCAGAATGCTGCGTGAGGCTATTGAAATTACCAAATACCCAAACTTCAATAGAGATGATGGGTGGAAGATTCCACCAGCTTGGGACCCTATTATCCATAAATTAAAGTCTCAACCCAAATCACACACTGCAAGACCCAAAGATACGGTTAGCTCTTTTTGTAGATAAATAAATATAAAAAAGTAAAGGTGGAGACAACATATCCTAATTTTTAATAATTTTTTATAAAGATGGAGGTCGGCCCGCTTTCGAAGTTTTCTTGGCAGTTTTCTTTCTTCGAAGGTCCTCCCAATTTGTGAACTGCCAGTAGAGTCTTTAGTTTTCTCTTTTCTTAATAATAAAGAATTAAAATAACAGTTAAATCAAAATATCAAATCGATAATAATTTGTGCCATAGTAAATGTCTAACCGTATCCGAACGAAAATAAATTAACTTTTCGAGGGTAGACTTATAAGTAGCCAGTCATCCCGTGACCACGGCAGCTGTAAAGGTGCCGAAACGTCGGGAAAATCAAAAAACCCCTAAAAAACCTAAAAATACGGACAATTACAACTTAGTTCGTGGAAATATAGCGCGTTTGATATCCGTAAAAGTTGGTCATATATTTTATTTAATTCCTGCCCAATGTCACAACCATTGAGATATATCTATGGAGATGATATATTATAAAAAAGAACGTGCCTACCTGCACTTGATAGTACTTTGTAATGACGGACTTGACTAGGCAGCTCCTGAACATTCGCAAGAAAAATATCGACATCCAAATACTCATGATATATTTGAATAATGTAAGTTTCTATAAATAACTATCTCAGATCCATGTACATCTTTATTCATTGTTACTGCCAACCAACGAATTGAAGTTGTCATATTTTGACACAGTTCACACAAAACCTCCGTCAAAATGTTTTACCAATTTTTTATGCCTACTACAGTAAGTTCAAGCCTTTGTGAATGCCTACGACCATTATACTCCTTTCAGGCACAATCCGGTATGAACGTTTGCTAACGTCTGAAAATGTAGCCAAACTCAACAACTTAACGTTACTTCCAAAGTACGTACGCAAGAGCTCAAGCTAACAAGTGGTCACCTATCCTACTAGCAAAAGTTGCTAGCTAACCCACTGCATTGTCGAGCCCCTATATATCGATTAATAAATAAAATAAATAAATATTTCTTACACTCACACCAATTAACCTAGCCCCAAAGTAAGCACTGCAAGGCTTATGGGATGCTAGAGTAACGGATATAAATACATATAATTACACATATATAAGTATTTATGTGTAGATATCTAAACATCCATGACTGAGGTACAAATGCTCGTATTTATCATATAAACATTTGCCCTTACCGAAATTCGAACCCAGAACCTCAAAGTAGGCGACATCTAGAAACCGGTGTACGTACCATTCTACCATGGAAGTACCTATTCACATCACATGCGAAAATTGTCGTCTAATTTCACGGCTATTTGTTCATGTCACTTAGAAAACTCGCCACTTTCATTTATTTTATACGTTACGTTTATTGACACTTCTCTTCGCATGCCCTACATATTCGACACCAATACGATAATACGGTGGAAGTAAAAGCCTCTTTTTTTGTAAGCAATCAGCCCGCTCTTCAACGAGATAAGTAGTCATACATTTATGTATGTGTATGTGAGAATGCCTCGACGACTAATGGAATTCTCGTTCCAATTGACTATGGATATTTTATTGAAATAGGATTTCTAAACTAATTAAGACAAACAAGTAATATTGATAATCAATATGTAGTGGAATAGTTTGTAAAATACGAAACAGTAGCTAATTTTGTGAATGCGTTGCCCTAATTTTCAGTGGCGCTTAATTGTTAGATTTTGTTAGATGCTCATTTATTATTTTAAACTCTCCATGTTTTTTCGAGACCGTGGGTTGTGCCAAAAATGTACCATCATTAAAACCAATAAAAGCCCTTTTTGTTACATTAATGTTTCCATTACGCTATCTGCCTACATCAAACAAAGTAATCCCGAAAGTTAAACACGTCGTTAACGGAAAACATTCCTAAGGCTCTCGCCCTAGGAAAAAGAAATACCGTTACAAGTTCCATTACTCGTTCATACATTATTCCGTAGTTATCGAGTGGCCGGGCCTTTGTTCCGCGGCTTAGCTACACTGAATAGTTAATTTGAGTCAGTTAAGTCAAAGATCTACATCTAAGCCCCTTCATACACAAGGATTCTCAATTCTCCAATACCCGGCGATTTCGGTATCCAAGCGCCTACCGCAAACAAATCCATAGAGGTTCGTATACAGCACGCGTCGTTGGATACTAAAACCGCCGGTTATCCAGGTGATCGCTAGGCATTTAAAAACTCGGTTTGCCTACGGGTGGACGCGGCTACCGCTATCATCTGCATAAGTTGTCTGGCTAACGCCTCATTGTCAAAAGTTACCTGCAAGTTGCGGCGGAGACTTGAATATCCTTGTGTAGGAAGGGGCTAAGACAGACGAATAATCAGCTTTGCAGAATAAATAACGTAATTGCCGCAACATTAAAAGAAAATAGGGCACTATTTGTTGTGTACGGCCTCTTTATGACTTAATAGTTCTTTGGGTCCAGTGTTTGAGTCACGTAAAGCAGTTTTATAGAGCCGATTTTATTGCTAGAGTGACAACTGAATTATGGCTCTACTGCCAGCGATAAGCTAAGCAAAACAGATTTTTTGCTCTACTCGTACATTAAAAGTCAACTATGAAACTTTATCGTTCGCGATATGAACCCAAATATAAAAAGACCCGGAAGACACATACTGCTGGGTACAAGTCCATTCCAGTTTAAAGAAATAAAGAAAGCACTTTGATTGCAATTTATAAAGTTATGGTTAAAAATATTTTTAAATTTAGATAAAAAAAGCATTTTTCATCCGCGCTATACTGCTCTATTCAAAAATCAATCAACAGAGACATCAGGCGGGCATTTCTATCTATGTATTTTAATTATTTCCAAAATGATGAAGGAGTAGAAAATATTTTTAATCACTTATGCATCTGCAATAACCATCGCGAAAGCATTTTTTTTCTTGGCAATTTCTTGCAATCATCAGTAACCGTTTTTACAATAATTTTGTTGGAATAAAACCGAAGCTTTCAGCATATTTTTCAGAGTCCCGCGATTTTATCCCATTGTTAAAACTCCATCAGTCTTCCTGACAACGACGGATAAATCGTAGCCTTTAAATGTGTTTATTTCAATCATCCTGTTCTAATTGTTATTCATGTTTTTTTTAACTATACAATAAATGAACAAATTAAGAATCTTTGAAATCTTGCACCAGCAAGCATAGAATTGAGCGGCATTTTGCAATAAGGAATTATTATCTTATTTCTGTTCTATTTGCATTGTATTGATTGACGACTTGTCATCGTCGACGACGACGATTGATTTCTTTTAATTAATCCAGTTGTCTTTATATCTCAATAACTGATGCGGTACAACAACACTGCAAGGTAAATAATGTAGAAAGCCTTTAATTAACTTATTGCAACATTTGCAACTATAAAGTAGTTATAAATATATATATATATATATATATATATATATATATATATTTATAACTACATTCGTAGTTATAAATATATATAACTAACTAAATATATATAACTAAATATATATAACTAACTATATTCGTAGTTATAAATATATATATATATATATATATATATATATATTTATAACTACGAATTAAAGTTTTAGAGTTAACTTAGCAGTTTACACACAAATTATCAGAAACGATCAATAACGAGTGTGAGTGGGTAAATAACCTCAAGGAATCTAAAGAGAGCCTGTTATGAAACTATGAAACAACTCTCCGCATAGTTCTGTACTAATTCTATCAATCAAATAATACAGATTCGCATATTTCTATAAAACTCGATATATCGAGTTAACGAAAAATTTTCATCGTGGAAGATCGAACACCAATAGAATATACCGTACCTAAGTATTCTTATTGCGTATGGAAATATCACTTTCAATTTGATGTTACATCAATGATGTTATACAATGGGTTTAGTTAGATATTATAGTAGGTGTACAAATTGGAGTGAAATAATTCAGAGCACCGTGTAATTCACTGTTTTCGGTTAAAATTCATTAAAACCCTAAATAAAGATAAAAACGAAAATTCAGCAAAAAGAATACAAAAGTTAATGCTTTGAAATTAACGATTTTATAGGTTTTTTCAATCGTCTATAAATTGTATGCAACAGTAGGCTCAAATAAGTGGCTAAACTCAACGCTTGAATAAAGACAAGAAATACAAATTCAGCAAAAGAAAAAGTTAGTGCTTTGAGTTTAAACTTTTCACAGTTTTTTCAGTAGCCTATCAATTTTATTCATCAGTTGGCTCAAATAAGTGTCTAAACTCGCCTCTTGAATAAAGATAAGAAATACAAATAAAAAAAACAAAAGTTACTGCTCTGAATTTAGGGCTTTAGTTGCGAATACGGCCGGAGGGTTTTTTCAGTGAATGCACTCAATTTTATACAACAATAAGCTCGAAATAAGTGTCTAAGCTCGCTGTTTATCGAATGATTCGGCTAAGCGAGTGAAATCGAGTCCGCTAATAGCACAGCATAAACAAACATTCAGTATTTGTCTTAGACTCTTTCTTGATAAAAATTAATTATTAATATTGCAGCCGCGCGGTACGCCATAAGCGATAGGGCTGCCAGTCAATATAGATTAGTAATTACCACACTTACTGTGTACAAAACTTCGAGACCGAGACTCTTGCCAAGCTCTCACCGAGACGAGGCGTGTCAGGTATTACTCGCGAATGGACCTTTTGTAGGAAGATAAAATACTGTATACTATATTTATACTCTGCTAATATTTACCCGCTGTTTCAATTTGCATGTTAATTAGTTAGGACAGCGCACCGGTGGGTTAGAACCAATTAACGCTGCAAAAGTGCTCACTGAGAGCACGTATCCAAAATGTAAGGTGCGATACGGTTATTACGACCTAACAGGATTCATGCACGAATTTAAGCGATTTCGAAAACGTATTGTCTGATAAGCTCCCTTTTGTTTCCAGCGAGGAAATAGCCCTGGGTTCTTTTTGTTTCGTAAAAATATTATTATTTAATTTGTTGGCATAAAAGGTTTTTGTTCAGGGAATCTATTACAAATGAGCTGCATGCGGGAGTAGGTATTGATGAGGAACGTGACGAGTAAAGAGGAAGCTAGTCGAAAGAAGTGTTTAACTCTGCCTACAACAACAGAAGAAAGGCGTGATTATATGTATGTAATCGTACAAACGAGATTTTAAATCTACAGACGTGATAAAGACGAGGAATCCCAAACATTGTATTAGCACAACGACTTTGGACTTGTGAACAGCTGCTACAAGCAACATGTTTGCGTAATCACGACTGCCACGTATGACTGAAGTTAGCAACTCAGACAATTGACATTGACCTAACCTTAAGAGTAGTCAGGAATTCAGGATTAGGCAACTGGAAACAAAATCTACTTTAGTTTTACCACAATGTTACAATCTTTATTAATTACAATATAATGCGCACTTTACCAACCCCTCTTAAGTACCAATCGTAAATAAGATGTAAAAACAAAACTCACTTAGCCCAGATAGGTACCTACACCGAAATTCCTCGGCAACGTTAAACGAGTAAAATTTCTACGAATAAAACCGACAGCCATCAAACGAAACGTAAAGCGTTTTAATCTTCAGCAGTGATATTACAAGAATCGAGCGGAGAAGAACGAATGTCTCGCATTAACGGGTGTTCATTTCTGAATATAATTGAGGCAATATCTAAAATCTTTTTTAATAATGTCAACAATAAAATAAGAAAGCGAAAAAGACGAAATGGAAATAGGTAAGTGACGAAATCATATATGATGTAGTCATCTTCATCATACATGATTTCGTTATTTTTATGAACAAAACGGGGCGGTTCAATAAAATAAAACTTTACACCGCTGGAACACCGAAAAAAAGGAGAACTACAAAAACATTGATTCTCGAATAGAATTGCAAAGCATTTGATTTAAATCTCTTTTATGTATTTTATGTATTTTTTTATATGAACTAGTCTAGTAAAACAAAACATCTTTTGTCTACTGTATCGGTCGACTAAATTTTAAAACTACCAATGCGGATCCCTGAATCAACATTTGATACAGGTTCCAATTTAGACTTTGGTATTAATGCTTTCTTTTGAGACTTTTTCTTAGACATAAATAAGTTTCCCGACTTTAAAAAATCATTTGCTTTTCAACCAGACGGACACTACTTTTATGTAACTGATTTATGCCTTAAATTAATAACCTATCACTAGAGATAAATAGGGCTATCTGAGATAGTTGCCAGTATATTTTTTTGCATATGACTAAAATAACGACGATTGCTACCTATATCTAGAGATAGGATATTTATTTCAGCCGTACTCTATTAAATTTTGCATCTGTCCAGTAATATAAGATCTTTATAGGTCACTTGATTTTGATGAATATTACTAAGAGATCATGTGAATAGAAAAAAATATGAAATTAATAAAAAAGATAAAGTAAAGAGAGAATTTAAGGGATGAAACTTTGTATCGAGACTGGAACAAAATGCATGCAAAGAAGTCACGGTTGGCTCGTATATTTCTTTATTAGTGAACATTATAACTTCTCATTCTCAGCACTTAATTGAAATACTTTAAATAAAATTTACAAATTACGGAGATAGTGGCAAACCACATCTACAGATGATATAGATACATTATATAGATAGATAATAGTCAAAAGATTAATTAATTTTACTTATGAAATAAATGAATAAGGAATAAAAATTGAGTTCCAAAAGACAAAAGAATACAAATTAAATTACATACAGTCATTTTGGGTAACTTTGAACATTTTTTACAGTATTTGTGATATTACAATCTGATTTATTTTCATAAACGTTCATTTTATTAATTAAATAGTGTTCTTTTGAGTTGGTTTATATTTTTAACTTAACAAATTTAATGAAAAATCAACAGAACTACCCATAATTTCCCCCTAAACTCAAATTCAATGTTATCATGAGTTTTGGGTAACTTTGAATATTATTTTTTTACATGATGAAAATCCTTTATTATTCGAATATTTTAAGGTTTGGGTAAGATTAGATGCCATTTTTATATAAAAAAAATGCTTAACTATCAACATGACATCTACACTGACGTATAAATATGACAGATAGATTATTCTTGCCATATGAATCAAAGTGGACCAATTTGGTGGGAAAAAAAACTTTATTTTTTATGAATTATTTATTAAATCAAGAGAAACTAGGAAAATAGTGTTTAACATAACAAATAATATATTTATCTGGCTATCGAATAAGATCAAAATCGTAATCAATAGTTACATTTTCTTAAACAAAACCTTTTTTAAGAGAAAGTCATTCACCTCTTTCCATGAACAAAATGTCGTCGTCAATAAAAATGTTGCCACCTTTTCTGTTACTACTAAAATACTTACAATGTTTGACTCATCGATTTGACATATTTCAATTTTGGAAGGCGAAGACCACCCTCCTAAAAAGTTTTTTTTGTAGCACAGGGACTTGTAAGGGTCTAACTTTTTGTATCCTTCCTGGAATCAAACTACCCTCTTCTCTAAAGACACAATATGTACCCTCTTTTATTTTCGGGACTTCAATGACTCCCTTGCCTGCACACTTCTCAGTTTTCATAGCTTGTAACTTTTATTAACTAGCTTGTAATTAACATTCAAAGATACCCAAGTTACTTCGATTTTGATCGTCGTCAGAACTTTACCAGTTTTACACAATATTTAACATCAAATAAAGGACAACGACTTGAAAATAATAACAAATTAAACTACATTTTAAAGATAAAAACCAAAACATACCTGTTTACAATGTATATTTAATTTCGATTCCAAATCAGAGCAACAAACACTTGCAAAAACTTCACTATGGAAAATGCGTTAATTTAAAAAATTATGACTTTGACAGTTTATTTTTCTACTTTTCGATTGCTACTTAACATTTTGGCGATCCGTTTTACGCAGTTGCGATATTGAAACAGCAAAAGGGTTTCATGAAATAAAATTAAGAAATCTTTTCACAACTTTGTTCAAATTTAACTGGAATTCAAAGTTACCCAAATTGTACGTACAATTAACATTTTTAATTAAATTACATACATAGTAAACTCATATCTGTCGTGTAATTTAAAAATGGAACGATCTTTTACTACGAAATATGGCAACCAAAGAGGTAACCACAGAACAAGGGAAATGTTCTGTGGTGTTGTTCGTTGTTCGTCTGATTTCAAAAAGTAGTTAATTTCCGCTCATTATTTGAGAAAAGTGCTATACAAGCCTTGGCCACAACTAAGCATTGATGGACTTACGTGTGTGTGCCTCGGCGTCGCCTCGGCCCACACTTGCACGTTCGTCCATCAATAGCTCTTTTGCTGGCCGCTGCAGTAATGTACTATTTAAATGCAAAATTAACAAATTATGAAAGACAAGAAACTTAGTTACTCATTTTTATATTAGGACACGTCTATACGTCCCGTTTCCCGTATAGTTCAATAAAGAATGGTCACCTCTTTTCTCATTCCAGTATCTTACCCGGTAATGATAATTGAACAGCAGCTGCAGAAGCACTGTGACACCATTATGTAACCAGGGTAAAGGCGTCGTAAATTGGCATGCATTTTGCCCTGAATCTGAGTCCACGTGCAATTCAAGATTCTCTTGGCTCGAGGTCTGAAAATACGACCCTGAGCGTTCATCATTTTTGCTTGTGAAATAAATAAATGTCGAAAATGAGTTCCCACAGTCAAGAATAGTTACTTTTCTTGTTTAGGAATAGTCACTTTAAGTGATGTAGAAGATAATAATTTTTTTAAACAATATTAGACGTGAATATACATGCAGTTATGAAGACTGCACAATTGTATGCCTATAAATCTTAAAAAATAAAGAAATAATCTTCTCTTTTCTCATTCCAGTATGTTTCCCGGTAATGGTAATTGAACCACAGCTTCAGGAGCACTGTGACACCATTAAGTAAACAGGACAAACGCGTCGTAAATTGGCAGTGCATTTTGCCCTGAATCTGAGTCCACGTGCAATTCAAGATTCCCTTGACTCGAGGTCTGAAATGTCCCTGAGGTTTCATCATTTATGCTTGTGAAATAAATGAATGTTGAAAATGAGTTCCCACAGTCAAGAATAGTTACCTACTTTTCTTGTTTTTCAATAGATCACATAAAAGCAGATTATAAAAATTTAAAACAATATTAGACGTGAATATACATCCAGTTATGAAGACAGCACAATTGTATGCCTATAAATCTTAAAAAATAAAGAAATAATCTTCTCTTTTCTCATCCCAGTATGTTTCCCGGTAATGGTAATTGAACCACAGCTGCAGGAGCACTGTGACACCATTATGTAAACAGGACAAAGGCGTCGTAAATTGGCAGTGCATTTTGCCCTGGATCTGAGTCCGCGTGTAATTCAAGCGCAGACATTATCGAACAAACCGCTTATTTGTCCCGCTTTGAATTTTGGTATAATATATTTACAGTGTAGTACGATATTTGCATGTTTGTTTTTTGTAACTGACGGCACTTGAATTTACAATATTTCAGTTAGCAGACAAAGTCAACAACAGTTTTCTACAGAATATGTCGCACAAACGGGTGAAACCACAGATATCGAAACAAAGACTTCTTGAAGCTTTTATATTTTTTACTACAAACGGAATAGTCGTAATGTGCGCCTTCAAATACCTACAATTCTTGCCAATGTTTGACGATAAGTACATATCTATAGGTATTTTAAAAAATAAGCTATTATTTACTTATGGTTATTAAGTATAAGGTGTAATTGGTCACAGAATGAGTTATTCCATCCTATTCCCCATCTAGTATATACCTATATATTTTGTCTCCTGCCTTAATAACAGTTTGCCGTGTTTACCGTGTTTGACCCTCGCGTCATCACGTGTGACCTAAATAAATGCACAAAAATTACACAAACGTCAAAGAACCTACGAGTTACGATGAATGTCAGCTGTTTGTAAAAATAATGTAAGCGCAAGGTTTATGTAAAAACGTAAAGTAGAAACTTTCCTTAAATATACTACGGGATTCAACCGTATTGTACTTTGAAGACTAATTTTGTTTTACTTTCACTAAGAGTTTCATGAAAAAATCTACCCTGCTTATAATGTAAGCAGGATCAAACTGTAGCTTATTACTATCACAGTATATAGTCAGTCTTGTCTTATAAACGACGTAGAAATGTATTGTAAAGAGCAGCAATGTAAAATAAAAAAACCAACCCACGCCCTCGACTTCATGAAACAAAAATGATACGTCAAGTTTACGTGATGCGAAAAGTTTCATACATGAACGACTCCTAAACAAAGTTTATAGTCTGTGAAAATAATACGCGGCTAACGAAAACTTCTTTTGTTTGTTTAACAGTGAAATATTGTTACTCTTCACATCTTTTCGTATTTTGATAGGTTCAACAAGTCATACTATACATTATCATCTTTTTATAGCAACCACGGTAGAGTGCCTTCTGTAGGCTCATCCAAATAGAGAAAAAACTAAAACATTGTCTTCTTTGCTTTTTTCTTTGTTATTTTATGTTAATTTTGCAAGTGTTAGCCTAACTTCTAACCACCAAACACCTATTTTTGTTTACTTATATAACGGGTACCTATTAAGGAACAGTGTTTGACCTTTATCGTTTTAACCAGCCGGAAAACTTTTGACGCTGTTCATTTCCCATAGTGACCTCACACAAGTTAACGCGACGCACGATATTAATCAATTTTTGCAAGTTTTTTCTGCTAATTGTGAAAAATAGCTACGTTTTATCTTATACAATTAAGACCCAGACAGATTCAGAAACGTATAAGAAAATTATGTATTACTTAAACACACCACCTACAAGCTTCATTCAGTAACACAATCACGCTATGTGAGCTGAATAGAAGAGACATGGTGATAAAGTGTTCAGACGTACCAACCTTTTGACATATATTCGATAAAATACCTTCGTAAGATTTCTCTCAGCGTAGATAACACAGGTTGCTTCCGTCGCTATTTCATGAAGATATTCTTGCAAAGTAATAGTGAAATGGTTTCTAAAAGTCAGCAATGTCTTTCACCTTAACATATTACAGAATTTACACGAACGGGGTGAGAAAGAGGAATAATATATCAAGCAGATATCTCAAAGTGATCCGAATTCTGAAGAAAAAAAGTAATCTTATTTAGAAATGGATAGGTATTATACTATGTATTGTTGTAAAATAAAAATAAAAACATTTTTAATTCTTAATATTCGGATGTTACCAATCACTCCTTAGATTGTCGAAATAACAAAAATGTATTTTTATGTGATAAATATTAAACAAGAAAACAGAGATCCCATCAGAGCGACTTGAGACAAGTTGCTTTTTAGGGTTTCGTAACGTAATGGCAAAAAAGGAAACCGATTATAGATTCGTCATGTCCGATGTAGGTCAAAGCCACTTATTCCAAAACTATGAGGATCACACAGTTGAAACTTGGTAGGTATATAGATGTATTCTGTAAACTGCTTTACGGTTTTAAGACCAAAATAAAAAAAAATTATATATTAAGGGGGGGGCTCCCCATACATGGAACTGAAACTGTAATGGGGTATCTATAGATAGGGCTTTAAATTTACATTGGTTTGTAAAACAGTTTTTTCTCAAAGTCAACCGTTTTAATGATATAAACTTTAAAAGTGAAAAAATGTGCCCCCCCCCCCCCTCTAACTTTTAAAATAATAAAGTGAAAAGTCTTATTAGTTTGAACGAAATATATTATGCAGTTTCAGAGCTATAGCACATTTGCCAAAACCGCAATATAACTTTGTCATTCATACAGACACTATGAAAAACAAAGTTATATATTTAATATAATAATAGAAACTTTATTGCACACGATACAAAAACAAACACATACAGAGAAAATGACAAAAAAGAGGAACACACAATAGGCGGTCTTATTGCTACATAGCAATCTCTTCCAGGCAACCTTGGATGAGAGACGAAACCCTTCATGTGCGAGTTCGACTTGCATTTGGCCGATTTTGTTGTATATTTTCTTGTTTAATATTTATCACATAACGATTACTTTTAAATTAAGCTCGTTATATAATTTCCGTGGTTTTTACTTATCGTAGTTTTGTTCTACATACTCTACAGACACTCCATGAAACACGGTCTTAGCAAAGAAATCTCAATTTCTTCGTTATAGGGGGTTAAAGTAACCGAAAATGAATTGCATTACAGTTGTTTCTACCATCAACTGTAATGCGAACATTTTAGGTAATTTTCATGTAGTAAGATTGAGACGCAGCTAGACTCGCTGTACGGCATCCCACTCTCACAACCTAAAAATTACCTAAAACGAAAGAGTTGATAGTAAGTCTACAGGTTTTTCAGTTTTATATACATTGTACCGTTGCTGAGAGAACAATGTTATAGACGAGTAGGTTAAGGTACCATTTGTAGAAAGGAACCTTTTTGAAATGAACGTTCTGAAATGAAGCTATCAGTTGTATAAAAGTTATTCAATTACGTAATGTCAGATACATTGATCAAAAACAATTTGTGATCACTTAACGATTTTCATATAAAATACCTGCTTTCGTAGAAGGATTATTAATGTAAATCTTGGCCGATATTTTTTCAATTTAGTACCATTCGAAAGCTAGAATGTTCAACATTTCAACTGTGTATTTCATTTATTTTGTGAAATGTTTTGTATTAACTATGCGGGTTTTTCAAAATTCTTTAAAATAATGACCAGATTTTTTTTAAAAACTCCACAAAAAGCAAAAACCATCATTTCACATAAAATAAAAACTCCGCTAAAGTTTGAAAATTTTAGCTTTTGAATGGCACCAAATTTAAAAAAACGGTCAATATTTGCTATAATAATACCTACGTACATCTTATGTTTTGGCGCGCACTATTATAATAATACCTCTACGAAAACAGGCATTTTGTATGAAAAACATCAAGTAATCAGAAACTTTTTTAGATGTGTGTAATTCTTCTGTGCTTAATGAAATCTTTGTTTCATATATAAACGTACTTTCGGTGGTTATTTTATGCCCATTGCTTTAGCAATCAGACGGACGTAGTAAAAATAAACAATCATGACAGGTATTGATTTCCATATAAACCCAACGTTACAAGGGTTTCTTTTTGTCTTGAGAATCGGTCGGTAAAAAGGAGGTGTGTGTTATATTGTAACGGTGTCGTTGTATTTCTTACGGGGCGTAGAGATTTCGAAGTTTATTGTTCATTCCTTCGCTACAGTCGAAAAATTCCTTGGGTCGAGTTATTACGGTAGAGACGTAAAATGTGGCGTTTAGATTTCGCCACATATGACAATTTGTTTTATTTTTTCCTTTGCTTCAATTAATTTTATACATTGATACTGTTATGATTATGAATGTGATATCTCTACTAAACACCTTTGTATAAACAATAAGCAAATAATACGAACCGTCCGTACACTCGGATCTGAGTGGTGGTATGCGCTACCACTGGTGCGCTACCATTCAGAACCGAGTGAAATATTATCGAAAAATAATTAGCGTGATACCTGATGAGACAATTATATTAAGCCCTTGGCAGTGAATGTGTTTAAATTACGATATGAGTAGTAAAACTTACATTATTCGTATTCGCATGTACATTTCCATATAAAGTCTGTTTTTTGTTACTTGTCTTAAAATGTAAAAATCTTTACATGTCTTTTTACCGGTTTCCTTAGAACATAAAACAAAGAAAGATATTACAAAATTATATTTGTACTCAATAGTTGTTTTGTCATGAAAGGTATATAATGACATTAACATGTAATTTCTTTCGTTACAATTCAATAATAAGTCTTGTCAAGATTGTTTACATTTTAAGACAAGTAAGAAAAAACCGACTTTAGTTAAATCCTTATGATTTATATGTATTAATTATTTTATTTGGCATAAACAATATCGTGAACTGCCAATATTATTTAGTTAAGATTACTTACTCTCTTAAATTCACCCATCCATTCCAAACACTTAAACAGTAATTATTTGAAAACACGAATGTAGGTAAATAGTTAGTATTGACAAGTAACCAAATTCTAAAATGTTGTGCTTTTATAATTCAAAATGCATATTGTGCACAGACACATCATTGCGTAAGTTAACCTTCATAATGTTTCGATTTAAATTAGTTTTTGTAATATTGTTCGTGTTAACTGTTTGTTATGCCTAATTAATAAATAATATGTCATCGATTGTACCACAGTAATTCTGCTAAGAAATTCCGTTTTGAAGATTATCCATTCGAATGAGAAGAACACACTAGCGGTCTGTTCCCGCTGACCCAAATTACTCCACTTAAAATGCAAATCGTCCCCAGAACGATCGCGAACACCGAAGAGTGTTTAATTGCCCCGTATTTGTTTTACTTGCCATTCGTCGCTTTGTTGATATTCGCGACAGGCAATTTCGAGCTCACTTATACCATTTTCATGGTCGACTGTACGGTATTATTCATAGTGGTACTGGTAAGCCACTTTGAAATTACGATGGGATTAGGACAGTGCAATTTTAGGACATCAATGTACCAAACCAATTTCAACTGAGGTTCACATGCAGAAATTGCAAAATGGTATATTGTTAAATCTAGATTAACTCTATAAGCCCACTATCATCGAGCTGGGATAACACATTTATTTAACCCAGAGTTAGTGCTACATTTGTATGGACTAACTCTATGTTGTGCCGTGTGGTGACGGCCTAAGAACATAAGTGTCACTATTCCCTTACATGCCTGGGATGTCGTAAGAGTCGACTAAGGGGCTCGACGCATTGAACACCTGTGCGAGAGAAGGAAAACTTGAAATAAACCCTCTACCAACCCGTCTGGCCAGCGTGGTAGCAGTAGGCTAATAGCCTCCTATGAACGCCACAATAGGCGTGAGCCGTCCAGCAGTGGACGTCCACAGGCTGATGATGGAACTTTATGTTAAATATTAACCTAGCTTGGCGCCATTGGGCCTAAAAATGACAAATAATTTAATCTATTTTGCCTTTTCGTATGTCTAATGAGCGTTTTAGTTTTGTTGTCAATATAATCGTTCGAAAATTGTGTTGGACCACATTAGGTAGCATGACAAAGTCAAAGTCAAATTCAAAGATTTTCAAATAGACTTATAGATAAGTACTTTCGAATAGTCCAAATTTTTTTTTCCCTACCAGCCATTCAGGACATCTTTTAACTGATAAGAAGTACGGCCGCAAGAAACTTATCAGCTTTAACAGAAAGAACAACATTTACAATTTAACATGTTGTTGCCATGCACAAATTTACAATTTTGAAATATATTTAATATAAGAGGAAAATTTTCCCATATTCAATTATTAGAATATTTTCCTTTTATCTAATTTGAAATATGATGATCCCCTAAATTGTATTATTACATATTTTTTGTTATGTTGCAAAGGTTTGTTTACGTTAAAATGATACTAACTAAAGCGCTCCGTAAACTGCAGCTATGGTTGATGCGTTTTACTTCCGGTTTCTATACTAATATTATAAAGAGGAAAGATGTGATTGTTTGTTTGTTTGCATTGAATAGGCTCCGAAACTACTGAACGGATTTGGATGAAATTTGGTATACAGATAGTAGATAGCCTGGTTATGAACATAGGACTTTTTATCCTGATATTCCCACGGAAACCGAACCACGCGGGTGAAACTGCCAGCGGCCGCTAGTATTTGATAAACTTATTGTCAAATAAAGATTGTCTACCGGTAAGGTTAGCATGAAAAACTATGGAAATAGTATCGAGCACGTAATGTCAAAAAATGTATAGGAAAATGTAGTTCCGTTTACGTCCGGTAAGAACGCTGCTGCTTAATATCCCATACATGTTTTTCTTTACTTCCTCGATACTTACTCGAAAGTTATTCGTGCTAGGCCTTCGGGTCCTTTATACTCTCTAGAGCTTGTCATCAGCTAGAACGTCTTATTACAAAAATAATCGATAATGTTGATTGGTGTAAGGTCGGTAATTCATTGTAGCCGATGTAATTACTTTGTCAAGGTTATTTATTATAGCAATAAAAATCAAAACACTTTACTAAATTTTGGAACAAACTCAAGAAAACTAGGTCATTATTTAAATACTTATCATCAAAATCTGTTGAACAGCCCCATAATGTTGCGTGACTTCTATTATTACTAAGGACTTTTTTATAGAAAATCTAATCTTTTTTGAACTAGCTGGTGCCCACAACTTCGTTTGCGTGGGTTTGAGTAATAGGTACTAAACATTTTAATTTTACATTAGACTTTACGTAACATTTAAAAAACAACAATAACGCATTATTATTTGCCATGTGCCCATGCATGGTAATATTACACCTTTATGTAGACACACACACCTGACCACACACCAGAATTTCTTAATACACTCCCTAGGGTGTAGGGTCAATATCATTATCTCGTAGTGTTACTATGACCCGCGAGAAAGCAACATAGAGCTGGCCGTGGGAAAAACAATGAGACCTTAGGTCGACACCGGCGGTTTTCAGCGCCTGTCCGTGCTACTTATTTATATGAATTGCATAGCAAGTGGTCACAGTGAACTGTGTGTGCTTTCTTGAACTCAAACGGAAAATTGTTGGGAATGAGCGTTATACGCTGTATAAACACAGCTTCAACGCCACCACACTCAGTGAGTATCATAGCTTTAATTACATTTCTCTGCAAAACACTTACTTTAAGTCGGCTTCCGTTGCATAATGTCGCAGGTGTAAGATTTCGCAAAAGCATTATCGAAACACCGACTTTAAGTTTGATCCAGTAAGCAAGGAGACTACCTAATCGTCTGTCCCGCTCATATCAGTACGGTGAAATCGAGACAGACAATACGCTCGCGCGAGAAAACTGTCGAAAAAGCTTTGTAGAGGTGCTCATGCTACGCATGCAGGAGCTCTATTTTTGATTCACTTGTCTCGAGGTTTCTACAGATTTTCGTTCGACATACGAGTTTGCGTATTTTCCTTACTTCCGTTATAGTGACCTTGCACCTATATACATAGCTTCGTTTTTCGTCTGTAATACCGCCTCCCAACGCGAGCGCGCGAGGGCAAAGCGAAAGGCGAGCTATGTCTACACACGCAAGGTCGCTAATCGCCTGATCGCCTCCCCGTTCGCCTCGCCATTCGCGCGACGAGTGATTCAAAAATAGAGGTTCAGCCAGCGTAGCATGCGCACCGCGACTCGCTGTCGACGCTTATCTCGCGATGTCTGTCCCGATCATATCACTACGGTGTGAGCGGGACAGACAATACGCTCGCGCGAGAAAAGTGTCGAGAGAGCTTTGTCGAGGTGCTCATGCTACGCATGCAGGGCCTCGACAGCTTATTTGTAAGACATTGTAGGTACATTCATTAAACAGCAATCCTAAAACAAGTTTGCTTTATCACAGTTTCGTATTATAACACATGTACCTACGTGTTTCAGTTCTGTCTTAATCGAATGGGATTTTGAATGGGATACCTCACGAAGCTATTGCAAGGGCAACTTATTTTAGCGCCTAACTTCTCTAATTAAGGATGTTGCCTTAGTGCTACCTGTGGGGTGTCTATGAAGAACAGCTTTCCATCATTGTTGACAATACTTCGGACGACTGTATGTCAAATATTTGAAAAAAACAGAATCTTGTATAGAAAAAATAAAAAACTATAATGCATTTCAATCACATCAATGCTAGGAATATCCTTGCATTCGAAAGAAACATCTTTTCAGGTGTTTAACGATCGATAGTATGGGAGAATTTCGACGGTGGTTCGCAAGTCTCGGTACCTCAGCGGTTAGAGCATTGGACCGGATTTCCAAAGGTCGCGGGTTCGATTCCCGTCTGAGAATTCACTTGTGGCCGAGTTAATTTTTTTCCAATATTTTTCTATTTAAAATTTACCATAAGTATAAAAATAGCATTGAAAAATGCAAAAATTACAAAATCATAAATTATTGGCAGTTGCATCTTAATCGATCGTTAAACACCTGAAAAGATGTTTCTTTCGAATGCAAGGATATTCCTAGCATTGATGTGACAACGCTGGCCTACAGCGTATTAAAAATATAAAAGTATTGGAGAATTATGACGGTGGTTCGCAAGTCTCGGTAGCTCAGCGGTTAGAGCATTGGACCGGATTTCCAAAGGTCGCGGGTTCGATTCCCGTCTGAGAATTCACTTGTGGCCGAGTTAATTTTTTCCAATATTTTTCTATTTAAAATTCAGACTATTTTTTATGATTTAATTACAAATGTCTAGTTTCAGATTTTTTCCCGTACTTGTAGTAAAAGACGATTTTACTAGCCAAATTTCATAGTTCTTGGTCAAAGAAACCCTATGAATTTTGATTCCCTTGAGAGTGCCGAAGTATTCGTTTTTGCGGCATAAAGGGCCTTACATTATTTAACGTTAATTTTGAAATTTGTTTTTTTCACAGCTTCAAGAGATTGATAACGTGAGTATATGGTTTTAATTTTAACTCGATAGCATTCCCGAGTTTTTTTCGAAATTCAGTTCCCGAAACTAAAGACTACATTTTTATGATTAAATAACAAATGTATAGTTTTAAGATTTATTCCTGTATGCGTGGTATAAGACGATATTACTCGCCAAATTTCATAGTTATAGGTCAATGGGAAGTACCCTATGAATTTTGATTCTCTTGTGAGTGTAAAAATATACGTTTTTTGCTACATAAACGGTCCTATCTTTTTTTTACGTTAAATTACAAGTTAGATTTTGTTACCCTTTCAACAGACTGTTGAACTATATATATATGGTTTTAATTTCTTCTCGATACGTCCACGCGTTCTCAAGATAAACGAGGACGGACGGACAGACGGACTACAAAGTAATCCTATAAGGGTCACTTTTTTTCTTTAAAGGTTCAGAACCCTAAAAATTACTGAACCTTGCTTTTTATATGTCGACAGATAATACCCATCACGTTTACTAACATTTTTCTGAGTGGGAATTTCCATATCTCTTATAGTTTAGCTGGTCTCTTAGTCTCCGTCATCAGGTTTTCCACATTTCAAAATAAAATGTAGCCTATGCCGCCGGTAGCATACCCGCCCTTGTAGCTACATATCGCAAAAAGTTTTATTTATATCTATTCAGTAGTTTCGGAGATAAGCGTGTACATACAAAAGATAGAAAAAAAAACGTCTCAACATATTCTGTTACTATTTTTACGTCGTCACCAATAGGTTTTGGTAAATATATTCATTCAATGTACAGAAACACTAATTTTACAGTTTTATTATGGGTATGTATTGATACTCTTAAATCTTTTAATATTTAAATCTTAATATTACAAATCATATTTTATATTAAATATTATCTACTATAATAGAGCAAAACTGAATCGTATCTTTGAACAAACTGGGATGAATTTTGGGACAGAGATTGGAAGTTTAGATGCAATACATAAGTTTCCACTTGGTGCCAAAATAGATTTTAAAGTGGGAAAAAGAAAGAAAAATGCATAGGCGTTGGGAAAAGGATTGATGTAGAAGAAGTCTTAAATTAAAAATCATAGAAAAGAACTTGTAACATTAACACCCATTTGCAATGAAGAATCGCCTAAAGCTGTTCTTATCTATTTTAAAACATGAATATTAAGAATAGCTTAAGTTAGGCGCTCGATATTAGGCCCGTAAGTTTAGCCTAACCCCCATATTCTAAGTCATTCCTCCAAAACTTTTTACACTCCACTCAACGTCGTCGTGGGTAAAAATGAGTGAGTCGAAATCGGTATTCTCCGTAAGGACCTGGAGGAGCCAAAGAGTACGTCTTTGGCTCCTCCAGGCCCTTACGGAGTTATGACTTAGAATACCGATTTTGAGGAGTATTTCGAAGATTTCGATGAACATGGATAAGACTAAAATCATGTCGAATTCCCATGTCATACCCACTACAGTTCACGTTGGGAACACTACACTCGAAGTTGTTGACCATTACGTTTACCTTGGACAGACAATCCAGTTAGGTAAGTCCAACTTTGAGAAAGAGATCTCTCGTCGAATCCAACTCGGATGGGCAGCATTCGGAAAGCTCCGTAAAATCTTCGCGTCCAACTTACCTCAGTGTCTCAAGACGAAAGTCTACGACCAGTGTGTGTTGCCAGTGATGACTTACGGCAGTGAAACGTGGTCGCTATCTATGGGTCTGATAAGGAGGCTCAAGGTGACTCAGCGTGCAATGGAGAGAGCTATGCTCGGCGTTTCCCTGCGTGATCGAATCAGAAATGAGGAGATCCGCAGGAGAACTAAAGTTACTGACATTGCTCGAAGGATTGCTCAGCTGAAGTGGCAGTGGGCGGGACACATAGCGAGAAGAACCGATGGCCGTTGGGGCGGAAAGGTTCTGGAATGGCGACCGCGTACCGGACGACGCTCCGTGGGTAGGCCCCCCACAAGGTGGACCGACGATCTGGTGAAGGTCGCGGGAAGCCGCTGGATGCGGGCAGCGCAGGACCGATCGTCGTGGAGATCCTTGGGGGAGGCCTATACCCAGCAGTGGGTGTCATGTGGCTGAGACGACGAGACGACGATGGTTAGTGCAAAGAAAGATAAGAATAGCCGATTCTTAAATGTAGTGCAAATGGGTGGTTCTTCATTATTTCCTTATTTTTATTTGTTTGTTGGGAGAGATATTCTCTCAAATAGCCGGTAGTGTCGGAAACACATTCGCTTCGCCAGCGCGGTATACTGTCAGCTAAAATGGATATTTGTGTCGGCTGGGACGGCACGACAAATGAACTCGACTGTCCCAACCCGCCCACCGTTTTAGAATGGCTATTTAAGTGGCATTATAGCACCTTCAAGTGTGAACTTCTTTTCCGGAATGTAAAATACTTAACTACTTAGTAAAAATGTTGATTACCAACATATGTCAATCCTTGTCATTTAACGTCCAACAAGCTAGGCGATTGGGTATAAAGAAGAAGAATCATATTTATTTGACAGTTCATAGTTCATATTGTATAATATTAAATGTCATTACATACATACAAATTGCAGCCGATAGAATACGATATAATGACCTATAATCACGTTTAACGTTTGAATGATCAGTCAGAGGACTTGATAAGCTGGTGTTAAATTACTACTACTGGTGTAGGTAAAAAAGAACAATACGTCATGGAAGAATCGACTCGTCTCACAAGTTGTTCCAAAGTTAGTGGGGCGAGTAGTGTTAAATGTTCCAAATCTTAACAATTATTATTCCACGAATAAAAAATTAACAAGATATGGAGACAAAAATCATCTTAAGGGTAAATATTGGAAAAAATTAACTCTGCCACAAGTGAATTCTGAGATGGGAATCGAACCCACGAGCTTTGGAAATCCGGTTTTAAATTTAAGCTCCACTATCTTTCTGAATGAAGCAGAGAAAAAGCTAAGCTAAAATACATTTTTATCGTAGTAACAGGAGATGACAAGGGAGCGTACAAACTCCCTTCCGTTGCTCCAGATACCGCGGCTATATCTCAGGGAAATTAGACATGCACTTTGTGTGCAAGTAGGTAGGTACCAATCCTGTACTGTTGGCCAGAATAAAACAGTTGAATACTTGACTTTATGTAATTTACAACGTAGATATTTTATTGCATCTTTATAACTTAATAAAAAAGTTACCTATATCTATTTGTGATATCACATAACATTTTTTACGAAATGCTAATTTAATTTATAAAAGGTACTCTAGGCAAATATAATAAAAAATTAATTATCATAATGTAATATCATTGGTAATCTCAGCAATATTCTAAACGTACTAAAACCAACTTACTATTTTATCAGACAAAGACACCACCACACGTGTTCAGCTGATAGGTAGTTTCTTAAAAAATATATCTAGGCTGATCCGCTATTATAATTAACAAGTTTTTTTGATAAATAAAAAAATGGTTCTTCGTATTTTTTTCCTTGCTTTTCCTAATAGCCCGCTTGGTCAACTATCTATAAAACAACTTATATCCACTGGGCTTGGACCACTCTGCATGTACGAGTAAGAATATCTGCGTTGTTAATGAATATTATGAGTGGTATTTAAAAAATATATATTTACAAAAAAATGTCGTAGGTGTTTTATTTTATATCTAAGCCTCTGATAAGTTTTAAACGAGATGATGTTGTATCAAAATTTCCAAAAAAAGGCTAGAAATAAAAGGGAAAAATATATATAAAAATATAACGCAGAAAATTCTCCAATATTCCGTTATGTCAAATATCTAAGCAACTACGATCGCCAAACGATGTAATAAGTACCATTTCAGATTCCGGGTATATAAAATCGATTGTAGCTGTGGTAGTTCATACATTAGACAAACAAAGCGGACCATCTCAGAACGTGCCACAGAACATATCGCAGCTGTTAAAAATCGACAGACGAGTAAATGCGCGGTAGCTGAACATCTTCTAAAAGCTACAGTTAATCATTGGATGGAGTTACGTGATCCGAAAATCCTCTCCACCAATCGTCATTATCATACTAGGAAGGTACGAGAAGCGATTGAAATCAAGCAGTATAAAAATTTAAATCGGATTTAAATTGTCATCACCGTGGAATCCAGTGATTAACCAGTGTAAGCCGCGAGTTTTACCGTTTAAAACAAACCCCTATACTGTGAGTGCTGTGTGCCGTAAAGACTTCACTAGCGATGATAAAAACAAAAAAAGTAACAATTTGAGGGTGGCCGAAGATCTCCAAGCCCTCCCGAACAGACGACGCCGCGCACCGCCAGTATGCTTGTGACCACGGCTGTAGCAACACAGCCGAAACGACAAGCTGTAAGTTCATAATGTACTACATAACAAATGTCGTGTTGAGTCCCGTTACTCTTGTTTATAATGAGCATGTCTTTGACAAACAGAAATCTACAATCTTGAAATATATTTAATATAAGAGGAACATTTTCTCATACACAGTTATTAAAATATTTTCCTATTACACAATTACATATCACGTCCACGCATTTTGGCCTTTTAAATAAACATCTACCTTTGCTTAAGAGCGTCTTTTTAAAATATATTTTCTTCAAATTTAGGCAATTTTTTTCAAGTCGAAATCTTGGAACGGCACGCTTATATCTTATTTCTAGTATATTATGAACATCGTTAAGCTTAATAAATAAATCATGTTGTGGAATACACTGTCACTAAAGTACTTATTCTTACCGTAGCTACTTTTATAGCGAACAATGCTTTTGCCGACATATTAACATGGGTCGCATTAGACATGCATAGTTTACATCCCGCAAGTTTCCGGCGCGATAAAGGGCATTCTGTAACGACGGGATGACATGCGCTCGCCGCCCACGCCGCCACCCGCCGCCTCGAGACATGAGGCCTTGTGTCATGACACATTTACTTGTTTGTGGAATACATTGTCACTAAAGTACTTATGGTATTCAACTTGACATTATATGGCTGTGTTGAATATTATGACGAAATTAAACAAAAGAAGTAAAACGTTTTTCTTTATTTTTATTTGCGAGGAACATTACAAGGAATATTATACAAATCAGTATCTTCGTAGCTCAGTTTCGAATGACAGTGACAGTGAATATAATGTAAACTAAAACTAGAGATGTTAGTCTTCTGTACAAACCCACGTTTTGTAAATCTGACCCCACATCAAATTTTGTCGCAGCTACTTTTATAGCGAACAATGCTTTTGCCGACATATTAACATGGGTCGCATTAGACGTATATACATAGTTTACATCCTGCAAGTCTTCGGCCCGATAAAGGGCATTCTCTAATACGGGATGACATGCGCTCGCCGCCCACGCCGCCACACGCCACCTCGAGACATGAGGCCTTTTGTCATGACATTACATATTTGTGGAATACACTGTCACTAAAGTATTTATGGTAGGTACATATATTCAACTCACTTAACATTATATGACTGTTGGTGTTGAATATTATGACTAAATGAAACAAAAGTGGTAAACCTTTTTTTCTATGGAGGTTTTATATACGTACGAAAAACGCCAAGATTATTTTTTTATTTTCTTCCTGAAACATGCTGAATATATGCACTTCACCTCACGGTTGCAGTTTAGTTCGTTATCTCTATATCACTGCAATGATGTAAAAAAATGAAGAGATGCAAATGGACAAGATTACTAAATAATTACTTAAGATTCCTCACTCCGATACATTTGGGTTTACATGTACGTACTTGTATATTTACATACATTGCATTTACATCACATTGTGAAATCGAGATGGCCATCAAAAGCGCGTAGTGAGTATAGTCATCTTTGACATGTTCAATTTCGACAAAATTTCCTTTTTTACAGAGGTATAAACCGACCCATAGAATTGTGTGTAATTTTTTGCGCCACCAACAAGGTTTTACCACCTTTTGTCGGTTCATATATTTTATAGCTCTCGTGAATTTCCGGTGGTCGATAAGGGGCATTCTTCACCCAAGTCAAGGCTATCTCAGATTCATCGCGTTTTGACGTACGGTCCGCAACAAAAGTAAATGCAGAAAAGCCGTTTTCAAGATCAAAATCGCTTTTCAATGTAAGTTTCTTAGAAATATTGGCGCTCTGGGGCACTTATTTTTGTATAAACTGCAACATAACATATTATAACATGCATTTAGTTATCTGCAGGGCTAGCATGGCCGGAGACATTTTATCCACGGGGAGAGGACAAAATACTATTCCCCTCTGTCATTTTTGTCCACCCTCCGAGCATGGCGACATGGGTGGATAAACTATTCACGGTGGACAAAACAGGGGAAACGCTTGTCCCCGAAATTATTGCCATTATAAGAAAACTTTTATTCAATTACAAAATAGTCGAGAATATCGTCGTAAACCAAAGTACTTTATTCGTTTTATTACATCTGGCTGGATATTTATTTTGTTTTGTTGTAAATGTCTCTGAGAATATAACCTCAAACAAAATAATAATTTATTACCAAAATCTTATTACACATACATAATATTATAATGAGTGCTAAAAAGTACAAAGTACTTATTTATTTATGTGTTTTACTACTGTTTTTCCCTTTCCGACGACAACACTAAGCTCCAGTAAGCACGAGACATTTTTATATTACAACTAATTATATTTTTTCCAAGAGATATACTTAAACCCACCATCTAAAGATGAGGACAAATTTATCCCCTTTGTTATGTCAAAATATCTGTAATATTTCGCTTCCACTAGTCGCCATGCTATAGGCGGGGGTGTATCCACATCTAATGTCAAGAAGTGATATAATTGTCTTTCCCCCTGTTTCCGTGCTTTGGCAGGTGGATAAAACAATTTTATCCCTTGTCAGTGGAAATAACCGGTGGACAAAAGTTATATCCCCAGCCCATGCTAGCTCTGCTGAACTTAAAAATTCTGCAGACACCTATATCAAAGAATACTTACTATGACTACCTATATCATGAAATAGACTAGTGATCTTTGTTATTAATAGTAGAAATTTATATTAAATCCATAACTTTCGAGTCGCTTTTCGCAATCAGATACATAGGTTAACCAAATAAATGTCAATAGCGCACATTTGAAGTGCTAACTGTGATCGTATCTGAATGCAGCAATTTGATTTAGGCACTATCGTTATACTTATAAAATAAATAAATTTATATATGAGTATAGTATGTACTCTGTAAAACAAAATAAGAAACGATAAAAGTTATTTTGCTATTTACCACTTGGCCCCTAATAAGCCGCATGAAGGAGTTATACCATCAATCTCTTCTTCACTGATATGAAAACTTCTTAACTATAACGAATAACGTTCATCGCCATATTATGTTTATGCGGAACATATAAAAACGATGTAAAGTCGACAGTATCACGTTTAACGGTTGCACTAGAAAAACGCATTTGTTATCTAAGGGATAAGGTCGATACTAAATTCATCCAACAATTTTGATATAGACATTTCATTTTAGGTACCAGGAAATCAGAAGTCCTTACCAAGAGTTTTCCAACAATGTCAAAGTAATTTTGTGAGTGGAATGGAGCTCCTTCCTTTAGTCAACATTAGTTCAACATTGCGATGACATTTGATGGTAAGAGACCCTCAGGATTAATTCAGAAACATTAAAATTCAAATATAGTACAACAAGTTCTGAATGAAACTTACCTTATGCTGTTAAATAGTTTTCTTTTTGAACTAGCTCATAGCCAATCGCAAACAGTAAGACTCAGACAAAAAAATAATACTATCAATTTGACAATTTAATTATCGTTATTTGAAACACTTACGAACGAAGATCATCACAATACAAGCATGACCTTTACTTATCTTTATTAAGTATTTTATAAGTCAAAAAACGTTAATAATTATAAATCCTTAAATTAAAATAAAACCCAGCTCCATTTAAAAATTAAAGTCGAGATAAGCTTCCGGATAGTGCCGGCGTTAGGGACGAAAATATTAAATATTATATAAAGCCTTGGTCAACACTGTCACTTTAAATACAGATTATTAGGAATACAGTTTTTTCAGTTCTACAACTTAAAACGTAAGACAAATGTCAAAATTCCCTATAATTCCTAAACATCTAAAATGTTTACCTAAAACATTTTTTGAGTGTGTCTTTGTACATTGTTATTGTAGTTTAAACGAACAAGAGAAAACAGAATACATAGTTACTTAAAAAGTCGGATTATCTTTTGTTACTTTAGATGTGTATTACTTGTCTGTATAGTAATTGGAAATAATGTAATAATATTTGATAATCATTGATTATGTACGCAAATATATACTAATATTTCATTTGGCTCTAATAGAAATTGGGTTATAAATTGTATTCATGCATAACAAATATTTATGTCCCTAGAGAAATCGGTGTTATTAAAGGACGAATGAGCAAATTGATAATTGACATGGTACAGTGGGAATAGACTGTCGCAATTTACAAATAACCTTTTGAATCAACACAATAGTTTTCGAAAACTGAATATAGCCATTTAAATAAATGTAAACTCATCATCAAAGCTGGGAAAATAATAGGTCTATCTAATACAGAACCGGTTTTTTAGTATCCCTATTCTTAATAAAGGTTAATAAGCTATTAATTAATAAGCGTTAATATTATGTTTATGTTGTCAGCATCATTAGTGACTTCTGGTATAAAGCTTACTTTTTAAATAATTTCGATGCCTTACACAAAATATTCAAATCAATCACGTTTAGTATACTTAACCAGCTTTTATATAAACTTTCTAGATAGTAACACACCTGTGATATACCAGCCAGATAGGTAGACTCATCATATTAATTTCGTTTTAGAAAAGATATAGTCCGTTTTCTGTCAAATATGTCTAGACTTAAATTTTTTGTAAGTTTAAGTTTAGGTACTTCCTTTAAATACGTATTTATAAAATGACGACCTTGCTTGACCCTCAGCCTGAACCCACGGCATTATCATTTAAAAGCAAATTCAAACGGAACTCCCAGTTGTTATGAACACTAGTTCACGTAAACATAAGCTAAATAGGCAAACTGTAGGTATACAAACTTAGGATTACAGGAATTTTGTTTTGAGCATTATTACAGCCGCAAGAAGTTCCAAGTAAAATATAAGTGGAAACAAATGAATTACTCCAAACAATAAACGCGTAACTTGGTAACAAAGAGGTTAAGTATAATTTATGAGCCATATATAAAAGCAAACAATTTCAGAATTCGTAATTTAATAAATAAATTTTCTAACGTTTCGACTTTATTGTGTGAATTCGCGACATCAAAGAGTTTGTCCAAGCCCAATTCATTTGAACTCAGTTCGCGTTTCTGGCAGTAAAATGCTGTTACAAATGATTTTACCGCGACAAAGTTTGGGCACATGGCTTCTATTCACACTTTTTTAATTTGTGTGTAACCTAAACAAGTCAATGACTACAACTTTCAGACTAAACGAACGTACAATTTATGACCAAGATACAAATATTTTTGTATGGAAACTTCAGTTGCGTAATATTACGAAAGTTAGTGAATTTTGTAACACTATAGGGTTATGTATTTATTAAAAATGTATGGCTCCAAACTCAGTAAACTAAGCACAAACAACTTTAGGTTACGCGTTTTATTTTTAAGTAGACTTAAGCGCCTGCTACGCACGTGTGCAATCCGTCGATAAGTGCTTATGTTTGACCTGTGATGCCAGTAAAATCGGACCATCTCAAATTCTAGCTGTCAGTACAAAAATCTTCTACTTGAGAAAAATGTTTTTCTGACCTTTGACCTTGATAAGGTAAATTTTAAAAAAATCATTATATTTTTCCGGCCGTCTACATTTTTTAATGTGATTTTTGAAGCTATTAGTAAAGGCTGTAGGTGTTATTATACTCATGGCGCTGGAGGGAACATGAGAATGGATAACACGGGCCTTATATATAGATCGAAAACGTGTGGTCATGTACAATAATAGCGATTAAACCTTAACACATTAGGATACCCTGAAACTAAAGATGTTTATTATCGCAGATGTAAAACAAAATAATATGGTGTGTACATATTAAAGCTGATGACTGTATGGCTGAAACGTCTATTAATTCAAATACGTTGTCTAAATGCATGCGTAATGGAAAGAAATGTACTTTTCACCTCACACGCTCGTAAAAGGAGGTTTTGTCATTCAATTTCTGCGTGGAAAATCGCATTTTGCGGTCAAGCCTGGTAAAGTGCTTTTTTTTTTAATTTAAAACCAAAAAAATACCTAATGCGTTCCGAATCGCACTATTGACTTTTTATGTAACGTTTTATTCTTATTTTAAATAACTTTGAATTAATTATGTACTCCGTTTTGGTTTTATTATATTATTTTAGTTCCTTGAACCATAACAATAGATTAAACTATTTGTTATATGAATTTTATATTGAGGCTGAGTGAGATTTCACCACTAATGATTGGATTTCGGAACGTGACATAAACCTTTATTTTGAAATGACCTGTGTCTTGGTTTGCCTTTATTGCCTCATGTCCATGTCAACATTTACTGAATCGAGTTATTGTTATTTTTGTAACAATTTATTCCTATTTGAGTTAACTTTGAATTAACTATAATAATTTATAGTTTAATTATAGTAATATTTTACCGGAAGTTGACCGCGGAAAAAACCTAAAAAAAATCCAAGCTATTGTGAGGTTTCTAGCGTCTCGTACCTTTAAAACCATTGCTACGCTCAGGTTTCAATAGAGGTAACTCGCCGATAAAATCCAACTTTCCAGCCTTGCATAACAAATAACTATTTTTATCTATTTGTAAGAAACGCAAGCTATAAAATTCAATCGTAAACTAACAAAACTGATTTCGGTAAGAACGTTTCTGAAAATCTCTAGCAGTATTCCAATACAATTGGAAACAATTTAGAACCAAGTCACAATATGGATCTTGCCTTCTCAGAATGAAAATGGATGGGTACGATTGCCGCTTTTCAAACTACGTTCAATTGACATCTGAAAGTTTCGCCCAAGCAACTTACTTCGCAGTCGATATGCTTATAGTTCGTCGCTAACTTTTTAGCGGAGAAAGGAGAAACAAGTTTTTGATCCTGAAAAGTTATAGTTGGGTCGCGTGCTTCGAAACTTTCGTTATTTGTTTATGTTTTACGTAGTGCTTTTGTTATAAGGCGTCGCGTCGACGGCGGCTTCTTTTGTTTAGGTTCCTCGAAATCTTTTTAATCTTTATAACACTCAAATTCATTCTTGATTTATTTTTGAGCCAAAGAATAGTCTTAATCTACTCTTTTGTCCATTTTATACTTAAATTAATCAGATTTAAGTTGAATGAATGAAAAAAATAGAAATAGTTATTTATCACATACCTGATTTATATTAACAAACTATTAAAATTAACTTCACCATATCTTATTTTTCATCATTCAAAATAACAATACAAAAAAAGAACGTAGGAAATTGATTAACAAAAATGTTGAGTCAGTGCATTCAAATGTAGGCCTACCCGAGTTCACGAACATATTAACCGACCGATTAACGCTAAACGGAATTTAAATGTCATTGCATTTCAGTGGTCTGTATGAAGTTTTAACAGAACATTGCTTAAACAACGATTATCTAATCGACGGTTGGTGTCTCGGCTATTCGTGGGCTATTTTATCGACTTGTAAAAAGATTTTGGCTAATTAATTACAATCAAAAATAATGCTAATAATCTTATTAGTATGCTAGCAATAATTCCACTATCGATGTTCAAAAAGGATACCCAAATCCAAAACTAAATCCAGGGTACCGGTTAAATCATGCCCTTTAAACTAATAAATTAAAGGTTAACAATAAAGCTATATCACTCGTATTAATAGTGTTGATACTTCCACATTGGTGAGCAGTAATAGTCTTCATAGTATAGCGATATTATTTTGTGAAATTATGTAAACGATGTCGTAATGTTCGTCAAGCATTTAAACTCTTTAAATCATGTCTTCGTGAGTTTGTAAGGCTCTTTATAAGTAAAGCATTAAATTTGAATTTTGAGTTTACCTTTATAGGCAAGTTACTTTTTGATGATAAATATTAAACAAGGAAATATACTAGAAAAAAACAACCAGTCTCATATCGCCCTGATGGGATTCGAACCCGCATCCTTGGGAATCCAGCCCAATGCACTAACCAATTATGCTACAGAAACCTTCGAGGACTCGTCGAATTTTTCCAGTATATTCACCTTTCTACGGTGCTGGCCACCGTCGTTTCACTAATGAGAGAAATATCCTCGCATTCGAAAGAAACATCTTTACAAATGTTTGTTTGTGAAACTGGTTGTTTTTTTCTAGTATATTTTCTTGTTTAATATTTATCACATAAAAATTGCATTGTAAAATGCAAAATTTCGAATGTTAATACCCTTCACTTTGGCATTGTGTGTGTAGAAAGCAAATCTTGTTACATGGCCTAAGTACTACATGATAATCATAGAAAAGTCTGCAAAATGAACGACTGAAACAGAGTAATGAGAATCATATTAAAATTTCTAAGTTTGGACCAAAAGTGATTATACTCTGTCTTTTGTCTGATATATTTCTAATGTCTTGTATTATGTGTTGGTCTCTGACTCCATGACCAATTTTTCAAAAAATCCCTGTATCGATCTAATTTTTAGGTCTATGATTGTTAGTCTAAAAAATGTTAATACTTATGATAAATTTTAAATAGAAAAATATTGGAAAAAGTCAACTCGGCCACAAGTGAATTGAAGTGAGTGAAAAAATCATGAAATGTTAATACTTCTTAGAGTAGAAGTAATTAATAATCAAAAATAACATGTTTGGTCTATACTCCAATGCCATACACATTGTTGGAAGTTATTCGACACATACTAACCGATATGATATCGGAAACTTTCGGGTCACGTCCTATAACTCGCAAGTAAAAATAAGAGGAAGCCACTCAAGTGAGCGAGTTTCAATTAAGGGGACATTAATATCATCCAGCCGCTTCAGAAGTTCTGACGTCATATTCCGAAATAACGGCAAGAAGTAGTGATTATACGGGCGGCATGTGATGGGAATTAACTCAACAATTTAGGTACCATGTCGCGCCAAATCTCAACCTATATTATAAATGCGAAATCTTAACTGATACTGTAAACGCGAAATCTTAATCTTAACTAATATTATAAATGCGAAATCTTAACTAATATTGTAAACGCGAAATCCTAATCTTAACTAATATTATAAATGCGAAATCTTAACTAATATTGTAAACGCGAAATCTTAATCTTAACTAATATTATAAATGCGAAATCTTAACTAATATTGTAAACGCGAAAGCTTAATCTTAATCTTAACTAATATTATAAATGTGAAATCTTAACTAATATTGTAAACGCGAAAGCTTAATCTTAACTAATATTATAAATGCGAAATCTTAACTAATATTGTAAACGCGAAATCTTAATCTTAACTAATATTATAAATGCGAAATCTTAATCTTAACTAATATTATAAATGCGAAATCTTAATCTTAACTAATATTATAAATGTGAAATCTTAATCTTAACTAATATTATAAATGCGAAATCTTAATCTTTTCTAATATTATAAATGCGAAAGTGTGTTTGTTTATGGTTCCTTCACGCCCTACCTAAGCAACCAATCGACCTGCTTTTTGGCAAAGAGTTAGTTGAAAGGACGGAGAGTAACAATAGGCTACTTTTTATCCCAATTTTCCCACAGGAACGGGAACCACGCGTGTGAAACCGCAGGCGAAAGCTAGTGTGGTTATATAGGTATGTGTCTTCAGGTAACGATTAAATGTTATGCAAATAATCGAGAATACTCAATTATAATAGCGGATAGTATAAAATACTTTAATTTCCTATTTACGGCACAAAACATAATGGGTAATACTAGCGATCAACGGCTATTTATTTTTGAATGTCATGAAAAAAACTTCGTTTCCTAGTGTTTTCACTTTTCTACGCTGTTGTATGTGAACGTTGACAACTCTCGCATGGTCATCTTAATAATATTTGTCTTCTTTAGGTCAATAATTTATCTCTAGTACTACATTATGTAAATAATTAACTGTCACTTTAGTTCACATACAATATCTCTGGAGGCCCCCTTGATTCCAAAACATTTGTTCAACTCAACTACCAGATAATCTCTTTGACTGGCCCTGTGGATGACTGACGATTTATCTGTACCCCTCAGCCAAGCCTTTCTCATAATTAATTAGGAATACCTTTGTTGGAATCTCAGCGACAAAACCTGTGCCATCTTCATCGTTCCGATTGTTGGATCCCCGAACGGAACCTCGGTCTTATTTCAACAAAGTACTTTCAAACTTACTGCCTTAAATTAAACTCTTTTTATAACGCATTTTGTCTTATCTTTATTGCGAATAGCCTCTTGTTAAAGGCAAGAACATTCGACTATATAGGTTGATTTTCTTTTGTTTGTGGGATCTTAATATGGGGCATTATGAAGTTTAAAAGGTCATTAACTTAGGGATAAACGTTATCGAAAATAGCTATCGGATGCAATGATCATGTCGGTAGAACGATGGTTTTCGATAAGCATATAGTTTGTAAACTCGTACTAAGAATACTGAACCACTCAAGAAACGACTCACCCATAAAAGAAATCTCTGTTGTGGAATAATCCAGCTCGGTAAGTGGGACGATTCATTATTAACAAACCATTACAAACGATTGCAGAAAAATATTTCTTTAAATTCAAACCTTACTCTCCGAGGAAATGACATCGTTTTCATTCATACTTCTTTAACCTCTTTTCTAAAGTAGGCACTTTAGTTAATGTTGTATTTTACTGTTGTGCTCAAAGACCTGTTTTATAGCTCAATTATCGTTTTCGGTTTTTGAGCGTTACAAAAGTTCCAGATCAATATCAGCCAGAAAGCCTTGTAGTAGCACACTGCTGGCGAAACTAATTTAGGCGAAAATCCATCTACTGTTGATACTTAAAGAAGAAGAAGAAGGTCAATATCAAGTTCATGTTGTACAAATAGATGTCAATTATTTATTTATTTATTTTACATCTAGATTGTAGAATCTACAAAAAAATAGGACTGGTTGAACTACCGACAGTTTAGTTCTGGGTAGCTCATCTGGCAAATAATTTGACTTATTTTTCATATTATGGACTCACTTCAAGAGAACGATTAACCTCACGTTCATTGCTTGAGGGCGACACAAACTTTAACGACTACTTCTTTTAGTACCTAGAAGCTCTTTCAAAGTTCCACAGTGGTTATCACCGTGATAGAGCATCATTAAGAAGAAGTAATTCGACACACGTAGGTAGCTACATTTGAGTAAGTAATCTTCATAAATTGCAAAGAAAGTCATTTTGTAAGTGACGCTGTAATATATAAATTGTTCTGCAACGTAAATGAGGCCTTTCAACTTTGGTTACCTAACATCTAATTTGTATTTCATATATTATTTATATGTAAAATCATGAACGGAAAACATAATTATTGACACAACTCTTCACAGTCAAATTCTAAATTTAACGATAAAATTATTTTCTCATTTAGCTCAAGCCTTATTAATTACTGTTAAAAACAGAACTCAGGCCTTTTCATTCAAATATATAGCGTTCATTAAGTTACATTCACGTGTAATAAACGGTAAATTGATATTTTGACTTTATGTACAATCTGAGAATATTAACTATGGTATAATCAACAGCAACTCAGGGTTCACACTTGACAGTCGTAAAGACTTACAACTTTACCGATTGATGGCCGTTTAAGGAATATTAAAGAAAACAAATGGACTACCGGGAACTTCGATGATATAGTATCGTCAACGGCGACTACAGCTTTCTTAAGTTCAAAGTCGATTGGAGAAATATAGTTTTCTAAAGCTTGACCCTGTTGACAGTACAGTCACTAACAATTATGTGTAAACACTATACAACATTCTCACATACGTTTTTCAATATTCCAATATGAGTTCGGCATTGGCTTATTTTGACATATTGACTGGCTTGACTGTCTACCACAGGCACTCAGTCTACACTATATCGAGCTAGACGAAAAGAACGCTTCAAACTGTATGAGGACCTAGCGTGTCGAATTTTTCGTACCTGCGATGACGTCACGAGCGATCGTCTATCTCGATATAGGTCTGTGGTCCGTACATACAATTATGACTGAATATAAGATTATTTATTAAGTATGTTGTTTTACCTGGCTCCTGAGGCGTCGGTGCTCTGAGTTTGTTCTCGTCGCCCTTTCTCTCCATTTCACTTAACACACTCACATTACATTTCTATTTGAGTTTAAAGTAAACAGTGGTAACACACAGCACCTATGGATAACAAAAATACTGTAAGTAAACGACTTCAATTAAGATAAAGCTGCTTAGTATTAATATTAATTGAAATGTCACTTAATTTCAAATTCGGATAAATCCACTCTACCCTGTTAGGAGATATAAAGAAAAAATAATCAATTTCATGAATTAAATGTAGTATTTTTTTATATGGCACCAGTATTAAAGAAAACGATCCTGTTTTGCCATTTCATTATTTAAACCACTCATTCTTTCAAACATGTAATATTTAGATTGGATTTACCTACATTTGACATAAAGGAATGCAATTTATCTATCTTTGGAAAAACTCAATGTGGATTTATAGAATTTTGATTTGAAAAAACAGGATTAGAACTATGGATGTGGTGGCGAAATCACGGTATACAAACCACAGCCAAATTTGTAGCACCTACCTGAATAAAACTAATACAAACAAAATAAGAAAATCTAATTTCATGTTACAAAAATAGGAGGTACCTAATTTAATCATTTTAAACAAAATTTAACATTTCTACCGAGTCATCTTCTTCAATTTCTTGCTTGATCCGATCAGATTTGTGTAAGTACCAATACGGTACTTACACAAATCTGATCGGAGAGTAAAATGTACTCAAGTCAATATTATTATCGTTACATACTTATTATATCCAAATTATTCTGTAACAGTAGTACAACAGAATAATAATAACCGATAATAGTTAAAACAACACTAGTGTCAACTCAGATTTCCAAACGACGGATAGGTATAGGTATTTCAAATTTACCGAATTTTTGGTCGTCCCTCTTTCTTACGGGGAAGTCTTATATTTTAGGCTGCTTGGGGGCTTTACTTGGTGACACAATTTTAATGCAATTATCCATGGGAACTGTCTAAATAGTAAAAAGAAACAATAAAAATCGGGAGTCTACGGTACTACTGTCGCATTTTACGTCATTTGATGGCCACGTTGAACCTGATTGGCTCTCATGGATCTAATTACATTTGAAAAAAACTGTCTTATGAATTTAGATAAAATATTATGATTTTGAAGGCCTAATTCTCCAGAACTATGCGGATTTATAAACAACTGATACAATTGTTTAAACACATTTTTTCCCCTTTTCTTTTGACACCAAAATCTTTAAAAATCTCTGATTTGGATTTATCCGAGTTTGAAGTTTAGCGACACTATTAATTTTCGAGATTCTGTGACGTCAAAGAGTATTAAATATAGAGGGAATAAATTGATCATACAATATCATAGAAAGAGATGATCTTTGGAAAAGTTTTGAATATTTGTGGGAAAAATTATTGAAATGATTCAATGAAGATAATAGTGAAACGTGGTTAATTCGTCCAAAATCATTGTTTTTTTTTTTTAAAGAAATTGTTAGCTTTAAAAGCGAAAACAAAACAGTATAAACCTGGCTTAAGGTATCTGTTACATGGATAGTAAAACGTAATCAAATATTATGTTCCAGTGACTCCACTACATAGAATTGATCTGACTGTTTCAAATTATCCAATTAAAATATTGACTATAAAATCTTCCATAACTTCAACAACTTTTAAATAGCAAATCTTGTTAGTCCAGATGAAAATATAATAAAAGTTTGTGGCACGTTCGTTCAAGATTGGTTCTTTAAGCTAAACGACTTATTGGTCGCACAGTTTTCTCAATAAAACTGTATCATGTCTGTCACTTAGAGTAATAAAAGTAAAATGATCGTAAAATATAACGAAGTTTTTGATGACTCCAGGATTTCAGTCACGATGCCGTTGCCATCTCGGAGCAGATGGTGCAGTCTAGAGTCCGTCTAAGGAATTTTGGCACGTGGGAGACGCGCTGAAGTCGCCTTTAACATTCGAAAATAAGCTCTTATCACTATGGAGATATGCAAACCACATTTTAGTTCCAGTAATTTTCCGCGTGCCATGTTCGTGATACGGACACTCTAGTCACGTAACCCAAGAGCATCAGACTCGAAGGAACCAATAAAAAAGCCGGAGGGTATACTAAAAAGGGTCATACATCCAAATTACTTTTACGTTGCCTCCGTCCACTGAATTACTACTAGACGCTATGCGTAGCGGAACATCTACGATCCCATGGCGACTACGAATCCCGTAGCGAATTCGTAGCACGAACTCGTAGCAGTTAAGGTAAATAGGCAGTTGATCGCGTCTATGCGATGATTCTCTTTTATTGAAAGGCGCGAAAGGTCTCAGAAGGCTTTACTTAAATATTGAACATTTGCATACAAAGTTAAGAACCTTTAAGCGAATTGCGCAAAACGTCGTAGATATACGAAAAGAGATATTTTTTACAATCATGATCGTATAGTTTTGCTACTCAGTTTTACCCGTTCATGAGATTCCCGTTTCTGTGGGACTGATTTCCAGTACAATTTTCGGGATAAAAACGTATTCGATCTCCTATTCCGGGTAATTGTCTATGCAATTTTCTTGTAAGTGTATGCGTGATTGTATAACAAACATACACTATTTCCCTATCTATTATTTAGTGGGTAAATTAGTACGATATAACGTCATACAAGATGCGAAAAACCAGCACATATTTTTATTAACAAATACATTACGATAGGCTTTTTATCCGGACAATGTCCGTAGAGTTATACTATTTTTTATCCCTATCGCAATGGAGAACAATAAATCTGTCTAAAACCTGTGATTTATACCGACCGCGAATAAACGTTGCCCTTTAGAAGTATATTTTATACATTTTCGTCATTTAGTAATGAAAAATACATCTTGCATAAATGTATTTTTTTCTAAACATGTTTTCATAAAAATATGTAACTTTAAAATTGAACAAAACCAGCCCACAAATTGACTGACTTGAACTTGATTTTGTTTATCAGTAAAATCAGAATTTAAGTATAATAAAAAGAGTATGAAATAAATTAGGTGATATTTATAATGGTATATTGGCATTTGACAAAAGCCTTTAAGATATGGTTAATAAATAATATGACTGAGTTAAAATTAAAATTATAGTCATATTGATAAACCATTTTTTTCTGTCTGTAGCTTTTCCCATAGGACCAATTGACAGAAAAAAATATGCTAACGGTAGTAATCAATTTATCTTTTTATACCGCCGACATTATTAATTGCCTTTAACGAATATTATTTTTTGATTATATATCCATATCTGTGTGCGGAGTCAACAAACCGGTTCCGGCGGAAGATCAGCGCTGGTCATAGACTATGCATTATGCTGAGCCGGGACCGTTTTGAGACAATGTTTTCTGTGTTTACTGTATAAAATGTTTAATTGTTCGTGTACATATTTGTTGTCTCAATAAAATTAATTTTCTTTCTTTCTTTCTTTCATATTTTTTTTATTCGTTATAAAGAAAATACTTACCAAAAACATAAAACTTGAACTTTTTACTATCTTAATGAAATACACACAAATTATACCTATCAATTTAAAAAAAAACAGCCGATTATTCAATACTAAATAAACCGTACTAATTATTTAAGAAAACTATGTAATAGGTATTTAAAATTATTAGCGGTTTTTCATTCACTGTCCATCAATCTGATATTAAAATATCTCTCCTGGGTATAACCTTGGGCGAATGTGTATTAAATGAAGATTATATTAGTGGACCTTTAACTGTCATAAAGTTAGCAGCAACAACCAGCATTATCCAATTTTGTTCCAATGGTTGGTTTTGCTCATCTCGTTCTTATGATTATTAAGTAAGTTGATATTACTATCCATGCAATAAACAATGGAATCCATTTATGTATACCATTTTTTTACCAATTGTGTTGTTATTATTATAAGAATAAAATTACCGTTACCATGAAGGTTTGTGTCAAAAATGAGGAATTGACTAGGTACTTATATTAAGTAAAATATCAAAATAATAAATAGGTGCGAAAAAAAAACATTTTGATTTAAAATACATCACACCAGTAAACGAATCTCATTTACAAAACTGTTTAGTTAATATAGGTAAAACCTTCAAAAATTTAAGACCTCTTACCTCGCATTTAAATATCTTGTTCCTAATTTAATCTTCAATTATTCAACGTCCACCTCATAAAAAAGATTAAATCGATACCAGACTTTTGGCTCAACGACGGATCCTATTTCTTGCTATTTCAAATATTTTTTTACTACCTATTTCCGTTTGTAACCCGCATTCTAAAACTTTATCATTGAAAACATTTCAAATGACAGCTTTCGCGGTTCATGCAATATTCAAAACTTTTCCAACTATGTTTTATAAAAGCGATAATTTTCCGCTAACTTTATTAAATGACGTTAATGTTCTATATTTATTTATTTAAATATTTATTGAGTTACCGTTTTATTTATTTATTTTTTCTCTGTGTGAATAATGCGCTCGAATACGAGTTTCGGAACGCGACGCACGATCGCGCGGTTGGCGAGCCGGATTGCGACTGACTGAAGTACAGAACCCGATGCGAAGTGCGCTCGGCTACAGCTTGAACAGTGCGTCCTCGCTTATGTAAGCCACTTCATGCCAGTATCGACTTACGTACGTCGTCATCAAACTTTCAACACCAGAAGACGCTACTCGTACATTCGAATTTGATTATAGAAGAAAATAAACAATGTCTTACTCATGCCCATTAACTTGAACTGAAAGAGCAAGAGCTATTAATGTTTCTGAAAGTTTCATTAGACTTTTTTATATTATGTTAGACAAAATCGTATACTTACTTCTGATTCCAAGATTAAGCTTAAGCTGGCCTCAGAATAGTCCGGAATAGCTGTCTGAATTCAGCATCTGAAATTCAGAATCTGAATTCTGGGACCTTGCCTCACACCACGCTTAAAAATTCAGATTGATCAGTAGTCTTGTGTTTCTCGGTACGTACGTTCAAACGTGGACCAGGAATATGTTTTCAGAAAAAAAATCTTTGTCGTTGATTTTAATTTCACTTGTGAAATTATAAAACACTATTAGATTATAATATACTTACCGTGAAATTATAAAATCACTAGTGAATTACGGCAATATCACTGCAACTTATCCAAAAAAGGCAGTAGAAAAAATGTTTTTAGGGTTCCGTACCCATAGGGTAAAACAGGACCCTATTACTAGGACTCCGCTGTCCGTCCGTCTGTCACCAGGCTGTATCTCATGAACCATGATAGTTAGACAGTTGAAATTTTCACAGATTGTGTATTTCTGTTGCCGCTATAACAACGTTTTTCAATCCAGCGCGCCATTTTGTAATACGGCGTGTTATGCGATATGGCTGCGACATATGCACTAAATAAAAATATAAGCACTAATATTAATTTTACTATTACTTAAACAAAGCTCATACCTATTGCTTTTGTTCGGCACGTGTTGTACCGATCACAATGTGCAAGTTAAAATAGCTCTTTTTGCTACATATCTATTTATTATTATTATTTGTAGGATATAGGGGCAGTGACTACAGTTCCGACTGATGTTGCATAAACTTCAGTCGGAACTGTAGTCACTGCGACCTAAAAGATCTATTATTTGTAACTCGTCACCTATAGTTAGAGTATTTCTTTTAGTCTGGCGGCCTCGAGAAAGTCTAAAAGTTTCCTAGCTCTGAGAGATTTTAGTTCCTCTTACCGAATGATATGCCGCAGTGACGGCAAATGTCCAGTGTCACTCCACCTAATGTGAAATTGGTGCCTGTTTAGTTTGCAATGTCCAATTAGGGCTCTGGCCATCGCACATAAAATATGTTTGCCCTGCTGAGCTCTAGAAGTTCAGCAGTTCCCTTTTGCGAGTAGCCTTCAAAAATGAATTTAGCGTGCACTAATGGTTTGGTTGGTGGTAGGACATGTTGCAAGTCCGCCTGGCTAGCTACCACCATCTTATCTAAGCCTGACGCCATAACAACATTGTATTCAGCATTGTTGTGTTCCGGCAGTTAGAAATAAGATAGCCCGTTCCTCAGTGATGAGGATTCCGGGACAGGGCTCGCTTCCTTCTTCGGCCTTATCAATACTTAACATCAGGTATGATGAAGACTAACCCTCCACTCTCCACTCAACCTCGTCGTGGGTAAAAATGGTAGTGTGCGCTAGGCCTAACACGGAGTGGCTACGTACTCTTTGGCTCCTCCAGGGTCCTTACGGAGTTATGACTTAGAATACCGATTTCGAAGAGGTTTTCAATGAAGTTTCGTTAAGTCGAGGACGAGTAAGTTTTGGAGAAACGACTTAGAATATGGGTGTAAAAGTGTCCCTGTTGTTCATAAAAAATAAATAAAAAAAAAACTAATCCTGGTAGATTTTACCAGTATTTTTTTTGACTCGCCTAATAGGTTGCCTTTGAGAAGTTGCATAGCCTGGTTCTTTGAGTTACTGCAGAAAGGCGCTGTTGAGTTTTTGGTCAAAAGTAACACCCAGGTATTTAAATTCTTTAGAAAACGGAATTGGAGCCCCTTTAATAGGGCATAACAAGTTTCTCTAGCTTGCTCCTTCCAGTGAAGGGTATACTATTGTGGTTTTGTTCCGGTTTACCCATAGATTGTTCTTTGCATGTACACCATTTATGGTGATGTTTAGAGATATAGATGATATAGTGCTTCGACAGGGCTAAATTGATCTCAAAACAAATAATATAATTGAAAAAAAATTTAAAAAAACTCTAAAGCTCTAAAAAGTTATGACTCCAAAGAGTTAAAAACATTAAAATCTTTTTAATTTTAAGAGACTTTTAAAGAATTGGTTGTTGTCATATGTTTTTTATGATTTGAAAGAATTGTTCCAATCTCTTTGAACGAAATTACATCAGGCAATCTCCATACAAAGTTGGTCCAAAAAAAAAGTGAGCGGCCAGACTCAAGATTATTTCTAATAGGTAGTTCATATTAAGACCTAAAAAAAATTATATGGACTTAACCCTGTAACCGTGTGAACTGAGAAGCTATTTAAGATAAGGCATTCTGGGCAAAAACACAAATAACATTAGGCGGACCGACCCGGAATTATTTTTAATAGGTAGTTCCTATAAAGACCTAAAAAAAAATATATGGACTTAATCCTGTCACCGCATGAACTGAGTTGCTATTTCGAGTTCAAAAATCAGAACAAAAAAAAAGTGAGCGGCCAGACCCAAGATTATTTCTAATAGGTAGTATGAACTACCTATTAACATTAGGCGGACCGACCCGGGATTATTTTTAATAGGTAGTTCCTATAAAGACCTAAAAAAAATATATGGACTTAACCCTGTCACCGCATGAACTGAGTTGCTATTTCGAGTTCAAAAATCAGGACAAAAAAAAAGTGAGCGGCAAGACCCAAGATTATTTCTAATAGGTAGTTCATACTAAGGCTTAAAAAAATTATATGAACTTAACCCTGTCACCGCATGAAGAGAGTTGCTATTTCAAGTCAAAAAAATCTGGACAAAAAAAAATGAGCGGCCAGACCCAAGATTATTTTCAATAGGTAGTTCCAAATAAAGGCCTAAGAAAAACTATACGGACTTAACCCTGTCACCGCATGAACTGAGTCGCTATTTCGATTTAAAAAATCTGGACAAAATAAAAGTGAGCGGCCAGACCCAAGATTATTTCTAATAGGTAGTTCATACTAAGGCCTAAAAAAAATTATATGAACTTAAACCTGTCACCGCATGAAGAGAGTTGTTATTTAAAGTCAAATAAATCTGGATAAAAAAAAAGTGAGCGGCCAGACCCAAGATTAATTTCAAAAGGTAGTTCATATTAATCATTGCTGTCTGGCTTTAGTCGTATAACGCCTTAGCCCAGTAAACTGCATTTTAATACAGATAAGAAAACAATGCATTTGAAGAAAAACGAATACGAGTATGAAACTTCCTTAGAGTACATTTAGCTGTTTCTCTAATCGATGACCGACCGACGGTTAATCAAAATCCAATCAAAATCAATATAATTTATTCAGTCTAGACTGTTACAAGCACTTGTGAATGTCAGAGAAGCTACGCCATCGGTTCACAAACCCTACGGCGGGAGACCTTGCAACGAGAAGAACCGGCAAGAAACTCGTCACGGGTTGTTATTTTCTCCCTGTTTTATATTTCATACAGAATCAAATTGAAAAATAATCTTATTACATCAGTAAGATCACTTTCCATTACAAAGAAAATACTAAAATTAAAAGTACATTTTATGGTACATCTAATCGTAAATATTTTTTAACTTCCAAAGATGGTCAATATTATAAACGACATGACATACATTACAACATTTCTCGCATTACAAGATTACTCAGTAGATACTGGAAGCTATGACGTGTGTGCAGTCAAATATTCAGAAGAGACTAAAGATGGTGTGAGCTTCACTAAAAAAAGCCTATTCACTCGAGTTTTAGATATACTGTGTTACTGCTAGACCTTAGTACTTCTGGCATTGACACTTATTTTATTGAATAATATTTTGACATGCGTAATTTTGAAATTTTGTTTAACATAATTATTGTTAGTTATAACCTAATATCTGCATTTGTAAATCCTGTATTGATTCAATCATTTTCATGCTGTACTCACATGACATATTCTAATTTTAGAAGTGTTTTGGACGAATGTCTGTTAGCTTTTAAGAAATGTATGAATAAATAAATAAATAAATAAATAAAATAAATAAATACCAGGGCTGTAAGCTGTAAGACGCAGGCAGGGTATTCCACTCTCAGGCTGTGCGCATAATAAAGGATAAAGAAAAGCGCTTTTTACGCAGACGGGGAATATCAACCAGATAGGGGTGATAGCCTACAGTACGTCTGGACACCCGGTGGTAAAAAGAAGCTGGCGGGATGAGATCAAAGCACAACGATAAAACAAGCAGACTGTAGTAGACCCACTTCCGCACGCGGCACCCGTTCACGACCATAACGCATAAACCTGCCATCGCTATGCTCAACCATATTTTAAGGAACGAAACAAACTGCCTAACACGACACCGCCGAAGAAATGTGTTGGTGAGAATGACATACTTCAGGTACTTATGTTAAAGTTGTTTCAAAAACAATGGCTATAGAAAAAAAAAGTTAAAACTGCTTTAATGTAAGACACAGCCTACAATGTTACTGGAAGACGCATCAGTCGGGTGATTTGAATTAAATATTAACTTTCATATCATTGAATTACTAATCGGAGAACATCACTTACTTTTATTTATTCTGATCAAGCAGTGCCAAGTGTCTTAACTCAAATCATCATCATCATAATAATATACACTCACCGGCACATGTCACGGAAATTATTTACTCTGTAGACTCCTAAGCATTTACCACAAACCTCAGAGGTTTAATAAAATGCTATTAATGTAAAAATATATAATTAAGTTTTTAAAATGATAAATAAAAGAAAAAAATAAAAATTAATGGCCCAGCCCGTTATTTTCATACAAACATGCTCACTTTGCAACTCTATACATAAAATGACAATATATTTCTGCAAAGATCTGTTTACTAAAGTTTAAGTTTAGCGTTCAACTGTCCAATTAGCAATTTAAACGAGTACCGAAACCACTACGTCTATAGAGGCAGAACAATGAATGGTTCATAATCATATTTTATGTTTCTTCGCGCAGTCATAATTGAACAAAAGTTTTATGGGTTTAAGTGCACTATATAGTGCACCTAAGTCCGTAAAAGTTGTTTTATTTCCAAATACAATCTCTGTGGAGATCATAGAATACTTAATACTGTTGAATTAGCAGATATACAAATAAGAGAACAGGGCCCTTATTCACTATGACCACTTAGATTCCACACTTAAACCTTACCACGCATAAACCCCGTCAATATCGTGTCTTGTCACGGTAAGGAATCTGGTCAACTCTATTCTGTAAGTCCCACCGCGCTCCAAGACACCTCCAAGACAAATTGTCTTTGGTACGTTATGAAGTCACGAGTGCGTTCGAAAACTAAACTTAAAACTTTTAAGATTTTAAATTTATTACTTGCAAAATTTAATTTCACTAACAATTAACCGTAATTTATTATGTTTATATTAATAATTAATCGTTTATATCATAACAATGCAATTTTAGCAATAACAAAGAAAAAATATTACTCAATAATTTAAACAAACACGCAGCAAAACCAAAACGTTCGAACGTTTTTGAACGTTCCTTTTTACTTTTTTATTTCTTGTTATAGATTTTTACAATGAAAATTAATTGATTCAATTTTGTCTGTTTATTATATGTTTATTACAAGAAAGAAATAATAATACTTAGTATTTCAATGGAAATATATACATACACTTCAAAACATTAATATTGTACCTACGAGTATATTTTGTTTGAAGAATTTTGATGTACTTGGCGGTATTTTATTTGAAGCGATTTGTTCTTGTAAGTACCTACCTAATCGTTTGTTACTCCCAAAAATGTTACAAGTTACTTGCCTTATAATATCTAATTTACTTACATAACCCCTAACATAATGTCTTTTGCATTTGTTCCAGATTTAAAAGCGATGTAAAACTAAAACATCTTACTTCATTGAAATCAATTTGTTTAAAAATGTGATTCACAAGTTCATTCATAAGAGTAGATCAAGAATGGTCTTCGGTGGTTGCGTGCAAAATACTTACATAAAAGTTCATAATAAAATAGTTTTATAGTTACATGTGGTTTAATTCGATACAAAATTTACAAATCTTAGTAATAGTAGATTATAATATAAATAGCTGACACTAAATTTCACTGAAATACTTAAAGAAAGAGATGGTGTTTAGAAGGTCTTTGGCCTTAGGTACGTTATAAATTTATTTAAATAGATTTTAGCACAAAAACAATAAATTTCTTCACAGTCACAACGATTCCTTGCAGATTCCACGTTGATTCCACGCGTTTCTAAAACGTGGAATTTTTGACAGTTTAAACCACGCGCAAGTCACGTTCATATCACACGGTTTTATTTAAGTGTCATAGAGAATACGAATTTTGAAAATGTCGTAACCATGTACGATATTGGCGTGGTTTTGAAGCAAGGAATCGCAAAGTGGTCATAGAGAATAAGGGCCCAGGCAGAAGCAGAAAGAAAACGCAGTTACAGGGTCAAATCCATAGAAGAATTTAAAGGTCCACTGCGTTTTTTAAACGCGCCGTCTACGCGCGTTCGTCCTTGCGCTTTGGCGCAACGGACTATAGGACATGGCTATTGGAAATAATCCTGGCACTGGCCGCGCGATTTTTTTATTTGAATGCCTTAGTTAAAATAGCTACTCATTTCATGCGGTGACAGGGTTAGGTCCATATATATTTTTTAGGCCTTAGTATTAACTACCTATTGTAAATAATCTTGGGTCTGGCCGCTCACTTTTATTTGTCCAGAATTTTTAACTCGAAATAGCTATTCAGTTCATGCGGTGACAGGGTTAAGTCCGTATAATTTTTTTTAAGCCTTAATAGGAACTACCTATTGAAATTAATCTCGGGTCTGGCCACTCACTTCTTTTTTTTTGGACCAGAATGCCTGATGTCCTTTGTCCTGGTTTTTATATAATGCTACTGTAAAATGTAAAAATTGTATATTTGCATGCTGATGACTTTTGGCTAAACATGTATGGATTCATTTTTTTAAACTGTTACATCCTTTATATACCCTGTTTATTTCCAAATAAAAATGATTATGATTATGATTACAAAAATACAATCAGGGTGCGTCAAAACCGTCTATAATATCTATACAGGTGATGAATCTGAATATATCCTGAAACTAAACAACAATCAACGGTTTGGGTGTTCCAAGATGAGCCGAACCCGACAAAAATCATTCGTTCAAAAAGCACTTTAAAGCAAGTGGTAGCGTTATTTTTTTGGTAAAAATAAACATGTGGCTACAGTGCCACTAGAGGTTCGTAAAACGGTTAATTCTGAATGGTGCAGGACCATTTGTTTGATAGAAGTCTTTGAAGAAATAAGAAAGAACAACCGACAACGCAGAATCCTTCTTCATCATTACAATGCTAGCTGCCACATATCGGCCGAAACAATTCGGTATTTGGAAGATTAGAGCATCAAATTAACGAGTCATCCGCCGTACAGCCCCGACTTGGCCCCCAACGACTTCTATTTATTCCTAACCGTGAAGAATAAATTACGTGGTCAACGTTTTTCGAGCTGTGAAGAGGCTGTTGATGCGTTCAAAATGCACGTTTTTGAGATACCTCAATCCGAATGGAAAAAGTGCTACGATAATTGGTTCCAAAAGTATACAAAAGTGCTTTGACCATCATGGCAAATATTTTGAAAAGCAATAAAACTAAAAAAATACTTTAATAAGTGTTATGTTTGTTTCACTTTGTTATTACGGATACATAAATAGCAGCCTTCGTATTACTAACTTAAGTACGAAGTAAGACTGCTAAGCAAAGAGTAAAGTATGCTGCTAAAACTCTAGACATAGTAAATAATCAGTTATTCAATTAGCAAGGCTATCCAATTCATTAAACGCCAGCATTCAATTGAATGCCTAGGAGGCCGATAATTGATTGAAATAACATCACTCAACGTTCAACTAGTTGGCTGGTTGTAAGCTAGCCCATTGTTGAAGATGGCCGACGTGAATTCAGGCAGGTGATTTAAATTTAGTTATTTTTTTTACCACTGCGGCGCTGGTGTCTCCAAAACATATGGCGTCAGATAGCTCGCTCAACTGACAATGTTTTGTATTTTTTTTATTGTAGGAAATTCGCTTTTTTTTGTTGAATAGATCTACTGAAAATGCTTAAAGTATTTTTTGTACTCCTGCTACTTAGCATTTATAAATTTTGAGGTTATTTTTTTTTCAAACCATAGAAATCTCTTTGATAATACCTCTCAAAAGTAACAAAATAGTAGGCCCATAATAGTACATTATGATATAAGTGCGGTAAGTTGAAAATTACAGCCGAGGCGAAGGTCACGTGATAAGTTAGAAATTTATAAATTTTGAGGTTATTTTTTTTTTAAACCATAGAAGTCTCTTTGATAATACCCCTCAAAACTAACAAAATAGTAGGCCCATAATAGTACATTATGATATAAGTGCGGTAAGTTGAATGTTACAGCCGAGGCGATATTGCTACAAGAAAGCAGAGGCTGTAATTATCAAAGCGCACGTATGTCATACGACGTTGGATAACATATTTGCGAGGAAATAAATAAAACTCGGACTATCCTAAACGAACACCTACAGTTGTTGTTATAAAATTTTTAACAATTAATGCCAGCAAGTTGGGAGAAAACTGTAAAGAGAAATTAAATATTAATTGCAAGAAATTTAATTATGGAGACAATTAACAAATTAAAGAATAATACAAACTATAAATATTGGCGACAAATGACTAAATTATGCTTAGATGCTAAAGAAAAATCTTGATGGAGAAAATGTTGTTGGAAAATGGACAATGGCAGACGGAGCAAAACGAACAAATTTATGAAATAACGGAGAACTCAACAGTTGGTAATGAAGAAGGTCGAGCAGGTGAAGATATGAGCAGAAGCACGAGCAGTAATGAAGAATTTCGAGGAGGTGAAGATATGAGAAGAAGCATAAATGTGAACAATAATCGAGATAGTTATGAAACAAATGAGGTCGAAACAAACGAAGACGACACAATTGAAGCAGAAAGAAATTAAAGCGAAACAAAGAAAGTTGAAAGGACAAATGAAGAGTGTGAAAATAATAATGATTATTTTGGAAGTGATTTTATTTTTTGTAATCGTATACAACCTTTCGAGAGTGAAGATTTTTTTTATATTGAATGATATAATGATTCATTTAAGGTTGTGATTCTGAGCATTAATTTGTGATGTATGTACGATGAATCGTTATGATGATAAAGACTGTAATATGTGTTTTTCATAAATAATGTTTTATGTTGAGTCGAGTAGGAAAGAGGTTTTATATATGTTGAATAAGTTTAAGTAGAGGAGATTTTTAAGATGTTTTATAAATGTTAAGTCAGTTCGAGTAGAGGATAATTTTAATGTGTTTTATAAATGTTTTGGTCCAGTTTTGAGTTTATTATATTAATGTAATATGTTTACATGTGATAAGCCGAGAAGGAGTTATAAGTATTATTTGATGTTGATAGATGATGTGTCGAGAAGGAGATATAGAGTTTTTGATGTTATGTGGGAGATAGAGGTAGATGATATAATGTTAAAAGGAGTCGAGGAGTATGATGATAATGGTGTTAATACACCATTCATACTCATCATACTCCTACTCGACCGTTATTTGAAGCTTACTTGTTTAAGAGATGGCAACCCCGATGTTTTCCGTCCTTTTTACCCTCATTAGCTATCCTGTATACGTTTATCTCTTTCGCACACATCCCCCTACCACCAGGCAGAGGCCCGAGGTCTGAATAGACTTTGGAGGCTCGCTTGTGGCATTGGCGTCCTGTTTTCCGTCGAGAGAACATCTAAGTTAAAAATACGACGAAATTCTTAGTCAGCCATTTTGTCGTACGTTGAAGAATTTGTAAATTCATTACAAAATTAAATGTAAGTACAATTAAATGCTTATTACTAGAGCTTCCTTTTTCTTATTAAGAACTTTATTTTAAATAACGATTTTATCGTTCGTTACCAGATGTTTTTTTTTTGTAAAATATTTTTTACAAAAAAAAACTACTCAATTATTATTGAGTAAAATTTTGCTATGCCTTTAAAAAAAACTACCCTCATTAGTTTTATTTTTGCTTTATAACTTTAAAAAGCTACTTTTATGTGCAACGTATGTCTTTAATCACACCAGAAAAGAAATTTGTAATTTCTATCGGTAATTTCATAGCCATTGTTGAAAATTTTTTGTTCTACTTTGTAGCTTAAACATGCAAAGTTTTTGGTAATTTAGTGATTTCCATCGCTTATTTTAAAACCAATTGTTGAATTAATGATATCTATCTGTTTCGGTTATTTGACATGCTTAATTGTGGGAATTTCATAATTTCCATTGGGTAATTTCATATTTTTCCATTTGGTAATTTCATATCAAATTGATTAATTGATAGTGTTATACTTTCTTTGATGTTAATATGCAACTTTTTCCCACCAAAACTTTTAACTTTTAAGGATTTTCATGATTTCGATCGATAATTTCATAACCAACTGTTGAATTATTGTAATGATTTATTATGTTAATATGCAACGTTTGTATAGATGGATGAATTAATTGACGAGCAAACTGTGGGTCATCCCCCGACAGTGGCATCAGCGTCGACATCGGCATCTCATGCGGCCAGATCACAACGGACTGGGCGTGAGCCGAAGAAGGATGCTTCAAAGGATAAAAAATCCAGTTCAGTGGAGTCTAGTTCATCTGAAAGTAGCTGCAGTCCAAGTGATAGTAGATCCAGTTCGTCTACGTCATCTTCTAATAAAGCAAAACGCCAGCGACGACGGCGTCATCGCAGTCGCGGAAAAAAACGAAGGGGGGGCAAGCATCGTCAACATGCAAGCCACCTGGAGAAAATATCTCAGAATATAGACGAACTTCGAAAACAATTTACTGTAAATGAGCCTTTTAGTTTAATTAATGATCAAAATTGTTGTTATACTGTTGATGATGATGTTCCCCTTGTTGATGATAATGTTAGTGGTATTTTGTATAATGATAGTGAGGAACCAAATATCGAACCGGATCAATCTTCTTTCCAATTTAACTTTGATTTAGAGACAAAAATAAAAGAGTCTGCCATACCCACAACACCGGATATTGGTTTGAAAATGCATAACAATATTCAGTATTTTGATAAAAGTGAGTGGTCAGAGGTACGTTATGCGGAAGTACAAAAAAGTTATAATCACACACCAGGCTTCGTGGAATTAGAGACAAATGACGAAATCAAATCTTACGATCAATTACGTAACTTGTCCTACGCTGACAAGGCATATGCCGCGCTTTCTTTCTGTATTCTTAAACAGAGAAAAGCCTTGCAAACAAATTTAAAAGAGCTAATTACTTGGGCTCGTGATGATAACAATTTGAGTGTTGATGGTATGCATAAAAAAATCAATGAATTATTTTCTCAAGGTGAGTATCCTAAAGTGTGTGCTGATTTACTACAATTAGTTTGCGGGCATCGTGCTGAAGTTATTTAAATGCGTCGACAGGCCATCAATAACTCAGTACGAGACCCCTTGCTTAAACATGCCTTGCGCAAAATACCTCCATCCAATAAATGCCTGTTCAGTGACGCATTATTTACTTCTCTTTTGGAAAAAAGTGGAGGTGTCAAAAAAGTGTTTTTACCACATAAGGCTAATAATGTTCCCGTTTCGCAAGCGGAAACAATCAAAGCTATACGCCATCCTTCGCAAGAATCGGCTAATTGTCGTGGGCCCTCGCAGGGTATAATAAATCATGGAAATCAAATCAAATCAAATCAATATCATTTATTCAGTCTAGGCTGTTACAAGCACTTATGAACGTCAAAGAAGCTACGCCATCGGTTCACAAACCCTACGGCGGGAGACCTTGTAACGAGAAGAACCGGCAAGAAACTCGTCAAGGGCTATTTTTTTCTCCCTGTTTTATTTCATACAGAGTCGTCAAATTGAAAAGTGAGCTTAACATATCAGTAAGGTCAATGTCCATCACAAAAGAAAATACTAATTATAATATTACATTTTATGGTTATCCTAACCGTAAACAATTTTCAACTCGCAAGGAAGGACTTACATTTAACATTTCTCGCATTACAAGGTTATTGTACTGCAAGTTGTGACGTACATACAGGTCGATAGCAATTTATTTTAGATGAAAATATTTAAGCTCTAAGCACAACGTTAAGACAAGCAGACTGAAGTAGACCCATTTCCGCTGGCGGCACCCGTTCACGAGCATGACGCATGAACCAGCCATCGCTTCGCTCAACCATATTTTGGAGAACGTAACGACCCGCCTCACACGACACCGCCGAAGAAACGTTTGAGTGAGCATGACGTACTTCAGGTACTTATGTTAAAGTGTATAAATATAAAAAATACAATGGCAAAAACAAAAAAAAGAAAGATAAAAGTGCATTAATATAAGACGCAACTTACAATGTTATACTGGAAGACGCATCAGCTGGGTCATAATCATAAAGCGTATTTAAAGTAACGCTCGTGATGTGGATGCTGCACATCACGAGCACATCCTCAACAGTTTAATCATCAGTCCTCGCAGGGTTATTACTACAGTCAGCCCACGCAGGGTTACTACTATAACCGTTAACCGCGTAGCTCAAGCTTCCAGAGGGTCCTTTCGATCACGAGGAAGTCATGCGAGTAGCAGGGGTCAGTATAAAAATGAACGAAAACGTCCTACTAACAGCTCCGAATACCATTCCAGTAGTAAGAGGAAGAAATATTGACTCGACTCCGTTCAGGGCGGGACAACTTTTCCATTACTACCGGCGCTGGAAAGAAATGGGAGCACCAAAGTTTCTGCTTCAAATAATAAAAGGGTACCGCATATCTTTTCACTACAGACCTCCTTTACTGTTTCTCAACATAAAAAATGGGACTTATCGCACCCAAGAATCACATGCGATGACGGAAGTCATAGAGAAAATGAAAATGCAAGGAATTTTGAAGACAGTGCGGTGCTTCCCAAGTTTCATCTCCACAATGTTTCTGATACAAAAGAAAGATGGATCGAGCCGCCCTATATTCAATTTAAAAGTCCTGAACTTATATGTCATAACAGACCCATTCAAGTTGATAAACGTCTATCGAATACCGACCTTTTTGCAACCACAGGATTGGCTGTGCAAAGTAGATCTTTCACAAGCCTATTTTCATCTGCCAATAAGTCAAAGCCACAGACGTTTCCTTCGGCTCATATACAGAGGAGAGTTACTACAAATGACCTGCCTCCCATTCGGTCTGAGTACGGCACCAAAAACTTTTGCCTCATTGACCAATTGGATTGTTCAAACCCTAAGGCAGAAAGGTTTAAGAATAATAGTATACCTGGACGATTTCTTAATCGCAGATCAGGATCGTTCAATACTGCAGGCTCATGTTCAATTTCTTCTGCACCGACTAAATTTCCTAGGATGGCACATAAATGTCGAAAAATGTCATTTATGTGCCATCCTCATCCAAAAAGCAAGCAAGTCAAATTACAAGACTTACAGAGTTTAGTGGGGCTCTTAAACTTTGCAAGTCTGGTAGTGCCTTACGGCAGGTTGCATTTTCGGTAGCTCCTACTATTGCTGAATCGCATTCTGAGTGGGTCAGTTGCATTAACAAACCTAGAATTGTCAGAAAAAGCAAAAACGGAGCTGTAATCGAGGCTAGAGAACCAGCCACCAACCCACTTCATAACGACAGATGCATCCGACTTAGCGTGGGGAGCACAAGTCGACGATTATACGATGTCAGGAACGTGGAAAAACAAGGAACAGCCCTTACATTGCAATCTCAAGGAAATGCTAGCTATATTGAAGGTCCTAGGAAAAAAAAGTCACTTTCTGCGCCAATCTACGGTATTACTTCAATGTGACAACCGCACTGTCGTGTCGTATTTGCGAAACGAAGGCGGGACCAAATCTATTCCTCTCTTAGAGATGACACGAAAAATGTTCCATCTTCTGAATTTCTATCAAATTCATCTTTTTTTTTAATGGATGACAGGGAGACTCTTAGCCTTCATCATACCTGATGTTAAGTATTGATAAGGCTGAAGATGGAAGCGAGCCTCTCCCGGAATCCTCAACCACTGAGGAACTGGCTATCTTATCTTGAACTGCCGGAACACAACAATGCTGAAAACATTGTTGTTATGGCGTCAGACTTAGATAAGATGGTGGTAGCTAGCCAGGCGGGCTTACAACAAGTCCTACCACCAACCAAACCGAATATAATATGTACCCCCGCTGGGAATCGAAACCGGGACTGATACCGGTGGTTGTACCACTAGACCACAGAGGCGGTTCATCTATCGGTCTATCACATCCCCGGGCTGTACAACAGCCATGCCGATCATTTGTCACGGCACAGGCTGCCACCGGAGTGGCATCTCATAGAGGCTTGCGTAGAAAGAGTTTTTCGTCACTTCGGGATACCTTTGATAGATCTGTTTGCATCGCAACGGGCACACGTAGTCTACAACTATGTGTCGCTCTGTCATAAACGACACAATAGCCCTATATCACGATGCTTTTTCTCGAGTATGGAACTATCAGCTGGCTTGGGTATTTCCGCCCAAAAGTTCTGTCACATTTGATCTCGGCCTCGGGAGTGTTCCTGATAGTGGTTCCCCGCTGGGAACTAGTCTTTTCACGAGCACCATTCACGATTTACAATCTGGAACAGAACCTCATAGACACGGCGACTGGCTTACCACCACCCAAGGTTCAGGACCACCCTAGAGGTCTGGAAGTGTGGGGGTGGTCAGACCAATTAAATAAATGGAATGAAAACCAAAAACAATTGTTGTTATTTTCCTGGCGCGCTTCCACTCGCAGAACATACCAGGTAGCTTGGGAAAGGTGGTTGATTTGGTCAAAGAAACATAGTTCTATATTAGCCAGATATTTGGCAGATTTGCATTTAATACATAAGCTGTCGTATACTCGTACTATTTTAGTACATAAATCGGTTGTAGCAACTCTCTGTAACGCAAATCTAAGTAAGGAATTGAGTTCTCACACCTTGGTTAAGCATGTCCTTAAATCCATAGCCCTATCGAGACCAGTCTCTCGAAAGTGTCCCATATGGAACATTGACGAACTAGTAGGTTATTTACGGAATATGACTATCGATGAGACTAATATATTAGCCTCATGCAGGCACACTGCAACATTGCTCTTATTATGTTCCGGTAGGCGTGTGCATGATCTGACCTTGCCATCAATAGATTCACAGCATTTAATCTAAAGCAATCACGGCTTAGTATTGTGGCCAATGTTCGGCTCGAAAACCGACAGCTGCGTTTATAGGCAGTCGGGTTGGAAGTTAATATCGAATAGTGATAACAAAAATTTTGATCTGGTATTCTGGGTAAAGCATACTCTTAAACTCCTTGATCCAAGACGCCAAGCGTCTAACAGTAGTTGCCTATTTATCACTACTAGAGGCCCGCCTAAAGCGGCCTCTCGCACTGTAATAACTGGTTGGATTATATCGTTACTATCAGAAGCATCTGCCGATATTATAAGATCTGCTGTAGCGTCAAAAAATTGGTTCGATAATTTTTCCCTTGACGACATTTTATCTAGAGGAAATTGGAAGTCTAGAAATACATTCTCTCGATTCTATAGGCGGGAGATTCGACCAGTATCTGGATCTGGTAGCTTAACAATTTTTTTCAATCCTGTTGATTGACTGTTTGCATTTTGATTATTAAAATATATCCATTATGTTATGTATCATTTTAATTTACATAATGTTATTGTTTATTGGCATTATAACTGTCTATAATTGATTTTAATTCTTATTGGAAAAACGGTAAGACAGACATGTTTTTGTGTGAAGAGTTTGAAGTCAATTGGTGTATTCGGAAAAACTTATCGATCATTTGAATGATGATTTCCATTATTTACTGCCTAATACCTTTTTAAATTACATTTCAAAGTTGTTACAACTATTTTATGAGTACCTATCTTACTTTTTCTTTAAAATAAAACTACAATATTATTTTGTATACATAACATTATTCTTATGATGTACCTATACCGAATTATTATTATTTATTAATTATTATGATTAATGTATAGAAAAAAAAATATATTTGGATAGCTTTTTTTTGTCTACGAATTAAACCATTTTCTGCTGAAATACAACCATATTATTATGTTTAAATAAATGATGAATTTTATTTGCACATCCCACCTATTGAAATTTTCCATAGATCGTTCACATTGGCGTCCACGACACTCACTACCACCAGACGATAACAAACAAATCTCAAACAAGTAAGCTTCAAATAACGGTCAAGTGTTTAAAAGCAGCGTTTTACCTGAAAATAAAACGCTTATTAAATATTTACCATAATTGAAGCTTACAATACATGGCTGGCTGCCTGGTGTTTTCGAAGCAATGCCACCCACAAGCGACCAAGCGAGCCTCCCAAGTCTATTCAGACCTCGGGCCTCTGCCTGGTGGTAGGGGGATGTGTGCGAAAGAGATAAACGTATACAGGATAGCTAATGAGGGTAAAAAGGACGGAAAACATCGGGGCTGCCATCTCTCAAACAAGTAAGCTTCAAATAAGGTAAGTATTTAATAAGCGTTTTATTTTCAGGTAAAACGCTGCTATTTTTGATGTTATGTGGGAGATAGAGGTCTAAGATATAATGTTTAGAGGAGTCGAGAAGGAGTATGATGATGGTGTATTATGTATAAAAAGTATTATATTTATTGATGATGTCGAGTAGGAGTATAATGATAAATATTGATGGTGTATTATGTTTATGGATTATTATGTTTATTGACAGGTGTTTGTTACTGTAAGGAGTTAGACGAGTATGTTTATAGGTGATATTTATTTTAGTAGGTAGTAGGTAGCTGTAGGTTTGAAGTTGTGGACGGTATTTGAATTTTGTTTTTAAGTGGTTATTTTTCCGAGTTGTTCTTTCAAATTTCTATCGTGTTTATTTTGTGTCAGTTTTCTTTAGTGTATCAGCATGTGCATTTGATTGAGGGGGAATGCTGTCCATAAAGAACCAGTGTTCTGCAATCAAATGCACATGCGTCATAATGTCAAAGTATGTTTATAAACAATGGTGTACTTCAGTTTCGAGCTTCATACGGAGGTGAATTGTGTTTTTAGTACATAAGTATTGTATAGTTGTGAGTTCTCCTTATTGACAATAAATCAGTTTACCAGATCACTCCTAGACTTTCGATAAGGAATAGCAATCTTTCATATGTAGAAATAAGCTTGCTATTTGCCTGAAATACCGCTCTCCCAACGCGAGCGCGCGAGTAAATCAACTAGCGAGCTTACGTCAACTCTACATACAGAAGGTCGCTACTCGCTATTATCCTGATCACCTCGCCAGTACTACACGACCAAGACAATTAGGCGCATGACAGGAATGCAGTTTTGCACTTTTGGCACCGGCAGCCCACTTCTATCACCGCACTTCTGTTATTATGTGATTAATTAGCGCTACAGTGATTAACTGATTGATTACCGTGTGGCAACACGATAATTTGTATTCAGCATTAAACTTAAATACTACTAACGCCACCTAACGTGGCCAATGTAATTGTGTCCACAAACTATATAGGTAGTGTCGGCTGACGTTTCCCTGCCGGCGCCGCACGGGAGCGCAAGCTACATCAAGAACGAACTAGTCACGAGTGAACAATAATTCGAACTTTGTTATATTCATTCAAACAATTACGTCAACATAACGTATCGTTTTGTTTTTATTTCAAATCCTGTTTTGTTTATGATTGTGTATTGTGCACGTACCTATGTAACGTATTAGGGGTAAGGTTATTTGCGCTTGCATGTTTCTTTTTAATATTTTTGCGTAAATTTTAATATTGTTTGCTCATATAAAATAAATTTTCAACTAACATAATTTTATGTTGAGTGTTTTGCAACTAACGCTAATCGCGTATGTAAGAGGGAAATACAGTGTATGCTTTATTATTAAACATTGTCTGCGCCATATCTAAACCAACAATGTCTGAGGGAGCTCATGAAAAAACGCTTATTGATTTGGATGAAGGGGCTTACGGAGGTGAAGGTCTGCAAGTTTACAGAGTATCCATCCGCACTCCCCCATTTTGCCCAGACAAACCTTTGCTGTGGTTTGCTAGCCTTGAAGCACAATTTAAGATTAACAACATCACACAAGAGAGCACCAAACACAGCTACGCAGTGGCTCACCTGGACATCAGCTGTACTCGTGAGGTGGAGGGTATAATCTGTGACCCTCTAAGTCCATGCCGTACACTACTTTAAAGAATGCCATTGTGTCCCGTTTTTCAGTGTCTTATGAAGAGAAGATAAGGATGCTGTTGGATAAGGAGCAGATTGGCGACCGAAAGCCTTCGTCTTCTGCATCTGCGCTCCCTTGCCGGCCCAGCTTTCCCAGAGCAACTTCTCCGGAACATCTGGTCGAGCAGAATGCCAGGACAGGTGCAGCTTATGCTTACAACACTGAAGCAACAAGGCCTCAGCGAGGTAGCTGACCATGCCGACCAGCTTGTTGAGGTGGCGCGCTCTGAGGTAAGCGGAATTTCATCTCCCCCTGCTAACGATAGGGACACCCTCATGTTTTTCATACAGTCTCAAGTGGCTGAGCTAACGAGGATAGTAGCATCACTCTCTATTAGTCATAACACCAGCAGAAGCGAAAGTCCCCATGTTAGTTCAAACCGTAACCGATCCCGAAGTCGCTCAAGACCACTCAATGCACAGCTCTGCTGGTATCATGACCGTTTTGCTGCACGGGCAACAAAGTGCACACAGCCTTGCAACTGGCCTGCCAGCACCCAGGGAAACTAGAACAGCGATCGGTAGTGGCGAGTACCGATTGCCCGCACCCCAGTCGCCGCCTTTTCATTTTTACTGATACTGGGTCGGATATATGTTGTTTTCCCCGGCGTTTACTAACAGGAAAGTACCATAAAAACAATTACGACCTCAACGCAGCTAATGGCACTTGCATTAACACTTACGGGAGCATCCCACTTAACCTTAATCTAGGGCTAAGAAGGGACTTCCGCTGTAATTTTATTATAGCCGATGTCGATGCACCGATTATTGGATCCGATTTCCTGGCTCATTTTCATTTGCTTCCGGACTGTAATAGGGGTAAATTATATGATGGATCAACTGGCTTATCTGTGCCAGCCTCCGTCAGCAACGTTCGCCAGCCCAGCGTCAAAACTATTAAATATGCCGAAAACTCACCTTTTTCAAAAATACTCACAGAGTTCCCGGAGGCAACGCGTCCGCCTACAGTCGACCGCGTTGTAAAACATAACACGGTGCACAGGGTGCACTACATCAAGACGACGGAGGGCCCATCTGTTTTCGCACGACCGCGCCGCCTCGCGCCCGACAAGCTGCAAGCCGCAGAAAAAGAGTTTGCTGACATGGTGGCAGCCGGTACAGCGCGCCCATCCAAGAGCCAGTGGGCCTCTCCCCTGCA